>CP126895.1:32187500-33387500 GCA_030440675.1 Furcifer pardalis | reverse complement strand
GCTTTTTCTTGTATCCCAAAAGGAATGCAATATTTATATCACACGTTTACCCTATGCTTACCTACTTTCCAAATGTCTGCATTATAAACATTTCAACTTGCTGTAATCCACAATACGTTGGAGCAAATGCTTGCAGTGATGGCCATTTTACTCACTATCATCATTTAAAAAGTAGTTATATGCTTATTAATAGAGCAATCATATTAAAAATGAATCACTTTGGGTAAATAATTTCACAATTCATTCCTACCTTAATGCTATTTTAAAATCTGTGGTCACAGTGCTGTTAATTTCCACTGTTTGACAGATAAATTTCCCTCAAGCAAAAAAAAAGGAGCATCAAATTCACAGAGAATATAGTAATTAAAGTACATTATAAATAAATATTATTCAACGTGTGCTTTGTATCGGTTCAAAACAGCTAAGAGTTAGAAGGCGGTTATATGATAATTGTCAGTTTTTCTGGATTTCTTAAGTGGAAAGGAGGGGTACAAGAAAGTAAAGAAACTCTGCCCTTCCTGTGAAATATCTATGCTTGCTTTATGTAAAAGATTTAAAAGAAAAGCTAAGTAGAAATGTGTATCAAGTGCCACTGTTTTACCCCTGACTTTAATCACATAGGAGGGTTCTGCCGGATGGCTTGGGATATTGGCTGTTACATATGAAATTTCTGTAGTGCTATTAGGGATTCTGAACAAATGTGGTAAGTGAAGAAAGAGACAGAGAGCGAGAGAAAGCGATGGGAGAGGAAAATGTAGCAGTGGTTAAAGCATAGTCTAATGACTCCAATCTCAGCCACTTTTTCATATGTATTGCATGAGCAAGTCCATAGAACAGCATAATGTGTCATAATTTGGCCTCCAATTCTGACAGCAGTGCTTGACTTGGGCATTAAATCATTGCCCCAAGGAATTCACATTTCTGGCAATTCCTGATGGGTAGGGCTGTCATCTCCTCCCACACATTACCTATCACTTTTGACATGATTGAATCAAAATTAGTCAGTACATTTAGATGTAAATTAGAGACATCCAAGAATAATAATGAGCACAAAAATATAGCTCTGTGAAATTGACACAGCAACAGCTTACTACAGTCCTCCACTGTGTCCTGGAAATTATTAATACCATTATAACAAAAGTATTATATCAAAAGGGGGGGCCCCTAGAAAACTTTTTTGAGGGGTGGGTGGGCATATTTAAATAAGCCCCAACTCCCCCAAAAAAAGTTTAACAGTGTTAAACAATGTTAGCTCAGAGAGTGTGTGTTGGGGGTGATGCAAGGGGGGGAAAATAACTGTCCTTGTATAACATTCACAGGGGCTCTGCATTTTGCCTGGCCAATGTTTCTCATTTATGATTTAATTTTATAAGCACTTTAGGGTCCTTATCACAAGATCCTTGGAATGAAAGTAATTATTATTTTCACTTTGCAGAGCAAAGTTAGAGGGTGGTTCACTCCGTGGCGGTCAGGGAAAAGTCAGACAGGGATGGCTCTAGCTTGTGCGTGTGTGTAGCCTGCTGACATGTGATGAACTCAGCATAGTGTGGCTTTTGACAGCCTGAATTCAACAGCTCAAACACCTGGGCTTAAAATCAGATGTCAGTCAAAAACCTTTTCTCCACCACTTCAATTTCATATTGCCAAACACTGGCCCAGACTGTGCTTTATCCTTTTTTTCTCCTTGCTTTGTTTATGTCAGGGATTCTCAACCTGAGGCCCATGGGCCAGATGCGGCCTGTGGCACCATTTCATGTGGCTCCCCACCACCTCCACAACACCAGGAAGTGCCATGTGGTGGAGGAAGGGCAAAATGGCTGCCCGGCCCCCAAAGCTGTCTGAGGGAGCACGACCCGGCCCCCTGCTTTAAAAGGTTGAGAACTCTTGGTTTATGCCAATGAATGAAAGAAGCAGCATTCTGAAAAGGGTAGCAGGAAATCATTGCAAAAGGATGACTGGGTTGTTTTTTGTGTTTTAGAATGTCCTACCATTTGGTGAATAGAGGACCTGGATGCTTGTTTCTTGTTCAATAATGATTTCTCCAGAAAAAGAGTGGCTGACCACACAACACATTGAACCACCGAAATGACAGCTTTATATCAAGCAAAAGAAAGCAACCTTTCCTGGCCCTCCAAGATCACCATATCTCAAGTTCAATACTGTACAACCATAAGGGATAGGAGTTTTCAATCTTCAACACATGGAGTTAGACCTCCATGTGTTGTTTAACTGTAATTTCTGATAGCCCCAGTCATGTTGGCTGGGGAGCTGATGAGAACAAGGATCCAACCACATCTAGAGGTAAATAGGGGTTTTCCCCTCCCTCTCCCGCCTTCTTTTTTGTGTATTGTGGAGGAAGGCTCATTGGCATCAGTTTTTAACTACTGTATATTCATCGTTATATTACATCTTTTGCTTATGATGATTTATTGTTTGCATGGATGCTTTCTGTAAACTACCTTGATTAGTGTCTATCATGAAATCTGTCAGTATACAAACAAACAAGCAAATATGTCTTGCCTACTTTTGTACAATTGAGAAACCTCTCTGTAATATTAGATATCTTTTCCGGAAATATCTATAAGTACTCCATAGTTTGCCTTTCGGCTTACCAAGCAGTTCTGCAAACTAAAAAAAAGCCTACCTGTATCTATCCAAGAGGAAAAATCCAGTAAACAATCTAGTTTCTTTTTAAATTTGTGAAAATGAACATGGCCCAAATAACTTGTAGTAATTAATCAGCAAGGAGTTCCTGTATGAGTAGACATCTCTGCAAGGACACTCCACACAACTTCTGTCCATAATGATTTGTCCCTGGTAGTTCTTCACAATGTTGGTCCAACATTTATTTATTTATTCATTTATTTATTTAGAAAATCTTCCCATCTGTGAGGTGTTCTTCCCCTAGGTCAGTGATGGCAAACCTTGGCACTCCAGGTGTTCTTGAACTTACATTCCCAGAAGCCCTGATCAGCAGGAGTGCGATTTGGGCTTCTGGTATTTGAAGTCCAAGAACACATGAAGTGCCAAGGTTCTCCATCACTGACCTAGGTCTTTTGCAATCTCTTGGATACCAATTAATTACTCTGGTGCCCCATCTATTGTCACTTGTGAATGCAACATGGCCAACCCACCTAAATTTGTTCGTCAGGTATTCTGTTACTACTTCTTTTAGCAGTTATCTTTGTCTGATATCCTCATTTTTCACTTTATTGTGAAGTAAGATTCCAAGCATTGATCCCTCTATTGCTCATTGTGTTACTTGCAGCCGTTTTTCTTCCACAGCTGTTAAAACCCATGATTCACTGCCGTATGTCATTGCTTTCAAGACCATAGAATTTCAAGACAGCTTTCAAAACCAAAATAAGGGATAATATATTCTCCTTTTTGTGCGCTGAATATTCATTCTACCCAAAGAAAAGTCTTGCTAACTCACAATGAGTATAACTGGCCTTCACAGATCATTGGCAAAAGCCAGGTTAACGATTCCTTTAACTTTTACCAAGTAAGGATCTGACAAATCTGCTTGTTGAACAAGGTCTCCTCATCTTTGCTGCCTTTTACTTTTCTTCTAATCCTCCCCCCCCCCATCTCTATCCTGTTTCCACTGTTCAAAATTACTATTTTTGAGAAGCAAATGGGTGATTAGGGGGTAGCACTGAGGGGCAGACTGCTACCAGGACTGTGCATGTGTTATGCTTTCACCAGGCTTGTAGTGCAGAATTCGGTTGGAAAAGATTTTCGTGGGACGTAGACTGAACGTGTAAAATGTTGAGTCACTGCAGCAAATAGTTTTTCCTTTACCATTTCCTGTTAAAGAGACAGCCATAAGCTAAACAAATAAATATTAAAGAGACAACTGTAGACAACCAATTTAAAAGTTGATGACTAGATTTAAAAGTTATGCTTTTCCTGATTCCACCTGCTTTTCTTGCAGGGGCAATTATCAAACAAGGTATATATGCATCCTAAGGAAGGGCAGAACACAGAGAGAAAGGAACACACAAATATATAGAAGACCCCTTTTAATTTGATGGGCTCGTTTCCAGCCATCTCAGTAGCACCCAGCAATCTGAGTGAACCAACTCTGTATCTTTGCTTAAACAAGCCCGAAGTTCTCCTGAAATCTGACTAGCATATCACAGCTGTTGTGCTGAATATCTCCCTGAAGTGTTTTATTAGGCTTTTGCCAGATGCGAAAAGGAAATTAGCTGGAACAATTTCTGTGTCAGTTGGCCATGATTTAAAAAAAACAGTGCCAAAGACTGTTAATTTGCTCATGTACTTACCATACTTTCATTCAACAAAAGCATTAAATGCTGCTCAAGTAGGTAATAGGAGTGTTAAACCTGTTTTATTCGAGTACATAGGTCAGAAAGTCAAAGAGCATCTGAAGCAATTTTGAAATCATTCCTACAACTGTCTCTCTGAGTTTCTTTCTCCAATAATGTTTGGTTTTGAGTTAGAGAGCTTATAAAAACACAGAGTGGCTGCTATGTTCCAAACCCTTCAGTTTTAGAATTGTTAACAGAGAGCCCTCCCAATAACACCTCCAGGCTGCAAATCTGAAAAAGAGAGTGGTCTATTAAAGGGCAGCAAATTGTCACTTACTTTGTTTATTTTTTAATTTTAATTTTATTTGTTGCTATCCTGGTGGAGGAGTGGTCACTATTTCTATTTTATTTTATTTTTATTTTATCTCAGGCATGAAAATGTCATAGCCCATCTCTTGGTCTGAAAGAACCACAGCTTTCACTAGGGTTGTCAATTGGGGGAAATAGTCCAGCTTGCTCCAGTATTTTGGGTGGCAGCTTGAGCTCCAGAAATATTTAGGTAGAGTCATTCGCTGCACAGAAAGGAGGATGCCCACACATAAAGACTTCAGGTTCAGCTGCTGTAAAAGGCATCCAAAAAGCAACTGCCTTAAAAATATTTAAAAATTGTATGCAGAGTATATTATGTGCAATGCAGGGCTAGATGAAGCACAAGCTGCAATTAAGATTGCTGGGAGAAACATCAACAATCTGAGATATGCAGATGATACTACCCTAACGGCAGAAAGTGAAAAAGACCCAAAGAGCCTGTTGATGAGGGTGAAAGAGGAGAGTGTAAAAATTGGCCTGAAACTCAACACACACACACACACACACACACACCCCAAGATCATGGCATCTGGCTCCATAACTCCCTGACATACAATAGAAGGGGAAGAAATGGAAGCAATGACAGACCTTACCTTTTTGGGATCTAAGATTACTGCAGATGGTGACTGCAGCCATGAAATAAAAAGATGCCTACTTCTTGGGAGGCAAGCTATGAGAAACCTAGGCAGCATAATAAAAAGTAGAGACATGTAGAGACATCACCCTACCAACAAAAGTCTGCATAATCAAAGCAATGGTATTTCCAGTAGTAATGTAAGCAGCACTATGGTGGCTTAGTGGTTAAGACGCTGAGCTTGGAGACTGGAAGGTCAGGTTTCGATACCCAAGTGCTGCATGACAGATCTTGGGGACATGAAAGAAGCCTCATTCAGGTATCTCCTGAGTGGAGTTTCTCCAGCAAAAATCCTTTCAACCAAGAATAATTTCTGACATGAAATTTATTTTAGTAGTAATGTATGGCTGCGAGAGCTGGACCGTATAAGGAAGGTTGAACACAGAAAAATAGATGCCTTTGAACTGTGGTGCTGGAGTTGACTTGAGAGTACCCTGGACTGCAGGGAGATCAAATCAGTCCATCCTAAAGGAAATAAAACCTGACTGCTCCTTGTAAGGACAAATTCTGAAACTGAAGCTCAAGTACTTTGGCCAGCAAATGAGAGAGGACTCACTGGAGAAGGCCCTGATAGTGGGAAAGATGGAAAGTAAAAGGAGAAGAGGGCAGAAGAAGATGAGATTGCTAGATGGCATCATTGATTCAATGGGTGCAAACCTAGGCAGGCTGCAAAGGATGGCAGATGACAGAGGAACCTGGTGTGCGGTGGTCCATAGAGTCGCAAAGGGTCGGACTCAACTGTGAGACTGAACAAACAATTAATTTGCAAACCACCTCGATAGCGCTCCAAGTGTAATTGCTATAGGTATTAGGGTTGTAATCTTATACATATGTAAGAACATGTTAAGAAACCTGTAGGATCAGACTAGAATTACCATGTAATGCAGCATTCTGTATGGTGGTCAGCCAAACTAGCCCGCTGTATCTGCCAAAAATCCTCTTTCACTCTTGCTCTCTATCAACTGGAAGATATATATTTATCAGGCTGGATGTTTTACAACTAAAAAGCATATGAAACAGCAAATAAAATAACACAGATCAATATCAACACATTAAACAATCTAATAAAAATAAGCAGCAGCATGGTGACAGAAGAGATTCATAACATGAAAGGAAAACCCCCAAGAATAACTGCATTGAGTGGAATAGTTCTCCACAAACTTCTGTGAAAAGATCTGTTTTAGGAGCTTTTTTAAGATCTGGAGGGAAAGACCTTGGTAAATTCTGCCAGTGGTGGAAGACATTGCCAGAGAACACCCTATAATAGTGGTTCTCAAATATTTTCATAGACTACAACTCCCAGGAGCTGTGACTGTTGCCAATACTGCCCAGAGGTAGTTCAAGACATCCCCCAAATGTTTGTAGTTTGGGAAGCATCATTCCATTAAGAACCATTGAGTATCATTGTTCAAAAAGAAAGATACTTCTAATTAAATTGGAAAAATCTAACAAAACTAAACAACACCATTCCTTTATTTCACCCCATGAGAGCTGTAAGGGGCAGCATTGGGTCACTGCAGAACTCTAGCTTTTAACAGGCCCAACACCAGAGGAAGTTCCTGTGCCTTTAAAAAGTTGTGGAAAATTGGAAAGTTTGGCCAAAGGCAGCTTTGTACAACAAAAGAGATGTCACAGTAGAAGTACAGTACTGAAATATAGGGGGGACTACTGATGCATCATTTTTAAAAGCAGAGAGCGTTTCAAGTCTGCATTTCACCATGGAAAATCAAACAGATGTGAAAGAATATGGAGGAAATGATCTGAATGAAATACCAAATGCTAGCAAATAAGGTTGTATTCTCCAAAGTGTTTTCTGCCAAGTTACATAAATATGTCATTATTTATTTATTTATTTATTTATTTATTTATTTATTATTCATACTTATCAATCGCCCTCCTCACAATTCTTAAAAAACACAATAAAATAATCTTAAAAACATTCTTTTAAAAAGAAACCCTCAATTTAAAACTTTAAAATCTAAATCTAAAAACTGTACCAGAATCCATAACATTTAGAACATAGAGACGGCTAATATTAGCCTAACTAGCTGTAACAGTATTATTACAGTCTCCTCTTTCTTCTCAGAGTACCTTGGGTGACTAAGGTCCAAAGTAGGATATATTACAGTGTGTTCCATCCTGCTTTAATTTTCTCTTAGTACCCAGGTATGAATGAGGATGCTGTCTGATTTCAAAGCTCACTTATAGTACTTATAGCCAGATAGATTACTATATTATCTATTATATGTCTTCAAAGTCATGAGTAAAAAAGAGATCTTCCATACTTTCAACCCCTAACTGCTTCTTAATTGTTTTTTTTAATTTCCAGATAGGAAGCTTTTTCCTTCACAGCTGTATAACTAAGGAATGCTTCCCTTTCTAAATTTCTTTTAAGGCTTCTGCAAAGGATTCTCTTCCTGAGATTCACAACAGAGCAATTTGAATAGAACTGTGTAAGTTTAGACATACTGAAGTGTGTTTATTGACCATGCGAAGTACACAAAGAACAACTAGCAACTGGAAGTTCAGACACTTATTGGACTTCAGAGGTGGGGGGGAAGTGGTATTTCAAGACAGCTAATCATAAAACAACAGCCCAACTTTCACTTGAGTCTCCATATCCCATATCTTCAGTCATCTGAAATCAGGAGGTGACAGAGAAAAGAACTTGGCTAGCTGGGATAACCCTGCTTTACAGGATTATCTCCCCAAGGAGCATCATCTAGCACCAAATTTGATGTCATACCTTTGGTTGCTCCAAGGACAGCAGGGAAATGGCACAACTCCCAATATACAAACACACAACACATTCCCCTGCAATTCAAAGTACGGTACTGTATATAATACAAAAGCCAGCAGAACATCCCAAAAACTCTTCTCCTCCTGGCAATAACAATACAATAGTAATAAATAAACAATTTTAGGTTCTTGCTTGACACTTAAAATAAGTCACCTGAGGCAGCTGCCACATTCTACCTGATAACAGAGTTGGTCCTTTATTCTCGTACCAGTAAGACATTTTCATTAGCCTAGAAATTCCAACATTTAATATAAGGAGCTTTTGATTGTCATTGCCATTGTTATTTGTGTTCCATTTGTTTTTGCTCTTGCTGTAAGTGATATTTATCTCTTTATTATACTGATGTCCTCTATTGTGAATGTTTTCCTGCAGGAAATATTCTGAATAAATAAATACTAGTGTCACTGTATGTTATCAGTCCTTGGATAAAACTCCGTCATGGGATCCAGAAAAAAGCAACACTTTTAAATAATTATTTAGTCTAAGCCAATCATATTGCACATTTTGTCTCAGCCCTCCAAGTTCAGCTCAGTTGTTACCACCATGATCTATTCATAGTTTCTGCGCATTTTGTTTTTTCTTAATTAATTGACTAAGGAAATATACAAATGACAGCACTCGGTGTACAATTGAGACCTCAGCTATTAATTAGAACTCATTTGTTACTCATTCTGAGTAGTACTTGACTTGCACAATTAGGCTTGTTCAAAATCATGACCGTACAAGCAAGTCCGATTGGGAGAATAAACATGCTTAATAATAAGCACATGTAGTGAAAGAGCAGCGCTGATTCATCTTATGACTGAGAGCTTAATAGTCAAGGATATAGTACAACTTTTGTCTAGGCCCCCCCCCCCCATTTATTTGCAATGTGTCACCACTGGGCTGCCAGTACAATATGACAGGATGAAGAAGCTATCTCAGGCAGCATATATGAGTATATAAAACTACTGTTTAGTGTTTAAATATGATGGAATGGCAGAGCAACAAACAAATGTCATCCTTCATCTGGCAGGACTTGCGTTCATTATCTGATTGAGGCGACAGCTGGGGGACCCATGGACATAGGTGTGTGAAATAGGATGAATAGTCATTCTGTCTTAAACTTCAGCCAAGTCTGAATCACAGGAGTTAGAGGAAAGAAATAAGCGAAGGTATTAAATAAAATTGACCTGGTGAGCACTTTGGGGAGCATATGAAGGTGCAGCATGGTTGAAACAATGCTGGTCCATGACCCCGATTAGAGAGCACTGGGATTTCCATTTGGATCTAAATATAATAAATATTTTTTTTCAACTGCCTAGTAAGAAGCAACATACTTCTATTATGGGAAACAATGAAAAATAGTTTTCTTTTTCACTTTTGGCCCCATTCAGTTGGAAGTTTTCCAGTTCCATAATCTTACTTCAGTGCAATGTGCATCAATATAAAGGCAAGGATATTTCCTAGAAAACCTTGGTCAGAACAGAGTGACTGTTATAAATAAAGCTGACATATTTTTCTCTTGTATGGCAAGTCTAACTAATAAACCAATTTCCCATCACATAGATGCTGTAGGAAATCTCCACTCTGGAATTGCTGCCTGTTATACACATGAAATGTGCATAGCTCTAACATGCCAAAAAATTCCACGTAGGTGATTCAACTTATATAACATTTTCTATGTATGAAATGGGAGAAAGATGAATGAATATATAACACTTTCCAAATCTCAACTCATTGTACCATTTATGCTGCTGCTGCTGCTTTCTCTTCCTCTGTTTCTAATTCTGATTCTGATTCTGAATACAGTATTGGCTATCATCATGGTATAATAATTTCGTGTTAGAGATTACTCTGGGTTGAAAGGATTTTTAGGGGATGCCTAAATGAGGCTCTATTCATGTCCCCAAATACAACTCTTGGGTATTGAAACCCGACCTTCCAGTCTCCAGTTCAGCACCTTAACCACTAAGGCACCGGGGGAGCTGCATCATCATGGTGATTGGCCATGAAGAAAATCTTGGGAACACTAAAATGCAGTGGTCTTCCATCTGCTTTCTGTATCACAGCATGACACCAGTTCTACTGACCCAGTTCAGTGAGTCACTTTCTGGTCCTGATCCATTTTGCCACAGAGTCTTCATCAGACCCAGGCCAGTATTGATGAAGCTGCTGCCCTCCATCAAAATAGATTCAAGTGGAATTTAATCCACTTGGAAGCCATCACCCTTCCCTGTGGACTTCACCACCCAAGGTCATTAGGATTGTCAGGTTAGTTAACGGTCACTTGCTGATCAGTGTTGAGTTGCTGGAAGTATGGTCTAGTCTATTATTATAGCAGGATAACCTGGCCAGACTGGTTAAGATGCTTAAGACACATTTTACAGTTATTTTTTTAAAATGCAGCAACCATTGGCAATATAACTGCTGCTGCACTGTATAAACAGTTCCTAAGTTTTGTTGTTCAATTGCATAGTCAAGTCCAACCCTCCGCACCCTCATGGACCACGGCCCACCAGGCACCTCTGTCCTCCACCATCCTCCTCAGCCCAGCTCTGTGTCCACTGCATCAACAATACCATCTAGCCATCTCATTCTCTCCCACCGCTTCTTCTTTTGTCTTTGACCTTTCCCAGCATCAATGCTTTCTCAAGTGAATCTTCTCTTCTCATTTGATGTCCAAAGTACTTTAGCTTCATCTTCAATAATTGACCTTCCAAGGAGCAGTCGGAGTTGATTTCCTTTAAGATCAACCTATTTGTTCTCTTTGCTATCCAGGGTACTCTCAAAATTCTCCTCCAACATCACATTTCAGAGGCGTCTATTCTTTTGTGCTCAGCTTTCCTCAGCTCAGCACAACCATACATTACTACCAAAAACACCATTGCTTTGACTATGGACTTTTGTTTGCAAGGTGATGTCTCTACTTTTAACTATGTTCCCCAGGTTTCTCATAGCTTGTCTCCCAATAATTAGTTGCCTTTTTAATTTCATGGCTGCATTCTCCTTCTGCAGTGATCTTGGATCCTAAGAAAATAAAATCTGTCACTGTTTCTACTTCTTCCCCATCTATTTTCTGGGGACTGATAGGGCCTGTTGTCATTATCTTGGTTTTCTTGATGTTGACTCTCAAACCAACTTTTGCACTCTCTTCTTTCAACCTAAGCAAGAGCTTCTTTAGGTCTTCTTCACTTTCTGCCATTAGGGTAGTATGATCTGCATATCTCAAATTGTTGATGTTTCTCCCAGCAATTTTAACTCCAACTTGTGATTAATCCACTCCTGCATTGCATATTATGTTCTGTATATAAGTTAAATAAGCAAGGTGACAAAATGCAGCCTTGTCCTACTCCTTTTCCTATTTCAAACCACTCTGACATTCCGTGTCCTGTCCTGTTGCTTCTTGACTCATGCACAGATTTCTCATGAGACGTATAAGGTGTTCTGGTATTTCCATCTCTTTAATTACATGCCACATTTTATTGTGTCCCTCACAGTCAAAGGCCTTGGTGTAGTAGATGAAACAGAAGTTGACTTGTTTCTGGTATTCCCTTGTTTTCTCCATGATCCAACATATGTTGGCAATTTGGTCTCTAGTCCCCTACCTCTTCGGAACCCAGACTGCACTTCTAGAAGTTCTCTATCTGCATACTGCTGAAGCCTACCCTGTATTATCTTGAGCATGACCTTGCTAGAATGTGAGATGAGTGCAATTGTTCAATAATTTGAGTATTCTTTGGCATTGCCTTTTTTGGGGGGGATTGGAATGTATACTGACCCTTTCCAATCTTGTGGCCATTGTTGGACAAGGTAAATATCTGACTCCAGATCTATAAAAATAGCAAAGCAGTGTGTATGTTTGTCATTACCCTGGTAAACAGCACTTCACCATCACTGTATTGTTATAACTAGGGTGATAATCTGTATAGAAACAAACATATGTTAGCTCTTTCAAACCAACCTGAGGTGTTTTAACACAGTGAAGCAGGACATCACTTATTTACACCAGATGTTCTGATAATATTAACATCCTAAGCATACATACATACATCAGTTTTGTAAATATTTCACAGGCTGGAAAAATAAGAGTTGGAAATGAAATAAAATAACAAGAACAATGGAGTGGTGTGACGAGTTGTTAAAAATATGGCACAAAGGGAGGGCTTACCAATGTGTGAGCAGAAGTCTAAAAATATAGCTTGCAAGTGAGCATTCTAGAAATATCTGATCTACCTTATTTCAGTATTACCTGCTAACTTGACATTAGGCTTCAGACATCAGTCTTTCCCAAACTACTGGGAGATACTAGGGCTATGATGGTGAACCTTGGTACTCCACAGGTTCTTGGACTTCAGTTTCCAGAAGCCCATGTCATTGTTCCTGATGATCAGGGCCTCTGGGAATTGAAGTTCAAAAACAGCTGGAGTGCCAAGGTTCACCATCAGTGTGCTAGGGACTTAGCCTGGGGCTTGATGAATACAAGGCATGTCCCACAATTAAGTTGCAGCCCTTCTAAAATTATTTTGAAAGAGCTACTCGTTTTTCCTTTCTCTATATCCAATGAACACACTATGCAATTACTAAAATGTCTCACTGCCTGAAATATTTATAAAGGATACCATAAGATATTTATTTTGGTGCCTTAGTTTCAATCAATTGCCTTCCTCCTCATTGTATAATATCCTTTTCTTCTCTCTTCTTCAAAGTATCACAGATTGCCATGTACAAAGATAAGAGACTGAATAGAAGCAACGTGTAACCTAATAAAATTTCCCTAATGGGATAATTATTTTGCTTGTTATGAGGTCTTGGCCATATCTGAGGTCGGACCCAGACATTTCAATGAGATCAGCTTGACTTGCAGGCTGGGGGAGGGGCAGCCTTTTTAGCATGTGGTTTCACTGAAGTACTTGAGTCAAATTGACTGGAATTATTTGCTCTACAAGTATCTTATAGCTGTGTGACTTTTGGTTACATATTCCTTGTAGCATCTCAAACACTTATTTTATTTTTATTTTGGTGGAAACTTTGTGTGGGAGTTTTCAGAATGTGGCCTAATTTACAGATGCATCTAAAGAAGTGGACATTAGTCCACAAACATATGTACCAAATAAGGCCTGATAGTCTTTCTGGTACCACAAGACTAATGTTGATTTCACTGCATCAAACCACAGCTGCTCATCTAGAAACTGATATGTTCTTATGTAGGTTGAACCTTGGTATATCCCAGTCTTATGGCTAGAGTTAGATTCTTTCTTCATGTTCCATCTGTACAAATCTATGGTACTGTATCATAATCATGCAATTAATTAAGTCATTAAGATCCGGAATCAAAACATAAATTCAAACTACACTTTATTTAAAATAATGTTTCCATTATTCTAAACCCATAACATGAACTGGAATAAAACTAAATTTGAAATGGAACAATTAGTGCTGTAGCGATTTCTGAGAAATCTCACCTCTACTAGTTTCTACAAAAAAGAATGGGAATCGATCCAGAATATAATGGTTTCTCCTATGATTTCACTGGATCTGGCTGCGTGCTGCAAATTAGTGTAGGCAAATTAATCTTTTGGATTTAGCAGAGTTACTACATTTTTCATGAGGCTCCAGGCGTCCAAGCAAATGAGGCAACTCAATATAACCCCATTTGGTACTGATACTAATATCTTCATTAACTCAGAATATAGGATCTTGCAGCGGCTCAGTGGTTAAGAAGCTTGTTGGCTGGAAGGCCAGCAAGTTGGCAGTTTGAGACCTGGGTACTGCATGACAGGTTGACCACCCGTCTCTGTCTCAGCTCCTGTCAAGCTAGCCGAAAGCGAGACATTGCAAGTAAATGGATAGGGACCACTTTGGTGGGAAAAGATCTTGGGGACATGAAAGGAGCAGAGTTTCTCCAGCAAACATCCTTTCAACCCAGAATAACTTCTGACATGAAATTATTATTATTATTATTATTATTATTATTATTATTATTATTAGTAGTAGTAGTAGTAGTAGTAGTAGTAGTAGTAGTAGTAGTAGTAGTAGTAGTAGTAGTAGTAACTTAGAATCAAACTAGAGGAAGACATACATGACTACACTGAAAAACTAATATGCATTAATTCATTTGTTCTGCGGTTTGTTTGTTTGTTTGTTTGTTTGTTTGCGGTCTGTTCTGGTGGGACAGACAGATGTTCTTGGGGTGATGCGGTCTCTTAAGTTTCCTGGCCCACTACCATGTAGGGCTTTCAAGGTAATTACCAGCACCTTGAATTGCACCCGGAGGCACACTGACAACCAGTGCAGCTCCCAAAAGAAGTGGTGAGGCACATGCATAACGCCCACATTCCATCACCATCCGAGCAGCTGCATTCTGGACCAGTTGCAGCCTCCAAATGGTCATCAAGGGCAGCCCCATGTAGAGCGCATTACCATAGTCAAGTCTGGAGGTGACCAGAGCGTGCGTGACCATGATCAAGGAGTCTAGGAGCGGGCGTAACTGGCGTATAACACGAAGCTGTGCAAAAGCCCTCCTGGCCATGACTGTCACCTGCTCTTCAAGCAGGAGTCGCGAGTCCATGAGGACCCCCAGATTACGCAAACAGGAAAAATGTCATTAGCGTGAATTTGTTTAAGGTGGATAGGTTGCCATGAAGTGACTCATACATTGTGATGACGGAGCCATCTCCTGCAGCACTAATGAAATGAGACATGCAGGATTTAACACCAGGACTGCAATGGACTTCTGCAGCATTGAGGATGTAAAAAGGTGCGCCTTCACAGCCAGTCCTTCTGGCATGGCATCTTCCACCTCCATGACCATTGGGAATCAGAATAGTGAGGTGGTTCCTCCTCTGCTCATTTTGCTTTTGGGCCCAATATGATGGTTTCCAGTGGGATTTCCTCCACTGAGGGGGCCATCACCCCACCTAACGTGGCTCATCCACCCATAGCCATTGGCCCCTTTAGGGAGTCAGGCTATTTACTTCCGCCCAACACTTGGCATTGAGTTGCTGGCTGTATGGTCTAATCCATTATTGTAGTGGGATGTCTGGCCAGACATAAGCTTGCAGATTAACCCAACAGCAAAACAAAAACAAGCTAACCTGTAAAATGCAAAAGTGATAAAAGTTCATAGTAGGAAACACTTTTCCTTTCCAACTGAGAAAGAACAGTTTCTGAATCCAACTTGAAAATATCCTTTGGTTTGGTCCTCAGAAGTCAATTCTACCTAGTCAAACAATTTGTTTGGTCCAGATAATATATTAAAACCTCAGACAAGAATCTTCTTTAGCCCCACTCACTGCTTTGCCTTGCAATGCCAAAGACATGAACCTATGATCTTTGTAGAAAGCAGGTGCCTTACCACTCAGCTGTCAAAAATTTGTTCATAAATACTCATATACGAGATTGCTGCATAAGTAGTGAGAAAAATGAATAGACTGAATTGAATACTTTTGTAACTTTATTCTTTGATGTGTTTCTTAAAAATATATCATGATAAAATGTATCATGACAAAAATCATGCACTTCTTCACTCAGGTTTCCAATTTTCTTTTTGCATTGGGCTTTACGACAGTTTGATAGTTCAGCAAAACCAGATATTGGGAGTTCAATTCCCAACTGTGACTCCAGGGAGAAGAGCAAAACTGTGTAGCCTTGGGCAGGCTATACTGTCCCAGGGCACCCCCCAGAAGAAGGGAATGGCAAACCACTTTGTGTATTTTCTATCTGAAAAAAGTAATCATGAATCAGAATTAACTTTTGAGCACAAAATTATCATTGGGATTTAGAGTTCCGCATGTACTTTGTACAATTACTCCCAATACAACTGCACCTATTTCACACGGCCCTGGTTCCTTGGTGTTGGATTTCTTCCCCTGAAGAGCAAATTATTCCTTATCTGGGCCTCTGATGCTACATCTAGACACATGTTGCTCATTTCTTAAAGCCCTTAAACCCTTTACTCTACCATTAATTTTCTCCTTTAAAATATGCTGCAATTTTTTTGGCTTAAAGAGCAGAATCACTGAGTCACCAAATTAGATTTGCAGCTTACAATCTGTAAACTTATAGGAGATATAAAATGAAAATGGTCTTAAGTTGTCATTTTTGGAACAATAATGTAGTAATGTTTTGGCTCATCCTGATGCCAGCCGCTGAGATGCACAGAAATCTAATGCAGCACAGTGAGTCGAATTATTTGGCTAGTTTCATTCTGCAAAGAGCTGTCACTGTGTTAACACCCAGTTGTGATACATTTGGGGGGAAATGTCACCACACATCCAGTCTTCAGGCTCTTTCCAGAGGAAGCATAATGAAACTCAAACATGGGAGCTTTTACATTACATTGAGCAATGTAGGAGGCAATTACCCAGAGGTTGTTTGGTCAATACTTACCACTTATTACACAGAAATACCTATAAATATATCAACACGAACTCTAACAGTGATTGACAGAATGAGGATAGAGTGCAGATCCTCAACAGATTGTCTCTCTACAGTAAATTATTGTAAATTTCATCATCTAGCAGTTTATTTTTGCACAGTATGTGTCTCTGTATATGGGGTTTTTATTCCCAAAATAACCAATAACTAAATAATATTAAAGGCCATCCAAAGCATCAAATAGTCCAGGAAAACAGCAATATTTGTACTTTTCCTCTTCTCATGAAATAATTATTCTCTTATTTAACGTATCTGGTGCAATTTAAGAAAATTTCCTTTATAACCAAATTTAATTTTTTTAAAAAAAATACCTCTAGCCATACATCAGTTTGCAGAGAATTTGTAGATTTCCCAATTTTTGTTACCTGTATATTTATTGTTATGTGCCATCAACTCAGAATTGACTTATAACAACTCAGAGTTCCCAAGATGAGAAATTTGTGTAGTTTTACCAGGTCCACATATCCAGTGAGTTTCCATAACAGAGCCAGGTTATAAAGTCCAGGTCTCCTAAATCCTAATCTGTTATTCTGCCCACTAGACCACTCTGGTTATCCATATGTATTAGATACTCAAAAAATTTTCCTACCAAGTCTGTATCTACATTATTATTGCAGTTGTAAGAAATCAACAGGAAATACTGCATAATTTTTAAATATTTGCATTATTTGTACATATCAGAATGAATGAACTGCTTTTATCAACTGCTATGTGTACCTTTCAGAGGGGTGCAGACTGCTGCACACGCAGTAATAAAGATACAGTATAAAGATGCAAACTTTTTGTTGAGGGCAATTTGCATAGATTTTCCTATTTATTTTTTTAACTGCTATTCCATTAATGCCCAATGTACAAAGAGTCAAAGTACTTGCAGAACACTGGCTCAGCTAGCCTGTGGCCACAATACCATCAAAACTGTTGCAGCAGCTTAAAACTAAATACAGTATGTTGATTTTTATGAGTAAAATTCTAAGCAACAGTGTGAGAAAGCACATGGACGGGATGGCCTTAATGACCATCCTTTTTAGCAGTGCACATTCTCCAATTTAATTTAGAGATTATCCAGATTGACTAGTCTATATACAAATTGCCTTAAATCATGATCTCTATATATTCTCATAGCCTTCGTGAATGTGCAAAATTTCTGGGGTCTATGTACATTATCAATAGAGTCTTCACATTATTTTTGACATAACATACATAGGCTGTGATGTGGAATATTATGCAAGATTGGTTGTTGTTGTTTTTTAAATTAAGGTACATACCCTGTTATATTGAATTACGCAAAGATGTGCGTTTTTGAAAAACATCATGTGACATAAAGCGCCAGCCCAACTTTTCTGTAGCTGTTTTGTATTAAAAATTAGGGGGGTCTCGTGTATCTATGAATCCTTTTTTTAAAAGAGTCTTTGCATGCATTGTGAGCATAGTCTATTTTCCAAAAACTTTCTCCGTGCACTTTGGAGTTGTAATGGCATTTCCATACAATGCGGATCATTTTACCGTTCTGACTGGGTTGTTTTAAAGTCCAAAATGCTGCTCATTTAAGCCTTGTCATTAAGTGTTAAATATGTATCCACTGTTCATTTTAAAATGAGAAACCAAAACATTTATACACAGGCCAAATTTAGCAAAGTTCAACCTACTAAATGATTGGTGGGTGGCCTCCTAGGGGAGAGAGGGAGGGAGGTGGACATATTCCTTGGAAAAGGCTGGCTTTGTGATATAAAAATACAAATCCAAAGAGCACAAAGAGCAGATTGTAACTACCACACTGCCACCTGGCGGGAAAGCGGTTGAGGAGGCTGCTGAAAAGAAAGGACTCTTTTTTTAAAAAATTGCCAAAAATGAGAATTAGTGGTAATGTTCAGGTAGAGGGTCTCTTTGAGCTTCTTTATGCATGAGATTAGCATCTGCCACAAACATATCAGTTCTATGTCAGTGTCTTATGCAGTGACTGAGAAAAACACCTGCTAATTTCAGAATAGGGTGAAAACTCTTTGCTGCTGTTTCATCCTCCTCAAAGCAAGGAATTTAGAAACTGAAGTTTGTAGACACTGTGCCCTGGGACCAGATACGATGATGTATAATGTAACAAACTGTACTTGCTTACTTTTTATGCCCTGACATTCTGCTAGATTCCTGGACAGTATCAGTTTCCCTCTGGATGTGGGCCTGAAAGACCAAGAAACATGTGGGCATATGAAGAAAGCATATTTTACAAAGAATCATCACTGCTGCAGCAACGGTGGCTCAATGGTTAAGAAGCTTGCAAGTCACCAATTCGAGGCCCGGGTACTGCATGACGGATTTGTGCACCCGTCTCTGCCCCAGTTCCTGCCAACCTAGCAGTTTGAAAGCAAGAAATTGTGAATAGATAAATAGGAACCACTTTGGTAGGGAAAGGGAACATGAAAGGAGCCTCATTCAGGCATCCCCTGAATGGAGTTTCTCCAGAAAAAATCCTTTCAACCCAGAATAATTATGACACAAAATTATTATTATACTGTACTACTATGACTGTAGCTCCTGGGCCAAATCCTGTATCTCACCTCAGATCAAGCTATTCACCTTCCATTCCAATTTCCTGGCTTTTTAGAGCTTGCATGAAAACAGGATAGCATAGCTTTACTCTCAAACTGGCAGGTTTTAAAACCAAGATTCTGAAATCGATATTTCTCCTTACAGTATTGATGTGTACAAACACACACAGTTACTCACATGAAACATTCAACAAAACCCACTAGTAAGTCACAAGTAGAACAGGCACACTGCTTTCGTGGAGATTTGGTGAGTCAATTCTTCCATCATTTTCATTGATTTAATAGACTTGCTCTAATTTTGTCTTACTACTGGATTACAATCCATGTGAGTATATTTTATATGCATTGTACGTAGATTAAAACTCTGTGAATATGAAAAGTTATTCATATCTAACAGCGCATACTTGTGTGTTTTTGCCCACGTAATGCAATCTTTCCTCTGAAAGGATATGCGACACAGTACTATAGTGCAGTCACTGTTTATGCATCAAGTTTCTTGAATAACTAAAATTCAGCATTAAGAAGTTTTAAATCTTGAGCAAATGGGTTAGTTTTCAGAGGGGGGGGGGATAGGCAGTGTTCATGAAAGTGCTGCTGCTAATTTATACAAATGCAAGTCCACATACAGTACTGTATTTAATGAGGTTTACACTGGATTTTATTATCTGGAAAAGTCACTGATTTTACATATAGTTGACCCGTCTACAGGACTTTGCATTTAACTAGAGATAGCAGGGGTGGGAGATGAAGCCTCCTGCATCTGAACTTTAGAAAAGCTTTTCTTTCAAATGTCCTTTCACAAATGTACCTCAGCGAACATAGTAGTAATGGAATAAAAGGAAGAGTAGCAACTGAGTAAAAAACTGGAAGCAAGCTAGAGAGATAAAGGAACAGGAATTTCTAAGGATTATGCTGGTGTCCACAGCTTTTTAATTTGCCTATTCATTTTCTTAACTTTGAGATAAGCAGTGAGGCAGCCATAATTTGACTTGTACTAAGGGTGACCTTGGAGGGGAGTCTGACCAGGTTATCCTGCTATGGTAACATAGACCATACTGCCAGTGACTCAGTGCAGAGTGTCAGGCAACGGTTAACTAACCTGACAACTCTGAGGGCTGACGGTCTTGGGTGCCAAAGTCCCACAGGGAAGGATGATGGTCCCCAAGTGGATGAAATCCTACTTGAGTCCATCTTGATGGAGGGCAGCAGCTTCATCAATACTGGCCTGGAGCTGTTGAAGACTTTGTGTGCCAAAAGGGCTCAGGACCAGAAAGTGACTCTCAGAACTTAATCAGTGGTTTGCGTGTTATGCTGTGATGCGGAAGGCAAATGAAAGACCACTGCATTATTTTCTCAAGACAGTATTCATGGCTGGTTGCCATGATGATTGGTAATATTCGGATTCAGATACAATAAAAGAAGAAGAAGAAGAAGAAGAAGAAGAAGAAGAAGAAGAAGAAGAAGAAGAAGAAGAAGAAGAAGAAGAAGAAGAAGAAGAAGAAGAAGAAGAAGAAGAAGAAGAAGAAGAAGAACTTATTAGAGAGAATATTTTTCCTTTAAAAGTACAGTACGTACCAGATTCTGCTCTGATTTCATAATCGTTTTCCCACTAGGTCAACATCAACAGTGATGTAAGGGATGTTATACTTCGTTGTCTCAATGTTGCTGTTGTTTTCATGACTTCCTGTGTCTTTCAGTCCTTCTGCTCATCACAGTTTATTTTTAGAATCAGTTTTTCCCAGGTGGACTGGGAGAAGCTCCAGAAAGAAAACTGAGCTTCTGAAATAAGTTTGCAGGATTTTGCAAGACTTATATTTCCTAACGAACAAATGGATTTCTGAGAATAATATTTTTAAAGGAAAGTTGGGTCATGAATGCTGGTGCAGCCCATGTTTAAGATGGCAAAACCCAAATGGAAATGCAAAGAGATCTGAAGATTTCCAAACTGAAAAGACAGCAGCATGGCAAATGTGATGCACACTGGAACAGAAATAAAATAAAATTCTAACTTCATATACGAACTGATAAAGTAACTGGTCAGAAAAGAGGCTTATGGTCAGGATGGATAGTTTGATGAAATTATTGCGAAAATGCATGGCAGCGATGAAAAGGATAACTTTCAGTCTAGAGATTATTAGGAAAGGTAAGATTTCACTGCAAGTATTATTATACAGGTACCTTTATATTAAGCTATGTGTGTAACCACATTTGGAGATTTTTCTGATCACTATATCTGAAAAAGAATGTTGTACAGCTGAAAAAGACATAGCAACCACATCCCTCGGAGGGGATGGGGTAGAGAAATCATCTGAAAGGAAATCTTAGGGCCTTTTTATTTAGCAAAAGAGATGTAATATTTTGCATGTTGTGAGAAGGTACATAGGAACAATGTTCCCACTTCTCTAACTAGTGTCATTCAGTGGGAAATTTAGGATGCGTAAGGGACAATACACATAATGCATAGTTAATTTCTGGAATCTACTAAACATGTAGCAATTTAGTGAAGGCCACCAACATGCCTCAGTCAAAAAGTAGATGTAATTTTGGATGTTCTTATACCTAGAATGCCAAATACAATTGATGGTTTTATTTCACAGCTATCTAAAAGGAGATGTACTAAAGGAAGCTGGTTTTCAAGAAGGAACAAATGATACTTAAAATGATATACTTCAGAGCAGGGGTTCTCAACCTATCTCCCATGTGCCAGATCTGGCCCATGGCACCATTTCATGTGGCCTACCGTCACCATTCTCACTGCTACCGGAAGCAGATGCGCTTACAACAGCCATAAAACAACCATCGTGCATGCGTAAATATGACCTCAGCTCAGTGGTGGGATTCCAAAAAATTTACTACCTACTCTGTAGGCATGGTATGATGGGTGTGGCCAGGGGGAAAGCCCTGTGTTGCACCCAAATTAGGACTACTTTATTTCAAAACTTGGATGGGCGTGGCCAGCCGGAATTTCTGCTACCACTTCTGGCAAACTGGGGCAAACCTGCTGAATCCCACCACTCCCACAGCTGCTGTAAATGCTGCCCTGGATGCATTTTATGGCAGTGTTTATGGTGGGAGGAACCACATGATCGGCCCGCTCAGCTGTCTGGGGTGTGTGGTCCGGACCACAGTGCAAAAAGGTTGGGAACCCCTGCTTCAGAGTATCTCCTGCTGACTAAGACCTTGAGCATTCAAGAAACCAACCTACCTGCTTCCATGAATATCCTTCTGGACCAAAGGGAAGTGATTTTTTTCATTTGCTAGATCAGGGGTTCTCAACCTATGGGTTTCTCAACCATTTCATGTGGCCTGAAACTGCCGCAGCCACTGGAAGCAGAAGCGGACATGTTTATGACAGCCATAAATGCACCCGTGGCTGTCATAAACATGGCATAAATGTGCCCGTGGCTGTCATAAACATGTTGTAAATGCACCAGTGGCTGTTATAAATGTGTTTACGACAGCTGCGGATGCGTTTTATCACAGCGTTTACGGCGGGGGAACCACCAGTCCGGCCTGCTCAGCTGTCTGAGGGAGTATGGTCCAGCCCATGGATTAAAAAAGGTGAGAACCCCTGTGCGACATTGTTGCTGATGCGCTTAGATTAAATTAAAAGAAAATATTTTTCTTTGCCTTTCTGTGTACTGATGATCAAAAATGCAACTGCAGACAGTTTCTCGATTGATGGTAAACAAAAGCAGTTTTTTTTAAAAAAAATTCTTATAAGTGAATCAGCACATCAGTGACAGTCTAACAAACCCAATGTGTTTTCGTGTCAGAGATTACTCTGGGTTGAAAGGGTTTTTAGGGGACGCCCAAATGAGGCTCCTTTCATGTCCCCAAGTGCAGCTCTCGGGTATCGGACTCCATCCTTCCAGTCTCCAGCTCACTCAATAAAAAGTAATTTCACTTCCCCTGCCCCTATGCAGATAAGCAGGAGATGTGCTCAGTTTGCTGATATCCAGAAGCAGCTCATAAACTGCTTCAAGATCCTGGAAATTAACACCCAAAAAGAGCCTTTGATGGCGGCAAGGTTCTAATTTAGTCCATTACAAGCAACCACAGAGCTTCCCACCCCACCTCAAAACAGAATCAGAAAAGTGTGAGTTGGGGTAAATTGGTCCCCTCCAGCAATTACCGCATGTGGATGCTGGGGAAAAGAGTGTACCAAACCCACACATCAACACACCAAACAAGCAGGACATATGTCTGTGCAGACAGGCTCTTGGTAAAGCTGAAGCAGAGCACCTTTTCTTTCATGAAACGCTTGTTGAGAACAACCATTGTCTGTGATGGAATACTGAAACAGGGCAAAGAGAATCGCAAAAGACGGTGACCTTTCTCCTGTGTTAATATTTAATCAGGCACTTGACCTCCTGGATTACAAATTAACAGTAATTGGGCCCCAAAAGGTTTTCCTTTCCTTAGATTAGATTTGTTCTATTTGAACATGTTACCAAATTAGTTTCACTATTTTTAATAGAGAAAAATTTCTGTTTTTTAAAAGAGAGCTAAAACACAGTGTAAAACTACTTGCTCTGTCTCTCAGTTGGGGGGGATTAGAGTAATGTATGTGCTATTGCCAGCTGGCCAGATTTAAACTGGTTTGAGCATACATTTGGGCTTCAGGTCTAGGTTGTTGGGGGGGGGGGGTTTAGATACGTTTCTGTGCTATTCCTAAATACCTCTGGCTAGTTCATATGACTGTTCTGACATGTTACCTCTTTATCACATCCTTGACTGACATCTGACAATGTAAAGGTGAATCAGAAAAAGTTACCAAGTTTGTTGGAAGAAACCCCTTTCTCTTAAACTTATAATTTTGAAACGGACTGAAGATTTAGTTCTGCTTTTAGGAACTATGTTGGCAAAACCCACCCATACCTTAAAAATGTTCTTTTAATAAATAACACAATGTGCCTGGGGAATTTGGGAGTTACAGCCCAAATGCACAGATCTGCATGCCTCTGGATAGAAATGTAGGCTGTGGCCTCGTTATTTGTTTCTTAGTATTTCCCAAATGCTGGTGTTTGGACTTCAATTCCCAGAAGCTTAAGTCAATTCCCCAAAACACTGATCAGTCAATATACTGGCTTAGGCTTCTGGGAACTGAAGTCCAAACACCAGCATTTGGGAAACACTGAATTCAATAGATGTAATGAAGCATCAAAGATTTGAGGAATAGTAAGGACTTTTTTCAGAAATGTATGGGTTTTGTTCTCATTTTTAAGAGGAACAAAACTGTCTGAGTAGGTGGACTGGAAATGGACTCTGGACTTTATATGATTTGTCTGCTAAACTCATTGAGATAGGCAGAGCTGACACTCAAACCAAAAGGGCTAAATCAATTTGTTAGTACCAACTGTGGTAGGACCATCAGATGAATACATTTTGGTGTAGAAGACTAATTCAGTATCTTCAGTGAATCTATTCCAGTTGGGACCCACCAGCTGGGTTGAGACCATGGTTGTTCTATGTTCTTATATCCTTGTCATGGACTTCATTCAAAATATTTTATGAAGGTTCCCAATGCAAAATGCACCTGATCTGTATGCAGAAGGTCCCTGGTTCTATTTATTTAATCTCTTCTTCCTGAAATTCTAGAGAGCTAAGACCATTCTAAATAGACCATGATAAGTAGATGAGCAAACTTGGATTCGATCTGGTATTAGGCAATTTGTTGCATAAGATGTCATGTTAGCACTTTGTATCCCTAGAAACAACAAGCAATAAAGCAGAGCAAAACTGGGGAAATGCTATATGATGGTACCATCTCATAATGTTGTTCCAACTGCAAGCTACTGGTAAAACATGAATAGAAATAGAAGTGTGAAGATTTGTGTTTCTGGACTACAGCTCATAGAATTCTCCAGACACCCCAGCTCCCTGAGGGAACCTTGGGAGTTACAATCTAAAGGCACAAGTCTGCACACTCCTGGATAGTAGAGAAAGCTGTGACACCCATATTTGTTTTACAAACTGGTTTACACACTAGAGCTAGTGAAGCATCAAAGGTTGAGGAATGGGTAGGGCAAGTTCGTAAGATTCAAAAGTTATGCTGAACACTGTCAACATTTAGTGTAGTAATTTAATATCTGTAGATTTTAATCAGATTGACTTTAACAATATTACAAGCTGGGAAAAGCTTCTTTACTTACTCTTCTCCTGCAACAAAATGTTAAGAACAAGGACTATGTTATCAGGGTTGTAGAAAATGTTTCCTTTCTCAAATGCATTTTGTCCATAAATAAGCAGGTCTGGGATGTTTTATATTTAAGAGTAAATCTTGGACTGCTCTCTCTTTCACCAACTGCCCCATTTATTCTTTGTAGGTAAGACCCAATATGAGAACATGTACCCAGGGGAATGGGTGGAAAAATTGTCTGCAGGAAGATAAAGACATGTAGGACAAGCCTATAGTACACCTCTCCAAATCCTATACTTATTGTTCCAAAATATATATTTCAAGCTTACATTAAAAGATTTCCACTACCCCAACCTCACTTATATATGTGAGTGGAGGAAATAGGCAAAATATGGTCCTATGTCATTTAGTTAGTCCCAAACTCTGCAGCACTATACTGTAATCTGAAATAATTTCCCCTGTCCAACCAAATGCATTTTAAAAGGATCTTGTAATCTCTCTCTCTCTGTCCATCTCTGTCTCAGCAAAATTTCCTCCATGTCGACCACTTCATCAAAATTAGTTTATTACTGGCCACATTATGGTTGGTTTGGAAGGGAGTGCATGTTGCAAATGCCCTCACTTCATACTCAGCAGACACGTGATACACCTCTTATTTCAAATACTGTTTGCAAGAATTTCCACCAATATTAAGTCTTTTGAAATTGTGCAGCTGACCACTGTTGACTTGCTCTTTGGCAGATTTTTCATTGCATCCAGTGTTCCCTTAGCTCTTTGATGTCTTTTAATTGATTCTGTGTTGTCGTTGATGTGTCAATCTTTGATGATGTTCACATGTTATCGTGTCACTTGTTCAAATCGTCTGGTTTTGTACATTCTTAAATCAAGCATATTCTGTCTTTTGGAAGTAGATTTTGTGTCATTTCTAGGTGATGTTGTCCTGGCTCAAAGTTCAGAGTCATGGCATCTCTTTGTGGTTCTTAAAAGTAGACATTTGTAGTACCCCTGACAGTGCCTTGCAATGTCTTTTTATCACACTTTCTCCTATCAATGATTTATGGCCAGTAACAACCAAAGAAAAAAATCAAGTTCTGTATACCACCACATGCAACCTCCCTGTGACCCTCCTAAAGTTTGATCCAGAAGGAGATAATAACTTTTCTAGGTAAATATGCCCCTTAATGACATATACATAGTTTCAGCAGCGTTTGGAACAAGTGTTACTTATAACTATGGTAAGTTGTTATAGTTCATGTCCCAAAGCTCAAGCATAAATTTAGCCAGAATTTTTAAAAAGTAGTTCTTTATCATTATTCAAATGGTAAATAATAATTACTCAAGTGACCAAGATGGTTGCTTTTGGAAACTTTTTGGAAACAACATCTGAAAACTACAAGACACTGACCTGTGATACAAAACAGACAAGACCTGTGTTCAGGCTCGTTTACACAACCCATGAGGAAAGAGACCCCAGCTTTGTCCCAATTCACATGATTGTTATGGTCTCATGAACAGTGATGGATGTGAAAAGGAGACAGGCTTCTAGCAATGATGGCTTTTCCCTTGATCCAGAACTCAGTTTTTTTGCATGCACTGGCTCACTGGGAGAGCATTCCAAACAGAAGTCTTCTCTTCAGACCTGTCACTTTTCATGCAGGCAAGCAATGTCCATCTGACATGTTGACACATTTAAAAACAGCTAAAGAGGGATACACCGTACTCCCGTCTACCTTGTTGATGCTTAAACATTCACAACAAAGCACAACACAGTATTGAACTATATGTTCTGATCCTTTGCTGTTCAATGAGGCCCCACACAGCCTGTAACTATAAAAGTAACTAAAAGTTCTACTTATACCAAATGAAGTTGTTCCTCCTTGAGTTGCCATTGCAATATAATTAATGTATACAGTGTATGTTATTAGGGAAAGGGGTTAATTACAAGTAACTAGTTATTTGTAACTAGCTAGGTTAGAACTCTCCCTCCTGTGCTTCAGAAGACATCGGATAACCTGATTTTTAGACAGGCTTTTAACAACTGAATTGGGCAATGCAGAATTCTTGATCTGGGGAACTACACATTACATTGTTTTTGTTATATGTTTTTAAACGTGTTTTTAACTGCTATTAAACTAATTTAATATTATATGTTTGGTTTTTGATGTAACAATTATTGGCAGAAATTATGTAAGTGTAGTACACTACATAAGGCTTATGATGTCATCAGCTGAGACATTTTTTTCAGAAATAAAAAAAATATAATACCAACCCTCCTATCCTAGGTCAGTGGTGATTTTCAAAAACCAGTGATTCTCCCTTCCTGCAGCCATCCAATGGCTTTCCCATGATAAAAGAGGATCCTCAGAACCATTGTGTTTTAGCTGTTTTATGTTTTTCATAATTCCTGAACTACTTTATCTTCCTTCACCAGTAGAAAGGTAGTATGAAAAGAAAAGAAAACAAGGTACTTGCCAGACCACTCTGAGGCCAGGACTCTCTCCCAAACTATTGCATTTATTTTCTCTCTATAGCTCTTGCCTAAAATAATTTTGTTTTATATCATCAACTCATAATTACTAATAAAAATGGTAAGCCTATGTTATTAGTGAATGTATAAAAAGAATATTGTAGATTTTATTTAAAAATCACAATATTAATAAACATTTAAATGCTAATTATTAGTAGTATATGGTTTTTAGTTCCATCTTATAAAACTTTCTATTTATTTCTAAGCAGTATTTAAAAAAACATTTAATATAATAATATATTATGTTATAGCAAATGTTGGCATGTTCATCAATGCCATCCATTTCAGAACTCTCCTTTCCGTGCCCAAATATGGCTAAATTTTATTTTCTATAGTCATTTTTAATTTACATTTTGAAGGAGTTTTTAAAAACTGATTATACAAATGAAAGTTCTTTGTTCATAATCAGGTATGATAGCCAGTCAAGAAACATTTTTGACAATTCAGTCAATTTCAGTGGCAGGGTTTGAAGGGGCTGAGGGAGACCTCAGCAAAAGTTTAAGATTTTCTCTAAAATCAACAGAAATTAAACATGTTTAAATACGGTCAGGTTGTGTCTGGAAAATCCTTTCTCATAAGGAGCATAGCAAATGTTTGCTGAATGAAGTGAGTCTTTAATTATGAGAATCCAGGGCTGAAACCTATACACAGTTACCTGGGTTGAAGTCTGGAGCTCATTTCTGAGTGAACAATGACAAAATTGTAATGTTAACTTGTTCCTATAGGAATGCTTCCATGGGCAAGAAAAAATATAACATTGCAATACTATGATACCATAGTAGGGACAGGTAATTATTATATATTAACTGGATAAAAACATAAATGTACATTCTTTTATTATACAAACAAACAAGTTCTATGGAATGCATAAAAGATACCTTAAGGCATTTTAGGGCTTCACACCTTCTATGGTTGCTGTTGTAACTGCTATTGCATCACAAAAACATGAAAACAACATTAAGATGTTCTTTCCATAGCATGTGAATATATGATTTTGGACCTGTCGGCTCCATGTCCAAGGAGCATGTGTGAGTATAGGCATGTGTCTCTGAGTCAAACAAGACTTAAACATATATCACTAGACCATTTCAAGGAAAGACACTTCTGATGGTGACATTGACTCCTTTGTATTTTCTGACTGTGTTTTCCCAAGCAAATTTGTATTTGACAGCCATATGTCTTTTAAAGCAGATCCATAACTCTTCAAATAACCTGGATCATTTCCCCCCCCCCTCAATCTCTCTTCCTCCTTTCCCTTCACTCTTTCTCTGTCTCTCTTTTTAATGCCCACATCTCCACTATCAGGAACAAATATGATTTCTGATTGAACATCACTTTATTTGCCAGTTCTGTGGTCTTTTCTTATCTTGTTCCACACTTCTCAGGCTTTGTGGTTAAATTATGTATTAAGGTCAATGTCAAAACACGGAAGATCTGTAATCTACAGGGAGCTCCCTTTTATTCGTTATTACAGTGAAGGCTGCGCGCAACTGTCAGGAAGCCAAGGATGTGCTCAGCATGGAGGCTTGCTACGCAGCAGGGCTCTACAAAGCCTCTCTCCTTGTTCTCCCAGGACGAAACCCTTGATAGATTTACCCAGATAACCCATCTCACTTTAAAGCTCTCTTGTCTCTGCTTCAATCTGAAAGCTGTCAAGTGCACCTATATAGTAATGTCATAAATCAAACGTAAAATGTGTACACTGGAGACATCGCGAGTGTCATGTATTCACTTGTACTTTGAGATTTTCTAAAGTAAAATGGTGTCAGAAGAAAGAAGGCTGGGAGGAATGGGGGTTATTATATTTATTTTTATTGTTTTCTCCCCCCCCCCTTTAAAAAACAACAACAGCCTGGTTGAAAAGGTAGGCAGTAATTTTTTTTTAATTTGGAAAAGAAACCTGGGTTGTTATACATTTTTATTTGTCTTAAATAAATCAGGGACAACTACTTTGTTTAAAAAAAACCAGAGGGGAAGTAGAGCCGAGGTATCTATTTCAAAACATTGTGATTTAATGCAAGACTACGTATTGATTTTACTTCTTTGGTTTCCTTCCTGACAAGCATTTGTCAACATGGATTTGTATTAGGTTCCTAGGTTTGTTTATTAAAGATGCATCTTTCTTCCCTGACACTCAAGACAAAGAGGGTGCTTAAAACAAGACACCAGGCGGGGCAACGCAGACGGTTTCCATTGTGCTTAAGTTTTCCCTCAGCCACAAATAAAGGGAACATTCACCGTCTACGGGTTCGGAGTGTGTGCTCAGCTGCTTCATAAAAGGAAGCTGGACGGTTTCTTTTCCTAACAGTGTGCTTGTAGTATGGAATGGCTTTTATAACCAAATAGCTTAGAGCAAAACTTTGGTTCAGATACTCTTAACTTAGGGGCTCTTTCGGATATAGTTTCCCTCATGGCACAGTGATTAAACTGCTGTAAGGTAAAGGTAAAGGTCACCCTTGCTCAAAAGCCAGACGTATCTGACTCTAGGGAGTGGTGCTAATCTCCACTTATAGACAAAGAGTCAGAGTTGTTTGCATCTGCAGATGTTTCTGTGGTCATGTGGCAGGCACAACTAGACATCGGAGTGTACAGATCACTGTTTACCTTCCCACCAAAGTGGTACCAATTTCTTGCTTTCAAACTACTAGGTTGGCATTAGCTGGCACAGACAATGGGTGCTCATTCTGTTGTACAGAACTCAGGTCTCAAACTGCTGACCTGTCAACCTTTGAGTCATCAAGATCAGCATTTTCACCGCTAACCCACAGCAGTCCCACTGCAGTACTGCAACCCAAACTGCTAATGTTGTAAGTTTGATCCTGATGGGGTTTAAGGATGACTCAGCTTTCCATCCTTCCAAGCTCAGTAAAGTGAGTACCCAGCATGTTGGGGGCAAACATCTTCTTTCTTGTCGCAATCAAACCCTGGACTGCCAAAATGAAGGCAATTTCTTGGCTTTGTCATTGACAAAATTAAGTCCTCACTAGTGCATGTTTCTGACAGCAATGAGCAGGCCAGTAAATGAGCTGGATTCTGTCTCTCCACATTCACAGTCCGTGTTGTTGTCCAATAGCAGCCCCCACTTAAGCATGTTGGTCTTGCATTAAGGACTCCAATCCTCAGCCTCTTCAGGTGATGTAGGAGAGATTGTGTTCTTCTGCCATATCCTCCTTTAATGTTGTTCCTTGTCCAGTGAACTCTTTCCTCCATCTTCTAATTTGGTTTTGCTCTTGTGTACCCTCAAAAAATGTTTGTTCTTGCTATAAAACTCTTCCTGGATCTGAGGTGGTGCATGGCTTAATTAGCAGCAATGGTAACTTATTTTGTGTGTCTGGATGCACCCCATAGTGGAGCAGGACACTCTGGGACAAAATCTGATGTACGCAGTGTGGATGGTTGAGTTCCCCATTTCGCAAAGATGCTAATTACCTTATGAACCAACCAGATAATGCTCTAAGCACTATGGGACAGTATATAAGTGTATTTCTAATTGTAATTGCTATGGCTAATTGTAATTACTGTACTATGTTCCTCCCTCATTTCTATCTCTGTCACCAAGAACTATTGTATTCTCCCCAAGTATATAATGTAAGAGGTTGCTCAGTTGCACAGTCAAGTCCGATCCTTTGCGACCCCATGGACCACCATACACCAGGCTCCTCTGTCATCTGCCATCCTCCATAGTCTGCCCAGATCTATGCTCACTGTGTCAACAATGCCATCTAGACATCTCATCCTCTGCCATCCCCTTCTCCTTTTGCCTTTGTTCTTTCCTAACATCAGGGCCTTCTCCAGTGAGTCCTCTCTTCTCATTTGGTGGCTAAAGTACTTGAGCTTCAGCTTCAGCATTTGTCCTTCCAAGGAGTGGTCCGGGTTGATTTCCTTTAAGATTGACCGATTTGATCTCTTTGCAGTCCAGGGGACTCTCAAGAGTCTTCCCCAGCACTCAATAGTCTTCTCCAGCACCATGAGTCTTCTCCAGACATTCAAAGGCATCTATTCTTCTGCTCTCAGCCTTCCTTAAGATGAGAGAATTTAATTAAATAAAGGTAATGGACACCCTTGCTTGAAAGCCAGTCACATCTGACTCTAGGGTTTAGTGCTTATCTTTGTTTCATAGCCAAAGAGCCAGCACTGTCTGCATCTGCAGATATTCCCATGGTCATGTGACAGGCATGACTAGACACTGGAGTGCATAGAATGCTGTTTACCTTCCCACCAAAGTTTATCTACTTGCAATTTCTTGCTTTTGAACTGCTAAGTTGGCAGGAGCCGGTACAGAGACAGGAGCTCACGCTGGCCTGCAGTATTCAGGTATCGAACTGTTGACCTGCCACCTTCCAGTCAGCGTCTTAGCCACTTGAGCCACTGCAGTCCATAGTCACATGCTTGTATTCTTCAACAGCAAAAAGTAAGATGTATGTAGGTTTTGTGTCAGCTTTGCTCACAATTCAGTCCCATTGGCATGTAATTTATGACTTATATTTAATTGATTTTAATGGCTGTTTTGCCTAGTGTTGTGCAGGCTACTTCTGATGGTGTTCATTGAGCATGATTTGCTGAACAATCCTGCCCAGAAATCCTAGCAGGTTTAGTGGGACAGATTCTCAACAGAACACATAAGATTGTGGTTTCATGAATTTACTTTTGAGTCTTCATCAAGTTGTGAGACTATCGATAAACAGTCGTAAAGAAGGGACATGCATTTGGCTTTTGTTGTTGTTATTATTGTTCAGTCACATAGTTGAGTATGACCCTTTACAACCCCATAGACCACTGCACACCAGGCACCCCTATTCTCCACCATCCTCCTCAACCTACCCAGTTTTGTGCCCACTGTGCCAAGAATACCATCTAGCCATTTCATTCTTTGCTGCTCCCTTCTTCTTTTGCCCTCAACCTTTCCCAACATCAATGCTTTCTCAAGTGAACCCTCTCTTCTCATTTGATGACCAAAGTACTTTAGCATAATCTTTAATATTTAACCTTCCAAAGAGCAGTCAGGGTTGATTTCCTTTAAGATCAACCTATTTGTTCTCTTTGCTATCCAGGGTGCTCTCAAAATTCTCCTCCAACACCACATTTCAAAGGTGTCTATTCTTCTGTGCTCAGCTTTCTTTATGGTCCAGCTCTCACAACCATATATTATTACGAAAAATACCATTGCTTTGACCATGCGGACTTTTGTTTGCAAGGTGATATCTCTACTTTTGATTATGTTCTCTAGGTTTCTCATAGTTTGTCTCCCAAGAATCAGTCACCTTTTTATTTCATGGCTGCAGTCTCCATCTGCAGTGATCTTGGATCCTAAGAAGTTAAAGTCTGTCACTGCTTCTACTTTTTCTACTTCTATTTTCCAGGAAGTGATAGGGCCTGTTGCCATTATCTTGGTTTTCTTGATGCTGAGTCTCAAACCAACTTTTGCACTCTCTTCTTTCAACCTAAGCAAGAGCTTCTTTAAATGTTCTTCACTTTCTGCCATCAGGGTAGTATCATCTGCATATCTCAAATTGTTGATGTTTCTCCCAGCAATTTTAATTCCAACTTGTGATTCATCCAGCCCTGCATTGGTTATTATGTGCTCTGTGTATAAATTAAACAAGCCGGGTGACAAAATGCAGCCTTGTCTTACTCTTTTTCCTATTCCAAACCACTCCGTCATCCTGTATCCTGTCATAACTTTTGTTTCTTGACTCCTGTACAGATTTCTCATGAGGCATATAAGGTGTTCGGGTATTCTCTTCTCTTTAATTACTTGCCACATTTTATTGTGGTCCACACAGTCAAAGGGCTTGGTGTAGTCAATGAAACAGAAATAGCCTTGTTTCTGGTACAGTATTCCTTTGTTTTTTCCATGATTCAGTGTATGTTGGCAATTTGGTCTCTAGTTCCACCGTCTCTTCAGAATCCAGCCTACACTTCTGGTGATTCTGTCTCCATTTGCTGCTGTATTATCTTGAGCATGACCTTGCTTGCATGTTATTGCCTTATTGTAACATAACATTTGTTAGCCACTTTGGGGTCCCTTTGCTTAGAGAAAGGTGGCCTAGAAATGAAATGAACAAATAAACAAGCAAAATTAGGAATAATTTGTCCTGCCTTCTAAATCACTTGTTTTATGAAATTTCACTCAATTTTCTGGAACTTACATCTGCTAAATAAGTATGAGATCAGATTGTGCCACTCGGAAGACTATTTGATCAAGGGGAAAAGTGGATAGTCTTATTGTGTTAGGTAAAGGTGGAGAATGATTCCTGGAGAAGGTATTACTTATCTACTATCTCCAGACAGGCTCAGCTGCAGTCCAATTAGACACAAATGGGTTACTGCTATACCTGCCATTAACTGCATTCAGTTGGATTTCCAAAGCAGCCTCCTTAGGAAAACAAGCCAAATAACACCCATGTTACAAACATATCGTTATATCCTCCATGCTATTCCAATGCTGACTAGCCTGACAGCACTGTATTCTCACCTTTTTGGACATGAACCATGGCAACAAGTTGGGGGAAATTAACCACATATAATCAAGAACAAAATGCCTAGGGCTATCTCTGGCTCCCAAACACTTAAAGCAAGATAAACTATCCATTAAGTGCTTCCCAGATGTTTAATTGCATGTTGCAAAATATGGAGTGCATCAAGCTTGATTCTCCACAGAGCTGAAGTTCAGTACTGGGGATTATTGAAAACAAAAAGTGACAGCTTTAACTTTAGTTTCTTTTCTTTCTTTTTTTTTTATCCTGACATGTGGTAAATAAAAATGACTAACAAGCACCAGCCTCTGCCTACTCCTTCCAAGTATATACCTGAAATTAATTCAAAAGCCAATATACCTGACATCCACATCCAACTTATGGGACTTTGCTGTGGTTCTGTCACATACTGTACTATCCAAATGTCTGGAGAAAAGTGTTTAATTTAGTGTATCTAGCAGATTTATTTAACTGAATGCTTAGTATTAAAAACTGGAATTCTGTTGAAACACGTTCTTTACAAGGATGGTGTTTTACAATTTATTTGCAAAATTTTGGACAGTATGACCAAGATACCTGGAGTCCTACAGGTTCAATTTGGGTACAAACAGATATGGAGTTGTTCGTGAGTGGGATCAGTTTTCATTCATTTTTGAAATAACAAAACATGAACATAGAGATAGATTGAGATGCTGCTATTATTATCCCTTTTTTCCCTGAGGCTTGTGAAGCACCAACAATGCTGTAGATTTAAAAAAAAACCAGTTTTTTATGTGTGGTTCTTTGAAATTTGTGACTAGAAGACACTGGAAAGGGGTCACTATAAGTTGGAATCAACTCAACTGTATGCAACTGTTATTATTATTGCCACGTTTGGTAGTAATAGCATTTCACTTTATATAATGCTTTCTTTTTCATTCTTTTCTTCCTAATCTATTATTTATACTATTTTCTTAATACTTTCAACAATACTGAAAGACAGTATCCCTCTTTTTTTGTAAATATTAGTATTGCATTTTATTTTCATGACACTAGGTTTTAGTAATTATTGAGGGATTTTAGTAATATTGTTTTTTAGATAGGCACCCTGGTGTTTTATGTCGATTCCCAGTAGGTTTTTAGTATTTTAGTATCATAGTTTCCTTTTATTACCCTTGTAGTTTAGGATGTGGTATTTATGTTTTTGTGTGTTATGCTGGTCATGGACTTTAAATAAATTGAATTGAATTGAGAATTGAATACTGAAAGACATTAGTTGAAAATGGCAGTAAGCGTCTCTCTTGCAAAACCTCCATCCTGCAAACATGAATGTGTACTGTTGAAATAAATTGAAGCGCTACTCTTTTTTAAAAAAATGTTATGGTTTTTTAACATCAGATGAAACTGTGATATGGAGAGACAGATTAAGCTATATTTTTTTAAAAAAAAACATACTTCAAAGAATTCAACCCAGATATATAATGAGAAATACATAAAGGTGAAGTTAATTGCTTTAACAACTGCATTCTCATTTTAGTTAAGATTGTGCCTTTTCATTTTACTTAAAATAAATGGAAAAACCTGCTGGATCAAACATAGCTTCCATCTTATCCATCAGCCTGCTTTCCACAGTGGCCAGTCTGGCGTCACTGGGAGGTTCGGAAGTAAGAACTGCAGCTTCTTAGCAACTAAGATGCAGCAGTCTCTACCTATCTATACCTCTCAAGCTGAAGCTGCTTTTCTTTTGTATGAGAAGATTATCTCATTCAACACCACTGAAACTGAAATATATCTAAGCATTGTGCGAAAAGAACAAGGCAAGCAGGGATGACCCAAAACAATTTGGGGCCTAGGAAAGAAAAAGGAAGTAATGCCCTCCAAGGCAAGGTGCTCAGGAGGTATGGCTAGCCAAGTATTATTATTATTTTTTTGGTGTTTGGAACAGAAAATGCTACAAAGAATGCACAGTATTTTCATTTCATTTTTCATTTCATTTATTCAATTTATATACCGCCCTACTCGGTACAACCGACTCAGGGCGGTTTACAGAAGCCATAAGACAATCAAAAGTAATATAACATAATCAAAGGTCATACAGTATAATACAATAAGTATAACAATACAGTACAGCAGTGCAATAGAACAAAACCAGCACTGCAAAATAAGGTTACAAAATACAAATTCCAATTACGTATACATGACATAATCTCAATAATACAATATAAAAATACATGAGCCAACAATGTCAGGGCTCTCACCCTAACCACAAGCATGCTATGAAAGCCATGGCAGTATCCCACTGCAGGGGCTTTTGTAGCCCGGAATGGAGGTGAGGCTCGGGAGCGCTGGCAGGTGAAGCGGGTCCGGGCGCTCCCAGCCAGAGTCCTCCTCACCCAACTCGAAGCCAAAGCGGGCCGAGAGAAGAATCTGGTGACAGCGGCTGTGGGAGCGCAGTTTTTATGCCGCCCGGCCGCCCCTCGCAGCTGTTCTCCATTCTCTCGGCCAAGGAGCGGTCGAGAGCGAAGACGTCAGCACGGCCAGGGAATTATCGAAAATGTCTCTGGCCGGGGCTCCTGCTGGCGGTCCTTTTCACTCCCCCGGACAGGTGTTGCAAATCCAGGGGACGCGAAGACGTCGGCGCGGCCAGGCAGAGGTTGACAGCGTCTCTGGCCGGGACTCCTGCCGGCGGTCCTTTTCATTCCCCCGGACAGGTGTTGCAAATCCGTGGGAGGCGAAGACGTCAGCGCGGCCAGGCAGAGGTCGACAGCGTCTCTGGCCAGGGCTCCTGCCGGCAGTCCTTTTCTCTCCCTCGGACAGGTGTTGTGAATCCGGGGGAGGCGAAGACGTCGGCGCGGCCAGGCAGAGGTCGACAGCATATCATTCCTTGGCAATAAAGGTACAATTATAATAAAAAAACTGAACAATGTGTTGCCTTCATGAAACAAAAAAATCAGCTGCCTTAGGCCAGAGCTGGGGAAGTCATTATCTTGGTTGATGCATATCAGAAAACAAAATAAAAATACTGTAGCACTTTAAAGACTAACTGTTATATTTTTATTGTTAGCTTTCGTGGATCAAGTCTACTTCTTCAGACAAGGAGTGAAACTTACAGGCATGATTTATATACAGTAAAACCTCGGGTAATGCTAAAACTTGGTTCCACAATTTTTAGTGTTATCCGATGCATGTTAAAATCCTATGGGATGCATCGGATAACGTTTAAGTTCCATAGAGATACATTGTAACCGCACAGGCTTTAGCGGTTGTTAGCCGATGATTCCCATAGGACCTTAACGTTATTCAATGCAATTCTCCCACCCCATTACTTAACGTTATGCAATTTTAGCGTTATCCGAGGTAAACATTATCCGAGGTATTACTGTACACCAAATGCAGGGGTTAAAGGGAGAAGGATTTGCTCAAGCAGAATGACAGACAAGGAAGTTGTATTGTTACATGTCAACATGACTAGAAAATATTACCCATTGGTCCTGCTTGTAAGATTACTTTTGCTGCAACTGTTAACTGTTACATTGCTCATTACTCAAAAAGCAACAAGTCAGAGGTAACTATATTACTTGTAGCTAGTTACTTTCAAGCTCAAAAAGATGAAATCATAGGCTGTGTCATACGGATAGGGAGAAGCTTATAAAACAGTTCTAAAAGGCTTCTGTTCACAGTTTCTATAACACCACGGAACAGCAGGGGTTCATGGAAAGAGCCTCCTCGAAGACTGTGGTATTTTTGAACCACAATTGGGCGTACCTTGTGTTGCTGGCTAATCTTTCTCACACTAGGCCAGGCAAAAGGAACTACAGAATGAATTCACCAAAAGGTGCCTTCATTTTAGCAATTTTACATCTGGCCTAGACACAGAAGATAGAGACTGAACAGCAATATTAGATTAGAGATGTCTTTAAGTCCATAGAGTGCTGTTTTTATCAAGAAGAACTGAATGGGAGAAAGAAATACTGTATACTGTGAGAAAATCATGTCATATTATTAACCACCCTCCAAGCTTTCTTCTATAAGTTTCAGATACTTACTTTAGTAGTAATTGTAAAGAATTGGCCTGGGAATGTTATCAGTTTTCAGAAGATCACTGCAGACAGTGTGCTGCTTGGGCTTCACTTCAGTGCATACTTTTAGATTCTTAGGACACAGAAATGTCGGCTTCACTACTACTCTGCTTTGCATATCTGCTGGTGCTTAACAACTGGAAAGCCATGGTGCAGCTGAAACAAAATCAATTTAAAAAGGCTTTTTAGAAAATCTTCTGACGATTGGGCCTAATTAATGCCTTCACCGTGACCTCTACATCTATGCCATTTCAAAAATATTACACCCAAGTTGATTCAACATGAACTTGAGATCAGGCAAGGCCTGGTACTAATGAATACTAATGAAGTGTAATTATTGGAACTCTGCCACTGAAAACCATGGCAGAAGCATATGATAATTGGATTAATACAATACTTTGCAGAATTTCACACTATAAAAACCTGTACATCAAAAGCAAGAAGAATTGAAGCTCACACAATAATGTATATGTATCTATCCTCATATCTACATCCTAACCAACTGTTCTTTCTTGCCTTGTATCCTAGAATAAATTCTAGAAATAAGCAAGAGTTCACTTATACAACACTGCAGGCACTTGATCTGTGTCACTACAAGTCTGGATCCTGCCCTAATAACACACACGTGAATATGTTTACACCAGGTAACAAATGAGCTGGAACACAAAAGATTCAGGGCTTGTCTACAGTGGCCTTCCAGAAATGGGGGAGGAGCAAAATGCTGGTTGGAGCGAACTGTACATCCAGGCAGCATTTTGGTCCTATAATAGTACTAATTGGGGCTGTAGTAGCCCAATTAGTGACAAAGGCACTTTCCAGTTAATGGGGGAAGCACTTTTTAGCTGAGCTGCAACTGGAACCTGATCAGTGGCTGCTACTTTCACATCCTGTTTTACCTCACTCCCAGCATGCACATACATTGGGGAAGGGATAAAATACAGTGGAGCACTTTAGATGAATTCCTTGGTGAGATCTCAAAATGGGGCAGATTGATGGTTGGTTGTGCACATTGGTCCAATCAATGTGAGCAAGCAATTCGACCAACCTGCCCTGCCCCAGAACAGGCCACAGGCTCTCATAGACAGCCTCTTTGTGGACTTTTATGCTGCAGCTAATTTCTTCCAAAAAGAGAGGTAATACTTGCAAAATGAATGACCTATGATGAAAAACCAGAGCTTGGTTTTTGAAAATAATTGATTACTGCATCAGAGCACCTCATCAATTGCTCGAAACTAGCTGCAGCAAGTCCTGTAAACCTTATGCAAATACTAATAGGATTCTGGCTATTAATATTACCTGGTGCTATGTTAGTTTTTAAACATAACATCATTATCTTGTTATGCTTTCAGATGACACATTGGATTTAACATCATTTGTGATGCAATACTTCTAAGCTCAAAGTCTAACTTTCAAAAGTTCTATATACTGGCTATTATATATTGATATTTATTCAACTAGAACCTAATGGCCAGAATCCTGTTAGTATTTGTGTAAGTTTTGCACAACTTGCCATGGCTAATTGCAACTAAGGTAGTGAGATGCAGGGATTCACATCAATCACTTGTCTAGTTATGTGCTTGATTCTTCAGCCACAAACCATATACAAATATCAATAAGATTCCTATCAGTATGTCCCTTTCAGATTAATTCTTATCTCCACATAAAAGCATGCCCTTTCATTTGTTTGTATGTCTGTCCATTGTTCATTCATTTGTTCATTTGTTCAGGATTGTCCTAGGCTACAATTTCTTTCCTGAACATGATGTGCTAATGGTTTTTTCAAGTATCTGCTGAGATCCCTTTGGCTTTAGAGTTTACAAAAAAAAGCGCTCATTTTTCTTTAGAACAGAATTTTAATCAAGTATTGTTTAATCAAGTCTTGTTCTTTTCTTTTCTTTCTTTTGGTCCAAAAGTAATTGAGCAATCAATTTCATTAAGGCAGCTAAGTCCAAACAGAGGCTATTTCTGGAAAACACCGTCAGCCTCTTTAATCAGTGGCTGCAAGGCTAAAAGAACAAGTTTGGTATTTCTCTGTCGTTCTTTATTCATTTACACAGACAATGTTCTCATATCATGTAATAAAAGAACCATTAAGCTCAACCTGCAACTGGCAAACTGCGACACAAAGTTTTTGGAATCAAAAGTACTATGATTGACGCAGAATAAATATTTCTCTAGATGGTATGATCAATCGGGTCTTCCTATAATCTGATATAAAGGAGTATAATATAGCCACCAAACACAATAAAATTAATGTAGTTGGAGATCGGCAACATATGGGTCTTGCATTTAATCCATGTCTTTTCAAGTCTTCCAGCTAAGTTACATCTGTTGATCAATATTCTGCAGTTGTAAACTCTGCAGGTTGAAGGCCCCACAGAATTTATATCATCTGGGATTCACAGTTCTTTTGGAGTGGCTGTCTGTAGACACAGAAAATCAATCCCTGTCCAGAAACAGTTGCTAAACTATGAAGACATCCATTTAACACAGTTTAAACATCTTCTCATGGTTGGCAAGGACAGCCCTGCTAGTGGGCAAAGTGAGGCAGCCACCTCAGGCGACAGGTCACGAGAAGCGGGGAACAGTACATATTTGAAGTTGAAGGTAAATGTTCCAGTGATGTTCATGCTGCACTCCCTAAATTAATTTTCTCTAATGGGGCAGACAATATGGGGATATTTTATTCACAAGGCAAGGTAAAATGAAAGCATTACAACCCCCCCCCTTTTCCCCCAAGGGCTTGTTTCATATAGGGAACCCTTCAGAAAGAGTTGCATCTTCTAGGTGCCGTGATGGTGAACCATTGCACTCCAGATGTTCTTGGACTTCAATTCCCAGAAGCCCAAGTCAATACACCTTCTGATCAGGGCTTCTGGGAACTTCATGGGAACTCCATGGCCTAGCAGTGGCTGAGAACATCGCCCCCTCCTCTGGGCCCACAACAACGGCCTGAGGAAGCAGACTCCATGGCCTAGCAATGGCTGAGAACATCGCCCCCTCCTCTGGGCCCACAACAACGGCCTGAGGAAGAAGACTCAATGGCCTAGCAGTGGCTGAGAACATCGCCCCCTCCTCTGGGCCCACAACAATGGCCTGAGGAAGAAGACTCCATGGCCTGGCAGGTGGCTGAGGACCTTGCCCACTCCTCTGGGCCCACAACAATGACCTGAGGGGAGTTAGTCTGTGTTCTGGTTTGGTTGTATTTTGTATTTTGTGAGGTTATATTTTATATATTTTTTATTGTACTGTTGTTTTGACAGTAAGCCGCCCAGAGTCGCCTTGGCGAGTGGGCGGCAATATAAATATGAATAAATAAATAAATAAATAAGTCCAAGAACATCTGGAGTGCCAAGGTTCACCATCACTCTTCTAGGGTCTGTACCCCAGAGCAGAATCCACCAGTGTAATAGATTCTTCCTGTCTCTTGCACCAATCCCAAGTCAGCAGAATGTGCTTTCAATAGTTGGAAGATCTTAGTTCTTCAGGCTCAGGTGGTGTGAGTCCAGGAGAAGAAGACAGCACCATACTATGTTAACAGAACACTTGTTTAATGTTAGGTAAAACAAAAGTTTTAATGAGATGCCTTTACAGTTATCTCCATTGTAATACAGTACACTAGTACCCCGAATAACGTTATGACTTGGTTCCACAAGTCCCATCGTTATTCGGGTTTTCTGACCCCCCCGCTGGGTCCAGGGAGGTGTGGGGACCCGATCCAAGGTGTTTCTGGGCTTCCCCGACGTCCTGAGCCAGTGCAGGAAGCCAGAACATCGGGATTCGAAATCTGACATTCTGGCTTGCTGCACTGGCTCAGGACGTCGGGGAAGCCCAGAAACACCTCCAGAGAGATCAGAGGACCCGATCTACAGCTGCAGGGTGGCTGGGGAAGCTGACGGGGACTCCCTGTCGGCTTCCCTAGCCACCCGCCCATGCCTCCGCAGCTGTGGGGTGGCTGGGTAAGCCGATGGGGGAGCCCCCCGTCAGCTTTCCAGCCACCCCACCCCTGCCTCCGTAGCTGCAGGGTGGCTGGGAAGCTGAACGGAGAACCCCGTTCAGCTTTCCACCCACCCTGCTGCTAAGAACGACTGTTTCGTGTAACGTTAAAATCGCGTTACTCGATACAAGATGTTTCCGAAAATCTTGTAACGTTATACGGATTTAACGATATACGGTACTCGCGTTATACGGGGTATTACTGTATGTATTTTGGGTTTTATTAGGCAAGAATTGGTGTTCGCCTAAAATATCCCCTTGATTTGTTTGAAACCTGCTATATTATTTAAAGCCTTGGCAAGGAAAAGAAGATTGGCTATTATAGAATATACTAATAGTTCAAAGTAGAATATCTACAGAGAGGCTATTAATGAATTTCAACTGTTTCCAATTATGGATCTTGACTATGAAATATTTGCTTCTAGCACTGCACCTTAGCTTCAATATTTCCATTCGCAACTTCACTCCTTGTTTCTGTCAGACAGTTGACAATGAGTGTCTCTTGCCACATTTCCATTGTCTCCTAAATCTTCCATGAAAGACCAATTTATTAAGTGTGAATGGCTGAAGAGCGGCTTTAACAGTGGAGGATAGCAGAAAAATGATGGCCAAACTAAGTTCCTTCCATTAAAAATTCCTACCAAAGATGTGAGGTTGCAAGCAATACTGATAAATAGGCCTTCAGAGGTGAGCTATAACATAGAACATGCAATTGAAGAAGAGGTGATGGATAAATGATATGTATGTAGGGGTATAGTGGGATTGTTAGTTTGTTTTCTAATCACGATGTATAATCTTTCTCTTTTTCTGTAAGCCGCCTAGAGTCAGGTTCGGCTGATTGGGGCTGGATAATAAATATAAATAAATAAATAAATACCTAAAAGATTCCCTAGATATTTGGCAATTTTAGACTTATCTGATAACATCCTAACTCTCCAAAAAACAACTCTCCTGGGGACTGCATATATATTCAGACGTTGCCTTAACAGCTCTTAGGTCCTTGGTTAGACTTGAACTGTTAATTTTATTCCAGTCCTCAACTGTGAACTAAATGGTTGATTTGTAGTATAATAATAATAATAATAATAATAATAATAATAATAATAATAATAATAATAATAATAATAATAATAATAATAATAATAATAATAATAATAATAATAATAATAATAAAAAGAAGAAGAAGAAGTAGTAGTAGCAGGAAACTGTCTCTGTTAGTATCTGGACACCACCAAACTCAGCAGATACACTGGTCAACTCTTCATGGTCCTTCCCACTCAGATGAGAAACATTATAATTGTAAACAGAAAAAAATGTTTCTGCTGTTGAACCTGTACAAATAAATAAACCATTTGATATACATCATAGTCTTCCAGTCTCTTTTCCAGTGACGCACATCCTCTTTTTCCATGGCTGCCATCTCCAAATCTCAGCCTAATTTGTTTCTGTATGTGGGATGGGTGGCATTATTTCATCTTTCTCATCAGGCCACCAAATACATTAGTGCAATCTTAAAGATGTGAGGATTGGACAATAATGAGTTGCTGGTGTAAGGTGTGGGAAGGCACATGAGAGTGGTGTGGTGAGACTCATTTGACAGCCTTTGACAGTTTTGTGTTGGTTCTGTGGCCTATTGCTTTGTGGTGATATGAGGGGTGTATTATATGGAATTGGACTGCCAAGGGGATGCAAATGAGTAAAAGTTGAGAACCATTGCTGTAAGAGAACAGAAATTGTCCTTTGTATGCTTTGAATGCCAGCTGCCTAGGATAGGGACAGGGGAAAGGGCTTTTGTGATATTTGCTCCACAATGAGCCTGGTTTCCTCCAGTAGTCTTAGCTGCTGTGACTCAAATCCTGAGTTTGGACAATGAGAAAAGTGGTGTAGTGAAAAAAATTGCTTTAAAAACGTTACAAGTTTATTAGTTACCCTGTCATGTTGCCCATGAAGAGATATGTGATCTGAAAAGCTACTTTTTTGGGTTGACCTAATAAAGATCTTGGGACTGTGGTGGCTTAATGGTTAAGTCACTGAACTTGATCACTGGAATGTCAGCAGGTCAGCAGTTTGAGACCCGAGTGCTGTGCCATGGAGTGAGCTCCCGTCTCTGTCCCAGCTCCTGCCAAACCTAGCAGTTCAAAAGCAAAAAATTGCAAGTAGATAAATAAGTACCACTTCAGCATGAAGGTAACACCATTCCATGCACTCTGGTGTTTAGTGATGCCTGCCGCATGTCCATGGAAACATTTGCAGACACAGACAGCACTGGCTTTTTGGCTATAAACAGAGATGAGCACTGGAGTTGGATATGACTGGCTTTCGAGCAAGGGTTACTTTATATAATAAAGGTGTCACCCCAAATATGGATTTTGTAATTTGTTTTGTCAGTACAGCTATTCCTCTCTCTTTTTTTCCCCTCAAAAGTTCCTAAAATGAAGTAAATGCTTGGGCTTCCTTAAACTGTTTTCCTCAGGGGCAGATGTGAAAGGAAAACAGTAGTGAAATCCATGATGATAGCATAGTGTGATTCAATAGCAGTATGTCACGTAAACAAGAGTACCTGCTGATTCATTCTTAGGTCTTATTTCTTGTGGAAAATATTTACTGTTGTTTTCTAATTTTAGAGTGCAGTGAACTTACATTTGATTCAACAGAGCACAATTAAATAGATGGCTTCTCCTGGTGCTACAGTAGTGCTTTCAGCAGGCAAACAGGATATTTGACTGTCTTTCCATACAATGTGCACCTCCAAGAGAGCACTGTTATGCTAATTTTTCATACCTCTGTATCTTAAACAGGGAAAGAGGGGTTGTTCATACAGTACATTCAAAAGGTTGAGGAACTCTGGTCATTCCTTTTTAGTTAACAGAGTATATGGTGGGAAAACAATAACAGAACAAAAATGTGGAGAAATCAGCCCAGTCTCAACCCCTCCCTCCCCCCTTGTTTCATAATCCCCACACAAACTAGCACTTTGTATGATAAAATTACCCTGAAAGTATTTAAAGTAGAAAAAAGTATCTTTACTTACCATTAGTACATACACTTAGTAAAATAAAATAACGAAATAAGTTTCCAGTACATAGAGAGTACTTCCAAATTTGTAGGTTGTTTGGAGGTCAGAGAAAGAAAAGAGGACCATTAACAAAAAAATGGAAGTAAGAAAAAACAGGAAGTGAGGGCGGTTACTTGCTTCAAATGCTAAAAACAGAGGAAGAAATATATCAGATGAGTTAGTGGCAAATGACAATCACATTAGGCCATAAAGCCCCTTCCAACTGTCAGCCAGTATTAGTACATGCAAGTTTGCTATTATCCCAACACCTCTTCTCAAGTTTGCATGCAAGTACCCTCAAGTCTGATCTTGCTTTTCAAGTTTTCAAAGCAATCTCTTGCTAGAGGCTTTGTTTTGAAATCTACTATCATCCCTCTAGTCAGACAGTAGATGCATCTGGATGGTCACTTTTTCTGTCAAATCACACACCGGGTGATACAATCTGTTTGATATGTCCATTTATTTCCCCACTCTGTGACAGTCTGGTGTAGTTCTTCCCTTACTGCATCTCCTCATCTATTCCAGAATTCTTTAGTAGCTTCTCTAGTCCTCTGCATGCTTCTGCTATGGCAACGGACTCTTATTCTGTGGAAAACAATGCTGCAACATCTTGTTTATGAGATAGACCTGTCACCACATAATATACAAGAACCCATTGGTAGACTTATAGTCCTCACCATCCTCTGCCCATTCTTCATCTGTGTACCCTACAAACTTTGGGATTTTTTCTGGCTGCCAGTCTTAGCTTGAAGTCCATAGTTCCTCTCAAATATCTAGCTACTCTTTTGACCTTGTGTTGGTGAACTAACCTTTCTTCTCAGCATCACTATAGCAGTAGTTATGTCAGGTCTTTTAGTGGTCCTGAGGTACCAAGGCTTTCCTACAACTGTTCTATACTTGCTATCATTTGGCAGAGGTTCACTCTCCTTTCTGCCTTTCAGAAAATCTGTTGCCATGGGTGTTACAATTGTTTGGACATCTTGAAGGCCTAATGTCTCCAAATGTTCAGTAATCTTTTCTTTCAGGTTTATTAGACATGAACCATCTGTTCCCCTTTCAATTTAAAACCCCAAATAGTATCTTGAAATCCTGTAACACTTTTATTTCCACTTTTTCTAGTTAAATTGTGTACAATCTCTTTAAGTAGCCACAATTAGGTCATCATCATAAGCAAGAATAAAAGTTAATGATAAACTTACATGGGAAATTTAAAAATGAAGGGTATAAATTGTGGAAAATAAGTTATGGGAGATATAGAGATCCTTTGTAGAGCATACCTTAATTGAATTTAAAGGTGTTAAACCAGTACCAGATTATATGGGTTTTTGGAAACAATAGAGAAATTGTGACAAAACTGCAATTACCAGGACTTTGTATATAACACAGGGTGTTGTTAATTGTTTTGAAGATATGTGGAGAAAATACCTTTTGGGGCTGAGTGAGAATCCAGGCAAAGCACAATAACAGTCTACATAAAGCAAAAATAAGGCAGGAAGTTTTCAGGAGCAGAAACCAGGAACAAGGCAAGAGATAATCAAAAGCAGGAATCAGGAACCAAACAACAACAAGCCCAGGAACCTTCATTGCTGAAGGCCACCTCTGTGGTGGCAGGAATGATTCTTATACAGCCTTGTCTCCCAGGGTCTTCAGGTGGATCCCATCATAGTTCAGAACCTTCCCTGGGGCTCTCAGATGGGACCTAGCAGTTATAACAGGTGAGGGTAAAACCCTTCAAGCACCCTCCAGGCTGGGAGTCCAGTCCTGTATGCAAAAGCTGGGCAACTCATCCTGCAAGTACTGAAGCTGCCTCAGCTCTTGACAGTCTCATTCTTATGTACTGCTTCTATCTCTTCTCATGCATCTTCTCTCCATCTGGCTGCTTCAGCTGCTGACATCTGTTCACTTTCCTCCCACATCACTGGATTATTCATCAGCAATGAATGTGAGATAGATGAGGTGAGAAGGTGGTACAGCGTTGTTGGATCATAATGAATGTCTGATGGCTGGCTCTGGAGTGTATTGTGTTATCAGTGCCTCTTCCAGTTCAGCGGTCTTGACATCTCTATCTCTGTCCCCTTCTCTTGATGTACAGCTTGTGTCATCACCTCTCTGCTCTATCTTTGAAACAGTTGAAAATCTTGCTGAACCACATGGACTTGAATTATCAAAATCTCACAGAGACATTATTAAACAGGGGTGTGTATTGGTTCCAGACAAGGTCTCTGTGCCATTTACACTCAGAAGATACTATTAGGGAAAGCTGGGACATGGGGGGAAACTGCACCCTTCATGGCCCATAAGGCTCCAGCAATATTCCAATAACTTTATCTGGTAATACCAGGAAAATGAGTGGAACTACCTGCATTCCCAGGGCACATCTTAATCCCTCTTTTATGGTTGTAATGTCAACTGTATATCCTGCTTTCTCTGTTTTTATCCTTGACAGACTTTCCAAGAGCTGCTTGATAGATACTGTGATCAACCTTACTTTCACCAATTATGCCCCTCCTGTAAATGAATTCCATAGGATTCAGGATCCTGAACTAAACATGACCTTACAGATCTGAGGTTCTGGTGTTAAGAATTGTCATAGCAGAATGGCTAGGAGCATTTCCCTCCATATGGTAGGAATTTGGAAAGTTGTTCTCAACTACATCAATTCGGCATAGGTTGAACAAAAGAATTTTTCAAAAATCCATTACTTGACTTCACCTTGCTAACAGGCATTCTATTCTAATGGGGAACTTTTTTTTCTCCAATCAACCACCTGCATTATCTAAAATAATTACAATTTTTCACACTTTCCTTTTGTTGATTTGTCAGTTACCTCATTATCCCTCTTACTATAAACCTGAATCATTGCCTCAAATGGAATTTCAGAAATACCTGGCCCATGTTTGCAAAGTTTCCAGTCAAATGCATGTTCTTTCATAGTCAGTTTGGATTCTGTGTTGATTAATAAGTGCTCTGTCCTTGTTTAAACCCACTAAAACACTCACCTCTTCTGATTAGCACAGTCTGCCATGCAAATCTTTTGTGTGGCAATTTCTAATGACTAATACTGCATTACCCTGAGATCCAAAGGTATGTCTCATCTTTTCTTCGAGCTCATTTTGTCTTTGATGGTCAACCTCTTGTAGGCATTCAGTGTCAAGTGCAGGTAAGTGAAGCCAAGAAGGCATGGCTCTGTTTCCCAGTTGCCCTTCATCTTCTTTTCCTTCTCTTTAATCCATCTGAAAGTGTTATAAATTTAGCCTTTTTGAAGTTGGAGGCAGGACTACAGGTAATTATGCACAACTGGATTTGAAAACATTACACAGACAAAAGAATTCTTTTCTTTGTCAGGTGAAAAGACACAAAAGGAGAAAAATGAGGCTATCCCCAAAGTATAGCAGAACACAGTCTCTAACTAGCACAAGAGAATATATTTCAGCACACTATTTTCACTGAGAAGCAAGTGACACAACAAGAGTCCCCAGACAGTCGTAAGGCTAAGCCGTGCAGTCATCTTCAAAGTAATACTTTCACCCTCTTTTTCCCACATTCAACAAAGGTAACCTTATACATGTGTGCTGGTAAAACCTTGCTAGACATGCAAATATGAAGAATATAGTGTTAAAAATAAGGGGTAATTTTTGCTGCTGTAGAGATAACTCAAGTCAGAGTTGAGGAGCAGCTGACAGAGAAGGATCAAATTCACAAAGGTGTGCAACATGGCTGTGTGTTGTCCCTGACACTGTTTAATATATATTCAGAGAATATTTTTTTCAGAAGCACTATCAGATTTTTGGATTAAAATTAATGGGGAATACTTGAATAACATCTGATATGCTGATGATACAGTGTTGTTGGCCACAAATCTTCCAGATCTTCAGTTGATGCTGGATTAAGTTAGAATTTCAAACACAGAATATGGTTTGGTTCTGAACACCAAGAAGATAAAATATCTGGTTATAAGCTGAACACCAACTCACAGCTAGCTAATGGCAAGACCACAAGAAATTGAAAGAGTAGAACTGAAGTCTAACACTAAGCCTCTAGAGATATCTATGTGAGATAGGCAAGGTCAAGGAGTTGTGATTTTTCCAAAGTACTCAGGAAACTTCACACTTGAGGGAGGATTTGAATTGAGGTTGGCCTAGCCAAAATCTAGCACTATTCATTACTGTACAGTATTTCACAATCTTCCTAATTAGTTTTAGATTGGACTCATACATCTGATGTTGGCCTACAAGACTGAGTTAAAGCAAATGCAGGAATAGGCACAACAAAACACTAAGCAGGATGATGATGATGCCATATGTCATTACGGATCACACAAATGTAAGTTGCATTCTGCAACCTGCATGGCAGCAAGCAAGAAAAGGTGACTATTCATTAAACTTTACGATAGGATAGGATTCATTTGGCTTAGGCGACCAGCCTGAAAGTACAATGCATGTTTTTCACAAAACTGAGACCAGGAAAAGAGTGCAAGATTCACTGAGACTATAACAATGCTTTAAAGACTAATTAATTCTAATTTTCCTAGAAGAGAATGGAGATGTTTTCCAAATTGATTGTAGGAAAATATTATTAATATATAGAAACATATATTAATACCCTATTGTCTTTATACTAAGCCCATAAATCAAGGCTAAAACAGTAATGAAAATGAAGCAATACTGTACAGTGAATATTAAAACAATAAATCCAAAACTGGCTCTGAAAGATTGTGGAAAATGTCAGCAATAGTCATGACGCAGAGAAGGTAGACAGAAATTGTCTGAAGTTGCCTGAGTTGATAGTGAAAATAGACAATTCCCTACTTCCTTCAATGCAATGTGTATAACTAAGTGCTTTTGGAATTGTGCAATAGTAAACCCGGCAACCAACCAAGCGCTAAAAGCTTCCCAGATGATCTTCAGGTTTCCACTGAGTAGAGATGAACCTGAAACTGTTGTATTATCTATGAAACTTTATTCTGTGCTGGTGATCAGACAGCACCATCCTCCACACTTGATGGCATCAGAGGGCAGAGGACGGGCAACATAGCACAAACAGCTCCCATCCCAATACCTGCCTATCCCAGGAGCCTCCCCTTGAAGCAACTGCCTCCCCATTCTGCTAAAAGGTGGAGTCTGGCCTGATCATTTCCCCCCACCCATTCAAATCAATAATCTAGAAAGGAACAGCTAGATATTTTTTAATTCCAGAATCCTACTAAGAGCTAGAGGAAACAAAATTTACGTGGAGGCTACAATCCTGCACAAAATGATTTTAGGTAAAGGTAAACGTCACCCTTGCTCGAAAGCCAGTCATATCTGACTCTAGGATGCTCATCACTGTTTACAACCAAAGATCCAACGTTGTCTGCATCTGTAGACATTTCTGTGTTCATGTAGAAGGCTTGACTAGATGCCAGAATGCACTGTTACCTTTTCTGCTGAAGTGGTAACTATTTATCTACTTGCAGCACTTGGGTCTCAAACTGGTGACCTGCCAACCTTCCAGTCATCAAGTTCAGCGTGCAAGATTGTCCCATGGAGATCAGCGGGACTGCCTTCTAAGTAAACCTGGATGGAATTACAGTGTAGTGTGGAAGGAAGTGAGGGCGTTTCCAAGCCACCCTCGCTGCTTTACAAATATTACCCCTTCCTTCACCCTGAGATGACTTTTTTCTTTTGCACATTATGCATGGTTCAGATCCATGTGGATCCTGGCCTTGTAAATAGCTCAACACTTTTCTCCCATTAAACTGCCTGAAGAAAACTGTTCTTTCATCTAGTATTTGATAAGCAAATGCACTTCCAAGTTCTCTGTTAGATGGAGATTTTTCAAGTTCAGCCCTAATTTATTTATCTTAAAGCAGGCAATGTACTGTAATTTTACAATAAAGGCCTTCCAATCAAAGCTTACCTTATCCAGAGGTAATTAATACAAAGATTGTTGAATTAAAGATGTGAGTCTTGACACTTTGGCAGGGGGTAAGGGACATGGTCTCAAAGGCCCAAATTATGCCTGAAACAGACCAATTAACACCATGTATCTTCTTTTATGTTAACTTCAATTAAGGTTTCTTAAAATTTTTGAAGTTATTTTCTTCTTTACAGTCTCAGAATGTCAGAAATGTACATCAAAGAAAAATGCTTCAGTGCGAACACCATAGGTAACTCTCATTTGCACACAAATCTACATATTGCAAAGGAGTTCAGAGACCATTTTGCATGCATTATTGCAAGATTTGAATCAGTGAATTAAAAGATTTAAAGATAGCAACCATGCAAAGGGTAAAGTGCACCTACGTCTATTTACCAAATGAATTTCAAGAAAGGAAGACAGATCCAGAATCTTTACGTGGACAGAAAGGGGGGAAATGGATATAATCTCAAGTGAACATATCTTGGACGTATATATATGCCCTGAATTCTTTCTCAAATTTTAGAAAGCTCATGTACATAAAATATCTGTCTACATTAGAGACTTAAACTGGGTTAACTGGCTCCCTTCCTCTCTCTTGAGCAAATCTAAAAATTGTTGTCTTATGGGGGACTATTAAAACTAAATTCCCAATGTTCTCTGCAGGAAACTGTGACAGTTAAACTGGCAGAAAATCAATATAAGTTAGTAATGCTGATGTCCCTTCTGAGATCATCCAACATTGCTTTAAAAAGAATACTTTTCTGATCAAGATTAGTTCATTCTTTAGATAATCTCTTCCTAAATACTTCCTGTTACTCAATGCCTGTTAGTAACAATGAAGGTCAAATACAGAGTGCCTTATACTTTCTTTCACTACAAGAAAACAGGACTTTGCCAGTTAATACTAACTTTTTCCTTTCTATTGCCACCATTTCCTATTGGTCAGCTCAGAAAAATTACTAATCGCACAGTTCAGCCACCTTGCCAAAAAGGGAAAAAGCTAAATCAGCTAAAAAGGCAAGAGCACAACTTCCATCTGTTAGAGCTCATTTTTTGAGATGTCAATCTTTTTCCCCAAGACCAACTGTGATAAACCTGACCTTTGATCAACTGTTCTTAAACTGCTATGCCTTGGCCAGATCTCACCTCTTAGTCTTCCCAGACTGTATTCTATACTGTCATGAAACTTCTGAAGAAGTGCAAATACTAATGGAAAGATACTGAAGGCAGATGTATTACAGTCTACACCTTACTGTCTTTCCAGCTGACCTATGCAAAAAGTTAGTTGTTCTCTATGAATTTCACCTCTCCAAAAAGATGGTTGGGAGAAGGCACAATTCAGGAATCACTATCTTCTGGTATTAGTACAGTCTGATTTGTTTCAGCAACATGGCGATGGAGAGGCTGACATTTGGAATGAGAACAAAATGGGTATGTCAAACCCTTTAAATATGAATAATGAAAACATGTAATCCCATTCTAGTTTAGTAATATTAATATATACATTCATATACTGTACTAAAATACCCTACTACTTATAGGACAGATTGACTCAATAAAGAAAGTCACAGCCTTGAGTTGTAAAAGTTCAGCAGGGCTCTTAATGATAGGAAGTTATAAGTTCCTTGTAAGTCAGGGCCATAAGGTCTCTGTAAGTCAGAAGCAAACTGAAAGCACACAACAGCAATACTTTCCATGGAGCATTGCCATGCTGGAGCAGAGGTCAATTTATGGCATGACTGTTAAAGGAAATGGTGCAGCATTCCGTACTTGGCATCCTCTAGGTGTGGTGGACTAGATCTTCTTTCATTCCAGCTACCATAGTATTAGGCTGGCCATGGTGACAGTGATTGTAATCCAGGGATTCACAACCTACAGCCTATGGGCCGATCCAGCCCACAGCACCAATTTAATCTGGCCCACAGTGATGAAACTATGCTTCAAAAAGTGTCACATGGACGAGGAGCAAACACCCAGCTTCCTGTGGGAGTGACATCCTAACTCCATGAAATATTTTGCTGTTCTTAAGAATGGAGCCTGGCAAACCACCACGCCATGGACATTTTAATACATGCCTGAAGAAGTGGTCTTGAACCACGAAAGCTCACACAATTTTTTTCTTAGTGATCCAATAAAGGTATCACCTGCCTCCTGCCTCCTTTACAATTTGAATAAGGATCATATGGCTAATCTTGCTTTTTTACCTATACCTTATGTTGCTCATCATGATATGACCACGGTATTAGAGCTTTCTTTGCTTAATGGTCTTAAACAGTTCTTGTTCTTTATCCATCCAGCACAACACTTGTACATTAGTCACATGGTCAAAACATTAAGTGCTTAGCAGCTGTCTGTAGATCCACATTTCAAAAGCTTTGATTTTCTTTTCAGATGTTTTAGTCAATGTCCAAGCTTCAACTCCATACAGCAACACTGGGAATACATAACATCTCACTGTTCGGATCTTTGTAGCAAGAGTTAGATCTTTGTAGAGAGAGTATTGCCCAACCAATGCAATACTTCCACTCATACTAACAATATTGACTCAAACCATCTTGTCTTTATTATTGTTCAAAGTGTCATTTACAGCGCTTGCTAAACTCTTAACTAATAATGGTAAAGGTTTCCCTTGCTCGAAAGCCAATCGTATCCAACTCTAGGGTTCAGTGCTCATCTCTGTTTCAAAGCCGAAGAGCCAGCGCTGTCTGCTTCTGAGGGTATTTCTGTGGTCATGTGGCAGAACGCTGTTTACCTTCTACCAAAGTGGTCCCTATTTATCTACTTGCAATTTCTTGCTTTCAAATTGCTAGGTTGGCAGGAGCTGGGACAAAGACGGGAGTTCATTGCATCCTGCAGTACTCAGGAATCGAACTGCTGACCTCCTGCCTTCCAGTCAGCGTCTTAGCCACTTGAGCCACTGCAGTACTATCACCATATTCTGTGCTGCAAATTCATATGATTGCAAGGTTGTCCAACACAGTAAGATAATGAGACACTTTTTAAAAAATGAACACCATTGACATATGATTGTACTTCAGAAAGGAAATGCTTCAGCTATGCACCTGAACCATAGATATTCAAAATCATATATAAAGATATATATAAGTTTGACCTGTGCCACAGGGAGGGCAAAGTACCACCATGTATCATTTATCATTTTTTAAAAAAATTCTCTTGTATATGATTTTGTTAAATGGGGATTGTGGACCTGTCAGCATCAGCAACAACCATGTGTGTGAGTGTGTGTACACACATGCTCCAACCTCTGAGAGCACCAGGTTTCATTTTTAACTCACCAAGAAAATGGGATGTGACACTCAGCTCTGAGGGACTTTCAATCATTCCTGACCTACTTGCACACTTGGCTTGTCAAGGCAAGGTGGACACGGGATCAGCCAGCTTTTAACATTGCTGCACAGAGTTCTGGGAGTAAGAAAGCTTATGTCTTCACTTTCACACATGGAATTGAAGATGGTTTTGTTTTAATGTAAAAGTGAGAGATACCCAAGCAGATTAATGAATACAGAAGAATGTAAAAAGAGCCATGCCAGATAAAATTAATTTCCCTTCTATACCAACATCCTATTTCCACCAGAGATTACCCCGATGCCTCAGGTAAGTGCAAAAGCAGGGGGGAGGCGACAATCCCACTCCCCTAAATTTGTCTCACAGCACGTTGCTATGTAGCATGGCTGAACATGGAGACTGTATTTCACAATAATGGCTTTTATGGGTCAGTTTGTCCTCCATGAATCCTTTCTGATAGAGGGCTAACCCAAGGGGAAGTATCACCGACAATACTCCACTTTCAAAGCAAGAGAAGTCCCTGGAAATTAGCTTTTGTACTTAACATTTTTCACTCATTGCTAAGCCTTGTTTCAAGCAAAGGTAGGAATACATCTAATAGGACTGTTCTTAGTGAAAATTCATAGACAAGAGTATCTGCTGAAATGGAGTAGTGGGAAGTAGAACAGCACAGTGATTTGTGAGTGTAATGTGCACACGTGGCAAAAGTCACAACAATATGGTTGCTCACAATGATGGGATTCAAACAAAAATTACTACCTACTCTGTGGGCATGGTATGGTGGGCGTGGCCAGCTGGAATTTCTGCTGCCGGTTCTGGTGAACTGGGGCAAACCTGTTGAACCCCACCACTAGTTGTGCATTTTATTTGTGTCCATGTGCACACATGCTTTTAGCTTTAGCAGTACCTTCGGTAAAATTTAAAAGCCTACAAAGAGTGTGAAAAACATTTGGAGAACTTGAAATCTGACAGTATGAATGCCTGCTGGTGAAATTTCGCAGGAAGTCCAGATGAAGTCTTCAAGCAAAAACAGAAAGATGAAAATCTTTAAGAAGAAATATGTGAAAAGCCGAGATAAACAAACATAGTTTTTAGGAATAGGCAGAGCATTTGGAGGCACTGCTTTAATCATGATACAACTTGTCAGGATGTGTTTTCCGTATTCTAGGAAATAGTGAATACTTCACCATGGCAAGGCAATGATGCTTGAGGGGAAGTTGAACATAAGATCTCTTTTAAATATTGTCTTAAATCCAAAGTCTGCAACCATTTAAGTCACACCGTGTTTCAGTAAAAGGTGATAAGACCTGCTGATGTTTTCAACACTTGGCAGAGACCCTTGGTTTCTTCCCTTCACAAGGTACTTCCTCACTGCATAAGGCAAGGTATACAGAAGGAGCCACCACGAAGATTGTGAATGCAGCCAGGAGTACCCTGTGCGGCAACCTTGTCAGTTAATCCTTCTAAAACTGGATTAGACCAAAGGAACTGAAGAATGTATCCACCAGAAAGGTCTTTGTCAAGACTAACCATAACAATGATCTCAACAAATATTGAGGGACTTTCCAGTAATAAGACTTTTCTCCTTGCAGACATGTGCAGGAAATACAAGTGTGACATACTTCTGCTCCAGGAAACATAACAGGCGACAGCAAAGTACAGACCCAAAACGGCTAGAATGGAACTAGTGATTGAGAGACCTCATCATAATATCAGTTACATTGACAGAAACAAACAACACTGAAATTCTCACCATCCAAACCCCGCAATTCTCCATTACCTCTATCTATAAGCTGCCAGAAGCAAATTTTAGTTTTAATGAACCGGACAATTTTACTTACTTACTGTATAAGGCTTCCATTATCACACTTGTACAATGAAGAATGTTGTAATTCAAAGTCATTAAGTGATCTGAATGCCTTAAGCATGTGCAAAAGGCTCCTTCCCATTTTTTGCCTGGGTGCACCACCAATAATCCACAAGATACTTTACAGGGCAGTAGCTTCATCAATAATGGACTGGGGCTGAGGAGGACTTTGTGTGTCAAAAGGACTCAGAACCAGAAGTGACTCGTGGGGCTAGATCGGATGTCACGCTGCAATGTGGAAGGCAGGTGAAAGGCCACGGAATTATATTCGCAGGACAGTCTACCTAGCTGATCACCATGATGATCACCAATATTTGGAATTGAAAACTGTTCTTTTCATTTTCTTTCTTATTGTGGGACATCCATTAAGAGAGAAGATGCTTAAAGAGCAGCACACTGTCTTGTTACTGGGATGATGCCTGGGCAAATAATATTAAATTGTGGACTTTTAATAAAGTGTGGATTTAGTCTTGTGATAGATGAATTACACATTTTACACCTGGGACCAAAATGTATAATAAAGGAGTAATGCTGAGGATTTTTTTTAATAGTAGCCATGTTAGTCTGTGTTTCAAGCATATCAGAGAATAAACAAATCAAAACAAAAAGCACTGTAGCACTTTGAAGACTGTTATATTTAAATGTGAGCTTTGGTGGGTCAAGTCCATTTTGTCAGACATAGGAATGAGACTTCATGGCATTAATTTATACACATCAAGTACAAAGGTGATTGGTTAAAAACATATTGATTTGTATACTTATCTGCAATGCTAACCAATCACTCTGTACCTAATGTGTATAAATTGATGCCATGAAGCCTCACTCCCATGTTTGACGAAGTTGACTTGATCCATAATAATAATTTCATGTCAGAAATTATTCTGGATTTGAAGGAATTTTTTTGCTGGGGAAACTCTACTCAGGGAACACCCAAATAAGGCTCCTTTCATGTCCCCAAGATCTTTTCCCACCGAAGTGGTCCCTATTTATTTACTTGCAGTTTCTTGCTTTTGAACTGCTAGGTTGGCAGGAGCCGGGACAGAGACAGGCACTCAAACTGTCATGCAGTACCCGGGTCTTGAACTGCCAACTTGCCGGCTTTCCAGCTAACAAGGCGAGGTTCTTAACCACTGAGCCACTGCAGCCCCTGACTTGATCCATGAAAGCTAATATTAAAATATAACAGCTAATATTCAAGTGCTACAGCGTTATGGTTGTTCTTGTTTTTATTTTGTTTTGTTTATTCTCTGATATGCTGAGGAAAGGAAGCATGGGACTTAGAATGTTAACTCATTATTTTCCTGAAAAGTAATCGGTTTACTGTTGTTCAGATTTTTAAACAGTAACATGTTGTTAACACTGAAGTGGTTTTTTTTTCTTCCAAATTCCGTAGCGATACCTAAATTGCTCCAATTGAAACCAAATGACCTACTAAATAAATTTTGCAGAACAATAAGTAATTGTTCCCTGTTATATGAAAAATGCAGTGGATATGACTACCAGTTAAGTACCCTTCTTTAGAGCAGGAACTACAGTCATCTTACAACCCATGAACTAATGCACTAAAAATAATGTGACTTGTAACACATTACACCCAAGCTCTGTAGAGGAACCTAGGCCTCAGCTGCAGTTTTCAAAATATCAGATCTGTACAATTCTCTTCAACAAGCAGTCAGTCACACATCCCCACCTGACCAATGGCTCAATGCACCAGCAAAAAATGCTTCTGCTTCAGTTTTAGCACAAGTTACAAGTGCATAGTTGTGAGATAGGATTTTGGCCAACGGAAGCAAATCATTTCCAAGACTGAATGTAGTTTCCCTTGTGTGTGCATAAGATTCTGGTCAATGTTTTGCATTAACATTTTGTGCCTATGTGGTAATTAGAGGAAATATTTTTTTTCATTCCCCCAACGTAATAAATGGGTAAATTGAGATCAGTTTTAAAGAATTCAATCCCCCAATATACCATAGGAGTTTCCCCTCTAGTCTCACCCCACTGCATTGCACAGATGGTATCACAGGAATGCAACATGTCCACTACATTCATGCAACTTTTATGCATTTTTGTTAATTATATATACATGAAGGCATACAAATGAGCAGCAGCTTTCCAGATTCTGGTATGTTACTAAGAAGCAACGTGTAGTCCTGGATACAGAATCCCTAGGAAATATGTTATTCTAACTCTCTTTATTGGAATAAAGATTGTCAACATGTCACCAGTACTTCTCATCTGTTAACCATACTGCTATCAATTCATTAATGATGTAAGTGGCATATTAAAATAAATTTTACACAAATGCTGTAAAAACAATATTTTTGAAGATAATTTAAAGCTATTTAATAGTGACGATAGTTTCTGTAACAATCAGCACTCCATTTTAAAGATCAACAATTCTTTAAATTGTTGTCTATAATTTTTAGACGTATCCTTCATTTTTAAAAATGCATAAGTCCATGAGTTCAAACCTCTGTCACCACCGGCAAGCATAGTTTGGCTGGGGAAATGTCCAATTAAAATCAGATTAAAAAGTAGATTTCTTGAATCTACAAGTAATAAAATAATTAAGCTATTGAATAATTGCACTGATGCTTTTCAGTTCTAAATGCGACTTCAGTTACTCTACTGGTAGATTGTGCTGCCATCTAGCGACTGCTGCATAAAGTTCCCTGAGTTTTGTGTCCAAGTCAATGTGCTCTTGAGTTACGTAAAGGAAAGCTTGCCAAAACTCCCATGTAACCAAGAAGTAACCTACCCATCCAATTGCTGACTTTATGTCTTGATGAACAATTCTGTTTCCCCTACTTTCTTTATCCAGCATACCAGCTGTGATTCTGTCATGCTTAATCCCATTTTTCTCTCGCCTCTCATGTCAGACCCACAAAGTATATACTGTACTGTAATAGCAAAGCTAAAACCAACATATAGAAAACAAACAAGAACTAGATGACATCCACCCAATATCAGGCCACATCAACAGCATTTCCTTTTGCCAACATAAGGTCCTCCTCAGTGCACATTGAGGAGCATTGTATGCATTGTATTATATGAGCAATAGTTTGTTCTTCACATTGACACAGGCTACCATCTACAGGGAAACCCCACTTTCTCAGATTAGCCCTTGATCTTTCTACCCCGGCACACAGTCTGTTTAAAGTTTTCCACACAAGCCATGGTTGTTCTTGGCCAGGCGGTAGAGAATTGTGTGGTTCGGCCTTGAAAGGAGCCTTCCTGAAGACTATTCCAGCGATCAGGTGTCCCCTGGGCAATGGTTATTGTCAACAGATGATCCTTTCAACCAGTGGTGGGTTGTTAAAATCTTCGCTACCCCACTGTGATGTCAGCGACACTGTGATGTCAAACCTCCATTTGACACATGCGCAGTTCTATTTTTAAGTGTGCATGCGTCAAACCTCTATTTGATGCATGTGCAGTAAAAAATAGAACTGTGCATGCATCAAATGGAGGTTTGACGCATGCGCAGTTCCGGACAGCCATTTTGGCTACCCAGAAAAACATTTTTGGAGGGGGGCGGAGAGGCAACTGAACCAGTTGCCTGGGGTTTTACCACCACCCCCGCAACCCCTCCTGATGGGGCGCTACCGGTTCAGGCGAACCGGTCTGAACCGGCAACATCTCATCACTGCTTTCAACCCAGAAGCACCTCTTTTGAGCAGAAATTACTACAAAGAGACATTTTAACCAACAGCCCTTCTCAGGGCCCGAACAGACAGTTGTAGCAGTCAGCATTGGAGGAATATCCTCAGTTAAAGAAAGCTTATTTCAGGAACTCTGCAATAAATATAGATGTGACCTACTATGTGTGCGAGAAACTCATAGGGATTCCCAAAGCTCATGGAGGCGAAGGAGGCAATGCCAGATGTACTGGCTGTGAAGGCACACCTTGTCAATATCCTCAGGGCTGCAACAGTCCATTGCAGTCCCAGTGTCAAATCCTGCATGTCTCATTTTATATGTGCCACAGGAGATGGATTCTGTGATCATAGTGTATGGGTCACTTCATGGCAAACTGGGATCAACCTTAAACAAATTCACATCAATGGCATTTTTCCTGTCCATCAACTGTGAAAATGATTTTTCAGGGGCGGAAATGTATTCCACAACAACCATCAATGCCCCTTTCTCTTCTCCACTTTACTTTCTTGTTTGTTCTTTTCATCATCCATTTAGCTCAGGGGTGCCCAAACTATGGCCCGAGGACCTGATCCAGCCCCCGATGCGAATTCATCCAGCCCATGAAGCCCTCGTACAGGCGCATTTTACTTCCGCTTCTGGGAGGAACGAAGGCTTTGTGGGCCAGATGAAATGGCATTTAGATCCTTCTTTCTTAAACAGTCCTTTGTGACAAATTAGCACAGAGGCATATTTATTTCCTTTTCCCTACTGAAGTTCCTCTTTCATGTTAGAAGATGTAGGGCAGGAGCAGACATTATAGAAATCTTGTGATTAGAGCTGAAAACACATTAGCTTCAGAAAGACGTAATTCAAGCAGCCATCAGAGGAGTCTGATATTTAAATCCTGAAAAGTAATACGTAATAAAATAAAGCAAGGTAATCTATACATTGCATGAGGTGAGAAACCTTCCTGCAGAGCACACAGATATTTCAGCAGTTTAAAAATTCTTTCTTCAGTTATACTTCCCATTACATTTATTCAAGCTATGCAAACACATGCCCAAGCCAAAACAGATGGGTTATCTGTAATCCCTGTTTCCACCCTGAATTGTACTAGGTAAAGGTCTCCCTCACTTGAAAGCCAGTCATATCTAACTCTAGGGGGTAGTGCTCATCTCTGTTTACAGTGAAAGAGTTAGGGCTATCTGCATCTGCAGATGTTTCTGTGGCCATGTGGCAGGTATGAATAGACACCGGACTGCATGGAACACTGTTACCTTCCACTGAGGTGGTTCTTATTTATCTACTTGCAATTTCTTGCTTTTGAACTGCTAGGTTGGCAGGAGCTGGGATAAATGACAGCCACTCACTCCATGACACAGCATTCGGGTCTCGAACTGCTGACCTATCAAACTTCTAGTCATCAAGCTTAGCATCTTAACCACTAAACCACCATAGTCCCCTTAAATTGTACAACTTCCTGCAAATCATGGAATTCTTCTAAATGTAAGGATCAATATGTGAATATTTATTTCATTAATTATGTTTTTATCATGCCATCCCTCCAACTGTCTTAAGATAAGTGGCTCTCCTTTATTCTCATAAACATCATTTGAGGTAGCCTTGGCTGAATAACACACACCCAAGGCCATCCAGAAGGACTGGGGTGACTTAGTGCTTAAGGCGCTGAACTTGATGTCTAAACGGTTGACAGGTCTGCAGTTCAATACCTGAGTGCTGTGTCATGGAGTGAGCTCCGGTCTCTGTTCCAGTTCCTGCCAACCTAGCAGTTCAAAAGCAAGAAATTACAAGTAGATAAATAGGTACCACTTCGGTGGAAAAGGTAACAGTGTTCTGTGCACTCCAGTGTCTAGTCATGCCTGCCACGTGTCCATGGAAACTTTTGCAGACACAGGTAGCACTGTAACCTGAGATGAGCTCCAAACCCTACAATCAGATATGACTGGCTTTCGAGCAAGGGCAACCTTTACCTTTGTCTAAGGTCAGGGAGATTTATCACTCAGTCAAAGTAGCAGTGTCTAGTGCAGTGATGGCAAACCTTGGTACTCCAGGTGTTCTTGAACTTCAATTCCCAGAAGCCCTGATCAGCAGGAGTGCTTACTTGGACTTCTGTTAATTGAAGTCCAAGAACAGGTGGAGTGCCAAGGTTCACCATCACAGGTCTAGTGGAAGGATTCTGGTAGGCCTAAAAAGTAACTTTCCCTAGCTCTGGATCAGAATGTGCCTATCTACGTTTTCTGAAGAATCACACAATATATCCTTTCTGAGAGTGTCTACTTCTGAATTCAGGTATGATGACTACAATCTCTCTACCAGAGATTTGGGGAATACTGTATATGTTCCCTATGAGAGTAACCCAGTATGAGAAAGAATAAGTGTAGTACACTGGTTAGAGTTACAGATCATGGCTCATAGGATCCAGATTGAAGTCTCCACTCTGCTACGACACACACACACCCTGTAAAATTATTTTGCAAAGCTCTGTTCTAATGTCCTGCCTTAGCAACAATCCTGATCTGGGTCTTACTATATCCTCCTTCATTCCATACTGCATATTTGCACTGCAGGAATCTGTGCCACAGCCCATTCAAACTCTCCAAGTTGCTTTTTTATACTAATGTAACAAGCATATTTCATTCCTTCCTCGGCTCATGAAGAGAGACAGTGTTCCCTAATTTATTTATATATTTATATGTTTTGCAATATGAGCAGTGAAATGATCTCCCAGGAGGAATTCTCAGTAGTATAAACATGTCTTATTACAAAGATCATATTTGTAGTAACATTAAAGAAACTTCAAAACTAAAGAGCATTTTGATTGCAGTAGGCCATCTAATATGCACACTCCTTGCTAAAATTAAGCTACATTAACTAGTCACCGAAGAAATAAAAGGAACAATATCGGGTGTGAATTAACAATGCAAGCTGTGAAAGATAGTTAATTTAGATTTGAAGCCAAGAGAAATGAAGCAGAAAACCCACTAAGATTAGAACTTTTATTTAAAAGTTGTTCTGCGGATCATTAGCATCTAACATGGAAAACCCAAGGAAATCCCAATGGTAGACAAATGATAATATAATGAAGTTATATACTGTATGAGAGATTAAATGATATGAAAGCCTAGGTTAAAAAAAAGACTAAACCAAAGGGAAAGAAATAGGTAGTTGGACCCCTAAGGAGATTTTTTCCCCAAGAGAACATTGGAAATTTGGTGGTGGTTGCAGGACAGCAGTTTAACCACTGTGCCACCAGGCCTCCTTTAGACCACTGAGAACCTTGTAAGGCCCAAATCTCAAATTACATTAATGAAGACATTTTTGTTACTGCCTAGAATGCTGTTCCAAGACTGACAGAGTGTGCTGCTCTGCTTGTGATCTTCCACAATTTCTGGCTCAATACTGCACAGACTGAGAGACTGCCTAGTGGAAAGCAAAGATGCAGGTTCTCAGAAGGTGGTGCCATTTGCATAAACTACCATTGGGCAAGCAGATCAGGGCCACAGGATTCTGGCTATTGCACTTTTGGGTTACAGTGTCGACTTGGGTGAACTAAGTTCTAGTTAAAGGTAAAATTCACCCTTGCTCAAAAGCCAGTTGTATCTGACTCTATGGTTTAGTGCTCATCTCTGTTTCATAGCCAAAGATCCAGAGCTGTCTGCTTCTGCAGACATTTCCATGGTCATGTGGCAGGCATGACTAGACACCGGTGCTCACGGATCACTGTTTACCTTCCCACCAAAGTGGTCCCTATTTATCTACTTGAAATTTCTTGCTTTCAAACTGCTAGGTTGGCAGGAGCTGGGACAAAGATGGGAGCTCATTCCGTCCTGCAGTATTTGGGTATCGAACTGCTGACCTACCGCCTTCCAGGCAGGGTCTTAGCCACTTGAGCCACTCCACTAAACTATCAGTCCGGAACTGGACTGTTATGAAGATAAGGAATGTCATGTCTGTCAGTCTGGACTCGCTGAAAGAAAGGTGAAAAATAAATAAAATTGTTAAATTGGTGCCTAAGGAAACAACTCTGTGAAGACACCAACAAAGATCTTTCAAGAAGCTACATGGAACAGCTTCAGTCATTCAGTCCAAGCTGGCAGTTCTTTGAAATGGTATACATTGATTCCTCTTACCTGACTCAGATATTATTCTCTTCCATACCTACAGAAATAAAGAGGAAAATGTTTGAAATTACAAATACACAGTCAAGAAACCAGCTATATATGAAACTCAGATACTCCTTTTCATTCATGAATATCTTCTTTTCTGAAGTCTACAAAGATTAAATGAATGTCTCAGTGATGGGATGATAAAAATTTTAGTACCCCACCCTGACGTCATCACAGTGTGGGTGGAGCTAACGTCATGACGTCATGGGTGGAGCCAACGTCATGACGTCATGACGTTGTAGGCGGGGCCAAAAATAAAATAAATAAAATAAAAATAAAACACACACACCCCTCAACCCACACACACAAAACCGTTAATAAAATAAATAAATAAAATAATAATTAAATAAAAATACACCCAAACACCCACCCACCCCAAACACAAACCCCACTTACAATGGGGACCGTTGGGGCTGGCCCCGAGCCTCGGCGCCCAGCAGCGGCGCGCCTAGCCCGGTGGCCCAGGGCTTCCGGCCGCAACTCTCCACGGGCTGCCCCGAGCCTCGGCGCCCGGCGGCGCTCCTAGCCGGGCGGCCCAGGGCTTCCGGCCGCAACTCTCCACGGGCTGCCCCGAGCCTCGGCAGCGCTAGGAGCCAGGAGCGCCGCCGTGGAGAGTTGCGGCCGCCAAAGTCATCGCTGCTGCAATCTCCGCCGCCGCCATTATCGTTGCCATTAGAGAGAAGTATGTGTGTGTGGTGTGTGTGTGTGTGGGGGAAAGGGGTTGAGTGGGAGAGAAAAGAGGCAAGGTTGGTAACTGTCACAAGCAGCAGATGAAGCGGCAGGGAGGAAAGTGGGTAAGCGAATCTGAAGGGGCCCCCATGGGTTCGCCCGAGGCGTTTCCAGGCCTCTCTGTTCTGTCATTTAAGCGACATGGCGCTGGAATGATTGCAACATGAATATTTGATGCCCTGGAAAGGCAAAGCCCAGACTCTCTGCCAACTGGCTTTCTTACCCAACTCCACCTCAACCGGTCAAGCCCACCCGCCCAGGGTCTCCGGGGAGGCTGGGTGGGCGTCCGTGCCGGGTTTTGAGGGGAACTTTAAAGAGGAACGGCAGATTTAATGGCTCCAATTTAGTGCGCATGTGTCAGATTGAGTTTCTGCGCATGCGCACTAAATTGGAGCCATTTTTGCTCCAATTTTTTTTTTTTAATTTTCCTCCCGGTGAGGCGTCCGATCCGGACGCCTCAAAAACGGTTTTACCCCCACGGAGAGCCCTCCGGAAATCCTTAAAACGGTTCTGTGGATCCGGTCAGAACCGGTGTCATCCCATCACTGGAATGTCTGGAATGAGGTGGTATGGCTTTAGAGCTGATACCTTTTAGATCAGGGTGCCCAAATTACAGCCCGTGGGCCAGATCCAGCCCCGACGCCAATTCATCTGGCCCATGAAGCCCTTGTTGCTCCCGGAAGCGGAAGTAAAACGCACCCATAAAATGTGGCCCGAAAAGTTTTGGCACCCTGTTCTAGATGTTTTAGACAACGGTTCTCAACACCACTGCCATCATAGACAATGGGAGGGATGCTGAGAATTACAGCTCAAAACATCTAAAGAAGGACACCAAAGTGGGGAAAGCTGGGTTTAGGGAAATAATTCAAAATACATAAACTTGTGTTCATGTATTTCAAAGATATATAAAATTGCTGAAATGAAGCATAGCTATAAATAAAATGAATATGAGGGTTGTGATAGGAAATTATGTCTAATATATTTCTCTCTAGCATTTGCACATTCCCATAAGTTATATCTGGACAGCTTTCACCAACATTTTCAGAACTACAAGGATAACAAAGTAGGTACTTTTAATAGGTAGATACCGTATTTTTAACTATTATTTTAACCTATGTGTTTGAAAAGTTGTTTCAAACTCAATTGTCTTCTAATATTATAATTTATTTAACTAGTTTTAATTTTATAACCTATTGGCCAAAATTCTGTTGCTTAACATAGTCAATAACACTAAAGTAAGCCAGTTGAGTCAATGGGGATTTCTTCAAATAGGTCTACTTGATCTGCAATTCACTATGCTAGAGTAGGTCCATTTGAATTAATGGAACTTTTGGAGGAGTTGATTCATCTAATCCCCATTGATTTAATGGGCCTACTCTAGTGTAATGTACTACACTAAGGAACAGGATTTTTGGTCATAGTGTTTTTACTAAGACACCAGTCTTTGCTTTGGGAGAGAAGTGGGATGTAAGCTAATGATTGCAGTGATAGTGGTGGTAGGTGTAGATCAACAACCCATGCAGAATCATGAACTCACCATCTCATTGTTATCTAGTCTGCAAGTAGCAAGGAAATTATACTTCCTCAGTAACCTTTAAGTATGGATCCATATGTTGTTTTATTACTGTAAGCCACATAGACAAAGAACCAAATAATAGTCTGCTTGCCTCTGTACTAAAACTCACCTTTTCCAGATAGGATTTAACAGCAGATACCTTTTGTTTATGTTCTCCAGCAAGCCCACAAGGTGGCAGTCAATGCTACATGCAATACTGTTTGGTCAAAGTCAAAGACCATCTTCATTTACCGTTTTTAGAAATACAGTGGTACCTCATACAATGATTTTAGTCTGTTCCACGGGGCTCGTTGTTGTACGAAACAATTGCTATATGATGCATGCATCGTATAGCGATTTTCCCCATGGGATGCACCACACAATGATTTTTTCGCAAAGTGGTTTTTCCCATTGAAAAATTGTTGTATGATTTTTTTCCATCAGGAAAATTGTTATGTAGGACACCATTCCCCCACCATCACCTAATTGTTATGTGATTTTGTTGCTATTCGGAGCAATTGTTGTATGCAGTTCCACTGTATTTCATAAAGACATTCAGATTAATAGGTGTGTCTAGCAAAAAGTCAAACTTCTAATCAAACTTTCTGTTATTGACACTGGTAGAGTGGAAACAGCCATCATGAGATTTACACTAAATGGCTTTCTCTGACTTCTGGCTAAAAGTATGATTATCTTCCCAACTTCTCACTGAAGCTAATTCTGAATATAATCCTGGTACCCTGGGTTCAATTTCTTCAGCAAACCACAACCCAGACAGTCTCTTTATCACTGCTGACATTGTTAGTTACTGCTGGTGAGACCTTATGGTTTACATAATGTGTGGTTTGTCAAGGCGTTTTCCGTCCTAGATTAGTATGAACTAGCAGTATACAAGACTGCCGTCTCAGGGTTAAACAGCATGATTAATTTCAATTCGTTTCTCATAATACTCATTTTCCAAGTGCAGTTAGCCTTTGTGTCATTTTTCATGATAGCAGTGTGTCTTGACAAAACCACTGTGTATCCCCTTGTCCTTTTCTTCACGTAAGCTTAGGCATTCCAGTTTCCGGTATCTCTGGCAGTATATACCAGTGATCTGCTTTTGAGCACCATCTGATGGCTGTATGTAGCCCTAAGAATCTATACCTATAAACTGTTTCTAATTACAGTATTACCAACCCGGATCCTCCTCACACTTTTCGGTGCAATCCTTTCCACCCACCACAGCACTGACAGAAGGCATTGCTGAGACAGTTTATGCAGAAGGTTTAGGTTGGATGCTCAAGGTCAGATATGGGAATGGGCCATATGATAGGAGGAACAATTATGCTTGCCTTCAGATATTTATGCACTATATTCATGAAAGTATGTTTGTTTCCATTTGTCTGAGAAGAGCGTCAGTAAAGTATCATAGAAAAGGGGTGGAAGGACAAAGTAATGAATGGTTATGAGAGTTTGGAAAAATTCCTTTTTTAGAATGGCCATGTTGACTGGGTGAATCTGGGAATTGCCGGTCCAATAGTAACCTTTTTGAATTCTGCTGCTTATTCATAATAAGTCAGTTCCTCGAAACACTCCTAAATGGAGGGCAGCAGCTTCATCAATACTGATCTGGGGCTGAAGAGGACTTGTGTGCCAAAAGGGTTCAGGACCAGAAAGTGACTTGTGGAACTGGATCAGTGGTGTGGGTTTCACATTGCAATGTGGAAGGCAGGTCAAACACCACAGCATTATATTGTTCCCAAGACATCTCCGTAGCTGATCACCATGATGATAACCAATTTTCAGAATAGGATATGGCTCTTGAAGAAGAACTGCACATGTATGCTACAGCACAGATTAGCCTTATTTGCCATTAGGCATTAACTAGAATTCCTTATCACATCTGGACTGAGGGAAACACTGTTTGAAGTAAGCTTTGATCATAAACAGTGATTTATGGTCATTATTTATCAATAAACTATAGTTTAAATTAATTGTGTTTTTTCCTTTTTGTATCTCATTAGATATGAAATAGGCATGTTCCAGAGGTCTGAAAAGCACAATGGAGAGGATTCCTAGCTTAAAATAACCTATGGATTGGTATTATGTGTGAGGCAGACCTTTCTGGTAATTTGTAATGTGGCAGCTGTATGTGTGAAGCAAAATCATAGATAGCAAGAACATCATTGATACATGTACAGTATATACAATTGTTAAGTTTATTATGGGACTGCAGTGGCTTAGCAGTTAAGATGCTGAACTTGAGGACTAGATGGTTGGCAGGTCAGCAGTTCGAGACCCAAGCGCTGCAGGACGGAATGAGCTCCCGTCTTTGTCCCATCTCCTGCCAACCTAGCAGTTCGAAAGCAAGAAATGGCAAGTAGACAAATAGGTACCACTTTTGGTGGGAAGGTAAACAGTGTTCCATGAACTCTGGAGTCTAGTCATGCCTGCCACATGACCATGGAAACATCTGCAGACACAGACAGCACTGGCTTTTTGACTATAAAAAGAGATGAGCACCGAACCCTAGAGTCAGATATAACTGGCTTTCGAGCAAGGATAACCTTTACCTTTACCAAAGCTTCTTATAATATGGATACACGTTGATCTTGACATGTTCATCAATTTTTTAATCACTTCCGTGAAGAAGATTTGAAGATGGGGAAAAACAGACCAGAATTCTCAATTTTTCCAAAGCTATCATGACTACTTGGCATATGGGATGGGGGATTTTGGGAACAACCGTCACCATAAAAAGAGTTTTTCCAAGCTGGCCAGAGAATAGGAAGTGAGACTGCCTACATATATTCATATTTCCAATCAATTTAAAGACTGAACATTTAATGAGTTTTTTAAAGTGACACTTTTATTTTGATTATAAAACAAAAAAAGAATGCTTTTAGAAAAGGAACACATTTTAGAAGAGAAAAAAGACTACGTTTAAGGTGCTTTAAAAAACTTTTCTTCCAATGAAAAGTGAGGTTTGTCTCAAAATATTACTGCAACACATTTCAGCCCAGCAAAAGCAATTATCTTATTTAGTCTATAAACCAAAGCGAAGTAATATAAAGTAATAAAGGTGAAACACACCACAAATTCAGGTATACAGTATTAAATTCCTTAATGAATATATAAACAAAAAAGAAAGAAAGAAAGAAATGTGGTTTGCTTTATTGAGAAAATTCCTTTTCACATTTTTAATCAATAATAAAGTTCAGATTTGCTGCCTTCTGATTTGATTAAAATATCTTCTCCAACCTGAAATCTCTACTTTTCACTTTTAAAAAGTAGTGATAATATGGGCTGAATGTTACTGTTCTCTTATGGCAGGGGTTCTCAACCTATGGCCTGTGGGCTGGATCTGGCCCATGGCACCATTCCATCTGGCCCATGCCCTTGCTCCCACTGCCATTGCTGCCGTCGCTGACGTCTTTGTCCCCTCTGCTTGGTTTGGCATGTCCCTAACACAACTCCATAGCAGGAAGGAAGTTGTAAGAAGGCTTACAACATCTGCCCTGCTATGGAGAGGCGTTCGAGACACACCGAGACAAGGACTGAGGAGGAGGAAGTGGCGGCGGAAGCCAAAGTGGCAGACACATGTGGCCACAAGCGTGTTTCCTGGGGGTCGCTCTGGCCGAACACAGGCAAGGACAGCCAGGATTCTTCCTTCACCCACAGCAGGCTGGTAAGCAGGGAAGCATCGGTGGTGGTGTGGGGGAGTGTTGGTGGGCTGGTGGCACGGGGAGAGTGTTGGCGACAGCAATGGCGATGGCATGGGGAGTGTTGGCCGTGATAGTGGTGTGGGGGGTGAGTGTTGGTGGACCAGATTGTTGGCATGGGAAGGAGTATTGGCAGTGGTGGTGATGGGAGTGTTGGCAGCAGTGGCATGGGGGAGTGGTAGCAGTGGCAGGGGGGGAATGTTGGTGGCTTGGATGGGTGGGACATGGGGGAGTGTTGGCAGCAGCGGGGAGCAGTGTTGGTGGTGGCAACGGCGAGGGACACCAGTCTGGCCCGCCAACAGTCTGAGGGTGTGTGTTCCGGAACCCAGCTTTAAAAGGTTAAGAACCTGTGTCTTATGGAGACTAATAGCATCTTGGACATTCTTCTGTGGGACTGCAGTGGCTCAAGTGGCTAAGGTGCTGACTGGAAGACAGCGATTCCCAAGTATTGCAGGACAGAATGAGCTCTGTGTTTGTCCCAGCTCCTGCCAACCTAGCAGTTTGAAAGCAAGAAATTGCAAGTAGATAAATAGGGACCAATTTGGTGGGGAGGTAAACAGTGTTCCGTGCACTCCGGTGGCTAGTCATGCCTGTCACATGACCACGGAAACATTTGCAGAAGCAGACAGCACTGGCCCGTTTAGCTTTGAAACAGAGATAAGCACTGAACCCTAGAGTCATATACAACTGGCTTTCGAGCAAGGGAAGCCTTAATTTTTACCATTCTTTTATGTGCAGACTGATGTCCCTTTGCTAACTATGCTTAGATAAGCTTTTTATATTAGAGGAAGAAAAGATTCTTTTCCATGAGTATATCAATGTGAAACAAAGATTTCCAACAGCATGTGGAGTAAGGAAACTCTGCTTGTAATTTTAGAGATATATTGCAATTTACAGTACATTGAATTCACACTGATATTGTAAATTAATGTTTATTGTAAATGTTTAATGAAATATGTGCTGAATGTATATGAAATCAATGAGGCAAACAACACTAGAATTTTATCAGTGTTTCTAGTTCAAAGCAAGGGGCTTTTAAAAACTTAATTTCAGAGTGTAATTCTATCCTTTAATTTCTACTTTGGAACTGTGAGCAAGTCATATTCATTTTAAATGTGAAAAAAATCTTTATATCCCCCAGCAGGTAAGGCCAATAGCAGTGCTACCTAGAAGATTCTAAGAGTAATAATTAAAAAAGAACTGTCCCTCAAAACTTTGTTCAAATCTCACCCAAAATGAATCCATTCCAAAATGTGTGAGAATTACAAGTAAAGGTAGATGTCTCCCTTGTTCAAAAGTCAGTCGTATCTGACTCTAGGGGACAGTGCTCATCTCTGTTTGCAGTCAAAGAGCCAGTGCTGTCTGCAGATGTTTCTGTAGTAATGTGGCAGGCATGCCTAGATGCTAAAGCCCACGAAACACTGTTACCTTTCCTGGTGAAGTAGTACCTAATCATCTACTTGCTATTTCTTGCTTTTGAACTGCTAGTTTGGCAGGAGTTTGGACAGATGACGCGAATTTACTCCTTCACACAGCACTCAGGTCTTTGACGGGTGACTTTTCAGTCACCAAATTCAGCACCTTAACCATTAAGCCACCACAGCCCATTTTGGGAGAATTATACCATGTGACAAATAATGTCTAGGAGAATGTCAACACATATACTGATTGTGTTACTTGGAAAAATTGTTCATTCTGTCCACTGGTCTGCTAAAGCTTCTCTGCACATCTAATGTGTCCATTTTGCAACATGCATTCCCCCCCCCCCCTTTTTAATGGCTCTTCAATTGGGGCTTGCCAGGGTGTAAGGAAGGTGTCTTCTGTTTCTATGAATCTGATTGAGTCAGGTCAAGGGGTTGATTATAGATTTGCAGTTTCATTTTTAAGGCAATTAGGTCAGGTGTTAAATTTTAGGTTTTTATTTGTTAGACAGAGAGGGGGAATTGGAGAGTGGGGAATAAATTTAAAAAGCACTTGAGTGAAACCTACAGAGCTACATCTACATTGCATAAGTTCATCTCAAGGAAGTCATTTTGCTTATGATTTGACATGAAGCAAACTGCAGCAATACAGGTCACTGGACAGAAGGTGGCATATATATGTAACTAACTAGGTAAAAATAAATAATTTACCAAGCAACCCTGATGCTTTCAAGCTTCTTCTGATCACCTGTTACTACTATGTACCTTCATTCAAATAAAGCTGTTAGGCAATTTGCATATAGATGTGACCTTTTCAATCAAATCAAGGCATACAGAAGCTCAACTGTGATCAAATAATCCAAAAAGGCTTTCCCCCATGTAATCATTCTCCATAAGGACAGGAGAAGCATGACTGTGGGTCATATTCTGGTAATGTACTAAGCTGGGATGATTATTTAGACAACAGGAATACCTCCCTTCACCCCCCTTGTAATCTTTTCCCCTAGCAACCTTGTTTGTTTTTAAATTAAACTGCCATGTTTAACACTAGATCACCTTATCACTGCATTTGATATAATAGTGCTAGATCACTTCTGCACAGACAAAAAAAATAAAACGGTTACAGGAAAAAAATACTATGAACTACAGAACTCTACTATGTTTCTGCAGTAAGTGTACATTATGAAGAACTTTGGGAAACTGTCCCTTTTACCTAATGCCATGGAACACTTTAAACAGATTACAGGCTCTACAATGATGTCTAATAGGAGAGCTAGAGATAAACAGAGGACTGACCAAAGGAAAGAGGGCTGCCAGGCTGTGACTCAAATCAAACCACATCAGCTTGATGTGACCAGTGTGAACACTGGCACACACAAAAATTCTACAGTCTCTGTGTGAACACCTAATCTGAACAGATGCATATGATAAACTGTGAATCAAGGCACAGGAAAGCCCATGTAGTCACACCTGATTCCTGACTAGATTATTAACATAATCAATTACTTAATTAATTTGTGAATGCACCATTTAAGCAAATTTATAGCTGTTAGCTCATCGACCAGCAGTATTTTCATAGACAGCTTTAAACATTTATCTGGTCCAAACAGTATTCAGCAAACAATGTTTTCTATTTTGGAAAGAGATACATCACTGACTATTTTGTCCTGCTTGTTCTTGTTAAAAAAACACTCTGAACTGAGAAATTTTCCCCAGTCTCCAATCTGCATCTGATTCATGAAGATTTATACTCCACGTAGTTCTGCCTTTTGTCTGTAAATTTCACATATAATCTATCTGTATTTGTTAACATATTTCCTCCAGGACGACTACAATTTTTTGACAGCTGGCTTTCAAGATAGAAAGAAGACTTTGAGGCCAAAAAGAGCTGACAGCTCAAGAAAGCTGACTCACAGGTTTTACTCTACAAATTGTACAAAGATAGCCAAGGTACTCACTCTAATTTAATCCAAATCTTAACTTTCTTTCTGTGAAGAAGATAAGAAGAGGGAGTTTTTACTATTTTCTTCCATGGTGTCCTCTACACAAGAATTCTTTATCTTTGGACCTTCCTATTGCATCTCACAATTCTGTACATATTTAACACCCATAAACAAAAGGGGACTGTTTAAAGCAGCAGTGATAAATGCAAGATGTTGCATTATACCCTTTAAAATGTAACTAACAAATAGACATTGACATGTCTATACCAGGCATGGTTAAAAACACCAAAACATCTAAATATAACAGATGACATAAAGCTCCTTTAACACTCAATCACAATATTTTTTAAAAAAACAGCCGAAAAACAAAATCTTGCGCCAAATGAATTTTGAGGTATTTTTTTTTCACCTTACAGTATTTGAATCCCCATGTTCTGAAGGTTAACAGTAGGGTCATCTCTGTTGGAAGGATTTCATGTACAATTCCTGCATTTCTACTAAGAATTCCAATACAGCAAACCCTTGCTTAACAAGTATAATGTGTTCCATGGTATCGCTCTTTAAGTGATTTGCTCTTTAAGCAAAATGCATTTTCCCATAGGAATGCATTGAAAACCAAATATTCCATTCTGGACCTCAGAAAAAAGCCCAAAAACCATTTTTTAATGTTCAAAATTCTTTATTTAAAAACCTTTAACTGCATAAATACTGTGCAGGGACATGGTAAAACAAGCAATAACATTTCAAACATCACACATCAAGAATAAAGTAAAAAAAGAGTATTTTATAGGATATCTGTTCAAAACTCATTAATAAAGTGCTATTAAAAGGCATACAGTACTGTACAACTCAACATAAGACACACTTCAACAGGGGAACATGGCAAACTGCAACTGTCCAACATTTTAAAAACTGTGTAAACACATTTAAACACTGTTTTAACTGGAGGAGGAGGGCAACTGAGGAGCATTAGAACCACCAGGTACTTCCTTGTTTCTTGTTGTTTTTTCCCCAAGGAACCTGTCACTAAATCAGCAGAACATAAAACAAATGCTTAACAACCACACCACAGCTCTCCATTCCAAGAGCACCAAGTCTATCCACACAAGCTAATAAAAATCCCAAAAATCTGTCCACACAGTACAATCTGTCCATACCAGGCAAAAAACACATAGCAACCAAACCAAAAAGACAAACATACATTAAAATGCATGCCATGGGCATGTAGAAACCAACATAGAAAACACAGAGAGAGAGAGAGAGAGAGAATAATGGTGATTAAAAGCCATGCAAAAATACTAGATATACAAATGCCCCTCCAAAATTTCAAACTAAAAATACTCCAAAAACAAACAGAAAATGGCCTCGACACTCCATTTTAATACAATAATCCCCTCAAACTCCATTTAAAATAACCTCCAACAACCCCCTCAAATCCCCACAAATGTAGAATCAAATACTCCCTACCTTTCCACTGCTCGAGAAATCCAAAACTGCTCCAAAAAATCCAGTAATTGAACTCCAAAAATCGCTTTTAAAAAACCTCTTCCTCCACACTTACTGCTGACTCACAGACTCCAGTATGCTCGTGCTCAAAATCTCCCAGGCACAACGCAGCATGGGAGGGAGAAGTTCCAGTCGCTGTGCGATTTTTAGTCACTACACAAGGGTTCTATTTCCTAACAAATCCTAGTCATTAAATGAATTAGTTGCTCTATGAGCTGGTCATTCTGTGAGGGATGGAGCCAGTCTACTGACAACCAACTTTTCTGCTTCTCAGCACCATGGTTTACCAAAAATTGTGTGAACCTCTTTTTATTTTCTTCTTATTTTCAGAATTACCCTGATATAAACAAAACAATCATTTTTAGGGAACAATGTGTTGGAATAATTGCAATCTTGCATGCACTAACACTGGGAAACAGTGGGAAGGAATGTTACAACCTGTGATTGTCTTTGCTAATCACATTATTTTACCAGTTACTTGATTGGTAACATTCTTTTCCTGCCTTCATTTCTTTCCTTCCTTCCTTCCTTCCTTCCTTCCTTCCAAGCCTTGCTGTCCTAGCAATAGAGTAGCTGGACAACCAAAGGGGGGGAGTAGACCATGCTTCCTGCAAATCTGGGGGGGGGGGGGGCAGGCTTCCTCAATCTCTCCAATCCCTTACTTTTTTTTTCATCCTTTGGGTCAGACAGCTGCCTTAGCACTAGGACAGCAAGCCTTTAAAAATAAAAAAGGAGTCAGCACCATGAAAGACTGGTGTGATATGTTCTCAGAAGAACTGTTAAGAACATCAAAACTATTGCCATGATGATAGCCAATAACTGGAAAGGATATGGCACTTAACGAAGAAGATAGCCATACCAACAGGCTGCTCACCTGTCCCTCTTATTAGACTACTGGCTGCATCACAGAGGGAGAAAGGTTAAGAGGTGATAGCATAGAGGTGATGAGAGAATACCAATCTTCCTTTGTACCTTGCTTAGGCATAAAAGACATTTGATGTTCCTGGAGAGGCTGCTGTACTGTTGTCTGAGATAAGAATAGAAAGAATGGAAAAGTATGGCAACACAAACTCAGTGTTATTTGAAGTGTGGCTAAAAGGAAAAGAGGAGACGAAAGAGAAGGACATTGGATATTTTCTACTTTCTTATGCTAGAGTTCTAATGAAACAAGTATTTCGAAACTGTAGTAATGACGCAGATTTGGCAATATAGCAACACTAAGACTAAAGAGTAGCAAAATGCAGCTAGCCTTTTTGAAGACCTGTGACGATGGCTATCACAATACATTTTACTACCTGAAACAGAGCAACAAAGGGCACCCCTATTCACCCAAATCAAAGTGCATACTATGCAGAGTTACCATGATGTTTTGGTACTTGAGGAATAAAATCCCACGATGACTTCTCATCATCCATCCCTAACAATAAAATAACAAAATAGGTTACAATTAGTCTGCCTGCCTCTATCCTTCTTGCCTTCTGGGATCTCTCACAAAAAATAATAGATCTCTCATAGCTAAAGGATGTCCATACTAAGAGAAAAATGCAATCCCGATGAAGCAGCAGCAGGTATAAAATGGTGTTTCATAGTCCAGTTTCTCCAACCACAAGGATTATGACTTGAACAGTGTTGTTCACACAAGGTTCCTTTATTCCCACTAAAATCTCATAACAATTAATGTAAAAGCTATTTTCAGAATGTGTGTGCTGTGGAGGAACATCTTTCTTTTTAATACGCCATCTAGAAAAGTTAAAATTAAGCACTTTCTCCACAGAAGACAACAATGAGTGATGTTTACCTGTTTTAATATAGGTGTGCTGTGACAAGTATGCAGTTGGTGTTAATTGCAATCTCTCTTGTGTTAACAGATGAGTTACCTCAACAGCTCCCGACGCCTATATTTTCTTTGTAACAACTCAAAAGTGTTTTCCAATAGGTAGTTTGTAAAAGTTTAAAATGCCTGACAAATAGTTCATTGTACTCCCGCCACTTGCTTCTGCCACTTGTTTGGAAAAATGAAAGGCAAGTCGAAAAATGCACTTGTTTCATTTCCATCTCTAATTGAATCCTCTCTTGACCCTTTTATTCCCCATGGCTGTATTTCAGGTTTTGATGATAAGAAAAAGAATTTTGTATTTGGATAATACAATATTCTCACTTGCCTTCAGCGACCTTCAGCTCAATTTCCTCTCCCTTGAGACACTGTATATTATGGGGTTGAACCAAATTCCTTATTCATAGGGGGAAAAGTTCCAATTTAATCTGAATATTCAGCATTTTACACTAGTCAGGGTGATGGATGGCATTTTGAAATGCTTTTGGTTTAGGTAATCAAATAGTTGAATTCAGACTTGTATTGGGGGGAAAATAATGAAGTCCATTCAATATTCTCATAAGGTGCAAAAAGGCATATTATCCAAAAGAAGAGAAGCTTTTTCTTTTTTACTTTAGTGATAACATCTCCATTGCAAAAAGTACAAGCAAAAATTAAGAATTTATGTGGGTTAGAACATTTGTAAAACAGCAGTTGCTACGAGGAGTAGGACAAGACGGCCATTCAAATGAATATGTAGTGAAAATTCAGAATGTGTAGACATCCAGAATACAGTATCCGGCACAATAATTCTCATATATACACATAAACTTATACACAGAAAAAGAGAGACTGTTAGCATAGGAACAATTCACTTATGTAAATTAGTTCTGCACCTAAAATCATATCAGATAGTAAATAAAATCAAAACAAAAATGTTATGGTACCTTAAAGACTAAACACTAAGGTGCCAAAATGTTTTTGTTTTGATTTTATTTTATTTACTATCTGATATGCTTACACAGACTAACAAGGCTATCACTTTAAAAATATCCAAAATCATGTTAGAAAAAAATATGCATGCTCAGCTTCAAACAAATACTTTCTTAATGTCACAGTTTTGAAACAACAGTCAGGGCCGGATTTACCGGTACATGAAAAGAGGCCCTAGGCTACTCCACTTATGTGGCCCTTTCACCTCCCATTTTTAAATTTGTAAATTACATGAGAAATAATAAAATACATCATTAATAAAATACATTTTTGGAGGGGGGCCCTCCTGATGGGGGTGCTACCGGTTCAGGCGAACCAGTCCGAACCGGTAACATCCCATCACTGCTTAACCCTCAAAAATTAATTCAATAGGTCTACTTCAATTGCAACTGAACTCATGGTACTGATATTATCTGCTTTTATTACTTTTTATTTATTTATTTATTGTATTCTATTGCTTTGAAGTGCTTTTACCCCATACCATGCGATATAAAAATGTGTGGTATAGGTTTTTATAAATATGTAAATATATGATTAAATAATCCTATCCTATCTTGTAAGTACTAAACTAATTTTCAGCCCTCAGCCTGCACAGCAAAACATAACTGAATAAAATACCTTCAGTGAAGGTTCTTCTTCCTCTTTCTTGTCTAGGTCAGACTTTAAACTGCCCAAGTCACCTTTTGGTGAATTTATTCTGCAGTTCCTTTCACCTAGTTGTATGATCTCAATGTGTTGTTTTGCTTGTTTTTTTAAAAAAAAGATATTTGGGATTTTTTTTTCTGCCCTAAGAATTACCGCTTTTTAAGAGTGCAATTCTATATACATCTGCCCAGAAATAACTGCTTACCAGCTGGGTTAAGCAAGGATGTTCTCAGGTAAATGAATATAGAACTGTAACCTCAGCGACTTAATCATGGAATGAATAGCCTAGCCACTAAAATGCATGATTCCTTTTGTAAAGTAATCGCATAAAAATATACTGGTACAAAAGGAAATTGCAGTGTGATAGCCTGGCAGTTAATCTGTGAAGTGGGATCAATCAGATCATCTCCCAGGATTTTCATTAGAAATGCATACCCTCACAGAATGTTAAAAAAAAAATAGCCTAATAAATTCTCCCTACATTTTAAAAAGTACACTATTCATTTCTTTGGGCACTAGCTTCACAATTACAATCATTACTGCCATTATTCTTCCAAGAATTTTGTTATACCAAATTATTGTAAACTGGCAGTGGAGACCTTTATAACTAAACATACATGTATGCCATACATCTATCATATACTTATTGTGTTATATTTATATTCTCATTTTTGTCAAAGGAGCCCATGGAGGTGCACATGATCCTCTGTCCCATTTTTTTCCTCTCTCCAACCCTGTAAAGTGTGATAAACCCAGAATAATTTCTGACATGAAATTATTATTACAACTCAGGAATAATGACTTCCCTATGTTTGAGCAGGAATAAGTCCGAATCCAACATTGTAACGTTGATTCTTGTCACACCTATACCCGTGGTTACAACTGTAATCAAAGAGGGACACATAATTCAGTCTCAGTTTCTCTTGATTTAAGCATGCTTGGCATAAGTACAGAAATCATCCAATGGGTATGAAATAGAGAGTGTGGTGCTTGCTATAATTTTCAAAGTTTTATATTAGGACTGGTCCAATTCTGTGTTGACCAGATAAAAGAATCTCGGCCTTTCCATGAGCAATTGCACTGAAACATGAACAGATAGTCTGGCTTCCCACATTGAGTACAATCTCTAAAAATGGTTTATACACATTTAATCCAATTGCAGCACAACAACATTCCACTTTACAAATGATGGGATTCAATTCCCCGCATGAGTCCATGGACAAGAACAGCTTGTGTTATCTTGACCAGGCTACACAGGGTGCCCTCAGAAGAAAGGAATGGTAAACTACTCTGAGTACTCACTACTCAGAAAACCGTGGAAAAAGTCACCATAATTCAGAATTGAGTGGAGGACATGAGACAAGAGGGCGCTATGCTGTTATTTGTGGGGCTATTTGTTGTTTGTATCTAGTTTATATGTTATTTTTAATGTTCTTTCCATACTGGGCTTGGAAAATGACCTAGTGTAATAATACAACCCCTTTGGTAAACCCTGTATTAGTTACATCCAGTCATCCAAGGTATTCTCCTTCTTGTTGTTCTGCCGATCTAAATCCGAATACTGTATTGGTGATCCTCGTGGCCATTGGACTGTCTTGAGAATATAATGCAGTGGCAGTGGCGTCGCGCAGCGTTGAGCCGCCTGGGGCGAAGAAGAAAATCGCCACCCGCCCCCCCCACCGCTCGCTGCCCCCCCCCACCGCTCGGCCCCCCCCCCAGGCAGAAGGCGCTCCCTCCCCTGCTGAATAGTGGGCACCCCCCCCCTGCCAGCCCGCCGCCAGAAGTTCGAAAAAGGTAAAGATCGCGGCTCGACTGCGGGGGTTAGCTGGGATCCCGAGGGTTCCCCCCATCCTCGCCTAATCCCCGCAGAGCCGTCCGCGTGCACGCCCGAGGATTCAAAAGGGTAGGAATACCCTTTCGAATCCTCGGGCGTGCGCGTGGGCAGCTCTGCGGGGGTTAGGCGACGATGGGGAAAACCCTCGGGATCCCAGCTAACCCCCGCAGTCGAGCCGCGATCTTTACCTTTTTCGAACTTCTGGCGGCGGGCTGGCAGGGGGGGGTGCCGACCCACCCACCCAGCCAGCTTGCCGTCAGACTGGGCGCTCGTCGGGGGGGGGGTGGCGCCATAGCGGGGAGCCCCTGGCTGCTGGCTGGGTGGCTGGGGGGGAGGAGGTGGGCAGCGCGCGCGTGCAGGACTTCCCAGGTGGAGGGCGAGCCTTTTGCTGGTGATCGCTGCTCGCCTCCGTCCCATTGGCTTGGGTACTTCTTTAACCGGCCTCGGTCGCCAGCAACCGAGGCCGGTTAAAGGAGTACCCTAGCCAATGGGACAGAGGCGAGCAGCGATCACCAGCAAAAGGCTCGCCCTCCACACACCTGGGAAGTCCTGCACGCGCGCGCTGCCCACCTCCTCCCGCCCAGCCACCCAGCCAGCAGCCAGGGGCTCCCCGCTACGGCGCCACCCCCCCGACGAGCGCCCATTCTGACGGCAAGCTGGCTGGGTGGCTAGGGGTGGGGGGGAGGAGGTGGGCAGCGCGCGCAGCGCGCGTGCAGGACTTCCCAGGTGTGTGGAGGGCGAGCCTTTTGCTGGCGAGCGCTGCTCGCCTCCGTCCCATTGGCTAGGGTACTCCTTTAACCGGCCTCGGTTGCTGGCGACCGAGGCCGGTTAAATGAGTACCCAAGCCAATGGGACGGAGGCGAGCAGCGCTCACCAGCAAAAGGGCCGCCCTCCGCCTGGGAAGTCCTGCTTCCTTCCTAAGCCCAGGCAGAGGGAGGAGGCCAAAGTGGTGAGGACATTTTGCCGCCCCCTGAAAGCCGCTGCCCGGGGCATCCGCCCCCCCCGCCCCCCCCACGCTACGCCACTGTGCAGTGGCCTTTCATCTGCATTCCTGATCCAGTTCCATGAGTCACTTTCTGGTCTTGAGCCCTCTTGGTACACAAAGTCCTCCTCAGCCCCAGGCTAGGATTGATGAAGATGCTGCCCTCCATCAAGATGGATTCAAGTGGGATTTAATCCACTAGGGGACCATCACCCTTCCCTGTGGACTTCACCAAGGCCATTAGTCCTCAGGATTGTCAGGTTAGTTAACCACCACCTGAAACTCTGCGTTGAGCCTTTGGCAGTAGGATCTACTCTATGACCATAGCATGATAACTTGATCAGACACATCCAAGGTAAAATAAATGTAAAAAGAAGAGTAGGAAAAATCTACAGAACAGTTTTGAAATAACATGACATCACAGTTGCCACATCGGCTCAACAACTATGAGAAGAGGCATAAGAAGAGACTTACAGAAAATTCATAGAGGTTTCTTAAAATATTTTGTCATTGTCGGTTACAACCTGTATCAGAGATGCTCTCCCCCCCCCCCCCCAAAGCAGGAAAAATGTCATTGGCATGAATTTGTTTAAGGTGGATCCCAGCTTGCCATGCAGTGACCCACACACTATGATAACAAAGCCATCTTTGTCTAATTTAATAATAATAATAATAATAATAATAATAATAATAATAATAATAATAATAATAATAATAATAATAATAATAATAATAATAATAATAATAATAATAATAATAATAATAATAATAATAATAATCTCCTGTGGCACATATGAAATGAGACATGCAGGATTTAGCACCAGGATTACAATTGACTGCAGCAGCCTCCAGGATACTTCATAGCCAGTCCATCTGGCATGGCCTTTTCCGCCTCCATGACCATTGGGAATCAGAATTCCTCTGCTCATTTTGCCATGTGGCCCATTATGATGTTTTCCAGTGGCATTTCCTCCACTGAAGGGGCCATCACCCCACCCACAGGGGCTCATCCATCCTTAACCGTTGGCCGCTTTAGGGAGTCAGGTTAGCTAACCACCGCCTGACACTCAGAAACAGTTTACTCCATTACTCTAGTGGGATGAATGGCCAGACAGACTCTTAATATATTGGAAAGAAGTAATTCGCTTACAAATTATTTCCAATTTTACATCTCATATACTATACAAAAAAAAGATGTTAAAAATACTTTTAATTGTGCAATACAAGGACAGCAACAATTGGTGGTGTGGTATTGAAGAGGCCATATATCTGATTGTCCTTGCTGGCTCAGAGTATTATTTTCCTGTTTACTTAAGAAGGATGATCAGAAGAGCAGAATAAAAACTCTCCTTTTTTTGGAGAGAGACAAAAATCTTAGGATGGGGAAATTTGATGGCCAAACAATATGGATAAAGCAGCACTTTCTTCTCACCATTCTTAGCCTGAAACCAGCAACCTTCTAAAGCTGCATTTCAATATGGCAAGGGGGGGACCTGGGAAATGGTCCTCATCATGTTCTGTAGACATCCTTCATGCACGCAACATACCGTATCTCATCACAATGGAGTAATGATAAGGACCTGCTACATTCTCCCTAGATACTGTGGTGGCTTAGTGGTTAAGATGCTGAACTTGAAGACTGGAAGCTCGGAGTTCGAGAGCCAAATACTGTACTGCATGATGGAGTGAGCTCTCATTTCTATCCCAGCTGAGGCCAACGTAGCATTTCAAAAGAAAGAAATTGCAAGTAGATAAATAGGGACAACTTCAGTGGGAAGGTAAATAGTGTTCTGTGCACTCTGGTGTCTAGGCATGACTGCCACATGTCCACGAAAACATCTGTAAATACAGACGGCACTGGCTTTGGCTATGAAAAGAGATGGGCATTGAACCCTAGAGTCAGATAGGACTGGCTTTCAAGCAAGGGCAACCTTTACCTTTACCTTACATTTTCCCTGGCTTGCACCTGAAAAATAGCTTGGCAGTCCTGAAATTGCAAACCTGCCTATTTTATTTTGGGATGTATTTGGTTGATCTTTTTATTTGTTCTGTGCTTTGTTGTGTTATTTGATATTTGTATGTATACCGCCCAGAGTGGGAAATTTCCCAAATGGGCGATATAAAAATCTAATAAATAAATAAATAAATAAATAAAAAATGAGATGTCTCTTCACAGCTACTGGAGTGGTCAGCCAGCCAAAGGTGCGGGAGTAGGCAAGCTCCTTCACAGTTGGCTGCAGCTGCTCAAGCCGAGTCCAATAATACTGAAGCCAACATTTCCTCTGATGACTGTAATTCAGCAGCTGTCAACAGGCCAACTGAATGAACCTCTGTATTCCCTATATGCTGTCAAGAAGGTAGTCATAAACTTAACACATCTCACATCCCACCCAGATTCTGTTTTACCTCATAGCAGCAGCATCTTAGAACTGCAGAACTGGACCCAATTGTTAAGAGAATAGTTTTCTCCAGTGAAAAAGAACCCATCTGTTACAGAAGATATGGTTGGTTCAACTGAAGGCCTGCTTTTAACATCTGCAGCATTCTAGGACTGCTCTCAATTTATTCCAGCACACCCAAAAATACACAAAGGGAAAATAAAGTATTGTATAGATTTAATTCAATAAAATCTTCAACAACATTTGGCTTGTTCCTCACAACGGTGTTGCAAAGCTATTGGAAAGCTATGATAGATAACTACAACTCCCTATTTTTCTAACAAAGAGAATCCATGGGCTTAAAGTAACAGACTACTTTTACTTGAAAAAAAAGCATATCAGAAAATAAACAAAACAATACGAAAAATACAAAAATTGTTGTGGCACGGTAAATACTATCTGCTGTATTTTAATGTTAGCTTTTGGGAATCAAGTACTGTATACATATCATGTACAGAGATACACAATGGTTGGATAGCATAACAGATAAGTTTGCAAATCAGGGTGGCTATTTACAACCAGTAATAAAAGAAGATCCCTGATGAGGTTCAAAGGAAAGATAGCTATGTTAGTCTGCTGAAGCAAAGATGTATTGTTTTGTCCTAAAGACTAAAAAAATTGAACCAGCATAAGCTTTCACGGACTGTAAGCTCCCATGCATATGATGAAATGCAATGTAGTCTATTGGCAAATAAAACCTGCACGTCTTTAAGGTGTTACAAGACTCTTCCGTGTTGCATTTGTTATTGTTCTACATTGTCATCTGTTCTTGTGTAGCAGCTGCTGTTTGTAGAAAAGAAACTGTAACGGAGTCTCCTAATGCAAAAACACAGAGCAAAGAAACCGTCAACCTGAAAAGCAATTAAATCCTGCTCCATTATTTCCTGATGCTGTAAGTTCCTAAATGTTCCAAGAAAAGGTCCCACATGTCCACACAGTTCTCAAAACACTTAGCAACGGAACAAGGAATGGGATAAAGCAATTAAAGCTCATCTGAATTATGTTCCATGCCATCCTCAAAGCTGGGTACCTACCAAGTCAGCATTGTCCACATTTTTGTCTGCATATGATGCTACTTCCAGAGAGCATATGATCTGTAGCTAACCATTCTAGTTCTATTTTTGGAAGACAGCTGCGAAGGAGACTTAAAGTGCCATTGCTAGATTATGCGGGCAGATTGCCAAACTATTTGATCTGGCCTCCCACCCCCTATGTTACATAGATCAACTATGCTTAAGAGCATCCTAGAGTTAGCAATACTCTATAAGTATAAGCAATACTCTAAGTATAAATTTCTCAGATTAAGGTTTCTCAAAACTGTAGGTTGCTAGCACTAGTGTACACCATCTTTTTCATGGCTAGCTATGCAGCAGTCCACATTCCAAAATGAGGGCAACCTCTTGGATTTCTAATTTCAGAGTCATGCATAACAAAGGAGATCATGTTGCTGGAAAGAAGGGGTTGTAAAAGCAGCAGAGATGAATTTATCTGAATGTGTCCATTGGCCCCTACTCCAGTGGAAGCAAATTCCATAATCTAATAGTGTCCTGCATAAACAAATACTTTGTTTTGTCTCTTCTGATTTTTTCCATGACTCAGCTTCATAGGATGACTGTGGATTTTAGCCTCCTGAGGGAGAAAACCTTCCAATTCACTTTTAACACTATGCATAATTTCATACGCTCCCTTATCTTGCTCATCTTAGTTTCACTCACTCCCCCCCCCCCAGCCTACAATTCCCAGGGGCTGTAATCTTTCTTAATATAGAAGTTGCTTTTCAAACTTTTTAGCATTCTGGTTGCCCCTTCCTACAGATGAAATATGAATTTATTTATTTTAAAACCCACTGGAGGTAATGACTTTTCATTTCAGTCAAGACTTTATGGACTCAGCACGAACTTAAGATGTTAAGATCGGCACCCTGTTCAATATTTACATGCACAAAACTCCAACTGTGGAAAGTGCTGGAGTATTTTGATGAGGTGTTGATCATCTGCTTGTTCGCACATGATCAGCACTTTGTAAGTTTACTACCACGACTGGGGTTCCACATGAATAGCAATTTTCCCCTATGGGATAGCCTTTGAAATGTCTTGGACTACAACTCTCATGCTGTCATGGGATGGTGATAACCACACTCCACCCCAAAAAGATAGGAAAGTAGCAAAGGAAAGTTGCCTTATTGCAGTGATGGTGAACCTTTTAGAGACCAAGTACCCAAGGAGCCGGGGGTGGTACTCAGGCAGGCACCATGCATTTACATGCACCCACAGCATGCTGCTACCTTTCCCACTGAAGTGGTACCTATTTATCTACTTACAATTGCTTGCTTTCAAGCACTGGGTCAGCACTGGGTCAGAATTAGGAGCTTACTCCGCCATGCATGGATTTCGAACAACCTACCAACCTTATCAGTCATCAAGTTCAGCGTCTTAACCACTAAGCACTGCAATCCCTAATTAAATATTAAGCACTAGTAAAATTCAGCAAAGACATTCAGCATGCAGTTAGCATTGCCAGGGCTACTGAAGAACTAAGTTGCCCTATGGGAAGGTGACAACTCAATCAATACATATGTTCCTTTGGAATTAAATCTTAGTGTGTTTTCTTGCCTTTGTTTGGAAGACTTATAAAGTATACAGTAGGAGCTATTGCTAACCAATTGCTGAGGGCATGCTTTTTTGTTGTTCCTGCAGCCATTTTGTTATAGGATCTAACAAGTGGATGGCAGACTTCTGCCCTATGGGTGAATTTCACTATCCTTCCAAACAGGTTCATGAATGCCTGGAGTTTAGAAGTGATCTTTCGGGGTGGGGTGGGGGATCCAACTGCCACAATCAACCCAAAACAGCAAAAAGTAAGTTTTTCAAAGTCAGCAAAAACCTATAGCACTGGTCAAGTAATAATGGAGGAAACCAGGGCTTCCTCTCCAGGCCCCATTCAGTGTTTGTTCTTCAGGTGTGGAAAAGAAGAAACAGGAACTTGTTGTCAAAATTGCATTTAAAAAAAAAACCAGGTACTGTAGTTCACTTATCATGGATAGTTGAATTATCTTGTACATCATGTAACTTGCTTTTAAAAATCTAAGCCCACCTCTTCTCTCATGCCTGCCACTCCATCTACCAAGCTCCTTGTGATTTATAGTCCCTTAGCATCCCTATGGCAACTGCAGCAGCTGTTTACATGGCAACGCAACAGAAAAATATTTAATGTATTTTTAACTCTAGTTTAATGGAATTTAGCAGCTGGACACACAACTGAGAGCCAATGCCACACAATTAGTACAGCTAGTTTTTTCCTCTCCTCCCATAACACTGTTTGGGTAGCACAGGACATAACTAGGGAGCTGCTGCCATGTGGAAATCCTTGAAATATGCCAGCATTCACACTCGGGGCATATTCTGATCCCAGCCCTATGTTCATACAGTCTGGCTTGTAAAGCTGCATACGTACCCCTACTTAAAAGCTACATCTGACCCAAATATAAGATGATTTATTTGTTAAAGTCATGTCCCATTTTTGTTCTTCAGTGAGCTCAAGGTGTCCAATGTGGTCAGCTTGGTGAGTTGATCAGGCTGAAAGTGCATAACTAACTCTAGGTCACCCAGGACGTATCACAACACCAGATGGGGGAGGCAAATCCTACTTCAGCAGTCTAAATACAAGTCAAACCTCGCATAAAGAGCCCCTCCCTTAAAGAGTAACTTGCTTAAAGATCAGAATTTTCTCAGAATGTTTGCTTTGCTTAACAAATAAAACCAACCAAAAGCTTGCTTAACAAATAAATCGGGGTTCACAATCCTCCCCACCAAAAGTTACAATTGGTCACTTACAACGGTGTTTCGCTTAAAGAGCAAACTCGCTTAAAGAGCAATCCTGTGGAACACATTATGCTCTTTAAGCGAGGTACAACTGTACCACACTAGTTCTCATACCAGACATAGCAAAATAGTGAGCCAAGTGTGGCAAATACCTACAGTGATCTCACAAATGCACTTTCTGATTCCTACCCAGGACACACCAGAACTCCATTCCCTTCAAATTCTTGAAGGCTTCAGAGAATGGCCATGTCTTATGTTTGAGTAGTTGTGAGCTGGTGTCAAGCCTTCATATTCCTAAAATTAAAACCAGAAGTGATTGCCCAGGCACTTTTAGTTTTGTTTGTTTGTCTCCAGTAGAGACCCTATCAAAGTAGCCCACCCCTAATATAGCACAACACTGGGGAACAGTGATTTTGGTGCCTCACAATTTTCACCTATTTCTGGCTATATTTGGGTCACTGATTCCAAAAAAGCTTTCAGTTATGCCCCATCAGCTCTAGTTTTTTAGATATGGCTTATTCACATTAGGCCAATCTAACCATACTGGTTGCATATATAACAAGAGGCGTAGCAAGCGTGTAAGCCACCCAGGGCGTAGTGAAATTTTGCCACCTCCCCAAAAAAAATTCCACCCACCCAACCTTTTTTTGCCCACCCAAATATTTTCCCACCCCCAAAAGATTTTTCCACCACCCCTCCAGCCTCAGGGAGCCTTCGATGCGTGCCTGGAGGCAAAAAAAATTGTTTGAAAAAAATTGCCACCCCCCTGGAGCACGCTGCCTGGGGCATTTGCCCCCCTTCCTATGCCCCTGTATATAACTACTGTACATCACTCACATACAATAAAATACACAAGTTATTTTACATATGTCACATTAGGCTCATTAAAGTTTTTCTAGCAGGTCACTGAATCCTCGTTTCTGTGATTTCCTCCGATGCATTTATCTTGGACAAAAACTAGAATGCAAGCCTCCCTGGATGAGTCCATGGAGCAGCTGCGGAGTTGGACTAGTTTCGGGATGCACAGCATCCAGTCTCAACAGTAAAGGAGAGCACAGAGAATGACAAAAAAAGGTCAGATTAGTTAAATTACACTTGCAAAAACAACAGGAATAGAGCTTGAACAACATCAAAAAGTATTATTAAAACAATCAATTTACGAATGGTGAGGCAAATACAAGTGTAGTCATAAGAGCAATGTATAATGACATCATCGATATCTCATGAACTAGAGCTGCTAGAACAAAATGGATGGCATTTTCGGAATCAGCCGCCCCAAAATGCCCGAAATCAGATGGAAAATTCTAGGCACCAAGAAAAAAAATTTTTTTGTTCCCCAGTGAATGTTTGATTCATAAAGGTCTTATGAAGCATTTCCTCTAATTCCCAGAAAATCACAAAGGGTTGTTATCAAGCCCATATATTACATAGGAACTAATATAAAGAATCCAAGTACCTTCTGCAAGAATTTAGAAAAAGAGAGTTTGATTGAATATTTCAGGCTCCTACTGACTATGCCTGATCAGTGGTGATGATGACAGTAAACTCTGAGGAGTAAACAGTGAGTTTTCCTGAAGAGATTTCTCTTTCTTTAAACAGCTTTCCTTTCAGAATCAGGTAGGAAGGGGTCCCAATGTTCCTGAACAATTGTCATCCTCTAGGCTTTTCTCTGGGTGGCAACACTACAGTGATATAATAGGTGACAGATCCTTCCCTATAGTGTTTCTGACTCCAATTAATGTACAATATATATACTACTGCTATGAAAAGTTGCTTTATGACATTCATGTTCTCTTGAAAGATAGCATTGAAGAGGCGAGTAATTAGAACATAGACACAACCAGAGTATATAAAGTTGAGCAAGATCTTCAACATTATTGTATTCCAAATTACTATGAACAGATATGAAAACTAGACAGTAAAGGACGTTGATGGGGCAGGGTGGGGGATCCAGTTTATTTAAAATATAGTGTTGGAAGAGAGTTCTGAAGTTACCATGGGCTGTCAGGAAGACAAACAAGCAAGTCCTAGATCAGTGATGGCAAACCCATGGCACATGTGCCAGAGGTGACACTCAGAGCACTCTCTGTGGGCACCCATGCAGTCACCCCAGCACAGAGTTCGTCCTGCTCTTCTGCCCAGCAGCCCAATGGGAGCGCTTCCTCCCTCCCCCAGCACAGAATTTGCCCCACCCCTCTGCCCATCAGCACAATGGAGCGCTTCCTCCATCCCCCACGCCCCTCTGCCCAGCAGCCCAATGGGAGCGTTTACTTCCTCCCCTGTTGCTGTGTTGGCACTTTGCGATAAATAAGTGGGATTTTGGGGGTTTTTTTTGGGGGGGTACAGTTTGCGCACTCAGTCTCTAAAGGGTTTGCCTTCGCTGTCTTAGATCAAATCAAACTCCAAAAACAAAAAATATGAAACTGAGGCTGAAAAATACAATAATGTTAAGAAAAGTTGAAGCAATGGGGGGGGGGGTACTAAATTCGGGATGGATTCACCCAGTAAAGAACCCATAGCAATAAGTTTGCAAGAGCTGAGCAAGGCTGTTAACGACAAGCATTTTAAAAGTCACTCATTCAATAAGGCACCTTAAATCAGAGGTGGTTTGACAGCACATCAGAATAACATATGAAACTGAGATATCACTACAGTGGGCAAACCACTTGAAGCTAGTAGAAAGCAGTCATTGAACTTAAAACATCTACAGATAGTACTGGACATGCACACACCAGCTATCTAACTGGCATTTTAGAGGAAGCAATATAATCCTATACAAACTATTCCCAAACTTCCATCCAGATTAGCAGTACAGTATTTCTGATCAACAATAACAAGCTTCAGCTTGCTTGCCCTCCTCTAGCCCTCAAACTGTCTTTAATTCAGAATATCCTTTACTCCCTGGAGATTAGTAAATGGGGAAGGAAGGTAGAACTGTACAAGATGCACTTAGGTTTTGCCAGAACTGCAGTACTGTACTGTATTCCACTTCCTGAATTTCAGGGCCAAAATTTAAGACAAGGGACCAGATTCTTGTGATACCACAGAGATAAGGAGGCAAGAAGAAAACAAGCCCCCCCCCCCGGTTGCTTCTTTCAAAATAGCAAGGAGGCAGTGGTACCTGTATGGAAAAGTTTTTGAAAGAAAATGGGCAAATAGCAGGCTGCTACTTCTTGGGGGATATAATAAATGAACCAAGCAACGAAATCTCAATTTCATGTTATAAAATTGACTTCTGTGAAAGTTTGGCCATACACATTTCATTCTTCAGGGTTCAGTATCATACCCAGGGCTTCCTAAATGCCACATTTTGAAGGAGTCATTGTAGACTGTGGTGAGTGATGTTGGCTGGACCAAGGTCAAAATTAAGTCTTTTTTCCCCTTCAGTAGCTGATTGTACTATAGTTTTCTGTTGATTATTTGGGCTGACTTAAGAAACCAATGCCAACCCCACCCACATTACAGATACATTTTTCCCTTACAGATTCACATAATGCAATGTATTTCTTGCAAGCCCTGTGGCAGATGTAAGGGAGGACAGTATCGTGTCAAAGCCCAGGAAAAATGTGGTACAATTTGTCCTCTAATTTCCCAAAAGTTTTATTTCTCTATGGAAAAGACTTCAAATTTTGTTCCTCATTTTCAGGAGCTTTTAGAAATGTCCTTGGTGTTATTGTTGTGCTTACACTACCATTGCAAGGTGTATGAGGGTGCTGCATTTCTCCCCAAATTACTACACATTTTTTCATCACTCTGCAGGTTAGGTTGACCACAGGTGGAAAAAAAAATTAAAACTAAAAATCCCTTGAGCTTCATACGAAGGAAGCTGAGAGGCTGTTAGTAGGCACAGGGAGAAACAAATGGCACTTTATGATTATACGTAGTAAGAACAATAATGTGACCCTGGCTGAAATTCTTTCTAAAGTAATCTGGGTATGTATATATCAAACTAATGAAGATGGCTGAAAGCCTCATGAGGAAAATTTTTATGTACAGTGTTATTAATTTTCCAATGTAGAACATCCATTTCTCTTGCCAGGGATTCGGAACATAGGGCCCTTCACGTGTTGTGAGAATGTTAACTGTCAGTATCTCTCATGACTGGCTATCCTGACTAGGACATCTGGCGCATCACACATTCTCCAAATCCTGCCTTAGGTCAGCTTAGGCGGCTAAACAAGTCTAAATAAATAAATAAATAATCTGGAAGTATGTGTGCATGTATATGTATATATAGATCATTAAATAATATGAATATATAACACTTTTAAAGTAGTCACACACACTCACACATATATTGAATTTACAATTGTGTAAGGTAAAGATATTCCTTGCTCAAAACCAGTCGGGTCTGACTCTATGGGGTGGTGCTCATCTCCATTTACAGCCAAAGAGCCAGCGCTGTAGGAGTCTGCAGAGATTTCTGTAGTCTTGTGGCAGGCATGGCTAGAAACCAGTGTGCATGGAATGCTGTTACCTTTCCCGCCAAAGCAGTATCTATTTATCTCCTTGCAAATAGGTCAATCTTAGAAGAAATCAACCCTGACTGCTCCTTAGAAGGACAAATAGTAAAGATGAAGCTAAAGTACTTTGGACATCAAATGAGAAGACTCACTTGAAAAGGCCTTGATGGTTGGAAAGGTTGAAGGCAAAAGAAGAAGGGGGCAGCCAAGGATGAGATGGCTAGATGGTATTGTGGACGCAATGGGCACAGAGCTGAGCGAGTTGAGGGGGATGGTGGAGGACAGGAGTGCCTGGCGGAGAGTGGTCCATGGGGTCGCAAAGGGTCGGAATCGACTGTGCGACTGAACAACAAAATTTCTTGCTTTCCAACTGCTAGGTTGGTAGGAGCTGGGACAGATGACAAGTGCTCACTTCGTGGCTTGGCACTCAGGTCTTGAAATGCTGGCCTGTCAACTTTTGAGTCATCAAGCTCAGCATCCAGGGCCATAGGACAGGGTGTGTGTGTGTGTGTGTGTGTGTGTGTGTGTGTGTGTGTGTGTGTGTGTGTGTGTGTGTGTGTGTGTGTGTGTGTGTGTGTGTGTGTGTGTGTGTGTGAGAGAGAGAGAGAGAGAGAGAGAGAGAGAGAGAGAGAGAGAGAGAGAACCCTCCTGAGCTAACAGCTACTCCCACAACTCACCCTTTGATGTCAATGTTATATATGTGTGTGACATTGTTACCCCTCTTGAATAAATTTTTGCACCCGTCCCCCCAAATCTAGAATCCTGACCACAGACCTGTCAGCATCTTAACCACTAAGCTACTGTGGCCCCCTTAAATTGTACTTTGTTGTTGTCCAGTCGCATAGTGGAGTGACACATCATTTATTTATTTATTTATTTATTTATTATTTCGATTTATATATCATGGGATTATCCTGCAATTTAGTGGAATATAATTGATTTTCTTTAAAATAGTAGCTGTGTTAGTTTAATATAGACTGCAAGGGAACCATTACACTTCGAGACCAATATATGCACACATGATTAATAGATCTTGCAGGCAACTCTCAACTCCCAGCCAAGTAAGTTCCACCTTGCACAGCCACTACGAGAAGCGAAGGAGCCAATCACCTTCCAGCCCTGCCGGCCGCGATTTTAATTTGGGGGCGGCGGCGACGAGCAACGTGTTTATATTGCCTTGCGTACAAAAAACAAGCACGCTCCTCCACCCCCCCCCCTTTCCGTGTTGCCCGGTCGTGTCCCCATTCCGCTCAGTACGCATGCGTGGGCGCATGCGCAAACAAAGTTTCGGAGGCCAAAAAAATTGAAATTTGGCAAAGGCGAAGCTGACTGGAGCGGGCGGGCAGGAAAAGTGGTGTGTATGGTCCCCTCCCGTCTCTATTTATGTGAATGCCGTTGGTGAGTGGCTCGCGCTGCCAGATTTGAAAAGGTAAGCGCCTGTCCACGCGCCCGCCCTTTCTCGCCCCCTGCTTTCAGCTGAGGGGAAAGGGGGGGAAGCCTGCAAAGGTGGCGTCGGTTGGGATGGAGACCCTGCTTATATGTCAGGCTGGGGGGGGGGGGCTACGAGGAAGGAGTTGTTGTGCAAGGGCGCTTCAACTGTTCATTTTCAGGGGGGGGACACACACCCCAGGAAGCTCTATTTCACCTGTGGTACCTAAGCAGCTCCCTTTTATGCTGTTGCACGTCACGCCCACCACCAACACCATTGAACCCAACGTGTTTTGTAGTAGAGAGGCTGATTTCAAAGCCTCCACTATTTTAATTCCCCCTCCTCCCCCTCCACCTTTTCATGGTAGCACCTGCAGGTCTACACAGCACGTGTGTAAAGGGGCAAACATCAGCACGTGAAGGGGAAATATTGTTTCATTGTTCGCTCAGAGCAGGGATCTGCAAACTTGGCTCTCCAGGTGTTCTTGGACTTCAATTACCAGAAGCCCAAGTCAGTGTGCCCTGCTGATCAGGACTTCTGGGAATTGAAGTCCAAGAACATCTGGAGAGCCAAGTTTGCAGATCCCTGTCTCAGAGCATTGAATTCATGTTTTTCTTTCAAAATAAATAATAGCAATAGCAATTACACTTAGAGACCACCTCATAGCGCTTAATGCGGTTCATACAATATTAAGAACTTGAGATGGACAATTTGTGCTTACTGCATATATCAACATTAATGTAGACAACTGAAGTTCATCAGACGATAAACAAGATAATTAGCATTTTTGCCCCCAACATGCTGGATACTCATTTTACCAGACTTTGGAAGGTTGAGTCGACCTTGAGTTCCCATCAGGATAGAACTCAATGTTTGCCTGCAGTACAGCATTTTAACCACTGCCACCAGGGTTCATTAATAATACAGTATAATAATAGTTTAAAGCAGTGGTCAGCAAACTTGGCTCTCCAGCTGTTCTTGGACTTCAGTTCCCAGAAGCCTTGATCAGCAGGAGTGCTGACTTGGGCTTCTGGGAATTGAAGTCCAAGAACACCTGGAAGCCAAGTTTTCAGACCCCTGGTTTAAAGTGTCACCAAGTCAACTCTTGTTTTATGACGGCTCCTTTTTCAGGGTTTTCTAGGCAGGGAATACATCAATGTGATTTACCATTCCCTTCTTCTGGGGTCACCTTGGGACTGTGCAGCTTGCCCAAGGCCGCACAGGTTGGCTGTTTCCTCAGAAAGCAGAATGAACAACCAAACTCCCAACCACAGCCAAATACCTCAATTGCTAGGCTATCCAACCAACATCGCTTGTTTCCTAAACTACTACTACTTCTTTCGTGTTCCAAACAAACCCTGGACTGCCAAAATGAAGTGATCTTCTTGGCTTTTTCGTTGACCAAACTTAAGTCCTCATTGATAGATGTTTCTGATAGTAATCAGCAGACTAGCAAATGAGCTGAATTCTGTACCGCTCCACATTCACAGCATGTGTTGTTAATCTGATAGCAGCCCCCATTTAGGCATGTTGATCTTACATTTAGGGACTCCAACCCTCAGCCTATTCAGGGCCCTCCAAGTGATGTAGGGGAGCCATATCTTCCTTTAATGTTATTCCTTGTTCAGTGATCTTCCGCTATCTTCTAATTTGGTTTTTCTCTTGTGTACCCTCAAGAATGTTTGTTTTTGCTATAAAGATCTTCCTGGATCTGAGCTGGCGGACTTGAGGCTCATGTCCATTCAGAGGATGTTGAGGGTCATTCTCTTGCTTAGTTCTTTCAGTGTCCTCTGCTACTTTTCTCCTTATCTTACATGTGGCGATACTAACAAGATCATATATTTTCCCACCACTGGTTTAGGTTTGATGTATCCAGCCACTATGCACATTGTTTCATTAACAATGATCTCAACTTGTTTCTTGTGTGATACTGTTCCCCTGCTGGATAGTAAGCAAAGGTATAATTGGAGGGCTTGTGGTTGGTAGCACCATGTGGCCAACTGATAGCTTGTATTATTTATTTATTCATGCAGTGGAGTGCAATTGTTTTTTCATATGTTTTGTAAGTAAATTCAGGTCTGGAATGTTTCAACAAATTTGCCTAGCTAGCTTTCTGAGGAAGGGATTATTTGGGGCTGATTTGCATTGGTTGTTTTTTTTAAGATACATCCTGAGCAAGTTTCTTCTCAATTTGCCTTCTTTATTTTTCACAGAAGAAACAATAATTTAAAAAAACTGCCCTGATTTGTTTGGTTGTTATGTGCTGTCAAGTCATTTCTGATTTATGGCAACTCTTAATCTAGTTTTCAAGATATGTGAGGCATTCAAGGGGTGCTTTACAGCTAAACAGTATCAGTTCTGCTATTGCTTGTGATTTATTTATATCAACTGCCTTCTAATTTAAATTGTGATTGGTAGAAGACACTTTATAAATCTATTCTAGGGTACAAATATGAACAAAGCTTGCTTATTAAATCAACCTGTGTACACAGCAGGTTAAGAAGAACCTTATCTGAACTAGAACTCAGCTCCATGACATTTTATACAGCCTTGGACAAGCAAAATAATAAACAAAAGTGTCAAAAAAAAGTTAACTATGTAAGTAATGATAACCTACACTTTGCTGTTTGTGGTAGAAAATTGTGGGATCTACTTTAGTTGGTAAACCAATTCTCTTTTATGTCCCACTGGTTGACTAATTGAATTGACAAATCAATGTAACTCTGGAAGATGTGTGTGAAAGAATCAGTCTTTTTTTTCAAATGAGGAAAAGAGTGATGTCCTCTGCCATCCTGCTAGAGTGCAGCCATGTTTTTGTTCTTGGGGAGCTGTGAATGCCTTTAAGCCTAAACCCTCTTCATTAGTAGGTAAAGGTATCCCTTGCTTGAAAGCCAGTCGTATCCGAATCTAAGGTTCAGTTCTCATCTCTGTTTCAAAGCTGAATAGCCAGCGCTGTCTGCTTCTGCAGACGTTTCCATGGTCATGTGGCAGGCATGACTAGACACCAGAGCGCATGGAATGCTGTTTACCTTCCCAACAAAGTGGTCTCTATTTATCTACTTGCAATTTCTTGCTTTCGAACTCCTAGGATGGCAGGAGCGGAGACAAAGATGGGAGCTCATTCCTTCCTGCAGTACTCGGGAATCGAACTGCTGACCTTCCGCCTCCCAGTCAGCGTCTTAGCCACTCAAGCCACTAGGTGGCTGTTTAGTGTTGTTCGGTTTCCGTTATTACCAAGATCTCTTGCTTCTGGCTATCATGACTAAAGCTGGTGGGTGTTGCAGTCCAATGACTTCTGAAGGACTATACCAGGGGTCTCCAAAACTTTTAAGCTGGGGGCCTCTCAAACTGTTGAGAAGGTGGACTGGTAGTGCTGCCAGTGGTGGCAGTGACCACCCCAAGCCCCCACATTCCCCCCCTTTCCTGCTTACCAGCCTGGAGGAGCTGCATGGTGTGGGTGAAGGAAGGGTCCAGGCTGTCCTTCTTGCCCATGGCCAACAGGAAACCCATGGCTTGGCCAGAGTGGGTCCCAGGAAAGATGCACATGGCTGCTGGGAAAGACATGCTCAACCAGAGTGGCCCCCGGGAAAGATGCATGTGACCACCTGCTTCCACCGCCTTCTCAATCCTTGTTTGCTTGGCTTGGTGTGTCCCTAACAGTGCTCTGTAGCACGGCGGATGTTGTAAGCCTTACAACATCCGCCCTTCTACGGCATGCTGGCAGGGACACCCCAAGCCAATAGGAGGGGACAAGGATTGAGGCGGTGGCTGGATCAAGGATGTGGGCTGGATGATTTGGTGTCATGGGCTGGATACAGCCCACGGGCCAGAGTTTGGGGACCTCTGGGCTATACATTCCCCATCCTTGCTGCATGAATATGAAAAAGCTATGTAGCAGTTGATGGTAAGTAAGTGCAGACATCAGTCAGTCTTATACAGTAGTCTTGTACTATAATTGCACATAATAATTCCTTTTTAAAGAGGCCTTTGGGAATATTTACTAATGGCCGATCATTAGGGATTCTATTCTGTCTCTCTATGTCACTAATAGGCTTTTCCTTTGGGGTTTGATTTGATGTACAGTAATACCTTGGATAACGCTAAGACTTGGTTCCACAAGTCTTGGTGTTATCCGATTTTTAGTATTATCCGATGCATGTTAAAATCCTATGGGATGGATCGGATAACGTTAAAGCTCCATAGAGATACATTGTAACCGCAGAGGCTTTAGCGGCTGTTATCCGATCCATCCCTTAGGACCTTAATGTTATTCGATCCAATTCTCTTCCCCAGATTACTTAACGTTATGCGATTTTAGCGTTATCCGAGGTAAATGTTATCCGAGGTATTACTGTACAGTAAAACTTTGCATAAAGAGCGCCTTGCTTAGAGACTAACTCGCTTAAAGAGCAGAATTTTCTCTGACTGGTCACTCTCACTTAACAACTAAAAACAACCAAATACTCACTTAGCAACTAAATCAGTATTCACAGCTCCTCACCCACCAGAAGTCACAATCAGTCAGTTACAGTGGCGCCGTTGGCATTTCCCCCAAGTGTTTTGCTTAAAGAGCAACTCGCTTAAAGAGTGGTCCTGTGGATAGCATTATGCTCTTTAAGTGAGGTACCACTGTATTTATATAACAAGTTAAAAATGTGTGCCTGTTGTTTTTGTTGAGTTTTATGCTGTTAGCCACCAGAGTAGGGAGGGTTTTTCCTAGAGGGGCGGGGTATAAGTTTAATAAATAATAATAAATAAATTGATTTACTGTATTAGTGGCTATATGCTAACAGTGGGCAGCTTGCATACTGGACTGCAATTCCCATCATCCTTAGTCTGGAATATCACAATAAATGGAGGACCACAATTACCCAGACTTGCTAAATGCACTGTTTGCCTTGATATAGCTGTACAGCATTTAGTATACAGTGTACAGCATTTAGTATACAGTAGTACCTCGCTTAAAGATCATAATGCGTTCCACAGGATTGCTCTTTAAGCGAGCTTGCTCTTTAAGCAAAACACCATTGTAAGTGACCAATTGTGACTTCTGGTGATGGTGGTGGGAATTGTGAAACCTGATTTATTTGTTAAGCGAGTTTTTGGTTGGTTTTATTTGTTAAGCGAGGTGACCATTCAGAGAAAATTCTGCTCTTTAAGCGAGTTACTCTCTAAGTGAGGCACTCTTTATGCGTGGACTTCATGATCATAACAAAATTAAGGTGATAGAATGAGAAGGTATGAAGGCTTTCAAAACGTTATTTACATAAGCTCCAGTTTAGATCCATGCAAAATTCTGCATTATAGCTCAATGAATATGCCTGAACTTCTTATAAAAAATGCAGGAAATTGTTTTTTATCTCACAATCTAAAACTTGGCTATAATGCTATGAATTCTTGCAGTTTTATATTGCATATTTTATTCCATAAAATTATTTCATTATTCCATTTTGAAATGATCCTCTAATCAATATGCAAGATTTTCAAATACTGTACTGTACACATTTTGTATTTCAGAGAGCAAAGTGGAAGACAGCTGGATCTGAACTGAGAACTGTAGTCATTTTATTGAAGGAAAAAGTACAGTGAAAAGGAGGAAAATGCCAACTGCAAATGTTTTGAAACCTGTACTAAAAATGAAAGTAGACGAGCTCTTTTTGCGCTGGTTAAGTGAAACAGCGACACAGGTGATGTTGAAGGATTATTTAAGAAGCATAACCAGTGAAGAAAAATTTGAAAATGGTGATGCTGGAAGTGGTGACCACATTCTTACACAGATAAACTGCGTCTCTAAACAAAGCATGTTGGGCAATCTGATGTCTCCTCTAACTCCAACAAGCCCTCCTCACCTTTGTACAGCTCTGCCACTAGGGACACCAACAAACCCAAGGAACAGTGCTAGTATTAGAGGAATAAGTAGATCTTCAAGCACCAAAAATGTAAGTATTTTTTAAATTATTTTGTCATTATTTGATCTGCAACTAAGTAGCAGTGGCCTGTTTTGTCGTTTATATACATGATTGCATAAGTGCGGTAAAGATCTGTTTTATCTTCTGTGAATGAATTGTGGCCTTTCTAATTTTGCAGAATTGATTTTACAAGAAATGTACTCTGATGAAGAGCATTTAAATTCTAGTTGTCAAATTCTGTGCTCTCTAAAAGGTTATTGCCTTCCAGCCATTACCCCTGACCTTTCTAGTTCATTTTAATTTAAAATATTGTACATTAAAATAGTTTTTAGGTGTCACAGTATACAAAAATCAGTTTGCTATAATGAGTAGCGTTCATTTCAATCAAAACTTGGTTTGGCAAAATTGAATACCCAGCATGTTAGGGTCAAAATGCTAATTAACTTGTAAATCGGTCAGAGAGTGCACTAAGTGCTATGGGGTGTTAGATAAGTGTTATTGGTATTGTGATAAATGGGAAATGCAAATACCTATTTTTCTTCATAGAAAACTAGAACAGATGATGTTTTGAAAACTAGCTAATAGGAGACTTTGATACTACAATAAATAATTGTTGTGCCATTGGTTCTAATCCTGTTAAATGTATTTTCTTTAACAAGAATTGTATTCTTCTGTAGAATATAAGGCACACAACTGTACAGATTGTCAAGCAATAAAAATGACCAAATCAGGATAGGGAATCTTTAGTCTTCTAGACATTACCTACCAGAACCCCAGTCCAAATAGCCATTGATATTGGTTTATAGATTTTGTAGTCCAAAATATCTTGAGAGCCAAAGAGAAAGTTTCTCATCAGATACTTAGTCCAACAACTGGCATATCAGTTGTTCAGTTTAGGAGTACCAATATAATATGTAGAAGGAAATGCTTAACATTGAATATGCCGTTGCCTATAGTTCACACTGTTCATAGCAAGTGCCATGCAGATAATTTGGAACCCATGTAAGCTACAATAAAAGCAATATCTTTACTGGATCACAAAAAATATGAAACTTTACTTTACTTGAGATTTTGTAATTCAAGATCACTTCTTCAGGCATTTCTTGTGGATAGTGCAGGGAAATTATCAATGAGAGTCCCAAAAGTTCATGGCAAGATGTTGTTCCAAGCTTTGTTTCTCAGAGGTGAGTTGGAAGAAAAAGCAGGCTAATATCTCCCATTGAAGAAACACAGGAAACTATGTATATGCATAATGCCCCCCTGTGAATTGAATGTGTTTCAATTGAATTGAATGCATTTCCCTGCTGGAAACAATGGTACTGTGCCAGGTCTCCCAGACATAACAATCTTGAGCTGGAGTTCTTTTAGTTGTACGGTAAAACCATGGATAACGAAATTAATGTGTTCCAAGGGACCTTTCATTCTACGAATTTTTGTAGTGTGAAACTCATTTTCCCATAGGAATGCATTGAAAACCGAAACTTTGATTCCGGACTTCAAAAGAAAGAAAGAAGTGAGAAAAAAAATCCCCAAACTGCTAAAACATACATTAAAAGGTGAAGATCATCTACCTACCTTTCCACCCAAATGCGCAGTGGTGAAATGCGGTGGGGTCGGGGACAATGATGCTGGTTTTTGGCTGCATTTGCAGCCTCCATAGCAGTGGTGGGGCAGGGGAGCATTTTTGCCTTGCTCCCCGTGCCTACATTGGGGCAGCAGTGGAATTATGCTTTCCATGGCAGTGACAGGGAGCATTTTTGCCATCTTTTTAAAGTTTTCCAGGCCTTTTCCGTACCAAAACGAGCAAAAAATGTGCCAATTTTGGCACTTCTGGTTTCTCCGATTATAACCTATATCATTGATGATACTGAACCTCAGCCATGGCTTTATTAATGACTTCTAATGAAAGCGCTTTCCTTCATGGGGCTTCTGCCATTTATTGAGGTCTTTTGAGTACTGAGGAATACTAGTTTTAAAAATCGAGACTAAATTTGTTTTTGTTTTTATTACTGTGGATTTTATTTTTAGCTGTAGTTACACATTTAGGAATAATTACACCGAGAAATATTCTTTTGCAGCAGTCTTTGAAATGTGAATTGTTTTCATGCTTTTTAAAAAGTTCAGATTGGAAAATAACAGTACTCTGTATTAAAAACCAGTAACCAGCTTCAAACTGTCATTCTTTTTTCTAGAGAAGACTTAAAATTTAAATTCCTAATTTACTTAATCTTGTTAGTTTCCAAATGAATAACAATAATTTGGAAACCAAGGATTGGAAATGAGTCAGCAACCATTTTAAATTGGTGACTGGGTCATGCTCCCTCAGATAGTTGAGGGAGCCAGACTGATGCCCCCAGCCCTGCCGTAAACGCCGCCATAAATGTGTCCATGGCTGCGTCCAGTGGCGGCACTAGCAGTTGGAACAAGGGCAGAGGACAGATTATTTGGTGCCATGGGTTGGATTTGGTTTGCGGGCTGTAGGTTGGCAACCCCTGGATTAGAATGTAAGTACAGTAATACCCCGGATAACGTTATGACTTGGTTCCACAAGTCAAGACGTTATCCGATTTTTAGCGTTGTCCGATGCATGCATTGAACAATGCTGAAAAAAATAGCCCTGACTTCAGGGACAAACCGCTTTAAAGGCAGTCAGGGAAAGAAAGAGACCCGATTGGGTCTCTCTTTTCCTCCCTGCCTTTAAAGCCACCCCCCACCCACAGCGGTCTCTGCGACAGTCTCTCTCTCCCTGTAGTTTAAATACAGGGAGGAAAAAGACTCGATCGCGATCGCGTCTTTTTCCTCCCTGTATTTAAACTACAGGGAGAGAGAAACTGCTTGTGTCTCTTTCCCTCCCTGTATTTAAACTACAGGGAGAGGGAAAGAGAGAGACATGATTGGTTCTCTAGAGACCCAATCACGTCTCTCTCTTTCCCCCTCCCTGTAGTTTAAATACAGGGAGGGAAAGAGACACAAGCAGTCTCTGTGACTGCAGTAGGGTCGGGGGAAAGGCGCATGCTTTTCCCTGACCCTACTGCAGTCGCAGAGACCGCTGCGGGTGGGGGGGTGGATTGGGTAGTTCTACCCAAACCACCCCACACCCGCAGACCACTGCCTTGGATAACGCTAAGAATCATTATCCAGAATCGTTATCTGATGCAAGTTTTCCCCCAAAAAAACTTGCATCGTTATCCGATTCTAGCATTATCCGATGCAATCGTTATCTGGGGTATTACTGTATAACACAAATTCAATCCCCTAGAAATTGGCTTTTAAATATCTTGCATTATTTGATTAGCATACTTAGGATTAGCATAAAGGTAAAGGAAACTGCTAAAGAATGAACTGTCTCAGAGTTAATGAATGTTTATGCTTAGGACAAAAAAAAGGAAACAATAAAAAAGCTGCTGTGGTTATCTTGTAAACATGCATGTAATTGCTATGTTTGTATTCTGTTAAAATGTCTTTGATGAGAAAAGTTCAAGGTACAATTGCAACATGATCTTGACTGGAATTGTGGCAAAGAGAAGAATTTTTTTGCAGGCAGGATAGAACAAGGTAAAATAATTGGTTGCGACATGTATGCTTGAAAGAAGCAACACCAGTTTTAGTAGAATAAGGCCTCAAGGTACAATAAGCTGTGTGATTTCATCATTGAGAACTGTAGTAATATGCATTCTCCACATCCTTGTTGGATAGCATTTTGTCTAGCTCTGGAATACAGTCATTTGATTTGAAAAAGGTGTAAGTACTGTTGGGCATGTACATGTCTTTATGATGCAGCAGTTGGTACACATTAGCATTCAGGAACAAAGTGTTTTTATAGGAGTTCATTATTAATTGGAAAGTTGATCTCTCCTTACTTTGTAGAGTTGTTTGTGTTAGCTCTAATAGTACAGATTTATTAGCACTGTAGAGTTGTAATGAGTTACAAATGTTTTGAATATGTTAAAAATATTACTAAAAATACTCTGGTTACTTATCTTATTTTCCTGTGCTTTGAAGAATAGAGGTAAAATTATTCTTATCTGAAGCCTGTGGACCTTGCTGCTTAGGTATTACACATTGAGAGACAGGATAAATTTTGTCTACTACATGTACAGTAGAACTCCGCATAATGAAAAAACTCTGTTCCACGGAGCTCTCGCTATGTGGTTTTTTCCGTATGTGGTTCCCTATGGGTTGAGTGGGCCAGGCACATGGTCCCTCCCACCGGAAGTGGAAGTAAAATGTGCCCACGCAAGTGCAAAATGCTGTCGTAAATGCACCTGTGGCTGTTGTAAAATGAGTTTATGACAGCTGCAGATGTTTATGGCAGCATTTTGCGCATGTGCGGGCATGTTTAACTTCTAGGAATGGCAAGAGCAGCATGGGCCGGATTTTTAGGCACCGTGGGCCATAGTTTGGGCACCCCTGCTCTACCCTTTCATGCCCCATGGACAGGTAAAACAAGAAAGGAAGGAAAGGTGAAATAGAGGGCAGAGAAGATAGGCAGAAAGGAATTATAATCTTGGAAATAAAACTTCACGGAACAGTTTTGGATGTAAGCAGAGAAGTGGTGCCAAAATAACCAAGTGCATCCCAGTACAGTACATCCATCAACAGATACCCTTCCCATGTGTGGATCCCGGTTCTGGGAAGATGTGCTCAGATCGGCAATAAAAAATATCGCGCAGAACAAGTCCGATATGACCCGAGAGAACCACTAAGTGTGTGGACAAGCTTTTAATCTGGTGTCTCATTCAAGAGCAAGAAAAACATGTTCTGATCCAAATTGATTTCCTTGTAAATTATCCATCCCTAATAGGTGCCAGCTAGCAATAACATTTTCCAGTTATGGAGCACGCATACTCAGTTGTACACAGTCTGTTATACAAAAAGACATTGCAGTATGGAACTTGTAAATTTCTTTGACACAAATTTTGGTAACAGTTTTATTTCCTTACAAGAAGAAAACAAATGTAATTTAGAATTTGCACAGCTGCTAACTGGGAAAGGAAAATTACTTTGAGTAGAAACCTGGCAATGAATTAATATTTGGCTCTTTTTACATTATGTGCTGGATGTTCTCCTCTACAAAGTCATTCTGATGCATTGCATTTCCCACAAATACTGGAGCATCTTTTGAAGAAGCTAATTTTGCATCCAAGGCTCTCTTACCCTACATTGTTTGTCAATGGAGTAGAGAAAACTCTGCAGGAAACTTCTAAAGATATAATTAAAGCAATATTATTGACTTAATATTCTGAAGAAAAAGCTGAAAAATTGTGGAGTCTGTTCAGAAACAAAGTATATTAAGTTCAACAGAATGTATTGGGGTACACAGAATGAGCGTCCTTGAAGATTATGGTATTTTTGAACCACAACCAGGCTTACCCTAGTAATGGCAACATTGTGTTGCCAACTAAGCTTTCTCACACTAGGTGAGGCGAAAAGAACAACTTACCAAAAGGTGGCTTCATTTTGACAGTTTCACATCTGGCCTAGACAAGGAAGAAGAAAACAATTTATTTCCTTCAATGCTTCTGTTGGGAGTGTGTTCCAGAGGCTTCTCTCAGTCTCTTCAAAGTGCTTGGTCCACATTTATCTTTTCCAACATCAGAAAAGAAATAGTTGCAGAAATATTTGCAAGGACTGAGAGACAGAAGCTGAGATTAAAACTCTTACAATATTGCATAGACCAGGAGTTCTCAACCTTTTTAAGCCGGGGGCCTGGTTATCTCTGACATAGACCTTTTGCTTCTCCTTTTGCTCCTCTTCTTGCAGTTAGGTGCAATAAATTTGAGGTGCACTCCTGTCTGGTCTTGAAGTGGATACTGAAAGGAAAGTATGGTAGTTTTCCTTCCTCCTTACAAATTGTATTTCATTTAGTTGCAGATTTCAAAAGGATTGGCATGTCCTTTAATTCAGAAAAAAATTCTGTTCAATATGACAGGCTATACCTTTTGTAACATTGAGTTAACATGGAAATAAAACATTTTAAAATGGATATGTATTAAATTCAGTGAGAATGTGTATTAAACTCAGTGAGAATGCAAGGTTCTCTGGAAGAAATAACAATCCTGGGAAAAGTTAAAGGAACCTGGGGAAATGGAAGACCAAATACAAGATAGAGTGACAATAGCTGAGGAGGGTGCTGAGTAAAGGACATTTTGGAGATTACTTATTCGTAAGATTGTCACAAGACAGGGGTGACTTAATGGCATGTAACAGCAACAATATTGAACTCCTGCTTTCCAATACAGTAGAACCTCAGTTAACAAATGGCTCGGTTAACGTAAAAATTGCATAACAAAAGGAAATCCATAGAAAATAGTGGCTCGGTTTATGGATTTTTTTTTGGGAGCTGATTAATTGGTTTTCAATGCATCCCTATGGGAAACTGTGTTTGGGTTAATGTATTTTGGTTTTCAGTGCATTCCTATGGGGAATTGTATTTAATGCATTCCTATAGGACATTTGGTTAAAGTAATTTTCGCTGTAAGAAATATCCCAGATAATGCATTAATTACGTTAACCAAGGTTCCACTGTAGTTGCTTTTCCTGTTATGGCTTTTAATAAAATGAATGTGGAAGCTGGAACTACCTCTTTTTTTGTTGAATGTACTAAACATGTCACCTTGTCTCTGAAAGGGGAGAGTGGTAGTCGCTGTCTTTGTTTAGGTGGACATGTGCCAATTTGCTTCCCTCTTGGAGAGCCACACTACTCTATTTGGCAGGGCCACTTCAATTAGACAATCACTTGGATGCCAGACTTTCAGAAGTGTCTGCCCCAGCTATGTTCTTGGAAAGAGAGCCACTATTTGGACTTCTGGCTAAGTTGCAGCCACATAGGTGTGGCTCCTTGGCTGGCTGGTGATTTCCCCATGTTCCTAGGGACATGAAACCAATCCAGATTTCCAGAGAAACAGTTGTAAAGGGGAGGAACAAAAGAAGTGATAGATACTGTACTAAGAATGAGCGTGAGAATATAACATCTTGGTCATCCCTTGATCATGAGTGCAATTAATTAAATTCTATCAGCATAGAATGGGAAAGGGGGACTTAAGCCTTCCTGTTTTCAGCCATGATGATGTTCAACCTCCATGAAGTAGAAGCTGTTAATCAGTGTCTTCTATTTCTAAAACAACAACAACCCAATTTAGATTTTTTGTTGTTGACAGCACTGACTTTTTAGGGTTTAAGATTACAGAATTAATGAAACTTTTTTCAGGCCTGTATACAGCGTTCCGTGCACTCTGGCGTTGAGGCATGACTGTCACGTGTCCATGGAAACATCTACAGACACAGAAAGTGTAGGCTCTTTGGCTGTAAACAGAGATGAGCACTGAACCCTAGAGTCAGATATGACTGGCTTTCGAGCAAGAGAAGGGCAACCTTTATCTTACTGATATGGTATGGTACTGAGCATGAAATGGGTTAATGGAAGTAGATTGGGCCATTTCTTCATTTTAGCTTTTGTGCTGCTTTGGGAAGGGAAGTGGAAACAATATAAAGTTCACCTCTAGTTGGGAAAACAAAAGGAACAAGCACCCTCTCAGATTAAGGTTCTCTTGCTTGGTTTAGAGGGAAATGGGTAACAGTAGCATGTACTGTATCTACTTGTGGCAGAGTGTTCATTTGTTCACTTTTGTGTCAGAGATTGCTCTGGGTTGAAAGGATTTTTGCAGGGGATGCCCAAATGAGACTTCTTTCATGTCTCTCGGGTATCAAACCTGTCTTTCCAGTCTCCAAGCCTAGTGCCTTAACCACTAAGCCATGAGTTCTCAACCTTTTAAAGCTGGGGGCCGGGTCACACTCCCTCAGACAGCTTCAGGGACCAGATGGCCATTTTGCCCTTCCTCCACCCCATGGCACTTCCTGGTGTGGTTGAGGCAGTGGGGGCCACATGAAATGGTGCCATGGGCCGCATCCGGACCATGGGCTGCAGGTTGAGAATCCTTGTACTAAGCATTGGGGGGGGGGGGAGCTGCCTTGGCAGATGGTGATGGTAATGTAGCTGCTCAATGAAACACCTTTTGTTTTATTGTCCTTTGTTTCTCTTTCTCCCTTATTTATGAATTTGAAGCTTCCTGTTGTTCTTCAGTCTTCTTGTTTCCCCATTAGTCTGTGTACTTAAATGGTTGACAAGCCTGGAGTGCAATCAGCTTAATTGTTTTTTCTTTGGTTGTGATCAAGTGCATCTTTAGTTTAAGAATAAGGATTAATCTGACAGTGATTATCACTTTTTGTAGAAGTGCTGCTCTGTTTCCCCAGCATGTGATTTTCCTTGTATGTATTGTATTTAGTATGCTTTTTTGTGGGTTGGTTCTTTGAAAGATAATCATGAGTTTAATTTACATGTGTGATTGCTGAGGTATATATTTGAAGAATTACATCATGGAAAGAAAGAAATTTCTAGTTTGATTTTTAAATCCTAATCAGATTTGCTTCCAAGTAAATATGTAGAGATGTTGTGGGGAAGGGGAATCCCGGGAAATCTAGAAATATATATGTCCCTCACTATGTTTTGTTTATGAGGCATGCTAGGGTGATAGTAGAAAACATTTGCTCTTAAGTTTATTTTATAAAGGCAAAGCTCTTTTGACTGATTCACTTGTATGTATGGTAGGTTGGCTGGTTGATTGCTACCTTTCTCCCATAGGGGATTCAAGGCGACTCACACCAACTGTATAGCAGTAAATTCATCATATGCTCCTGTAATAAGTGTTATCTGTCATGAACTGTTATAAGGGGACTGTGACAAAATAACTTCATGCCATATTTAGCCAGCAGCCTACCAGTTCCAAAACAATCCTAATACTGAAAACATTCTGGAGAATTTCAGCTATGTGTGAGGTCATTTAATAAAAGAGTATCTTCTGCAGAGTTCCTTGTATCTGAGAATAAAAATATAACAGTGAAAACTAGCATTTTAACTTTTCAAAGAATCAAGTTTGCCAAACAAAACAGTACATTTTTTTTGGAATGGTATTTATGAATAAGAAGTTTAAATCATACTGCCTTTACTGAGGTTTTCTATATGAAAGTAAGGAACCTTTATTTCCTTTGACAGGTTTAAGTCCCATTTGTCTATTATTTCATTGGTTTTTACTGTGCTTGATGGACAGATCTAGATGTTGATAAAAAAGCAAAACAAAATTTAATAAATTATAAATCTAGGTTAATCATAGGGCTCCTATCCCTTCTTAAAAAGTGTTAGAAAATGGAATCTAAGGTATTGTGGCTTTTATTCCTACCCATATACAGTAGTTCTATTCTGTGGACAGAAACAGAGAAATAAGTGGGTTATTGTTTTCTTAAGAGAGATGCTAGTGATCTTAATGTTTGCCAGTGTTCTTTCGCCCTCCAAGTCTAAAGGTCTTAACATTGCTACAATTGAAACTTATTTTACTAATTAAACTTACTTCAGTAATTCTTCCATGTCTAGGCCAGACGTAAAACTGCCAAAATGAACCCACGTTTTGGTGAGTTCATTCTGCAGTTCCTTTTGCCAGAGCTAGTGTGAGAAAGTCTAGCCAACAAAACAAGGTTGCTGTTGCCCAGGGTATACCCGATTATGGTTCAGAAATACCACAATTTTCAAGGAGGCTCTTTCTCTGTGCCCCATTACAGATATTAGCTTTACTGAACAGAGTTCTGCAAATATATTTATTAAATTTATATTCTGAGTTAATACCAAAAAAGGCCCTTACTACCACTAATAGAAATAAACTTAAGATAAAACCAAAACATAACAATGGGGAAAAAAGCTCAAGCTTGGTTACCTTTCTGACATAAAAATATACTTAAAAGAGTTTAGCAAGTCCAAGAGAGACTGCCAGCTTTAATCCCTAAATGGGCTACTTTGGGACCTGAACAGTGAGTGGCTTATGACAAAAGGAAGGGGAAGAGAGGAAACTACAAAACCACTGTGTCTAGTGTTTCCCTGTCCCTCCCTGGTTGGTTTTACTAAATTGGAAGTTTCTTTTGCTGGTGGCTTAAACTGCCCTTTCCTAAAACCAGCTTGTGTCTTTTCCATATTATACCATACCATTAAGACTTTGGAATGCATGGAGCAAGGGGCAGGCTCCGAAAGTGACTTCACAATCTGTTTGCAGTTCCAGCCTAGTTCCCTTTTAATGTATGGAGCAGGCGAAGTTGACCGGGCTGTCAGAATAACACAGAAGTAAAACGCAGCTGCTGCTGCTGCTTTAAGTGGCACTGTGTGATAATAGGACTCTGCTGTTTACTGGGACTCAACTGCCCAGACTGGTACACACACAAGTGTTATATGAAATCTGAAAGCATGCGGATAAAGGAGATTTCTTTACGGCAAGATCCTGATTTACGAAAGGAATTGGCATTGCTGGCTCGAGGATGCGATTTTGTTCTCCCATCCAGATTCAAGAAAAGACTCAAAGCTTTCCAGCAAGTCCAGGTTTGTTTACCATTATATATTTGGCTCCACTGTGTGTATGGAATTTTTTTCAGGGGGGGTGGAATGTTCATGCTGATTGAGTGGAAAGTAGGCAGATGTTCTTTACAGCTTTGCTATTTGAACTCTGAGATTTTTGAAAAGCCAAAATGATTTTATTGGGTTAGTTTAAAAAAAAAAACCACATGCACTGGAATGTGCTTACTCAGAGCACTACTTCTCTTCCTGTTGCAATTATTCTTCAGATACATGCTTTGTTAGCGTAGATATATAAAAGAGAGTTAAAAAGTAATATACCTTGTCCCAAACACAGATATTATTTTTTTAGCTGTTGGATTGTACAACTGTACAGTTGTAATGAATAAAAGTTGTATCAGGCCTTTCATCTATTCTATCTGTCTTGCATGATCTTTAATTATTACTTCAGTTAATTTAAAAAGAGTCATACGTGACTGTTAATTTTCAAAATCAGACTCTCATGGCAAATTTCTATGTCTTGGACATTTTCCTCATATACATATTTAGTGTTGGACATTATCGTATGCTACTCAGAAGAAAATTAGTCTAATTTGTTTAAATGCATAGCATGTCAATCACTGTTTTATTGCATAGTCCTTTTTATTGCATAGTCCTTTCACATTGTCCTTCTCCATTTCAACAAAATATCATCCAAAAATAGATAAGATCATCTTCCAAAGGGCAGAGTTAGACAGAAGCCTAAGAATTCTTCCTCTAAGTGGAGATTGTAATTATTGCCTTGATTTCATCTGGAATGTAGCCTGTGGTTAAATAGTGAATTTGTAGTGCAGTTGTACCTCACTTAAAGAGCATAATGCATTCCACAGGATTGCTCTTTAAGCGAGTTTGCTCTTTAAGTGAAACACCATTGTAAGTGACCAATTGTGACTTGGGAGGGGGATTGTGAACCCCGATTTATTTGTTAAGTGAGTTTTTGTTTGTTTTTATTTGTTAACCGAAGCGAACATTCAGAGAAAATCCTGCTCTTTAAGCGAGGCGCTTTAAGCGAGGCGCTCTTTATGCGAGGTTTGACTGTATCTGCATTCATCTGTAGTTTCCTCTTTCCCCATACCGTATACCCAAACCTCTTTTTCTGGTATGCATCAGTGGAAATGTTTGGATCTGACTAATTATTTAGTACAGCTCTAACCCATCTTTCCACTACAGAGTAGTGTTCAAGGTGACTTACACCCAAGTTTTTTTCCTGTTTCTCCTGGGTAAGAGGTGGTGACACATTACTCAGCAGCTTGGCTCTCTGTTGAAGTACCTATTCAGGTGGAGCAAATAATGTTAACAAGAGTCTAGAAACTATAGCATCACAATTACATTGAGGAGTGCACCATTGTTCTTAAAAGATCAGCAGTGCTCACTCACCCACAGTATCTTGGCTAATGGTAGATGGATGAAAGGACACCTAGATTTTTCCAGGATAAAATTAAACACAAAAGTTTGGAATTAGTAGATGAAAGGTTTACTAATTTTCTGTGAATCTGTATTTCCCAGTGTTCAAGCCACAATATTTATTTATGGGGAAATGTAGATTCATCCTAATATGCTTGTCAGTTGTTTTGATGAATGTTTCTAGTGGAGAGTGGTATGAGTTTGTAGGAACTGAAACGTCTGGTGCTCAGGCGGCTGGTGTAAAAAAGGGGGAAAGATCCAGCCATTGAATGTTGGTGGAAAGATCTACCATATTATGCTCCCTGCATGAGAGTATATACCATGCTCATCATTTCTTTTCTGGCACAATTCGTAGTCTCCTTTCTTCACTATAGCTTTTGGTTGATCATCTGCAACATGGTTCCTTTGAGAGAGCATGAGAGTTTGATGTGTGTGTTTTTTTTTAAACAGGCATGTCAATGCTGGAGATCTTTTGTCATCTGTATTACATATTTTTTTAAAACAGGCATGTCAATAATGCTGGAGATCTTTTGTCATCTGTATTACATATTTTTCAGTTAAATGCCTTTCTTGTATACCTGAATGCATTGTGTGTATTGTGGGGGAGGAGGAGAGGTTCTGACCCCTGGCTGCTGCTAGATGCAGCTCTGTATGAAATTGTAATCTGACATGTGTGAAGAGGCAGTGGAGCCCTTCTTGCGCCTGGACATTCTTTCCTTCCAGCTTTTGGCTTGGGTTTCTCTGTCCTGGAATGCTAACCTCTCTTATGAGATAAAGCTTCACCCCTCATGCAAATTCTGGCAGCCAGATATATAAGCACATCCCTTTTCCAGATTTTTTTTGGGGGGAGGAGCAGTATGTGTTTGTGTGCATATGAACAAATATGAGACAGTAAGAGGAAAAAACAAGCACATGCAAACTCTTAACATAAATTTAGATCTGGCAGCCCTTCTGTAGCAAAAAAACTTATATGTGCTTATTTAAAATATGAAGTATCCGGATATACGGTATTTATGAAATTAGGACTGTACATATTCTTGTATTCCAGAGGTGTTTTCCATTTTTAGTTTTCTTTGAATGTAAATTGCATTTTTATTTATAACATGCATTTACATTTTATAAAATATTGTTCCTATTTCAGTGAAAGTGTTGTATCTTCCCAGATGGCTATTTTGGCTGAAAAAGTATTATTGAGTAAACTCATTTCTGCAGTCTTTTGTGGATCTTTTTTATTCTGTGCTATTTTTGTCTAGGACAAGTTTAGGATGATTCTAAACTAGAGGAATTTCCTTCATTTTTTTACCAAGTCCTGAAATTCCACCAACCAGATCTAAGTGCAAAAAAGCGACTTAGCAGGCCAAATATATGAACCAAGATGTCCCTGAGCACATTCTCAACTCAGAAATCAGGTTGTAGTACCAAAACTAACAAAAAGAAAGCCTTTCTATCTCACCCCCATCTTTCTCAGTTATAGCAGCCAGTTGACTGCCTTTTACATTCTATCATTAAATAATTAGAATTGTTATTCTTAAATAATTAAAACTTCCTATCTACTGCAGATTTATCAGACCAATTTAAATTGTTGGGTTAAACCAAGAGATAGGCATTTGCCCAACTGATGCCACCTTCATTCTTGTTTATAGTTGTTTCTAAACACCAAGCTGAGAGTAAGGACTTGTCTACAATTATGCCTAATTTACAGTGGACTGGATTGGGATAAATTATTATTATTATTATTATTATTATTATTATTATTATTATTATTATTATTATTATTATTATTATTATTATTATTTACTCATATTTACTATCCCGCCCCAATCGGGTAGACCCGACTCTGGGCGGCTTACATCATAGATTAAAATCACAGGTTAAAACCTTAAAAATTCATAAGAAAAATTACAACAATGCAACAGATAAAAACAAGGGCAGAAAGGGGTGGCTGTCCCTTAAATCCCTTAAATCAGCCAACCTGCATGGGATCCCACATTCCTAGGTCCCTACACTTGCTCCGCCAGCCAGGTCTTTAAGCCTCTTTGGAAAGGCAGGAACTCTGCCTGTAGGCGCAGCTCAGTTGGGAGAAGGTTCCAAAGGGCCGGGGCGAACACAGAGAAGGCCCTCTTCCTAGTGCTAGTGAGGCGAGCCTCCCTAGCTGATGGAATAACAAGAGAGCCCCTCCGGTCCGCCCTAGTGGGATGGACAGACGTTCTTAGGTATCCTGGCCCACTACCATATAGGGCTTTAAAGGTAATGACCAGCACCTTCAATTGCACCCGGAGACATACTGGCAGCCAGTGCAGCTCCCGGAGCAGTGGTGTGGCACGAGCATATCACCCGCGCCCCATCACTACTCGGGCCGCCACATTTTGGACCAGCTGTAGTCTCCGAATGGTCACCAAGGGCAGCCCCATGTAGAGCACATTACAGTAGTCAAGTCTGGAGGTGACCAAAGCATGTGTGACCATGAGCAAGGCATCCCGGTCCAGGAGTGGTCGTAACTGGCGCATTACACGAAGTTGTGCAAAAGCTGCTAGGATGTCTTATATGCAATTTGGTGCATTTATTTTAACCAAATGGCATACAGACCTTAAGTGACCCTGCTTGGTCCATACCAGCCTTTGGTCAGTTTGCCAATATCATGAACTGGTTAAGAAGAGAGCTACTTCAGGGTATTAGCACATTAAACACTTCTTCACTACTATGGAGGGGCTGAGAAAGTGGGGAAATTTTGTTTTAAAGGTGTATTTGGGCAGGGCGTATGCACTGCATCATTTTAAAAGAAATAAAACACAAATGGAAAACTTCCTCCTGGAAATGGGAGGAGAGAGGAAGTGGCAATGAATGGGATTTTTCCTTGTGTCTCTCTTAAAGGTTTGGTCAAGAGCCAGTCAAGAAAAATAAATAAAAATCCCACTCTTTGCCATCCATCTCCTCCTGCTTCTGGAAAATACTTTGCTTATGTTCTTTTACATATGAAAGTGTGTACTTAATGTTAGCTTATTTATGTAAACTACCCATTACAGAATTGTATGAAGTGTTAAGTTAAAATAAAAGGAGCAGTCTCTGCATTTTAGTCTAATTTTCAACATTGTATAAAAATAAAAGCTACCTTCAGTGCATTTTGTTTAGAATGACTAGTGCCGTTTATTAAAATGTACCATTTGATCATTGGAAACATGACAAAATGAGGAAAATAGCTCCACTTCGATCTCAGAATTTTTTACATCTTTTCTTCAAGTGTTTTATTGGACAATTTAGCATTGCAATCTTAGAGAGAATGAAGAATTGTTTACTCCTTGAAATCTAACCATTATCTATACTTTGGACTTAAACTAGATTTTCCTTGGATCAATGCTATTCCTTCCACTGCCATTTGCAGCCTTGCCCCTAAAGTAGTGGTTCCCTACCTTTTTTTGGTCATGCTCTACCTAAGCAGCTCTAAAATCTTGATCACTCCCCCTCTGTGACATATAATTCTTCTTATTAAAAAATTGAACTCCTACTCACGTGGAGCAAGCCTAAAAGGCTATTCATTGTTAATAACCCATTCTTGAACCCCCCCCCCCAAAAAAAAAGAAAAATCAAATTGCCACTATGGGGCATGTTCCTCACGCTGGGAACCATGGTCCTAAGTTATAGTTAACAGTTTCTCTTTTTTTCACCCATTATTTTTAGTTTTTTTAATGAACTAGCTGAAAGAAATCTTTGTATATTTATACAGAGTGGTGGTTGCAATTGGAAGAGGTTCTAAATTACAGCAGAAGACATTCTTTGTTAACACCCCACAACATTTTGTGGTGTTTGCATTTAAAACAATGGATATTTGCCATGGGTTGTCCTGACAAAAATATCTTTGAATTTTGCATTCCGTGAAGTTACTTGAAACTAATAAAATGGTTTCCAAACTTGAGTGTCCCTATAATTACAGTACAGTAAAACCTCGGATAACGCTAAAATTTGGTTCCACAACTCTTGGTGTTATCCGATTTTTAGTGTTATCCGATGCATGTTAAAATCCTATGGGATGGATCGGATAACGTTAAAGCTCCATAGAGATACATTGTAACCGCACAGGCGTTAGTGGTTGTTATCCGATCCATCCCATAGGACCTTAACGTTATTCGATGCAATTCTCCACTCCAGATTACTTAACGTTATGCCATTTTAGCGTTATCCGAGGTAAATGTTAACCGAGGTATTACTGTATATACTTTTGATAGTTTTGTCTCCCTAGCATAGGCAAGATTTGTATGTTACGCAATTCACATTTCATTGTGGACTTTTCCTCAATAAACTTGTGTCCTGTTGATCATATACTGCAAAAGTAATAACATTTTAAAAATATTTAAAAGCGGGGGGGGGGGGAATAGCTACTATCTTTCCCGTCCTCTCTCTGTCTTTTCCCTCCATGTTTTCTTCCTCTTTGGCTGCAGTGTGCATTAGTAAAAAGTTTTAACATTTGAACTATGGTCCCAAAATGACAAGAACAACAACAGAAAGGCAAAATAAGGGAACAGCTGACATATTTTCTGTCCTAATGTCCCAAGAAAACTAAACAGCCGTAACACCAGGCTGTGGAAGGGTGAAAACAGGCATGTGCTCAATGTGAATGTGCCTTGTGTTAAGCAGTCCTTGTTCTGACCTAGGTTTAGAGGACTGCATGTAGAATTCCACATTTACACCAATTATCTTCTGATTCCGTGCTCCAATTGCAGGTTCACAAACATCCGTACCTATGCTCCCAACGTTGCAATGAAGATAAGAGCTCTTTTGATACAGTACAAATGACTCTAATCAGGAAGGAGACTTGGAAGTTGCATATGCCGCTAGTCCCTCCAACGCATGCAGAAGCACTTTTTTTTAAAATTCCAGCAGCCCCATAGATGCAATCAGTAAATTTAAAATTATGCTAGGATGTTAGTACAATCTGATTGATATACATTATCTGGGGGTGCAGGGGAGCATGAAGGCAAATTATTTCTTATCTTCCCATAGTATACAACAGAACAAATTGTAATTTTTTTTACTTTGAACATAAAAATAAGGACATTTTTGTTTCAAAAGCTGTCAAAGCAAATCAGTACCTTAGAAAAGTATTCGGTCTCATAGTATTATTTTTAATGGTATTTTGCACTGTAGGTGATGCAATAGAAGTCAGACTTATGTTACATAGTATAACTGCAATTATTGTATACAGAAAGTGAGGCTATAACTTTTAAAAATCCAGACATTAAAAACTGAACATATAAATTGATTGTTATGATTCCTGAATAGTATTTATATGTTTTGAGATTGGAATATTATTTTCCTTGTCTACAAAATCCTTTTTTTTCTTTCTACAACCCCTATTAAAACATAACTAGTAAACGTGTGATACGTGAAGTAAGGCCACATAACAAAACATTAAAGGTAGACGTGACCTTTCCTTACAGTTTATCTCAATCTTTAGAGGAAGAATGTGTTGGTATATAGCTGTTTTGAAAACCTAAAGATGTTTACTGAAAGGCTTATTGTGCACTGATAGCAGTGTTTGTGTTTTCCTAAACAGCTGGTGGTGTCGTTTAGCTGTCACAAGCCTAACGTGTTATGAGCAATGTACTATGGTAAAGCAGGCAAAACTAAAAATATAATCAGCATTTTGCAGACTTAATGTGTTATACAGTACTTAGTTGTCTTCAACTAGACTGCAGTAGAAATAATTAATACTTAAAAGTTTAAATTAAATTATATAGTATATTGTTGTTATTTTTTTTAAAAAAATAAATAAATCCCAAATTGTCATGACATTACTTGTACGGTATCTTGCAAGCTTCCCCTATTCCCATTTTCTGAGCAGGCTACATGCAAAGCTCTGGGTATTACTTGTAATAAATGCCCTCCCCCCCAAAAAAAAAAACTTTCAAAGAAATGAACCTTTTCAGCCTGCATAACTTAGGATCCTCTGGTTTATAGGATGGGGGCAATGAGCTATAAAGAGTGCTGGAGTTTTGGCGTTTGAATACGGTAAATGTGATTGTCCTTCTGGTCTCCTTCCATTCTCATTCTCAGCTTTCTGCAAATACTGCCATGTATTTCTGAGTTTGTCTTTATCAGGCATAAATTCTGAAAACATTTCAATATTAGTATTTGCTTAATTTAAAAAAAAATGAATTTTAATCTTTTAAAACCTAAAACCTTTTTGCAATACTTGTTATCCAGGTTTGGAAAGATATAAGTAATCTACAGTGGTACCTCGCTTAAAGAGCATAATGTGTTCCATGGGATTGCTCTTTAAACGAGTTTGCTCTTTAAGCGAAACACCATTGTAAGTGACCAATTGTGACTTATGGGGGGTGGGTGGGATTGTGAACCCTGATTTAGTTGTTAAGCAAGTTTTTGGTTGGTTTTAGTTGTTAAGTGATGTGGCCATTCAGAGAAAATTCTGCTCTTTAAGTTAGTTAGTCTGTAAGCGAGGTGCTCTTTATGCAAGGTTATGCAAGGTTTTACAGTATATTATTCTCTCCCTTCCCCCGGTGACATATATTACTTTGGACTACCAATATCAGAATCTCATAGCCAGCATGACAACCGGGGGGGGGGGTGAAGCAAAACAATCTGAAAATGCTCATTTCATTTTATTCATGCAAACTGTATGTTTAGTACAGTTTTTACAATGCATTCCTGTATTGGAAGAGGACATTCTACCACCTAAAAATGGAATGGAACATTTTGTAGCTTTATGCCCTATAACTGGTTATCAAGTATAGGTTTGTCTTCTGTTAACACTTTACCTACTATACTACCTAAAATGAATTCCCATTTAAAAAATGGGACCATGTTTCGCTGTTATACTCTACTTTGCCTCATATAAAATACAATTGTTCGGCTTAGTTCTGGAGAGAAGGATCATCTATATTTTATGTGTTTTACAAAGTAGGAAACAGGTATTTATTTTGAACTGTTCTTGCAACAAAATTAGATCATCTTAGCTCAAAGAAGAGTTTGAGAGAAATAAAGATTTAAGAAGCCCCTGCTGTTTTTTCACCAACAATAAATGAGTTAAAACTATCACCACTCCAGTGTTCTAGCAAAATCCATTTGAAAAGTAGGCTAGGATAAATTGTGATGTGTTGTTTGGCTCTATCTCCATTGATCCACAGAAAACTGGAAATGAGATTGATACAGATATGTGAAAAATCCATTACGTTTAAATGAGTCACAAACCAGATCTAGATGATAAACCAAAAATATGAAGCCAGGATCTGTATTCTCAGTTTTGGTCAGACAGTAGGTTGACTCCTGCATATACAATAGAAGGCCCCATTCCACATTAAGGGTTGGACCTGTAGTCTATCCTGCCCTCCTAGAAGCCATACTGCACAAATAAAGTGAGCTGTTGTACATTTGTACATTACATCTTAGCACACAGTTTTGTGGAATTGCACCACCATGGCAGTTCTACAATATCTGGTTTAAATACCAGTTATACATTCAAACAACAGTCTGAAATGTGCCTGTGCGTACAGATAACACCTCATGTTTTCTTCTGAGTTCCTGAGCACTACCTCCATACTTATGCGTATGGAGAATGTAAGGCATGTTTGGAAAAATACTAGAGCCCTAGCTGTATGAGCCTCATGCTTAAAATGGCAGGAAGGATCTGAAATCCATACTCTTCTTGCCTGATGCAAACAGGAATGCTGGCATGTGCAACTCAGTCTGGCTACCATGTTGCCATTGTTGTTACGGACACATAATGGTGATTGGCGTGGGTTCATTTGCTCAGAGCCACCACTTTGGTCACTACCATTTTTTGTCTACATGCTACCACTACCTATTAGGGTCCTCCTGGGAGAAGCATAACAGTAATGATTGGTCATTTGTTCTAAGACCAATAGGTGGCAAACCTATTGCATGTGTGCCAGAGGTGGCACTTGGAGCCCTCTCTGTGGGCACCTGTGCAGTCACCCCAGCACAGAGTTTGTCAACCTCTCTGCCCAGCAGCCTAATGGCCGTGCTTCCTCTCTCCCCCAGCACAGAGTTTGCATCAGCTCTGTGCCCAGCAGTCCAATGGGAGCATTTCCTTCCTCTCCCAACATAGAGTTCACCCCGCCCCTCTGCCAGTAGACCAATGGGAGCATTTTCTTCCTCCCTTGTTGCTGTGCTGTCACTTTGCAATAAATAAGTGGGTTTTGGGTTGGAGTTTGGGCACTCGGTCTCTAAAAGGTTCTAAGAGAACTAGTTTTACTTCCAGTGATCTTTTGATTACTCTGCCCCTCTGCCCACCATACAGCTTATAACACAGAACTATAGAGAAAACAAAGTGTAATAAGGGACAAGGTCAACAATGCGCCCCCCCCCCCCTCAGTATCCCCATTACTGGTGCTTCCAAAGGACAAACTATTGTTTAGGTAAGCACAGTGACAATTGACCAGGACCTCTTCCCACCAGAAATTAGTCCTGAGTTCATAGAAATGGCACAGTACTGTATGCTCTACTGCATACAGGTTCTATTTCTGTCTGATTGCTTTGCTATTTTATAAGACAGTGGCTGAAATCATTTTGCTTAATGTATTAAACTGCAACTAGAGTAAGTCCATTGAGCCAGCAGAATTTACAGAGGAGTTGACTCAGCAAATCCCCACTGTTTCAATGAACCTACTATAGTTGCAACTTGCTGTGCTAAGCAACAAGGTTTTAGCCAGTATCGTAATTCTCAAATATTATGGTAATTATCCCCCACCCCACCCTGGTTACTTTAATTAATTAATTTTAATTAATTAATTAAAAACAACAAGGCATCATATAAACATTACAATTTAGTTTTTTGAAGTTTAAGGTATCTTACAAGTTAATCAGCAAGTTAGTATGCCATTTCTCATCAATGTTTTGCAGATTTATCTCTACAGCAAGAAATGGGTAATTGGCTGTGCATATATTTGCCCAGTGTTTTGTGCTACTGCTGCAGTTAGTATTGAGTTTATGAATTGTTCTGCAGTGTGTGTCTACTCAGAGGAAAACCTCACTGGGTTCAGTGGGCATTACTGTCTGGGAGGTGTACCTCACTCTGGAAATAGATTTATCTCTATGAGACTGACACAGAAATTTGAATAAAAGTGTTTCTCCCAGGCAGCATCATACAGGAGGCAGTGCAAAACACAACGAGCAGTTATATGTTATTCATAGAGAACTGTTAGTATATTTGTATAGATTAGCTATTCTCAAGGAATATAAAGTTAAGTCATAAAAACAGATTGCCAGGATGATTTTTATTTACAAATTATTTAAACAGTGATAACTCCACCTCGGACAAGAAACAAAACAAAAGTAAAAATAAAAGAACAACCATTGTAGCATCTTTAAAACTACTATACAATATTTGAATGTGAGCTTTCACAGATCAAATCTGAGGAAACAGATTTGACCCAGAAAAGCTGACATTATAATATAGTAATTAGTTTTTAAGATGCCACAATATTGTTGGTTTTTTTAAACTTCTGTTTTGTTTCATGTTGGATATGTATATGCAGACCAACACACAGCTATGACTCAAAAAACTACCTGTAGCAACGAATTCCTATGTATGCTGGTTCTCTATATCCTTTCATTAGTTGCTATTTACAATCATTATTGCATTTAGGTCAAGCTTTATTTTAGCATCTGCATTTTCCTTTACTCAGCAATTAAACAGTAATTCTAACTGTAATTTCTTGGTAATATTTTACAGCTGATCATACTTAGTTTCATATTAGTTGATGAGTTCTTGTGGTGGTATCACAGGTAGTAAAGGGTTGAGGTACTTGAGCAGAAATTTTAACAGGTAAAAATGGGATGGGTGGGTGAAACTGCATACTGTATATATGTTCTGGGTTTCTCCACATAGTTTGTACACAAACCTCATTGAAACATGAGGAAATGCAAGCTATTCTAAGCTATTTCTCTCTGCCACTCAAAGGCACACAAATAAATCCTTTTCCTAGTCTCTTTAAGTTCTTCAAGTATGCCCAACGTAGGAAAATATCCTAGATGGGTAGTATATAAATATAATAAATAAATGTTCTCTCTGAGTGGTTTCGCAAGTAGAAAATGAAACTAAGAAGCATCTGATCCAGAAATTGACCAAAGAACCAAGAGATTGCAAACTGAACAGGTTTCCTTACCTCTGTTGAATGTTTGATACACTAACATGGCAAGGCCTTGCTTGGGCTTTGTGAACTCTCCCTTCTTAGGAGTATCAAGTGAGGATTTGTATTATTTTCTTATATCAAACATGCAAAAAACAGAAGTCAACATTTTATCAAAACACATACACAGGGAATTATTTTCAGCAATACTATTTTGTTTTGGTAACAGATAAGTGTGTTTAGCTGACTCTTGGTTGTAAATACAATCACATGAATTTGTACTTGAGCAATCAAACTCTCCTCAAAAGCCTCTCATATATTGACCCAGTAGCTTTGTCCTTTCATTCTGTATAAGCACAACCATGCATCTCTCTTTTTGGGTATCTGATAAGATATGATTGAGTCATTTCTAACTGGAAGAGTGAAGAGTGTTATGAATTTTCTCTTAGGGTGTGAATTACAAGCTACCTTGGGCCCTCATCAGGAAGGGCAGAATATAAATCAAACAAATAAATGTAGCTATGCTATTTCTTTTCAGGTTGATAGTCTATTTACCATGGAAACTTGTGTGTGTGTATTCAGAATTAAGTCCTGGGTGAGTGTTTATCTGGAAAGGGTAGTCAGTGCTGTACATCAGCAGCTTATATGGTCATATCCTAGCATATTAGTAAACTGCCTTAGGACATTTTAGGGTTAAGTGGCCCCCAGTCTATTTCACAAGCCACCCTTTATCAGCAGCATATGTTTGCAGAACCTGAAGTTAAAAGTTACCCATCCTGAGAGATCTGGGTCTCAGAGGAAAAGAAACAGACTAGGTCAAATTAGAATCTTCTGAGGCCAGTCAGTTATCCAGTATGTTTGTCAGAGATTCCCCATCCATGTGTCTTAGAGTGTAGCCTTAATGTACCATGTCTCTGATTTATGCCATCTGTTGTCATGATCACATGTTGTGATCTCTCCAAAGAAAACATGAAATAAAGTGGCAACTCGTCCTTAATTATTATTATTTTGTTTATGGAAATACTTAATAGAATATTAGTTTAGATTAGATAAATGCCTGGCATTGTTATAGCCCCCCCACACACACACATTTAAAATGAGACTTCAGGGTGACACATTTACACTTCTTCAAGATCTTTTCATAGCCCCCCCTCCCCCCCCCCCCCCGGTCTGAATTAGGAAGAAAGCTTGTCCTCTGCTGCTCTGGTCTTTCTGGTTTGGTATATCTGCTAAAATATGCCAAACCACTGAAAACTACAGTGTAACCCTATCACTTCTAACACAGCTGTTCACATAATATTTTGGTGATTACTTGGTGATTTTGACTCTTACTAGATAGCCTTTGAATAATTGCAATTTTGTAACTTTCTACAAATAGGTGAGGAGGTTGCAAAGGAAATAATTTTTCTGTATCACAATACAGTATAGTAAATATTTCTTATGTTCTACAAAGGTCTTGTGTTCCTCCACCTCCTGTTTACTGCTATTGAAATCATAACATAAAAGGATAATAGTGATAGGGAGATTAACATTTACTATTCCACTCAAATGTCTTCCTAGCATCACTGAAATCTACTCCCAGAATACAGGACTAAAAGCCTTAGAAGGATTTGATGATTTTCTTCATCGTGTTTATCATGTTTAACGATCTCCCTCCTGCTTGCATAGGTTCAGTCCAAGAAAGAAGAACCTTTGAAACCATCTCTAAGTCAAACCATTCCAACATTTTATTTTCCTCTTGGATGTCCAAAAGAAAAAGTGAATATAGATGCTATTATTACAAAAATAGAGAAAACATTCTGCCAATTCCCAAATGAACGAGCAACATTAGAAGACATGGGTAAAGTAGCAAAAGTGAGTGAGTAATATTTATCTTAAGAGTTGGACTCAAAGTGGTGGTAGCAATTAAGAAAATTGTCTGATTTGAGCTAGACTAATTCAGAGTCTGTTTGACATCAGTCCCAAACCCAAATTGCAATTCAGAAATCCAGAACTTTATACCTTCTGTTAAATGTCATTAGAAAAGTCTATAGGAGCAGAAAATGCTACTAGTTTTCTTATACATTTATTCAGTGTGAAAAATAACTGCCCAGATGTGGAAAGAGTTTCAGATATACATGCTTTTGAGGGAATCAAAGCTGCCATTCTTTGAAAGCACATATGCAGGCTTTGTGCAAGACTAGGCTTTGATTTTGTAGAGTATTCAAAAGAAGACATCCTCTCCCTTTTGGACATTGTTATGAAGATGTCTGACAACATATGCTGACCTTACGTAGGAAATCTGCCCAAGGATTGGTGTAGTGTTGTGAAAGGCATGTCCTCATATTTTGATAGAAAATAGATGTCCTTTCCACTATCCAATCACACACCCCAATTTGATTGAAATTGACAAGAAGTTGTAAAAGACTCTATGGGTAATTAATAAGTATGTAGGAGTTATTCTGACTGTGATGAAATAAGATAGTAAATGCGGAGGAATGCCCATCTTAGAATCCCAAACTTGCCCCATTATTTCTCATCCATGTTGGCCATTTTGCTTAGCTGTTCTTTTCTGTAGTTTGACTGCAACTCAAGTCTTGCAAGAAGAGTAACAAGTTTTTTTCTGCATGGTTATATTTTTTAATGACTATGGTTACCCTCTACTTTTTCTTGACCAAGGAGCCAGGCAGAATCAATATAAAAATTGGTAGTAGCAGAAGGACAAGAACAATTGTGGAATGTATGGCATTATGTGAGTTGCTAATACAGGCAGGCATAGGCTAGGTCACAGTGATGGCGAACTGCAGGAGTGCTGACTTAGGCTTCTGGTAATTGAAGTCCAAGAACACCTGGAATACCAAGGTTCACCATCACGGGGCTAGGAGAAGAGGCAGGAGATAATCAGAAAGATAACAGGTGGCAGGCAGTTGTACAGAGGTTGATGCTGTCCTTCTGGGCAGTCTCATGGTGGCCAGGAATTCTACACTTGGACGGCAAAAGGTGAGCTAACTGATCAGTTGAGCTGGGTGTTTATATCAATATTCTTTCTAGGTGGGCAGATGATAGAGTCATGCTGTTGGTGTCATACATACAATAAAACCTCAAATAATGCTAAAACTTGGTTCCACAAGTCTTAGTGTTATCCAATTTTTAATGTTATCTGATGCGTGCATCGGATAACGTTAAAATTCTATGGGATGCATCAGATAATGTTAAAACTCCATAGAGATACATTGTATCTGGCACAGGATTTAGCAAACATTATCCAATGCAACATTATCCGATATAAACAGCCACTTTATGTGATGCAGTTTTTTTCCAGATTGCTTAACGTTATGCGGTTTTAGCATTATCTGATGCAAACGTTATACGAGGTATTACTGTACTTTTATTTACAGTCCATGACCAGCATAATAAGAACACAGAAAGCATAAACATCACATCCTAAGCTAGGCTGGACAAGAATAATAAGAAAGCACACTGTGCTACTAAAAACCTACTGGGAATTGACATACAACAGCAGGCCACCTATCTAAAAGAATAATATTGCTAGAATCCATTAATAATTGCTAAAATCTAGTCTCATGAAGGTAAAATGCTAATACTTACAAAGAAAGAAGAGGAATGGCCTCGCTACCAAGGTATAATATGCTCTCTGCTTCCTTGTAATGTACTAAAACTCAATTAATTATAACCAACTCATTGAATTATAACTTACTCTGAACTATAACTGATGTTGGTGGCAAGTTGGCAAGTTGTCTTGTAGAGCAGTAGGAGGAAGAATAGAGAAGCAGGCACTTAACTATAAGGAAGCACCCTTAACAGGGAACACTTCTTTAAATTGCCTTGTTTTCATTCATATTGCTCCCCAAAAATGCCCTGCAGAATGCCAGGGTAACAGGGTAGATGGTGGTTGTAGTGAAGGCTATCAAGCTGAGGGAAGAGCTTACTGAAAGTAAGTAGTGGCTTGGTGGACATAACTCTTCTGATGGTGAGCCAGGAGTACTGTGCTAAGTAGCAGAAAGTGAGCTATTGCAGGGTGGACAAAATACAACTTCCTGGCCCCCTACACCTCCCAATGCCCCCCCCACACACACACACACCAGAAACCTCAAGATGTGATTGCTGTCATTTTATTGTGAGATTACTAAAATTAACTGACTAGATCTCGCCAAATAATTACTGTATAGTAAAGAGCCATTCAGTCTTCCACTGTTTGTTTTAAATTATGTCAGAAATTTTAACTTACATCTTGAAATGAGTATAGCTGGGGTCTTTAGCATCTAGGATGTCACATAATAATAGTCACAATCTAATTTGTTGCTTAAATTGATAACTCAGTGAAATGATTTTTTTTTACCTTTTTCCAAAATGTTGCTGTTCATTTGGGCCCTGATTTGCTTCTTACCTACTTTTATTTCAGGCCTGTGAATGTCCCCTTTACTGGAAAGGTCCCCTATTTTATTGTGCTGGAGGAGAGCGGACAGGATTTGTATCAGTTCATAAATTTGTTGCCATGTGGCGAAAGTAAGTATGATTTCTTTAGTGAGGCTGTTTCCGCTTGTTTTAAATTAAAGCAACGGGATAAAATTTCTAATAAAAGTAGGGATTCTCAAACCTGCATCCATGGCACCATTTCATGTGGGGGGGGGGGCCTCCACCACACCAGGAAGTGCCATGTGGAGGAAGGGCAAAATGGTTGTCCAGCCCCCAAAGCTGTCTGAGGGAGTGTGACCCGGCCCCTGGATTAAAAAGGTTGAGAACTGGTTTAAAGAATATGATAAGAGTTGAGGACTATCTTTTCACTTGGATAGATATGTATGTTAAACTGTCATAACTTTTGATTATGTAGCTGAAATGTAATTTATTTCAAACTGAAGTTAAAATGGAAAGTGAAGGCTGAATAAGAGATGATTGATTCAGTATAGAAATGCAGGCATTCCTGGGTTTAAATAGTTGCGTGTTTGAGTTTGGCACATTCCTAGTTTTTAGTGAAGCATATAGAGGGCAGTTTAAAGAATTTTGGATTAGAGGTTTCATTCATGCTTGCAAATAAACTTTGAGTTCATTTCCTGGAAAAGAAACCCAAGAGAGATAAATTTACCATTTATGTACAGATTAGACAAATTATGTTTTTCAGGATTCTACAGACCTGCCATGATGCTGCTTCCAAGTTTGTTCACCTTTTAAAGAGCCCGGGATGTAACTATTTGGTACAAGAAGACTTCATTCCATTTTTGCAAGTAAATTGTGTTGTTGTTTTTAAAATTATAACCATTCTGTCATTGCTCCTGCAAAATACTTTACTGGCTCAGTTAACCTTCCATGTTTTTTTAAAAACAGAGATGGTTGGAAACAACCTCCAACACTAACACATTCAAAGATGAATAGAAGACCTGGTTTCAGGCACCTAGATGACTGAAACAGTGAAAAAATTAACAGTGATGTTCTTCTCTCTCCAAATGTTTCTGAAGTCCCCTCAGTCCCTTTCCAGCCTCTTACATATTTGCCCTGCTTCACTGTCTGTCAATTCATCTTTCACACCTAATGAATTTATTTTGATTACAGCAAAACCCCAACTTACATATGGCTTGAGTTACATAAAATTTGACTTACATAATGATTTTGTGCTAAAACCATGTCCTGATTTACATGATTTCCTATGGGTTTGCTTCGAGTTACATAAAGATTCTTTTCCCTATGGGTTTGCTTAGTGTTAAGTAAAATATAATTTTTCCTATGGGTTTGCTTCGAGTTACATAAAAAACCAATTTAAGCAAAAGCCTACGGAATGGACTTTTTTGTAAGTAGGGGTTTTGCTGTACTTCTTTGTTGCAGCTCATTGCTAAAGAGCTGGGTTTTGACTGACTTAGAAAATTAATATTAAAAATGAAACCTATTTGGGATATTGTTTTAGTATAGTTTAGACATGTCCTTAATGATGCAATGGTCTGCCATTTAATTTTATAGCCTGGTTAAAAGATGTGGATTCATGAAGGAATAATGCTCTGAAGTTCTGTATTGACAATCCTGGCAGTAAATATCAACTGCACGCCTCTAACTTCTTGTTTCTTTCTTAGGATGTGGTCAACAGTCATCCTAGCCTAGTTTTCTTAAAAGAAGCGTCTGAATTTCATTCTCGGTACATCACAACAGTAAGTATCTTGTATATTGAAAATATTTCCTCTCAGACTACCTGAATCTCAAGACAGCAGAACACAAATACATTTGCTTAAATGTCATTCTGCTCAATTGCATTAGTAAATACTGAACTCTCTTTACTTTTCACCCAGCTGAGCACTCTTTTTGTATTAAAACTTGGCTAAGGAGAAATCCCCTGGGATTTCTCAGCATGCTACCGGGAAGGGGGGGGGGGATTGCAGGCAAAGGAAAGGCTTGGTGTTCTTTACTGCATACAGTACTTTTTGCTTGCAAAAACATGCCCCACTTCTTCTTTTTAATTTTGATGTAGCAGTTAAGAGTATCGACCTCTTGGGAGGTCCAGATTTTAGCCTTCACTGAACTTTGAAACTCAATTAGTTTCATTCAGAGGGCATCCATTTTCAATCTGACCTACCGCAAAGGATTATGAGAATATCATAAGGAAGACAACCATATGCATTCCTTTATGCAGCATAGAATTGTAACAAGTAAGTGATGCACGTTAGGGGTACATCCATGAATCTACTTTTTTAATATCTGGTTTAGCTCTGAGTTACTGAGTAATAATAATCAATATTAGTCCTCTCCTCTATGTATGTATCTGAACCTTTGGATTCTTGAGAGGCTTGGTCTTTGGTGGCAATATCAAATGAAGGGAGGCTAGTGAGGGGAGACTTACGGTAGTGGCACCTAGCAGTGTACATCCTTGTCTGAAGTGTTTGCTTGGCAACCAGGGGAGATCTTTTCTGTTCACCCAGACCTTATCATCTGGATCAGTCTGTTTAAGTTGTGATTTAATCAGTGCAATTTAATGTTGTTGTTGTTCAGTCGCACAGTCGATTCCGACCCTCTGCGACCCCATGGAGCACTGTCCGCCAGGCACTTCTGTCCTCCACCATCCTCCTCAACTCACTCAGGTCTGTGGCCATTGTGTCTACAATACCATCTAGCCATCTCATTTTTGGCCGCCCCTTTTTTCTTTTGCCCTCCACCTTTCCCAGCATCAAGGCTTTCTCAAGTGAGTCTTCTCTTCTCATTTGATGTCCAAAGTACTTTCACTTCATCTTTACTATTTGCCTCTCCAAGGAGCAGTCAGGGTTAATTTCTTCTAAGATTGACCTATTTGTTCTCCTCGCTGTCCAGGGGACTCTCAAAACTCTCCTCCAACACCATATTTCAAAGGCATCTATTCTTCTGTGCTCAGCTTTTCTAATGGCCCAGCTCTTACAACCATACATTTAGATTAAACTTTAATATTCATGCACCACCAGAAAGTTTGTTTATATGGGATAGTAGTTTTACAGTTCAAATAATGCACCTGGCAGTTGTGGGATTCATCAGTATAAACAGTCTACCCCATTCTGGTGGTCCGTAACTATTTGGGGAAACAGTTTCCAGTAAATCCAAGTAAACATGGCTAGTGGTGAAGGTTCAAAAGTCAAGAATGTATAGCAGGAGGTGATGAAAAACTGATACTGAAAGTGCAGTAGTTCAGCCATGCTAAACTGGTGAGGAATTGTTCATTTTGAACCCCATCTAAAACTCAGGCTTAGGTACACTGACTTGACAAGTCCTTTGAAATGAGCACATCCAGGTATATTGTGGTCAGGTATCTTTTACAACACATTTGATTGTTAGGTTGGTTTAAGACAGTAATCTAATTAAGCAAAACTGTTAATTGTTAATTGAATTTGGACCTCCACAAAAATCCATAATTTTGGAGCATAAATTCTACAGTTAACTATTTGGAATTCAAAACATGTAAGTTAGACTGTATTTTAGATTGCTTAAAACCATGTAAATAAAGATTTTCCAGGCCAAGTCAGCGGTCTGTGTATTTCCTTCCTCTTTAAAAGTTTTCCTTGCTGCATTATAAGTTAGTTCCTGCAGACTCTTCTACATGATTTAATTTCCCCTTATTATTTCAGGACGAAAGGAACTGCAGAATGAACTCACCCAAAAGTGCCTTCATTTTGGCAGTTTCACATCTGGCCTAGATAATGAAGGAGAAGAATTTCATAGCTGGAAGAAGTTTAAGAGAAGTAATTAGTAATTTCCCAAATTATAACAGGAAACTAGGGCATAAAGTAAAAAATGATACACAGTCTACTGAAGAAGGCTGTTAAGGATAAACTTTTCAGAAAGGCTTTTCAGGACATCGTGTACGAGGCCAGTTGAATTTTGTCCATTCGCCTGTTATTATTTTATGTCATGTCAAGAATTTATATGTTGTATACTTTACATTTTATATTTTATTCTATTGGTACTTCAGTGTTTTTATATTCACCACCCTGGGTGGTCTTTTGGGCAGAATTCTATTTTAATATAAATTTTATAATAAAATAAAAATAAAGTGACTAATTCCCTAATGTTTTCACTAAAAGATAAATAAGATGTTGGCAAGTCACTTGGTTAAGTATAAATATTTAGACCAGTGTTTCCCAAATGCTGGTGTTTGGACTTCAATTCCCAGAAGCTTAAGTCAATTCCCCAAAGCACTGATCAGTCAATATACTGGCTTAGGCTTCTGGAAACTGAAGTCCAAACACCAGCATTTGGGAAACACTGATTTTAGACCACGTTAATGTATGTTTTGTCTTTGTTTTTTTGCTGCAGGTAATACAGAGAATATTTTATACAGTAAATAGGTCATGGTCGGGAAGGATCACTTGTAACGAACTCAGAAAAAGCAATTTTTTACAGGTATTTTAAGTGTAGTTTCTGTTGTATGATACCGTAAACCATGTATATTTGCTTTCTAAATAGAGGGTATTAAAATCATGGAACTATTTCAGATGGAAGGATTTTTTTTCTTTCACTCTGCTTCCATATAGGTAAGTATTTGTGTACAGTTAAAGTTTGTGACTTGATAACATTTACAGAGTCTTAAAAGTAGTTTGTTGAAAATTCACAGCTGCAGTTTGTATTATATATTTGCAGTTTGGGTAGTGATAGTGTAAACTTACATTACTGATTTTAGAGGCTCAAATAGTCACCCAAACTATAGACTAGATTACTCTGAATGAGCAAAGTGAGTTTCAGGCTCTTACATTTGCTGTTGTGGTCAATTTCTGCAAATTTGGGAGGAAAGCAGTGAAAGTTTCTACCTTCACTTTTCACAGAGTAATAGTTTCCCTTTATAGAGAAATGTTGGAAACTGGTTTGTGATTGCTCAAGTGAACTGAAGTCTGAATATTCAAACATGATTTCAGTCATATCCAGATGTTGAATTCTCCTCATCCCTAGCCAACATAGACAATGATGATTTATGCAGATTGCAATCAAACAACATCTGAAGGACCACAATGACCTGTCCTCGATTTAGATTCCAGCTGGACAAAGTGCTCAAGCACTCCTTTGCAGTTTCTTATAATCTACAGTAGATAAAACTGAAGTTGCCATGAGAAAACTCAGTAAAAAATAGCTGACAGGAAAACAATAGATTAATTTCAAATATAGTGTGGAGGAGACCCTTGTAGATACCTTGGACTGTCAGACAGACAGGTGGGTCTTAGAACAAGTGATGCCTGAACTGTCTCTTAAGTAAAATGATAAAAATGAGTCTGTCCTACATCTGTCCTGTGTCAAGGATATTATGAGAAGAAGGCTCACTAGAAAAGACAATAATGCTAGGGAAAATTAAAAGGCAGCAGGAAGAGAATACCAAATATGCAATGGATTGACCCCATAAAGGAACTACAGCCCTGAAAATAAGGGAGATGAGCAGAGTTAAGGACAGATAATATGGAAGTTATTCATTCACAGTTACTTGTTGGCATGTAACAACAGTAGTGTTATCTCCTAGTGTGCCCTAATGCTATCCAGAATACTGGTTTTCTTAACAGCATTACCGTTTACTGCTAATATTCATCAATGGCTCATTAAAGAGGAAACTCAGTAAGGCTAACTAATTCTTTTTGACCATGGAAATATGAAGAAGAAACTTTCTATTGCCCCGTATTACCAGAAAATTCCTCAATATTTCTCTTCAATAAATCTTGATTGCTGTTTCAGCCTTTTGTTATTTAATAATTTGGTATTAATCATTAATAACAGAGAACCAAGAGGTACAATTCTCTGGTGCTACTCCAGCTGCCTTATTAAACATGAATAAACACTTAAATAAGGAAATGTGCTAATGATAATTTAATTATTATTTAACAAAGTAGCCTGAAGGAATTAATTTGATTTTCATAAAATGTACAATAAATTTCTGAAGTAGAGATAAAATCTTACTTTTATATATCTTTTCTTTTTTAAAAAAAAAACTGGTCATATTTTGCAGAATAAGTACTGCTTTGGAGAGAGCCCCAGTTTAACTTACTACCATGAAAGACTCTTGGCATCTACACATTTTCAGAGGTGTTGACATAGTTATTGTAGGCTAGCCTTTACCAGTCTGGTACTGGAGGTTACTGTGCATCACCAGTCCATGGTCAGGATTGGTGGAAATAGTAGTCAAACACATCTGGAAGGCTTAGGGCCTGCAGTAAACTAAGTGTATGGATAAGATTCTAAATTCTTACTAATTGCTGCTGTGACACTAGGATCACAGTCTCTAACAACATTTCCTTCTCTCTCCCTCCCTCCCTCCCTCCCTCCCTCTAGAATGTTGCATTATTGGAGGAAGAAGTAGATATAAACCAGCTGACAGAATACTTCTCTTATGAGCATTTTTATGTGATTTACTGCAAATTTTGGGAGTTGGATACAGATCATGACCTTTATATTGATCCAAAGGACTTAGCTCGGCATAATGATCACGGTATGTCAAATAGAACAGTTTTGGATAGTATTTGGGTGTATGATTGCTTGTTTTGTAGCTCTAAGGCAGGGGTTCCCAATCTAAGGCCCGTGGGCTGGATACGGCTCACCGCACCATTTCATATGCCCCCCACCCCTCCATGGGCATTTTATAAACAAAATGGCCACCCCCTTTGAAGCTGTTGGGACAAATGGCCACCTCCATCATGCAGTCAGGGGGAAATGGCCATCTGGCCCTCGAAGCTAACTGAGAGAGGTGACCCGGCCCACGGCTTGAAAAGGTTGGGAACCCCTGCTCTAAGGCTTCATTTGGTAGGGTATGGGTGGGGAATTACAGTAATGCTTGAATATATTCCAGAACAAACCTGTTACTTAAATTCAAGCTGGCTGTTGGCCAGGGAAAGCAAGGGTATGTATTTAGCTATAGATATTTTAATAGCAGTGTAAATATTCCTTTATGGCATTTTACAGGGAATAAACATACAGTAGAACTCCGTATAACGAATGCCTCGTACAGCAATTAAATCTTACAACAATGAGGATTTGAAAAAACATTATGCCCCGTATAACTAAAATTGTTATACGATGCAATGCGTCTCTGGAAAAAAACGTACAATGAATTTTTGTTGTTGTATGGTTTTTTCCATAGAGATATTTATTGTATCATGCATCCTATGGGGAAAATCGCTATATGTATAGCAATTTTTTCATACGAGCCCCCTGGAATGGATTAAAATCATTGTACGAGGTACCACTGTATAATAAAGTATTTCTGATTTTATATAATCAGCTATACAGTTAAAATTTATGAATCAGCACAAACATACTCAAATATAACCATTTTGTTCTTCCGCAGCTATATCTAATCGGATGATAGAAAGGATTTTCTCAGGAGCTGTGACAAGGTATATTTTTTTCTTTAACTTTAAATGTATCCACTGTTTTAAGATTAATTGGCAGAATACATGGGACAGCTAAATTCAAATAAAATGAAGCTGTTAATAATGCTATAGATCTAGTCCCAATCTTTCTAATCTCTTTTGGGATGACTACACAAAGTCAGCATTTGGGACAAACTAGTGTAATTCCAAAGGAAGAGACACTCCCTCAAATAGCATGGTCTCAAAGCATTAAGGGCTTTATAGATCTATACCACATCTTGAATCTGGCATGGAACATCATGGGTAGCCAATGCAAGCTAGTCAAAAGGCTGGAGTCATATGGTCGAAACAGCCAGTACCAGCAATCAGCCTGGCAGCCACATTTTGCACCTACTGAAGCTTCCCAGCCAGCCTCAAGGGTAGCCCTAAGTAGAGAGCGTTGTAATTGTTGATTCTGGGAATGACCAGTGTGTTGGTTGGCATCAGCAGGGACTTTCTGTCCAGGAGTGAGCAGAGCTGGACAATGCACTAGAGATGGGGAAAAAAGCAGACCTGAGCATCACTGACGTTTGATGTTCCATAGTCAAGGACTGGTCAAGCTGCACGCCCAGATTCCGAATGCTTTCCCTCATTGGGATCATGACACCGCTTAAGGGAAATCCATTCAATCTGAGATTGATTCCCCTTAATCAGCATGACCTCCATTTTATCCAGATTCAGTTTATCAATACTATGACTGCCTCCAGGCACGCCTCCAAATTCCAGATAGCATCCATTGCTGAAGTGTAGGAGAGCTAGATCTGCATATCAGAATACTAATGAAAGTGAACTCTAAATCTCCTGATAATCTCCCCAGTGGCCTCATACAGATGTTAAACAGTATTAAGGAGATTGTCCGTTCCTGAGGTACCACATACTGTTGCACCCAGGGAGAAGATAGCTTCTCCCTGAGCTGCACCCTCTAGCCATAGTCCTCCAGGAAGGATCAGAACTGTGATGGCCCCTAATATCTATCCCAGAGCCTGTCCAGGAGTATACTGTGATTGATGGTGTGGACCGCTGAAAGATCTAAGAGAACCAACAGAGTAGTCCCCCTGTCGGCTACTCTTAGTCGGCCACCGAACAGGGTAACCAATACCTTCTTGGTACCAGGATGAGGCCTGAAGCCATACTGGTGTGGGCTGAGGTATTCAGAGCTCTCCAGGAACAACCCCAGCTGATCTGCAGCAACCCTCTTTATCACCTTGCTCATAAAGGGTATGTTGGCGACTGGCTGCTAAAATCATCATTTGCCAAGTTGGGTTTTTTCATGATAGTTCAGGTTTGCAAACTGGACCATTGGGAAAGAAAAGTCACACAGATAGACCTGTACCCTAAATGTCTTTCAGATATCCTTGGCAATAGAATGGCAGTGTGAGTTACCAGGTGTATATCATAGTTATTTTTGTAGACTAGAGTGGGTAACTGCTGCCTTGTAGCTCTCTGCCAAATCATCTTCAGTAGATCCTTTTTTAAACAAAAGCAAGGCAAAATGATTTTCTGTGAAAGGTTTTATTTCTGAGCTACTGTTAGTTGCGACAAGTCAAGGAACAGAACTTTTATCTCGTATAAATATTTTTAGACAAAATATCTCACAGAATGCTATTGAAAATATATACAGCCCCATGTAATGATGTTGAAAGACAGACAGGATCAAGGTTGGGTGGGGAGAACTCTTGTATTTTCAAAGATTAAATCTGTATAGTTACATTTTAGGATTATTAAAATACTATTTACACACAATTCTCCATTTCCATTTCAAAAGGGGCAAGAAAACTCAGAAAGAAGGAAAAATCAGTTACGCAGATTTTGTGTGGTTTTTAATATCAGAAGAGGACAAAAAAACTCCAATCAGGTAAAAATAATAAGGTGTAGTGCAGGTCTTTAAACAAGATCTTGTGATCATTAAAATATATTTTACTGTGGTTTTTTTAAATGTGCTATACACTTATTTATGCGTACAAGCATTCACATGCAAGACGGGTAGGAAAGGTGAATAGGCTTTGAATCTCTAATTCCTTCCAACATTGCTTCATGCTGTTTGATACGGGGGACAAATCTTTGTCACGTGCTGTAAGAAATGTTTTGCATCCAGGTATGGTACTAGTTTAGAACATTTATGTTCAAAGTTCAGGGGCTATAATGAAATAGCAAGATTTGAGTGACATATATAACACCCTATGCGATATTCATACACTCAATTACTTGTGTACTGCTTGGTGTTAAAAAATTAAAAGTTCTATGTACTCAGTACAGGCATAAAATTCTTTATAAGGATGGGATTTTTGGTGCTAGCTGGGAGATTTCTTTCTGAACAGGAAACTAAGTGGAGTCAGGCCTCAAAGCATTTCAGTATAGGCCACTGATGGCAAACCTTGGTACTCAAGTTGTTCTTGGTCTTCAGTTCCCAGAAGCTCAAGTCTCTGTCCACACAGTAAACCCATTCACGTGGATTCACAGAGACTTGGGCTTCTGGGAATTGAAGTCCAAGAACACCTGGAGTGCCAAGGTTCGCCACCAGAGGTATAGTCCTTTCTCCCAGGGAACGATATTTAGGTGTCTGGCATGTAGAATTATGGAAACACATGGGTTTTGTAGTTCAGAAATCATATCCTTGCTTCTTTAACATGTGGAAAATACAGCAATGAATTTATAATATTTACTAATTTCTTTCAGCATTGAATACTGGTTCCGGTGCATGGACCTTGATGGGGATGGTGTATTATCTATGTATGAATTGCAATACTTTTACGAAGAACAGTGTCAAAAACTGGATAATATGGCCATTGAACCGCTGCCATTTGAAGACTGTCTTTGCCAAATGCTTGATCTTGTCAAACCAGAGTGTGAAGGTAATGGGTTTTTTACAGGACATATGTGTTAGTTAATTTATGTATTCTCTGAAAATATCCTGGTTAAATTTTCAAGTTCAGTTACTACAGAGCAGGCCAAAATTTATTTGATCTTATGATTTTTGGAAGTTTCAGTTTCCGTCTATTCCCCCCCCCCCCAAAAAAAAATGTATTTAAAACACTAGAAACTGACAAATTTTTGTATTATTCATACAAACCAAAATAATTCAGAACTTTGCAAAAACAGTTGTACCTTTTCCTGAGAATCTATAACAGCTGGAAATTACTCTTAAAATAGGTTTCCTTACAAGATCTTAACTGAGGAAAGTCACTTATATAAATCAAGATTACAGTGTCACTAATAATCCTAGTGTATGTATTAGTAAGAGAATAGTGTGCATAAGCCTTTCAATTTTTACACAGTTCTTGGATTGCAGACCTATCGTACGTTTAAACCTGATTTCCAATTTTATTTTCAGGGAAAATAACTCTTAAAGACTTAAAGAAATGTAAGATGGCAAATGTTTTCTTTGACACTTTTTTCAACATTGAGAAATATTTAGACCATGAACAGAAGGATCAGTTTTCTATGTTGAGGGTAAGTGCCATTAATATTTGTGGATGTTGCCTATAAGCTTTATATATTTAATGATAGATTTATTTAGATTTCCTAAATATTAACTAGTGTACATGTATTCTTAGAGTGCTGAAAATGAAAATCAAGATATATCTGACTGGGAAAAATATGCTGCTGAAGAATATGATGTCTTAGTAGCAGAAGAAGCAGCCGGTGACCAGTGGAATGACTGGTAGGTATTGCTTGTGCTGCTCTCACTTTCTGCTGCAGTTTATGAAGGAAAATCAAATTTGTTACCTCAATTTCTATATTCTCCCATTTGTAAATCAGAATGCTAACTAATAGTTTGCCAGATTGTTTCTTTTACTACCAATACCCCCTATACCCATGATGGTGAACCTTGGCGCTCCAGGTGTTATTCTACTTCAATTACTAGAAGCCCAAGTCAGCACTCCTGCTGATCAGGGCTTCTGGGAATTGAAGTTCAAGAACACCTTGAGTGCCAAGGTTTGCCATCACTGCTACTATAGCTATTGGAAGTATGAGTATATATCTTCTGAAAAACAACTGGAAGGGCTGTTCACTGGAGCTGATTTCTTCTGTGTCTTGATGTGAAACAACCAAAATGGCGAGTTCATTCTGCAGTTCCTTTCACCTGACCTAGTGTGAGAAAGATTAGCCATACCAGGGTATGCCTGATTGTGGTTCAGAAATACCACAATCTGTGAGGAGGCTCTTTCTGTGTACACAGCTGGTTTCTGTATTCTATTCAGTCCTTCCCCACAATGAAATAGTTGTTCATTTTTTCCATCGTAAGCACAAAGGCCATCTGAGCTGCACCTACAAAGATAAATCTTTCTGTGGAAACCTGTATCAGGCTCAGCTGTCCCTCTTTATGTCCTGAATAGCTCAAGCACTTTGCTGTTTCTTCTATAGCTACCGACAAAGGCATTATCAGCAAAGGCTGATAAAGAAGGAACAGTTGCTTCTATTCTTACCTTATATGACAAACATAGTTAGGGAGTGGGAGAGCCAGAGCCATGCTGAACACTAGGGTAGGCTATTCGTATTAATCTCTGTTACCTGGATTTAAACAAATCCTCCCTGTATAGAGATGGTCTTTACAAACTATCAAATCATGTGCAAAGTGCCTTTTCAACAATATACTGTCATCTTATCAGTTACTAAATTTTGGTTTTTGATTGCAAATCCCCCCCCCCCCCGGTTTTGTTACATAGTTTAAATACAGATAGTAGTGAAAAATTCAGGCAGATTCTTTTTTATATATGCCATTTACTTTCCTGAACTTTTTGGAATAGTAGCCGTGTTAGTCTGTGGTTCAGGCATCTCAGAAAACAAAACAAAATAAACAAAATAAAGTAAAGTAAAAATAAAAAACACAGTAGCACTTTAAAGACTACTTTCCTGCAACTCACTTCAAGTAGTTCACTGTTCTTTAAAAAATCTTTGCACATGAGTTTCTCATAAGAAACATTTGCATATTTGTTTAATTTACTAAGGATATTTTGGATTAAGCCTCACTGAATATACTGGGATCTGATTCTGATAGAAATGTATAAAATTGCCTGAAAGTCAAGTAACAGCTCTATATCCATGGATTTTTACCACTTTGGGGGCTTTCTAAAAGTAGGCTACTGTAAACATAGGACGATTGTAGTTAATAGGGCCATAGTGGCTTAGTGATTAAAATGTTGAGCTTGATGCCTGGAAGGTTGGCAGGTCAGCAGTTCGACGCTGTGTGACAGACTGACCTCTCTTGGTGTGTCCGAGCTCCTGTCAACTTAGCAGTTCGAAAGCAAGTAGATAAATAGGTACTGCTTAAATGAGAAAGGTAACAATGTTCAATGCACCCTGGTGTCCAGTCATGCCTGTCACATGACCATGAAAATGTTGGCAAACGCATATAGCATTGGTTCTCTGGCTGAAAATGGAGATGAGCACCGTCCCCAAGACTCAGACATGACTGGCTTTTGAGCAAGGGAGACCTTTACTTTTAAGAGCATTAGCGAAGTGGTTTTGTGCTTGGACTCCCCATCTTTGTATTTGTAGTTAATACACAATACTACAGTTGGAGTTAACATCCATTTTCTTTTACTAGTTATGAACCTGAACTGAACCATGGAGATCACCAAAAGAGCAATGTATTAAAATATCAGATGGAGAAAAGGCCTTTCTTTGATATGCCTTCCCATTTAGCAGATGTTGACTTAGATGAGTATGATTATGAAGACGACTTTGAATAAATCCTGTTGTTTGTACAAGAATAAAGACTGTTTTGCAGCAGGTCTGCTAAGGGCTTTGTTTTCAGAAAACAAATGTAGTTCACTGTGTTGCAAAATTAATATTTTAATCATTTAGCTTCTTTTGAACGAAACAATGTATTTGTATGGAATGATACAAAAAATGTATTTATTCAGTAGACTGTTCCCTGTAAAATAGACTTAAGTTATTTACAGATAGATTTCTTTTAAGAAATTACAATGTATCTTGTTTAAAGTAAATTTGCTAGTAAAGTTAAAAAAAACTGGCTGTTTCTTTAACCAAGTACTAGAATTCTTGCTTTCACCTTTAACCGTAATAGGGAAGGCCTTGCTTTTGCAGTCTCCAAGCAGAAATCTATTAACCTTGCCAGAATTCAAAGAGAAAATGTCACCTCTGAAAGTAAAGATCACAGTGCTGCTCACTCAAGTAAAGCATTGCTGGAGAAGCAAGTTTTACTGGTACATGTAGTCAAATAGCTCTTGCCATGAAACAAGCTATCCTTTCTGTTCCCCAGTCTATTCCTTCAGCATTCATTTTGTTCTCCTGAATCTCCATTACAAAACTGCCTTTCATTGCTTGCACTTGATTGTAGTGGATATTGTACTCCATGTCAAGGGAATCAACTTTTAGAATTTTTTTGTAAGTTTTACTTGATCTGTGATGTGCACTAACCTTGGTACGGGCATTCAGCATGTTTCTTCAATGGTTAGCTAATGACACATTCCACAAATATTTATACCAATGGTGTCAGAGCAGCTCAGAAATTTGATGCTTCACATGCCTCCTTAAGGTGAGACTGCTTTCCAAGACAAGATAAATATTCCAATTCCAGTGTCTAAAAAGGTGAACAGTTTGTAGTGCCTTATTTATCCTGATGTTCATATGAGAAATTACATATTCTTGCTGTTTGTGTAAAACAAAGGATAGAAGATATTTTGTTTGCAGTGCAGATCTTTTAAAAGCATTTCAAGTATCATGTTGGTATTTTCAAATAAAGTTTTTTCATATACACAATTCACGAAGCCTGTTCCTTAAAATATCTTTTTTTGCATAAAGCTCCACAGAAGTAACAAGATGGCTAATTTGGGAGTGATCTTTACCATTTAGACTGGGTACATTACAAAGTTTAACAATTCCCTTCTTTTAGAACCAGCATCTGTGGACATTCTTTAGCATACTCCCCTGAGAATGGCAGCCAATATAAATAATTAGAACTGATCTACTAGTCAACAGTAAGTACCTGTATTTGAAGTCAGAGCTTATCTTGGTAGTGGAAATGCAACTATACAAAACCTATCAGCCTTTCTTCAAGAGGTGCTTACAAACGAACTGGACACTGCAACCTACATTCTATCTTCAATTTATGGTATTTATTAATGTTGCTCTTTTTTTAACTCGTTGTATAGCAAGAAAATGGCTTATTTCAGAAACATAACCAGCTTCAATGTCATCATTGGATTCGTGATAGCCAAAGAAATGTATAAAATACAAAAATTGTGTACAGTAAAACCTCATATAACACTAAAACCTGGTTCCACAAGTCTTCGTGTTATATGATTTTTCGTGTTATCTGATCCTCTATGGGATCCATAGAGATACATTGTAACCACACAGGCTTTCGCGGTTGTTATCTGAAGCATCCCATAGGATCTTAATGTTATCTGATGCAATTCTTCCCCCCAGATTCCTTGATGTTATGCGATTTTCGTGTTATTCGATACTAATGTTATATGAGGTATTACTGTATTCTAATTTATACTCAATTTTTCTCCACACATATATTTTTGTTGTTGTTGTTGTTCAGTCACACAGTCGATTCCGACTCTCTGCGACCCCATAGACCACTGTCCGCCAGGCGCTTCTGTCCTCCACCATCCTCCTCAACTCATTCAGCTCTGTGCCCATTGCGTCCACAATACAATCTAGCCATCTCATTTTTGGCCGCCCCCCTTCTTCTTTTGCCCTCCACCCTTCCGAGCATCAAGGCCTTCTCAAGTGAATCTTCTCTTCTCATTTGATGTCCAAAGTACCACACATATATACATACAGATATTCCCTCCATTCAAACTTTCCTGTTCTCCTGATACAAGGTTGATCAATGTTTTTGAAAAGTCTTTCAAACCTTTCCATTCTGACTGGGCCAAATGATGTGAAAGAGGGACCAATATTATTTGGTAAACTTCATTCTCTACAAATGAGTGTGTGTCATGTTTCAGACAGAAGAAGATGAACAAAGTGACCATGAAAACAAAATGTTGATAAAAACACTTGTAGGTGACACTAGAAAATACAGAAACCATGTAAGGAAATAATAACTACTAACAGTCATTTTACCAGTTATAACTGGTGAATTTACCACCTTTTGCTTAGGCCATGCTCTTGAAGGACCTACCTCGGTGGCTTAGTGGTTAAGTCGCTGAGCTTGGAGACTGGATGGTTGGGTTTCAATACTTGAGAGCTGCACTTGGGGACATGAAAAGAGCCTCATTCAAGCATCCCTGAGCGGAGTTTCTCCAGCAAAAATCCTTTTAACCCAGAGTAATCTCTGACACAAAATTAGTAGTAGTACAATCCATTCTGTCTTTTTGTTCCTTCCCCTCAAAGATACTGTCCAGCTTTGTTTGATCTTCATATTTCCTAGACATACACACACAAGAAATATAATAAACCACAATTTAAAAAAAACCTAACTTATATAGTCATCCAGATATCCCTAAAATGTCTTTACAGTATTTTTCATTGTAAAAGGTCTACCTTATTCCATAAATGATACATGGGGATAACTTACTTAGCATCTTATAAATCAAATTTATTTAATGGTTAATAGCCACATACATTTAAAGAATATGCTCAGTAATCTACTGGGTTCAAACTGCATGCAGAATGATCTCTTTTGCACAAAGATCCTCTTCTGACACTGCTTGCCCAAGGGAGGAATTCATTTATCTCTTAAAGCAAACAGAAATCCCTGTTTTCAATACGGCAGTTTCACTAGAGGAACCATGACATGATCTAAGCATAACCCTGTTCCACTCCGCATTTGTGAGCCTGTCCTATATTGAACCATTAATAAGAAACGTAGATAAATTGTTTAAAACTATTTTTATTTTGTGATATTTAAGACAAATCTTGTTGGATAATTATGCCAGCAGAATGAAAGTGGCATAACTCAGAATAGCAAAATGCAGCTAATTAAGAAGTCCCGGGAGTGGCAACTCCACAAGGTTTATGTATATATTGATACACATTGGTGAGTGGGTGAGTTTTGCCTGGCAAAGGTAAACTGGATGTATCCCAGGAGAGTCTATTAAAACCACTTGGGTGGGCGATGGAATGTGTGTGAATAGAACTGTCTTTTGGTTTGCGTTCATCACACCCACAAATTATAAGAACCATAATCCATGTTTTTCTGGATCCCTAAAGCATGCAGTTTCAACAGACTTCTTTAACACAGCTCTTCACTACCTCACAACTCCCAGAGGTCACTCTAACCCAGGGTGCCCAAACTGTGGGCCGGATGCAGCCCACACCACCAAATCATCCAGCCCATGCTACACCCACCACTCGTGGAAGTGAAAATAAAATGTGCATGCACATAACACGCCCACACTTTTTACTTCTGCTTCCAGTGGGAAGAACCACGTGACTGGCCCGTGGCCCAAAAAGCTTGGGCACCCCTCCTCTAACCCATCATATAAAACATCATATGCAGACTCCTAAAGTCACCACTAAATATATTATTCTCAGATTAAGCAACCATATAAAGCCCTTCTTACCTGATCAGCACCGACAACATCGACATCAGTATCTTCAGCTGGAACCTCCAATATATTTTCTACTTTAGCCACAGTACTAAAATGAAAATACAAAGGATTAGCTGGTGACCCTTGAACTGGAATCCTAATAATATAAAGAAGCCAAATATGTTTTAAAGAAACAGTAATTTTGGAAATTATGTTTGTGGCAATAAAACATTTTGGCTGACAATACAGTTGGAGAAGTGCCATTGCTCAAACATTCTTTGTATGCTGAAGGTCTTAGATTCCAACCTTGAATTAAAACTTAATTGTATAGTGATTTTAAAGTCTTTACTATGCCTAAAATGGGGTGGGGAGAGAATAAATATGGCCTTCAAATTTCAAATCGTGCCACCTGAAACATCTAGAAAAGTAACTGGTCATTTATATGTTAAATCCCTCCATGGTTTTAAGGCACCCCCATAGGTCACGTAGAGCCCAAATATTCCATTCTGCCTATTGCTGTTGTACGCTTAAGGCCAGAGGCCTAAAGGAACATTAGATCTTCTGTCAGAAAGATGGCAGGAGGAAATAATTAACTGGCCTACTGCTGCCCATCTGTACTCACAGTATTAGGGGTCTTTTAAAAACCAAATGACCATTTTAGGGGGGAGGGGGTCGACCAAAATTGATGGAAAGTCACAGGAGGGGAGGGGGTTCAGAATGAAGTCAAGTGACTCCAAAAATTTAACCCCCCAGCCAGGTGGAAGTCTGGAAGTGGGGTGGCAGGCATCCTCAGCCTCCAGGTTGGCCATGCTTCTGCCGTTTCTCTTCAAATCAGGGAAAACGGAGAAACCACGTGATTTAGGGGGAAGGGGCCGTTGGTCAAAGGTCACAGGGGGGTCAAAAGTGGCCTATTTTAGGTCACATGGTATTTGAAAGGCCCCTTATTACTTTTGCATCTGCATTTCTAAGGTATCCCAAAAACTGCAGATAAAAGGGATATTACAGATTATGTAGATGATTCACAGCTTCTCACCATTTTTTCATCTTCAGAATTTCAGGAGCAAGTAATGGCGAACAGTCTTGGCGGTAAGCGTTATGAGGTTTTGCCCTTTTCCTGCTTCTTAGTGCCAGGGAAGACAGATAAGATGACCTGTGTCTATCTGAACTTGTGTGTGTTGTCACAGCATGACTAGTTTTGGACCACGATCCTGAAAGACATATTATTACTTCAGCAGTTGGCTGAATAGCTGGAAATTTGCATTGGATTCTCTCACTCCTTCCCCCAGGAGTAAATGCCCACAAGCACAGTGTTGCTAAATTAGTAGACTGACACAAGTGAAGACTAGCCACAGAGACACCAAAGACCAGCACAAGCTGAAGCAGAGATGAAGAAGTGAGTTGAGCAACAAAATAATAATTCTGCAGGCCTTTCTTTAAAAGTAAAACAAGCTTATGCATTAGTTATTATCACTGTTATTATCATTTGAATCTAACATATTTTCACGTTCAATGGTGGTTATATATTAAATACATATTTTCCAGTGTTTGTCTGCTTTGTACAGAAGCAGTAACCAGTGCTTTAGTCAGATTGTATCAGTGTACAGATGGGGATCCTATAAATGAATTCCCTATATAAAATATAATCTCAGTGAAAATACTACAATAATTTTGTAGAAGAGCTGGATGGAGCAGTTGTTACTAGAACAGCAATCATGATTAGCTGAACAGCAGTTGAAGGTCCAGCCCTGATACAGGGTTATTGCATTAAAAGAATGAGGCTTAAATCCATTCTTGAGGTAAACAATCCTAAATTACCATAAATACCATTACACAATATTTATACAGTGTAATTGAGATGCTGAACTTGATGACTGGAAGGTCGGCAGGTCAGCAGTTTGAGACCCGAGTACTGCATGGCGGAATGACCTCCCATCTCTGTCCCAGCTCCTTCCAATCTAGCAGTTCGAAAACAAGAAATTACAAGTACTGTAAATAAATAAGTACCACTTTGGTGGGAAGGTAAGGATTGTTCTGTGCACTCCAATGTTGAGGCATGTCTGCCACATGTGCACAGAAACATACACAGACAGAACTGGCTCTTTGGCTGTAAACAGAGATGAGCACCCAATCCTAGAGTAGGATACAACTGACTTTCAAGCAAGGGTAACCTTTACCTTTACCCCTTACCATCAACAAAAAAGTAGGAAATGCTATACCTTCAGATAATTTTCTTTTAAGAAGGGTTCTAGGAGTAGTTGTGGGTGACCACTCATTTAAGCTGCTTATAGAAGAAGTATCTTCATCTTCGCTGGCCAACAGAGAGGTTCTGTACCATCCCAGTGAATACCAGGAGTCTCCGTCACAAAGTGCTGATTCAGGCACATATCTCAGCAAGTAACTATAGCTGTATACAGAAACGGGGAGACATACATCATTGAGATACAGACCAGTCCTGGAGAAGATAATCTTCACTATCTCAACCCATCAACAAGCACAATCAAAACGACCATAATTTGGGGGTGGGGACCTGTTAAACGTTACAAGTGGTCCTGTCACAACATTTAAACTGGGATTCAAATGGGACTGCTATGAGTGTGCCATGGCATTAGTTTCCAAGTGACTTCACATCTCAGAGGTGAGCTATGGGTTCCTCACTTCTTATAACGTGCTCATCACTATCACAATTACATACATGCAAACACAGTGACATGCTTGTACCAGCTCTCTTCTATTTTGTTTTACAAATGTCAGCCCTCTAAACTCAGCAGGCCGGGGGTCATATGTGATTCAGAGTACAAAAGACTGGGAGGGCACTGACTTACAAAAGTTTAGCCTAGAAATATGCAGCATGAAGTACTATGTGACAGGAATCCACTAGGTGAGAGCTAGGACCAACAAAAGGAAACTAGAGCAGGGAGAAGCCGGTGCTCCTCTTCAAAGTTTCTCCTCACTACAAACAAACAGGAGAGCTCTGGAAGTCCATAGTACAATGATGGCGAACCTTTTAGAGACCAAGTGCCCAAATTGAGGGCTGGCTGAACTCAGTGCTGGGGGAAGGGAAAAAGCACTCCCACTGGGCTGCTGGGCAGAGGGGCGGGCCGAACTCTGTGCTGGGGAAGGGAGGAAGCATCCCCATTGGGCTGCTGGGCAGAGGGGCGGGGCGAACTCTGTTGGGGCGACGGTGTGCATGCCCACAGAGAGGGAGGTGAGTGCCACGTCTGACATGCATGCCATCACTGCCCTAGTAGAACCTTATGCTTTGTCTTTTTTTCATACAACACATAAGTAAAAAAATGATGGAGTTCTTGCAAACAGGATCCATGATAGTACTGACGTAATCCTCCAGTCTGCATTATGTATTCAACTTCCTTGTCCCACAGACTTCTGTAATATTCCAGCATTTGTCCTGCAGAACCAATAAGCAACTAGATTAAAAACTTACACCAGTCTTTTGTCAGGCTTTAGAAGCTTATTGGAGAATTCACTGAGGATGATGAGGAAATTGAGATTGGGAGGCAGGCTCTTCTCCTCTGTGACAGCTGCTCTTTGAAAGGCAAATTCAATCCCTTCCCTTTTAGCAGGAGTTAGGAAAAAAAGAGAGAACACAGGTTTACCAAATGGACATCTTACGGACAGAAGACAAAAGGAGGACACAAATTTTGGCACATACTTGTGAATCAAGGCTACTGACTCTCGACTTTTCACTTGATCCCAGCCAAACGTCAAAGAAAAGCGCCTTGCAAGTTCTTTAATATTGTTGAAAGAAGCAGGACAGGCATCCATGCTGCTGGTGCTGCTGCTGTTATCCTGGTTTTCGATATGCTTCTGAAACAGCTGCAGATCACAGACAGTGGCATGAACATTTCCAGGCAATATAAAAGCACCATGGGGACATACCTACCATACAACTAACACATTCCTCACTCAGGATGTAGCTGAGCTTTAATTTATCCGGTAGTCTGACTATATATTTAAAGCAGGGGTTCTCAATCTGTGGCCCACTGGTCAGATGCGGCCCATGGCACCATTTCATGTGGGCACCCCACCACCTCCACCACACCAGGAAGTGCCATGTGTTGTAGGAAGGGCAAAATGGCTGCCTGGCCCCCGAAGGTGGCTGAGGGAGCGTGAGTCAGCCCTGGATTTAAAAGGTTGGGAGGGAAGATCACAATATATTCATGATACATTTTATATGGGCACATACATTTTAATTTTCAATTATTCCAGCAGGTTAAAAACAGATTTTAGATGTAGTTCACAACTGAAACTGAAAGCACATAAGTACAAGTAAAACCTCATATAACACTAAAACTTGGTTCCACAAGTCTTGATGTTATATGATTTTTAGTGTTATCTGATGCATGTTAAAATCCTATGGGATCCATAGAGATACATTGTAACCACACAGGCTTTAGCGGTTGTTATCTGAAGCATCCCATAGGATCTTAATGTTATCTGATGCAATTCTTCCCCCCAGATTCCTTAATGTTATGCGATTTTAGTGTTATTCTATACTAATGTTATATGAGGTATTACTGTATTGTCAGGTTTGTCACATGAAACTTTAAATAAATCCCCTGCCTAAAGAATCTGAAGATCACTTAGCAAACAAAGTAAGCTAATTTGCAAATTCTGAACAGTTGAGAAACTTTTACTATGACAGTCTGATGCTTGCCTTAGTTAAGGGTTTTCCTCTCCTAATAAACAGCTACTACTAAAGTCTGTTTCTACCCTGAAAGATATTTGCCCATAAATGCACAAAACATGGTCTGCATCAGGGGTGCCCAAATGTTGGCCCGACGCCAATTAATCCACCCATACCACCCTCATTGCTCCTGGAAGTGGACATAAAACGTGCCGTAGTTTGGGCACCCCCAGTTTAAGTAGAGAAAATGGCAGCTTAAAATCTATCTCATCCTGTTGCAAAACAGACTGCAAGGCATGTTTTACTTCCGCTTCTGGTGGAAAGAACCACGTGGCTGGCCATCGGCCTGAAAGGTTTGGGCACCCATTGTCTGCATTATGCATACCTAAAGGCCAAGCCACATGCCTCTACTTGACTTTTGGCAATTGATGAAGACATTTTTGTCTCACTAACTACTTGATAAAGGACAAGGTTGAGTTTTATCTGTAGCCTTTGATAAATAAATTGAGCTTCTTTTTGTAAGATATCAAAGTTTATAATAGAAGTGGGCAAATGTTCTCAAGGCTGAACTTTTTCCAGATGAAGGGCCAAATTCCAAAGAAGCTGGGAGGGGGAGCCATTTAATGGTGGGTGGTGCCAAAAAGACAATAATGTTTTAACTGTAAATGTTCTTACTGCCAGTAACTACACTTTAAGCAAGGTATTTCATGCTTTCAGAAAGGGGGGAGCAATTAAAAAGCTGGAAGAGAGATACAGTACTATTATGTTTCAATGGACATGGCTATCAGGGGAATCCAAAAGAACTAGAGTTGGCCTTGAAGGTTGAAGAACCAATCTCTCTTGTGGACAAAGCAGTTTTGGTAGGGGATAATTTGTAGAAGGAATAAAAGGTGGAGGTTGGAAACCTGTTTACCTCACAGTTCACCTGTCCAGGAGCTCATCAGGTGACAGGATAAGAAGCTGCTGCACAAAAACAGCAGGAAACGAAATATTTCAGCATTCACCTCATCCATTTCACAACTATAAATTGCCTTTTTTTTTCTAAAACTGCCTGTCCTAGAAAAAGTTGTAGATTAGAATTACATCTCTTCTCTAAAATTTGTCAGATTAACTAAAAAGGCCACTGCTTAACTGCAATTTGTAGATTCTCTCTCTCTCTCTCTCTCTCTCTCACACACACACACACACACACACACACACACACAGGTAAGAGAGCACTTCCTGTTGTAAACCTCAGATGTCTTTGGAAATATGCCAAAATACCTGCTTAGGTTCTCTCTCTATAGCTCTTTATTTGACCAATCAATAACCATAGTAATTGTTTTGTCACAAATGCCAAAGTAGACACCATTCATAACTTCACACATTTTCCTAGTTATCTTCCAGTAAATAAAAGAAAAGCACAAAGAGGAAAACTCTTGTTTCTACACTGCTAAATGTAATTGGTCAGAGGTTAGTTCATCAAAAAAGGGCCCAGGAGGTAAAGGTTTAATCCTTATTGCCATAAATCCACTGATGCTTCCAGTAGCTGTCCCCACAACAACGTCATTCTCTTCTTCTGCAGAGTGTACAGATCAACACCTAAGTATTTTCTCAAAAACACTCCAGGACTGCGCAATCCTAGAAAGATTGCCCAGATTAATAAACATATGAGTGAATAAGGGATTAATATTTTACTCCTCAGATGTGAATATTCTGCATGCATTTTTACACTGTAAACCATCTGAATAGGGTGATTCTAGAACACTATTCATAGATGTAAATGACATCAACAAGTACATGAGTTAACCAGTTTCTCAGTTGGTGACACCACCTGTCTAAGACAGGAAAGAGAATATTTCATTGCTCCAAAACAAAGCAATTAGGTGGATTATTAGCATGCTTTCATCTCCAACCTTTCAAGGTCAATCGACATTCAAAGGGGTCTGGTTGTCAATGACATGTAAACACAGCCCTGACTAGGCAAGCAGACTGCAGCACATGAAATGCTACTGAACCTTCCCTTGTATCATATTTCAAGGGATCGGTCATGGATCTTCCCTAAACTTTTGACACATGCGTGAAATCCACTTGGTTCGTATATCAGCTCACTCTAGGAGCATGTTCTCAAGCTTAGATGGTGACATGGAAGCTGCTACACAGATGAGAGCTCTAACCAAACTAGCCTAAATACAAAAACTAAACACTGCATTCAATGCAGCTTGTTTAGTGAACTAAGGTAAAAATCATGGCACTGTATCCAAGGTGAGAATGCAAATGTTTATCTAGAATGGTCTTTGACATAAAACTGCAGATGGAAGCTCACATTCCTGAATGCCCTTTCATATATTATATAGCATATTAGGAAGATAACTATCTTCTGGAAATAATTATTTTTCCTATTGTAGAGAATGCTTGTGTGGATAACTATTTATCCTGTCCACCTCCCTCTTTCCAGTTCAAAATGGGTATGATCCAAATTCTTCCCCCCCCCCCTCCACATCAGATAGACCAGGGGTTCCCAACCTACGTTCCGCAGGCCAGACCCGGCCAGTTACACCATTCCATTTGGCCCATCACCACCTCTGCCACAACCTGAAGTAGAACTAAGTGCATTTACGTAATCCATAAAATGCACCCACAGATGTGCACATGCGCCTGCGGCTGTTGTAAACACAGAAGTAGGTGCTTTTACAACAGCTGTAAATGTGCTCGCTTCTGTTTCCAGAGGCATGGTCAGGCCCACAATGGAAAGAGGTTGGCCACCCCTGAGATAGACAAGCAAAGAAGGGAACAAGAGGGATTAGCCGAACCAATGGCCGGACTCACAAAGATGCTGACTGGGAGGCGGAAGGTCAGCAGTTCGATTCCTGAGTACTGCAGGATGGAATGAGCTCCCATCTCTGTTCCAGCTCCTGCCAACCTAGCAGTTCAAAAGCAAGAAATTACAAGTAGATAAATAGGGACCACTTCGGTGGGAAGGTAACAGTGTTCCGTGCACTCCGGTATCTAGTCATGCCTGCCACATGACCATGGAAACGTCTGCAGAAGCAGACAATGCTGGCTCTTCAGCTTAGAAACAGAGATGAGCACTGACCCCTAGAGTCGGATACGACTGGCTTTCGAGCAAGGGAAACCTTTACCTTTATAGCTTTCACCAGTAAATTACTCCTATGAATTCCACATGAAGAGAAGCCAAACTGCACCTACATCTATGAGTTTACATGGGGATTTTAAGAATTTAAATTGAAAAAGGTAACATTTCCATCCATTATCTGATTCTGCACAATTTATTCAACTCCCCAACCCAAACATGGAAGTCTCATTCAGAATCCCTCTAAGATTCGTCTCACAGGTTTCTTCTGCAGCCAATAACAAACAGAAAAAGTGGGACACAATCCAATCACCCCCATAGGCATAGCTGAATATCAGGGCGAAGATTACCACATTGCTCAGCAATGCCTTCTGAAGCTCAAATAACTGGAGAGGAGAAGGACAGCTGGGTGGGAATCAGGAAGGCATGTGGAGCCCCCACAGATCAAGATGGGATGATGTGCTGTGAAATACACACAGGCAAAAGCCAGCTGGAGAGGGGCAAGAGCAAAAGAGCTCTCTAGTTATTCTCTCCTGTTAGGAAAGGCAAAGCCATGGAAGGTGGGGCACAATAAATCATGCCCCTAATTTGTGCTGTGATTTATTTTTAACAATTTATTTTTAAAAAATAAATTGAAGGGACTGTGGTGGCTTAGTAGGGTTAAGACACTGAACTTGATGGATGGAAGGTCGGCAGGTCAGCAGTATGAAACCCGAGTGCTGCACGATGGAGTGAGCACCCATCTCTGTCTCAGCTCCTGCCAACCTAGCAGTTCAAAAGCAAGAAATTGCAAGTAGATAAACAGGGGCCACTTTGGTGGGAAGGTAAACAGCCTGTCACATATCCGTGGAAATGTCTGCAGATGCAGGCTCTTTGACTATAAACAGAGATGAGCACTGAGCCCTAGAGTCAGATACATCTGGCTTTCAAGCAAGGACGACCTTTACCTTTTTAACAATACAGTCAAACCTCGCATAAAGAGTGCCTCGCTTAAAGAGTAACTCGCTTAAAGAGCAGAATTTTCTCTGAATGTTTGCTTTGCTTAACAACTAAAACCAACCAAAAACTCGCTTAACAAATAAATCAGGGGTCGCAATCCCCCCCACACACACACACACACACAACTGGTCATTTACAATGGTGTTTTGCTTAAAAAGCAAATTCACTTAAAGAGCAATCCTGTGGAACACATTATGCTCTTTAAGCGAGGTATAACTGTATAGCCAAGACTAAAAATGCTTGAGTTTTGTACCTGACTATGTATTGCATATACCCATGGCACAATTCACTTTGCTCTGCTGATTTTTGCATCTTGAAAATAAGTACAGTAATACCCCGGGTAACGCGAGTACCGTATAGCGTGAAAACCGCATAACGTGACAAGATTTTTGGAAAAATCTTGTATCGAACAACGCGATTTTCACATTATTTTCACATAGGCGAGCGAAACGCGGATCGCAAGTCAAGGTAATTGCCTTGACTTGCGATCCGCGTTGCTATAGTGTGCCCGGGAAAGAGGCGGCTTGGTCGAAATCCTCACCACCACGCAGGGGGAGGGAATTTCGGCCAAGCCTCCTCTTTCCCAAGCCGGGGAGACCCCGCGGAAAGGCGCCTCTCCTCTCCTGAAGTTCCGAAAGGGTAAAGATCCTTATCTTTTCAGAACCTCGGGTGGCTTGCAGGCACGCAAGCGTTGGTGGGGGTTAGCGCAGGGTATGCGGTTTCCCATAGAAATGCACTAAAAATCGTTCTGCGGGGAGATTATAATGCGAAATGCCGTTTCCCATAGGAATGCATTGAAAACCAATGAATCCATTCAAAAAAAATTCATAAAGCAAGGGATTATTTTCAATGGATTTTCATTCATAAAGCAAAAATTATGTTAACAAAAGCATTCGTAAGAAGAGGTACCAATGTAATACTACAATTTCTTCCGTGTCTAGGTCAGACGTGAAACTGCCTTTTGGTTAATTCATTCCATAGTTCTTTGTGCCTGACCTAGTGTGAGAAAGATTAGCCAGCACAAGGTTGCCATTGCCAGGGGTACACCCAATTGTGGTTCAAAAATAACACAATTTCTGAGAAGGTTCGTTCTGTATACCTCAACAAGGTCAGTAAAATATTGGGCAAAATCCTATTGATAAATGTTTATACAACATAACCTGGATCAGGGCCCAAAATGGTTTCATTTAAAATAAATAAAAACTTCATATCCCTCCTCACACTCAGGCGGTGAGTTTCCCTGGGTCTCTGACAGCCTCAGTGGGTAGGGTAAAGATAAATGTTGCCGTTGCTCGAAAGCCAGTCATATCTTACTCTAGGGTTCAATGCTCATCTGTTTACAGCCAGTGCTGTCTGTGTCTGGAGACGTTTCCTTGGAGACATGGCAGGCATTCCTCTACACCAGAGTGCATGGAACGCAGTTTACCTTCCCAACAAAGTGGTACCTATTTATCTACTTGCAATTTCTTGCTTTCAAACTGCTAGGTTGGCAGGTGGTGGGACAGAGACGGGAGCTCACTCCGTCGTGCAGTACTCGGGAATCAAACTCCAACCTTCTAGTTGTAGAGTTCAGCGTCTTAACCACTTTGGCCACAGTCCCGAAGGGAGCCTTTAATAGCAAAACAACCACCACTGGATCAATGCTGGCAGTTGTAATGCTGACAGCAGTGATCCAGGGCAGTTGTGGGTGTTTGGGGTCCCCCCCCCCCTTTAAAGGCTTTCCCACTTCAGAGGTCCTCAAAGGTTTCCCCAGGACAAAAGGAAGCCCCAGGGGAGCCTTGGAACGTAAAAGCAGGAACATACAAAGCTTTTAATGCCTTTAAATTAAATGTTCCTGCACCTGATCTGGGTTACACCGGCACAAAGTTATGCAACAGGATTTCACACAAAGCTGGAATGGCTCACAGTATCATTCTCACCTGCTGCAAGCAGAGGTTGAGCATCTTTGCACTTTGAATTTTATCATTTTGCCTTGATCTGCTGAGGGTTTCTTTAATTATGTCTCCGAAGTCACTGTAAGTCTGTTAAGCGGCAAGAAGAAGAAAAATACGGTATCAAGGAATAACATGGAAATAAAATAAAGACAGAAAAATGAAACATTTAAAAATAGTTAAGTAAACATTATTTTCAAAGCTGTTTCTGGGCACCAAATCCCACAGCAAATCTCTTCCAATGTATGGCAAACCTATGAATCAACAGCTTTCAGTAAGGGCCTATCAGTAGCAATCGTGATCAGGCCTAGCATACAAACCATAGTGTGTGTGTGTTGGGGGGGGGGGGGAGATAAAGGTCATTGCTAGGTAACTGTGACAGGATTTCAGTACATGGCATGCAGGTTCTCATCTTGTTTATGCAAGGAATTAATGGCCTAATACATATAACTGGACATTTGTGCCACTGGCTTCTACCTGAACATACTCCCAAGCAAGAGACTTTAGGGTCATACCTTATATAATATTAAGGGTGGACATTTAAAGGTACAACAACCATCTTTGCCTCGCAGTCCAATAGGGGATACATCCCCACCTCGTCTGCATTTTAAACCTTGTAAAGAGCCCCTAAAATTATCCTCAGAATTTGCATGGAGGCAAAATTTGCTCTCTCCATGGAAATTTGTCCTGCCCCCCCCCATTTTTTTTAAAAAGAAAATGACTTGCTAGCCCCTTCCTATTTTTTTTTAAAAAGTGAGGATCCTTGGCTCAAATATAGACCAAGGAGGAAAAAAATAGATTTAGATTTAGAAAGCAAACTCAAAAGTTGCTGTAAGAAGAATTTGACATTTGTGGGATTCAAAATTGGTGATCGGGGATAGAGGTTGAATAAATGAATGAATGAATGAATACAAGAAGGCATTTCATTTCCCCCTTCATTGTTGATAGATGGACTCAGAACTCAATCATACTTAGGTTGGCAGTTGAATGTTTTCCACCAGCCAGAGTTAGTGTCTAAGACAGGCTTACACAACCCTGGGCCCGTGGGCCTAATCTGGCCCATGCATCTCATTAATACGGTCAATGGTGGCCACCTGGCCACCTCTAGGACCGCTCCCACCTACCACTGGAAGTCACGATATGTCACTTACTGCCACTGCCACGGTGATCACGTTGGTTTTGCGGCTTTTTGCATAGTTGTTGCCACTTCTCTGAGCAGTGAGAAGCTTTGGGGAGCATGATCGCTCTGTTTTGAGGTCTTTCCAACACTCCTCTATGGGGCTTCGACATGGAAAACACACCATTCTGGGACTTCTGGTGCCAGGCGGAACTTTTTATTTATTTATTTGTTTGTTTGTTTGTTTGTTTGTTTATGTCAGTGCCTGAGTTCCCAGTGCGGAACCAAGAAGTCACAGAATGGCATTCTTTCCATGCCGAAGCACCATAAAGTAGGGCGGCCAACTCTCCCGCATTCTGCGCGGCAATCTCATTTAGGGAGGGGGAATTTCGACTTACCCTTGTTTCGAAAATGGTACCGGACCTCCCCCGTTGCGTCACGGAAGCACCGGTTTCTACTCCGACCGGCAGGCAGTTAAAGAGAAACGGAGCCGAAAAGGCTCCAATAAACTACACATGCGCAGAAACCCAATCTGGCGCCAAACTGGGTTTCTGCGCAGGCGCAGTTTATTGGAGCCTTTTCGGCTCCGTTTCTCTTTAACTGCCTACCGGTCGGAGTGGAAACCGGTGCTTCCGTGACGCAACGGGGGAGGTCCGGTACCATTTTTGAAACAAGGGTAAGTCTAAATTCCCCCTCCCTAAATGGGATTGCCGCGCAGAATGCGGGACGGTTGGCCGCCGTGCCATAAAGGAGCATCAGAAAGACCTCAAAACAGAGCAATTATGCTTCCCAAAGCCTCCTGCTGCCAGAGAAGCAGTGGAGACTGTGCAAAAAGCCGCAAAACCGATACAATTTCCACTGATGACAATGAAAACATAAACACTGGGAGCAACCCGCCTCCAGGCCATGCAGATGCATGTCAGGGGAGTTTCTGGCTCCATGGCCTGGCAGGCGGCTGAGGACTTTGCCCCCTCCTCTGGGCCCACAACAACGGCCTGAGGGAGAAGATTCCATGGCCTGGCAGGCGGCTGAGAACATCGCCTCCTCCTCTGGGCCCACAATAAAGGCCAGAGGGGAGTTAGTCTGTGTTCTGCTTTGGTTGTTTTGTGAGGTTGTATTTTATGAATTTTACTGTACTGTTGTTGTTTTGACTGTAAGCCATCCTGAGTCGCCTCGGTGAGTGGGCGGCAATATAAATCTGAATAAATAAATAAATAAATGAGAGGAAAATGTTGCCAAAACCTAGTCTATGACACTGCAGTCATTCATCAAAAAGGATACCATTCAAGAATCTAGGGAAAACAGTCAGGAGGCTCCACAGTATCAGCTACCAAATGCTATCATATTTCTCTGCCCTGATAACTTCAGTCAAATTTGTGAAACCCATAACCTAAAGGAGTTTTGCATAGTTTCTTGCCTTGTAAATGCACGGTGGGTCAAACCCTTTCAAAATGTAAATAAACCTTGCTCTTGCCTCGATAAATTAGTTCCTTTCCAGTGACACAAGGTAAGCAATGACAGTGTATGTAGGACTTCTTCAGAAAGAACTATCAAATATATGACATCAGCTTTGTACAGGGATTCTCAGTCTGTGGCCCATGGGCTGGATGAGGGCTGCAGCACAATTTCATGTGGCCCACCACCACCTCCACTACATCAGGAAGTGCCATGTGGTGGAGGAAGGGCAAAATGGCCAGCAGGCCCCCAAAGTTGTCTGAGGGTGCATGACCCAGCCCCCTGCTTTAAAAGGTTGATAACTCTGATCTATAGCCATGACACAGATATCATGTTGGCAGAATACTAATAAACTGAATGTGTGTGTGGGTTATATAAATACATTTTTGCGGCATCTGGAGGGCACTGTTAAAATAATCATCCCATTACCTTCATATAATGTTTATAGATTTCAGCAGCTGCAGTCATCTCAACAACATTACAGATGATTAGCTTGCAGTAAGCTGCAAGTAGGCATCGCTTCAAGTGTAGGGCATCCAATCTCTGACCTTTGTTTTTCTTCTCTTCCTCTTCTGACAAGTCTATGGTAAGAGGTCTGGTTATTCTGACACTGCATTCAAAACTATTTTAAAGTACTAATCTTACTCAGAACCACAGGCATTGAGTTTTCAGTCAATTCTCTAAACTAATGCAACCACATCACTTTTATTAATGTCTTTGCTTTCAGATTAGACCCTATGGTGCGATGGTTAAGCTGCAGTACTGCAATCAAAAGTCTCTTCATGATGAGCATTTGATCCCAATGGCCTCAGGTTCCATCCTTCCCGGGCGGATTGGTAACAGGAGTACCCAGTCTGTTGGGACCAAAATGCTAATTACCTTGTGACCCACTCAAAGATTGTGCTCTAGGTGCAGTAGGGCAGTATATACCGCATATACTCGAGTATAAGCCTGTCTGGATATAAGCCAATGTACCTAATTTTACCTGAGAAACCAGGAACACTGATTTACTCCAGTATAAGCCGAGGGTGGGAAATGCAGCAGCTACTAGTGGAAGGAAGGAAGGAAGGAAGGAAGGAAGGAAGTGCTTGTGTGATGGGGTAGGAAGCCCATTTTTGAGGGGGTGGGATGAGGTGGAAAGAGAGCTCCTTTGAAGTCCATCCCCCCCACCCATCCCACACCTGTTTGCTGCCAGAAGCTTGGGATAAATGGACTTTAAATGACCACTCTTCCCACCCCATTTCCACCACCCAGGCTGCAGGTGGCCAGTGGCTGTGGGATAAGGGAAGCCCGTTTCCCCCGATCCTGCAACTGTTGGCTGCCAGGAGGCAGTGGGCGAAGGATCGTGTAAAGAAAATTGTTCCAAAGAGTGATTTCACCTGACCCACTCCCCCACCGCTGCCAGCTGCCAAGGGGCAATGGGGGAAAGGATTGGGTGAGGAAAATTACTCCAAAGGTTTTGGGAAACATTCAATGAGTGATTTGGTAGACCATGACCCGAAAACCCTAACTCCAAACTTCACCAAACCTGGAGAGGGTTGAGAGGAGAATCAGCAAAAGACTTTCTCCAATTTATGTGTCTTTAGGTGGCTTGGGGGCTGAGTTATGGCCCTCTCCCCCACCCCCAAAAAATCACTCACTGAATTTTCTCCAAACCAACTGGTGGTGGCCTAAGACGTTTGCACAGTACTGTAGTGTATATTAAATTAAAACAACACTGCTAGCCTGTCCTAGAGCAGTGTTTCCCAAATGCTGGTGTTTGGACTTCAGTTCCCAGAAGCCTAAGCCAGTATATTGACTGATCAGTGCTTTGGGGAATTGACTTAAGCTTCTGGGAATTGAAGTCCAAACACCAGCATTTGGGAAACACTGTCCTAGAGGAGCAAACATGCATTCCTAGAAAATCTCAACAAGACATCACTTTTTGGATATTTCCTACTGTGTTACATTGTCTGTGAAATCTGAACAAAAATGGAACTCATCCATAAACTGAAGTTCTTTAAAACAACACTATATCTATGAACAGGAAAGAGGATTCAAGCAAGCTATAATTTAAAAACCCAGCAAATCTGTTTCTGAAACTGGCTCCCTATTCTGTACTTTTGGCTATATGATGAAAATAGCACATCAGGAACCTTGAGAAGAGTGTCTTGTATATGTGAGAGTCCTATAATTTTTTCTGCGGTGCCAGAATCTTCAATAAATGTTAAACGCACACCTGCTATCTGATTACTGGCACATCTTTTCTTCCTCCTCTCCCCAAAAAAATCATACACAGTGGGGCTCAATCATTTACATAAATTATTGTCAGTAACACTGTACTTAGGATGAACAAATGAATACTAATAGGAAGAAATAACATCAACAAAGAACACTATGTGGTAAAAAAAATAGTGCTGACCTTTGGTTTCTTTCTCGTCCTCCGTGAAGACATGATCCTGAATAAATATGAGCATTTTTGATTGAAGAGATGTACTGGGAAGGTACTTCAGCAACCCAATAATGCCATCATCACCTGAATCCTGATGACTTATAATTATTAACAAGTCACAAAGTATCATAAAAGCCTATAGCAAAAGACAAAAAGAATCATGCAGGGCTTTTAGAAAATGTTGCCTTATGTATAAAAACCTGTCTCTCCCTTCATTTTAATGTATAGTACAAAGTAAAGTCATTTCGATGCTGCTTTGTATTTTCCCCAGATGGCTTACTGGGACTTTCTTGAACAACCAAAGTACTACTTTGATTTGGCTTAGCCTGAAAATGAAACCGAGAGACCACTGCCAGGTCTCAGTCCAGCTACATGGCAAAGACCCAGATCTATACTTCTGTAAGAAAAGACAGGCTTTTTATCCACTGGTGCTACAAAAAAAACCCTGTCTGACTGGACAGTCCACTACGTAATGGAGTAGTAGACCATACAGCCAGTGACTCAATGCTGAGTGTTGGGCAGCAGTAAATAACCTGACTCTCTAAGGCAGTGGTGGCCAAACTAAGGGCCGGGGCCGGCCCCCGATGCCAATTCATCCGGCCCCCGTACGGGCGTGTTTTACTTCTGCTTCCAGTAGTGACAAGGGCTTCGGGGGCTGGATGAATTGGTGTCAGGAGCCGCATTCAGCCCTTGGGCCTTAGTGACCGACTCCCTGAACCACATGATTGGCCCATAACCCAAAAATTTTGGGCACCCCTGCTCTAAAGGGACCAACTGCTACAGGCGGATGAGTCCCTTTAGGTGGGATTATGGTCCCTTCAGTGGAGGAAAAGCCAATGGAAACCATCATATTGGACATAATGGCAAAACGAGTGGAGAAGGAACCACTTCATTATTCTGATTCCCAATGGTAATGAAGGTGGAAGAGGCCATGCCAGAAGGATTGGCTGTGAAGGCGCATCTTGTTAATATCCTCAAGGCTGAAGCGTGTTAAATCCTGCATGTCTCATTTCACACATGCAACACAAGATAGCTCCATGATCATGGTGTGTGGATCACAGCAAGCTGGAATCAACCTTAAACAAATTTACACCAGTGGAATTTGTCCTGATTTCCAGCAAAAAAAATGTATACTCGGATACAAGTAGCAGTCAACAACAATGACAAATAAAAAGGGGGATATAAGTTCAAAGAAAGTAGACTGCCATGATGAGAGGTTTCAACCAATTCCACCTCCACTAAGTGAGCTTCCGCAACTTAGGCCTCCTGAGGGTCTATCACTCTCCACTACAACACAATTGGTCAATAAGAAAGAACAGACTGAAAACCTAAAGAGAAAAGCCAAATTAAATTCACTGAAGGATCCTCACCTTTTCACGCAACTCCCTGTTGTCATGGCTCAGGTAACATGTGCAAATGTGGCAGTACTGCCTTAAATGTGTTCTCAGAACATAAGTGTCTTCCTAAATTTAAAAGAAAACAGATATTTGTGTAAAATATCTCTTTCAGGTATTATTCTGCTTGGTAAGGAGGGTGTTTTTATTACTTATTTTATTTATTTATTTGAATTTATATTCCACCCTACTCTCACAAGTGACTCAAGGCAGATTACAACCAATCGACAAGCATACAAAACACAGTTTAAAAAACTCTAAAAATAATTTAAAACCATTTAAAACAACATCTCGTTTCTTTAAGTAAAAGAGTAAAGGAAGCGTATCATGAACAAACAAGATCTTAATACTTTCATGTAAGGTAAAAGGTTGATAGATTTTGAGGAATTTTAGTAGGATTAACTCAAATTTTGTCACTATATTATTCTGCTTGGGGGGTGGGGGAACAAAGAAATAAAAAGGCAGGGCAGTAAATTTAACCAGTGATAGGAAGTGCTGCAAATCTCTTTGGAAATTCACAGGACAATGAAATTTACCTTACCCCAAATAGTGTATTTAGAAGCATTTTACTAACTGTCTTTCCAAAAACACAGATAGAGGAGAATACTTCAACCCTATGTCTCCTATCCTTCTAGCATTTCACCCATGGATATCCACATATACTATCATACAGCTCGGAGATACTGTGGAACCAATATTAGTGGCCATTCATTCTGACCCGTGCCTTCTTTTCTCACATAAAGGAGGGCAAAATACACCCATTGAAAATTGCTAATTCAGAGCGAGATTTTTCAAAAGTCACAATTTTTTAACTGTTGATGTGACATTCCATAAAAATGCACATTAATTTAAGAAACCACACAAATGCATTTAAAATTAACTGCTAATGTTAACACCTGATATTTTCCACCACAGAATGGCCATTTGCATGCATGCTACATATAATGACCAGTTACACACTACAAATGAAAGCAGCGCAAGACATGATGATGACAGAGTCAGGATTTCCAAGTGATGACCAATGTCCTCAAAATATAACATGTAAAGGAATTCATCCATTGCTGCTTTTCAGTGGTATCTAAAATTCAGACAGTTGTGCATCCTGCCTTGTCCTGCCTAGCTATAGGAGCAGAAACAGTTTTCTCTTGCCATATAGAAGGCATATAGCCACAATTAGTATATAGTACTTAAACAAAAGAATGTTTTTTTCCCAACCACAATTCAATTTCATGACACATGAAGCTACTTGGCTTTAAATATTTCACGTACATGGGCGTGATGGGTAATGTACCTGGGAAGGTCCTCTCTCAAGTCTCCACTAGTAGGTTAAAACCCAACAGGCTTGTACAGGTAGATAAGGTCCTTCAGATAATATGGACCCAAATCATAGAGGGATTTATAGGTCATTATCAGCCCTTAGAATTCTGCCCAGCAATATACTGGTAGTCAATTAAGCTATTGGAGGGAGGGAGTTGCACCCATTCAAAGGCAGGTGAAAACCTTTTTATTTAATCAGGCCTTGGACAATTTGAGCCTTCAACTATAAGAACCCAGCTGATGTCTTAGTTTTCAATGTCTTAAATTATTATTACTATTTTAGTTAATTTAAAGTGTTTTCATTTAACTGCATTTTAATCATATACAGTAATACCTCAGATAACGTTTGCATCAAATAATGCTAAAACCGCGTAACATTAAGCAATCTGGGGGGAAATTGCATCGCATAACGTTAAGTCCTATGGGATGCATCGGATAACATTCGCTAAAGCCTGTGCCAATTACAATTTATCTCTATGGAGTTTTAACGTTATCCAATGCATCCCATAGGATTTTAATGTTATCCGATGCATGCATTGGATAACATTAAAAATCAGATAACACTAAGACTTGTGGAACCAAGTTTTAGCGTGATTCGAGGCTTTACTGTAGTTGCATTTAACATTAATGTTTCCAATGTTATTTTATTTGAATCGGCTTCCATTTTAAACTTTTCTGTAAGCTGCCTTGGGTCCCAATTCTAGGAGAAAGGCAGCACTGAAATCAAACCAAATCAAAATCAAATGACTCTCCCCACTAAATGCCACAAATATTGGTCAGCCCTAATATTGTATTATACACAAAGCTTGCAGAAGGATGGACATCATGCTTCTGATGCAACATGGGAACCAGAGGATCATAGATCTCAACCAAACCTTATTTATTTATTTTTCACCCTCCTTGCCAGGGCGACCCAGAGCAGTTTACAATATCACAAAAAAAGCTACATAATACAATCCAAACCCATCATCCCAGAGCTTCAAAATCCCAACTATAAAAATTTAAATTTTCAAGATTTTAAATTTTTTTAAAATCAGTTGATTCCCATCATAATTAAAAGATTAAAAACTAAGTCCCAGAGATAAAAGATTAAAAACCAGGGGAGCGAGGGAGATCAAACTAACCAGCGAGCTGGGGTTATGGTACCACCAGGACCCCATACCTGTCCTGCCAGCCGTGTTTTTAAGTTCTTCCTAAAAGACAGTAAGTCCATCTGTAGACGTAGCTTAGTTAGCAGGAGGTTCCATAGGGCCGGAGCGGACAGAGAGAAGGCCCTCCTTCTAGTACCAGAGAGATGTGCCCTCTCTGGCCGATGGAACAACTAGAGCAGTGGTTCCCAACAAGGGGTACACAGCCCACTAGTGGACTTCAATTCCCAGAAGCCTCAGTCAGTACATTGGCTGATCAGTGCTTTGGGGAAATGACTTAGGCTTCTGGGAATTGAAGTCCAAAAACCAGCATTTGGGAAACACTGAACTAGAGAGCCTCTCTGGTCCGCTCTGGTGGGAAAGACAGATGTTCTTGGGGTGAGGCTGTCTCTTAAGTATCCTGGCCCACATAAGCTCAGAAGTGGTATGACCAATGAATGTCTGACTTGTATACTACATCAACACACAAGTCATTATCAGTCTGCTTAATCAAAATTGGCTCATAAGTTAGAATATAACACAGAACACTAAAAAAAAACCTTCAAAAAGCAGCTTCTGATCAGTGCTCTGGATCTAACCTTGGGCGATGAGTGCTCTACCGCAGAAGTGAGCTGCCAGAGCAATGCAAAATAAGCACACTGTAAAGCAGGCAAAACAATCTGTAAGACAAAAGCAAGAGTCAGTTTCTCTATACATCAAATCCTGATGCCATACACTCAATAAGGACAATCATCTCTCAATGGAATGCTTTCCTCAATGAAGAATCACATTACTGAACCACAGCTTTTCACAGAGAACTAAGTTAACAGCAGCTAACAGTCATGACAGATAAATATTGCCCACAGTTCCAGCATGCTAGTCAATGCAGGCTTGTGAGGACCACGAGTGGGAAGCTGCTACTGCAATTTGGTAGCTGCTATCGAAACAACCCACATGTCTAAGCAAGCTTTTGGTTTCATCCAGAAAGGGTCTTCTTCTTGTGCTCTTAACATCTGGCCTCCACCACTGAAATAAGAATTCCTTTCAGCCAAAGCACTAGCTGAAACTCAGCTTAACAAGACAAAATATGGAAAGGATGCTATAATTTCATGCTATAATTTAATACAGTTGTACCTCGCTTAAAGAGCATAATGTGTTCCACAGGATTGCTCTTTAAGCGAGTTTGCTCTTTAAGTGAAACACCATTGTAAGTGACCAATTGTGGGGGGGGGGGGGATTGCGAACCCCGATTTATTTGTTAAGCGAGTTTTTGATTGGTTTTATTTGTTAAGTGAAGCGAACATTCAGAGAAAATTCTGCTCTTTAAGCGAGTTACTCTTTAAGCGAGGCACTCTTTATGCGAGGTTTGACTGTACACTGCTGAAATGATGACCAAATTTACATAGTGTACTGTTTGGTAAAGGTTAAATGATCTCTGGAAATCAATATTACAATAGTTACCTCAAGTGGCAAAGAGTTGTGTTCCATTTCAAAAACAAGCAGCTTAGACATTGTGTTATAGAGATTCCACTTTGTAAGATCATGGGCGCTGCAAAGGAATAAAGCATCGGTCTGAGTATTCTGAAGTAAGCATAACAAAATGGCTTCCATGAAAATAATTAAGAAAACCATGGCCCTTTCCTCATCATTTAATGTTATCAGCCCCAACCCAAACAATTCACACTTAACCTTTACAATGAAACACAGTTTAACTAGATGCTGTTTTTAATTATAATATGCTTCTTGCACAGGAGCTGGAAATGTCCTGTCTTAAGCCAGCTTCAGCTTTCCCCCAAGCTGATGCCCTCCATATGTACTCGCAGAGGACGAAAAGAGGTGCAGTCCAATCCATGTGGAGGCCACTAAGTTAGGAAGTCTCCACCAGTGAAGAGAAGCACTAAATCAGTGCTTGCCGAAAGTCAATTTTCAGCCATGGGGAATTACACCAGCTGAACTAAAAAAGCCTCTTACACAAGAAAAAACTAACAGCCACAGAGAATCCCATTCATTAGCATGAAATTATAGTTAATATACAATATCTATTTATAACCCATTCAGGTCCTACTTAAAGATGGTTGGACAAGCATTTCTGGAATTTAAACTAGCATCTTCCAGCTTCCTCAATATGAGGCCCAAAAAATGTGTTAGACTTCAACTTCCCTCATTCCCCAGCCTACACAGCCAATGGTTGGGCTTTTTTTTAAATCATGTCAGAAGCACAAAATGTGCTTTCTAGGTTGAAAGGATTTTTGCTGTAGGAACTCTGCTCAGGGGATGCCCGAATGAGGCTTCTTTCATTTGCCCAAAATCTTTTCCCACAGAAGTGATCCCTATTCAACTACTCACAATTTCTTGCTTTTGAACTGCTAGGTTGGCAGGAGGTGCAACAGAGATGGGCACTCATTCCGTCATGCAGTCCTTGGGTCTTAAACTGCCGACTTGGCAACCTTCCAGCTTACAAAGCAAGCTTAACCATGATAATAATTTCATGTCAGAAATTATTCTGGATTGAAAGGATTTTTGCATAAAAACTCCGCTCAGGGAACGTCAAAATGAGGCTCCTTTCATGTCCCCAAGAACTGGGACAGAGACAGGCACTCAATCCATCATGCAGTACCCAGGTATCAAACTGCTGCCTTGCCAGCCTTCCAGCTAACAAGGCAAGCTTCTTAACCACTGAGCCACTGCAGTGCCAGTGGTTGAGCTGAACCTCTCAGAAGAAAAGCCTTTCTATCTTTCTCACATGAATAAAATGAGTACCTAGTAAGTTGGGTGCAAAAATGCTAATGACCTTGTGAATCGCCTAGAGAGTGCAATAAACACTATGGACACGTATATTAATGTAATTGCTAGTGATTGTTTAGTTTATACATGGATCCCAGAACAGATGTTTGTGGAATACTTAGTTCAGCATCATGGCATCCACACATGATGCCTTTTAAAATCCTACCTACATTTCCTATTTTATTTAACAGTGACGTATTTTTAAACCACTACCATCACCCCTGCAGGCAAACACATTTTGGTTCTGTCATTAAGGCAACAACAATCTTATCAGACTTGACTGTTAAATATCACAGAAGGAAAATCATAATCAGGATAAACAAACATCTCACTTGTGAAGAGCAACTATTCTTCCAAGAGCAGAGCATAAGAGCCGAATTACTTCTTCATCTACACAACGTCCTTCTCCCTAAATTGCATCAAGAAGAGATGGAAAAAATGAGCCAAAAGGGGACAACAAATTGCCTTTTATATGTTTACATTATGTGACTGTTTACCCAGAAGATCCACCTTAAAATAACATGTCAATACAGTATCTTTAGTTAGGGTGAAATGGGTATGTAGAAGCCCTTCATCTTCTCCTCTATGTAATATCCACTGTTCTCCTGTTCCACTTAGATCACAGTAGATAAATAGTGCTTAACATTTAATTTCCCTCTTTTCTATCAAATGTTATTACATTGAATGCTTTCATCCCTGTTTCTGCTGGTGTTTTCTTTTAAAATACAACCTAGCCATTTTAACACAGTTCTTGTTCTATTTGTAGTCTATCTTGCCCCACATGCCTGGCAGACAGAAGATTCAATCTGCAATTTGTTAAAGAACCTAAACTCAACATAGCAGACAAAAACGGTCAGAATGAAGACTAAACATTTTGGCTGTCTATTAAAATTAGCCCAAATTGATCTACTCCTGTATTTTCTATGTTATGAATAGCTTCTACTGTTAATATTCACAACTAAGCTAATGGAAGATAAAATTATTTCTACTAAGCCATCACAGTAGGGACTCTTTGAATTGTGTAATTCTACAAACAGGAGACGTTTATGTAAAATTTTGCAGATATTATGAAACATATTCTTCCTAACTGTTGCAAATCTTACTGCATTCCCGCTAACATTAAAATTTTAACAAAGTCCATTTTCACCGCTTCGTACATCTATTATAATTTCTGTTATTTTTAAAGCAGAGATCATCAGAATGGAGACTTCTTTGAGTAGTAGAAGATATTACAACTTTTCTGAGTCACTGTAGAACTAGAGACTACACAGAAATAAAGTCTTCTTTTGTTGCACAAATTATGGACATACAGTGGTATCTTGGATAACGTTTGCTTCGGATAACGCTAAAATCGGATAGCAATGAGAAATCTGAGGCAAACATTTGCATCGTACAACGTTACGTTGTGCGATGTAGTGTTTGCCTCAAATTCCCCAACGTTGAGATCGCTTGCTGTTAGGTTTGCGTTTCTCTGGCCAAAGGCAAAGGATAACAGCAAGGGATTCTCCCTGCCCACCTTGTTGTTTCAGCAGGGGAAGCCAGGGCAAATCTCTCTGCCTTTGCCTTTGGGTTGGAGGTTGAACAGGTACCCATGTTCAACTCCCAACCCAAAAGCAAAAGTCAAAGGCTAACAGTGAGGGATTCGCCCTGCCCACCCTGTTGTTTCAGCACATTCAGAACATTCAGTGAACCGCCTTGCCATATTGCGTATTATACAGTGAAGCTGAAGAAAACAAGACTGGAAGTGGGAAAATCTCATGGATCTCATTTTAAAAAGCCAACAAACTGGAGTAAAATTCAGAGTTGCTTCCTCTCCAGCACTAAAAGATGTATCATATGGAACAATTTTGCTCGACACATTTATTTTTCTTCAGATCTTCATTTCAAATGCACACCTATCAGTCTGAACTCTTACATGGTGGAATGACATCTGCTAGCAATGGCACAGTTGATTAACTGTTGTTGAACTGAGTCTGCAGGCTATTCATATTTCCAACAGCTGCTCCTGTATTCTTAGTACCAATGAAAACCTTTTCAAATATTTCTACATCCCTCCTCCCTCTGCACACACAAATGGAATGGGAAAAGCTTTTTAAGGTTTAAAAGCTTTGCAAGGTGTTCAATAGCCTCTAGGTACAGGCAAAACTTTAGAGCTCTGGAGAAAGACAAGTCTCAAACTGGCCCGGATTATTTCGTATTTAAAATTAACTTCCTGGTTGAATCTCACTCAAATAAATGCTGTTAAACAGAACAGGCATCAATTTAGAACACAGAGTTTAAAATAGTCTAACAGCAAAGGGTCAGTCCTTGGAGAGCAAAACAGCATTCACAGGGGCCAAAAATTATACGCTTCATCCTATGAAGAACTGTTTATTTTTTTTTCTGAACATTTTTCTGTGCCTCAAACAGAACACAAACAGTGGTCCAAAATTAGTCAGGAAGATGACTTCTACACTATTAATGAAGGGGAAAAAACAAGAAGGGAGGAAGATTTGTTTGGTTGTCTGTTTATTGTTAGCTAGCACTTACATCAGGGGTGCCCAAACTATGGCCTGTGGTCTGGATCAGGCCTGCAGTGTCCTCGTCACTCCCGGAAGCAGAAGTAAAATGTGCCTGCGCAAATCGCTACCATAAAGCACCCACTTTATGACAGCTGCGGGTGCATTTATGGCAGCATTTTGTGCATGTGCGGGTATGTTTTACTTCCGCTTCCATGTGACCAGCCTACTCAACTACGTGACTGTTTGAGCACCCCTGACTTACATACTATTCAAATTTAGTGACTTCCACTACTCTAAGTGGTAAAATAAAAAGTAAGATTCACAATAACCTCCCATCCCAAATAAATCAAATCCCACCTACAAAAAAAAATAATCAACAAAGCAACCAACCAACAAATAAGCAAGTAAACAAATGGCGGGTAACAATTCAATTAAAATTTTTTTTAGATATCCCTATCCTCGAGGAGAAGATTTTTTGAAGACCTCCTTAAAAAGCTGTTTTTATTTCTCTCTTGAAAGCTTGCTGGGAAGAGGCCTGATTAATATCAAAATGAAAATTATTCCATAACAGCAGAGCCACCACTAAAAAAGCATGTTTCCATGTCACAACTTTAACAATCTCTCTTGGGGTGGCAATCCACAAAGTAAAGGCCTGCAAGGACCAGACAGGTGTAGATGGGACTCCATGGGAGAGACACTCTAAGACAGGGGTGCCTAAACTACAGCCCATGGGCTAGATATGCCCCCCAGTACCAATCCATCCAGCCTGCACCACCCCCATCGTTCCCGAGAGTGGAAGTAAAATTCACCCGTACGTGTGTGTTTTACTTCTGCATTTGGGACCGATGAGGGTGGCGTGGGCTGGATGAATTGGCATTGGGGACTGGATCTGGCCCATGGGCCGTAGTTTGGGCACCACTGGTTTAAGCAGAGAAAACTGCAGCTTAAAATCTATCTCATCCTGTTGCAAAACAGATTGCAAGGCACATTTTACTTCTGTTTCTGGTGGGCCTGCTGAATTACATGACTGGCCTGTGGCCTGAAAAGTTTCGGCACCCCTACTGTAAGAGGTACTGATGTCTCAAACCGTTCAGGGGCTTTGGGTGTTAAAATTAGAGTAACTGTAAACTCAGGAATATTTTGCACAGGATTGGCACAGGCCGACTCTCCTCAAAGCTAGGGTTTCACAATAAAACATAGAAGTGCTCTATTTTAATTTAAATGTTCAGAATTAGCAGGCTAAAATAAAGGCCTATCCCTTTAAGCATCTTTCACCTCTCCACTTGCTATGACCAGGATTCCAGATTTCCTCCCAAGCTGGAAGAGAAGGAGTCAAAGTACCATATTTGCTGGCATATAAGACACACTTTTCCCCCTTAAAATGTACTGTCTTATATGCTGGTAATCAAAAGTATCATGTTGACTGGCAGCAGCTGGAGCCGAGCAAAAGCTGTCTCCAGCCAACGATCTTCTAAGCCCTTGACGTGGATCCCGACCTCCCAGGCTTCTGACGACTGCTTGTACCCATTATACAGCTTCTAGCCATCAGCTGAAAGGGCTTTTCCAAGCCACTCTCACCCTGGTCAAAATTCATGGGGAAATGTAGAAATTATTTTTTTCCTTTAAAATGTCTATCAAAAAAAATGGGGTGTACCTTATACTCCAATGTGTCTTATACACCAGCAAATATGGTACTTCCTCTTCTATAGATCCTAGCTACTGAAGGAAAAAACCAAACTCCCTCAGTTGTGGTACAGAAAGTCTAATTCCATTCTAATACTGTACCAGAAAGAAGAATATGATTGCCTGCTAATATATTCTTATACTTTAATAAGTGGTATCTCAGTTTAGAATTTTATCGCATATGAAATAACCACTTGCTTACACACTCTCCCTGCAGACCACTGAAAAAAGATACCATATATTTAAAAAAATGACCCCCAGCAAAAAAACCCCAATCCTCATTTATTAACATTTTGCTCTAGAAACCTGGAAAAAATACTTCTGTAGAATGTAACTTCCGGAATCCCTCAGCCAACATAGCTGTTGAACACTATGGGCTGGGGATCCTGAGAGCTGGAATCCAACCAACATTACTTTTGGAAGCTTTGATAGAAACTCATATTGTGTTTCCCTTTTTGTCCAAACCCTACACCTACCTTATTCCAAAATGTGTCCAAGAGCTGGTTTAGCTGGTCCACCAGCTCATTTACAAGTTCAGTTCTAGCAAAAGCCACTTTGCTATGGAAAGCAAGCTCTTCACTGCTGAAGATATAATATATCCTGGAGCAAGTCTCTAGAACCTGTGCATCAGAATGTCTGATGACAATGGTTTTGACCTCTTTCAACAGTGCGTCCAAGTACTGCAATGAAGGAAAATATAACATGAATGTCATGCAAACCAATGTTGGCCCTTGAGTGTCTTCAGTTTGGACCCAGGTCATCTTGGCTGAAAACGTATAGAAAATAAACTCAATGTACATTCTTTAACAAGGCACTGACTTGCATGGCCCACTGTCTATCTAAAAAGTGATTAAAACAATTCCAACAATGCCCCTTTGCACTCTAAATAGGACAATCAGAACTTTCTGAGCAAAAGAATAAACAAAAAAATCGGATTACCGGAATGGCAATACACAGAAACCTGGTTCAGATAATTTTAATCTACATAGGATTTGAAGGTTGCTATCCTGGAAAAGACATACTGTATTACATAACAAGGATCCAGAGGGAGACAATACATGCTTGATTCCAATCTCAAAGGATTAAATATTTGTCAAGGGTTCTAAAGCCATTAACAAATGTAAAAAGCTACAATAAATATGTTGTAATCTGCTGCTATTTTTTCATAATTTAGGTTCCTTCCCAACTAATCACGACCAGTTTTTTTATAACAAGCTTCCAAGAGCAAAGATCATTAGAGAAGAACTGGACAGCAAACAAGTATCATAAGTTATTAGTAGACTGAAAATGACACAGTGACTCACACAATTTGCAACTTGTGGTTTTATTTAGAGCTGGAAGTTCCAGCACCCACCTATACCATTGTCACTTTTTATTGAACAAATTAGCATTGGGAAATAACTGAATATCAAACAGAGGCCTTGTGTCAATACTAGGTGTGAAATGCCATACTATTTCACAAAATTTGCAACTTGTGTCAAACCAGTCATTGTCTCTTTATCTTGATTGTCATGTTATCTCACTCTTATGTCTAAGGAAGTGGACTTGATCCATGAACGCTAACATTAAAATAAAGCTGCAACGGCATTTTCGTCTACTTTATTTTGTTTTGTTTTTACTTGTTTTGTTTCTTGTGTGATTAAAAATGACTCTAGACACAAGAAACTGAGATGTATTATTAGACATCCTTCTGAGTTCACAAGACCTCTTCTGGAGTCTACCACACAGCAACAATAGTTCCCAGTAAACTATGATCATTAGGGAGATGTCACCAATGCATAATCCAGAATTCCCATATCCATAGAAGATAAGCATCAACATTTAAAACAGCTAAAAGGTGAATATATTTATGTGGTTACAGCATCTCCAACTTCCTTTAGCATCAATGTATCCTGGAAGTTAGCTCAAGTTTTGGAACACTATTTCCAAATAACAAGACTACTCTCTGGGAGCATTGGTTCCAACACACGTAGCTGAATGTGGACAACCCAGGACCAACCCATTTTTGCATGACCTAAGAATCACTGGGATTGTGGTGGCTCAGTGGTTAAGATGCTGACCTTGATGATGGCAAGGTCGGCAGTTTGAAACCCGAGTACTGCATGACGAAGTGAGCTTCCGTCTGTCCCAGCTCCTGCCAACCTAGAAGTTCGAAAGTAAGAAATTGCAAGTAGATAAACAGGTACCACTTTGGTGGAAAGGTAAACAGCATTTCATACATTCTGGTGTCTAAGAATGAATGCCACATGTCCATGAAAAAGTCTGCAGATGCAGACAATGCTGGCTCTTTGTATATAAACAGAGATGAGCACTAAGCCCTAGACTCGGATACAACTGGCTTTCAAGCAAGGGTGACCTTTACCTAAGGATCAGAGGGGCTATACATTCCATTGATTAAAATGAAGGAATGATAGATAAAAGGGCAGCTTTTCATTAGAAGACATGGGATTAAATTTCAAGCAAAGTATCTATCTCATTCTCATCTGTTTTTCTTATTCTCGCTCAGTCCCGCACATACATACAATCACACATATACACAAACACATATATATGTATTCACCTTGTCCAGGAGTCTAGTATTGTACAACTCTAGATCAAAATAAGGTGGAATCTGCAAGAGGCTTGCAACTTTTTCTGCATCTCCAGAATACTGCAAGGGAAAGATAGGACAGACTTGTTTGGCTGCAGTTACAATAAATTATTGAATACACATTTACAACAGCAGCATCTGCTACTTACTTTTGCCAAGAGCAGAGGAAGCACCACAACAAAATGTTCCGTAAGTTTAGCACAATCTTCAACTTGCATTTTCTTCTCTTTGGAAGACAGGACCTAGAGAAGGTATTTACCAAGAACTGTAACATCATTATGGTACAGTACTGACCAATATTTAAACTAGATGCAAGCTATAAAACGTAGAACATCAAAAAGCCTCAAAGCTTTGGGAAGAAAACCCCAAACAGCTTCAATAAATATGAATGAATAAATAAATAAATAAATTGCTAAAATTTTGTTTGTAGGGCTATTGAAACATGGGTAGTAACTGGAAAGGAATGTCGTATGTTTGCAACATCCTCCTGCAAGCAATTATTATTAGCAGAGGAAATGAAGAAACATTTGAGCCTTCCAAATATGTTAGTACCTTCTGTGAAAATTCAGTATTTCTAGGCTTTGCAAACAAGCTACACAGATTTCTTCATTATTCCAGTATGCACAAGCTGGTACACATTAAAATCAGGGACAAATAACTAGCAACTGATTATAGCCAATGTAGCTTACTGGATGCAATGTCAGATAGAGACTCAAGACCCTGGGATTCTAATCCCAACTTGGCCTTGGAAAGTGCACTGGTAGAACCCCACTTCTAAATGTCTCATACACCTCAGAAACCCTCCTAGGAACACCATAAGTTAGAATCGACTTGAAAACACAGAACATCTAGCTCGTGAAACAAAAATGAGTCGTGGATGGATCCTGAACCACTGTTAGACTTACAACCCTAAGAAGAGGACAGGAGCTCATGGGCACGGTAGAATCGTGATTTGCAATCCTGTTCAAGATGTTTGCTCAAACCTTTCTGCCACCCCAGACATAACAGGAAACTGGGGTTTATCAGGAAACATTTGATTATGCCAAACAAATACATAATAGAGAAAAGAGAAGAAAACATGCAACATAGGATTTTTTTCCCAGATCACCCAAAAAGTGATTTTAAAAGCTGAAAATATAAGAGCTATACACAACCCAGGATAATTTGCTTCACAAATGTGATCTTAGGAAGAGATATTTTCTCTCTCTCTAAATGAAGATTATCATTGTTTCCTTTTTTGAAAACTGAAATGCTCATAGTTCAATTAAAGGACCATCACCATCTATTAAAATAAATTTCCAGTCAGAAATTACTTTAGGTTGAAAGGATTTTTGCTGGAGAAACTCCGCTCAGGGGATGCCCGAATGAGGCTCCTTTCATGTCCCCAAGATCTGTCATGCAGCACTTGGGTATCAAACCCCAACCTTCCAGTCTCCAAGCTCAGCGTCTTAACTACCAAGCCACCACAGTGCTGTTATAAAAATAATAATTAATGAATTGATACAATATGCAATTGTATGTAAATATTAGAAATATGAGAGTGATGCCAAACGTTTCACAGATAGATTTATTTGGCAAAGAAAAGGTAGCAACTGAGGATTTATTTTGCAGCCTAGTTTTAATTACAACTGTTCAGATTTTCTGAGTATCTCTAATAATTTTGCACACTATGATCTGTATGGAGAAGCAGACATTTGAGTATTCTTATGCACATCTTCCCACTGAAAAGACTTGTGGGCTACAAACTCACAAACCTACAGCCACTCACTTCTCTTCAGTGAAGATGGCATAAAAGTTCCCTTATTTATTAAAACAACCTTCCAGGTAAGCATGTTTAAGACCGAAGCTTTTACTCTTATGAAGATGACTTGAAAATGATCTGGTCAGTTGGGCATTATATATATAAAGGTCGCCCTTCCTCAAAAACCAGTTGTATCCAATGCTAGGGTTCAGTGTTCATCTGTTTATAGCCAAAGAGCCAGCCCTGTCTGTGTCTGCAGACATTACAGTGGACATGTGGCAGGCATAACTAGAAACCAGAATGCACAGAATGCTGTTTACTTTCCCACCAAAGTGGTACCTATTTATCAACTTGCAATTTCTTGCTTTTGAATTGCTAGGTTGGCAGGAGCTGAGACAGAAACAGGAACTCAATTTGTCATACAGCACTCAGGCCTTGAACTACCGACCTTCCAGTCATTAAGTTCAGTGTCTTAACCACTAAATCCCCGCAGACCCCTTTATATATAAAACAAATAAATAAAACTGCACAGAATGGATAGCAAGATCCTGTGGAAGTCCTATCTACATGTACTGTATCCTACATTGCAATGGTTCCAGAAATGCTATGTTTATCTTGGAATCATGGTTCTATTTTTATACTGCAGCAGAAGCAACCTATTGCAAGCAATATGCATCAGGAGGCTGGACTCCCAATACTGTACATCATTAAAAATAAAATAAAAAATGCCACTGACTTTTCTGTTCCCTCCTCTGCCCACTGGTGGATGGCCTTCAGCAGCTTCTCGAACAGTCACTAAGATTATATCCACAAGGACGCACTCTTCAGCATCACTCAATGCTGCAAAAAAAAAAAAAACAGGACAGTAGTTCCATACATCCCTTCACAGAAAGAAGTAGAGATGCTATAGTTGTTAACACAGAACCTTTACATTCATTTCTCCAAGCAAATTTTAAGGCAGCTAAAAGGGGAGTGTTGGAAAGAATCCTGGCACTCATGGTAGAATAAGCTGTCTTGAATACCATTCTGGGGAAAAGGTAGGATGCAAATAAAACAAAAGGAATACATTTCCTTTTTTAAAAAAGTGCTATCACTTATTTTGTGGAACAGCCCATAACAGAATGTGAAGAGCAAAAAACTAAACCAGGGGTTCTCAACCTATGGTCAGGGGCCAGATGAGGCCCACAACACCATTTCATGTGTCCCCCCCCACTACCTCCACCACACCCGAAGTGCCATGTGTGGCAGGCAAGGCAAAATGGCCATCCAGCCCCTGAAGCAGTCTGAGGGAGCATGACCCAGCCCTCACCTTGAAAAGGTCGAGAACTCCTGATCTAAACACACATATAGACACAGCCAGTATAAGCACAGTGCTATGCTGTAATTTTAAATAGCTTGACAGTTGGGTGACGATGGAGATTTGATGTCTGACAGGTAGCTAAGAGCTCTATTTGATGGTCAAGGGAAGTATCTTGTATCGAGAGTATAAGTTTCAGATAAGTGATTTTAGTAGGCTATTACTTAGGAACATTTTCAAGGGGGAAAGTGATGTGTAATTTGAGATAATTTATGTTATAAATATGACTAAAAGTTTTAATTTCTAAGAAAACTAATTTAATTATAAAAGGTTCTTGTTTTTTTAAAATAATAATAATAATAAAAGTATTCCTTTGGTTAATATTGTAACTCAGCCTGAGTGAGAGTGGTTTGAGACAAAGTAATTATATATCACTACCTGCATAACACAGAAAAGTGTTACGGCAGGGGTGCTCAAGCTTTTCGGGCCGTGGGCCGGTCACGTGGCTCATTGAGCCAGTCACTATTGCCTGGGGGCCTGATATGGCCCCCAAAGCCAATTAATCCAGCCCACGAAGGCCTTGTCAATCCTGGAAGCAGAAGTAAAACGCGCCTGTATGGGCACATTTTACTTCCGCTTCCAGGAGTGACAAGGCCTTCGTGGGCCGGATGAATTGGCTTCAGGGGCCTGATCCAGCCCCTGGGCCATAGTTTGGGCACCCCGCTTTATGGCGAAGAGTGACAGACCAGGCTCAGAGGCTGTGTGTGTGGTAATGTCATAGTACTTTTGTGTGCACATGTGCGCACACACTCATACAGAGTGTTTCAATACAGTAGTTGTATTCTTTGGTCTGAAATGGACTAACTCAACCTGAGCAACAGCACCAGAACTGAACTCTGGTCTTGAGGAAGGGCTGAATTTTCACTTTGGTGCCCAAATAATAAACAGAATTTTAAACAAGCATTCAATGAAGAACCCATTCTCATAAAAAGGAAGGGGTATGTTTGGTAGAAACAGAAGGGGGATGGACGGACTCAAGCTGAAGGCAGCAAGCTTTTTGGCCCACCTACCTCCTTTTTGATCCTCAGAGTTTTCCAACAAGAGAGCCGTCATGCACTCCCAATCTTTCAGTAAACTCATGGCCCAATCCCACAAGCTATCCACAAGGTATGCGACATGGCTATGTAGCTAAGCAAAACAAAAACAAAACCCAAATCTTTAGAGAGAACATCCACTTAGCATGAACAACCACTATGATTCAAGAAAGCAATAAGAGAGGGAAGCAGCAGAAATATATAAAGGAATACGCAGAAGCTTTGTTTATTGTTGCTATTACAACTGTTTCCTGCTAGCAAAGAAGGAAACTGGATTTTAAACAGAGCAGCGGCTGATCTCTTTAGAAGTGGAGCCAAGTGCAGCACCAAAATCAAGTAAATTACTACCTCTAGAAACAGTTTTGTCCAGAATGCCAATATTGTTTCTTCTGACTACACCCTAACACACTCAATTTTCGTCAGTGATGAGAGGACACATCAGTGGTCAACTTAAACATATTTCCCAATAGGCTGTGTATGTACCACATCGAATATTATTCCTTTAATCGGGGGTGCCCAAACTATGGCCTGGGGGCTGGATCTGGGCCCCGATGCCAATTCATCAAGCCCAGGAAGCCCTCATCACTCCTGGAAGCAGAAGTATGGGTGTGTTTTACTTTCACTTCCAGGAGTGACAAGGGCTTCACAGGCCAGATGAATTGGAGGGCCATAGTCTCCCTGAACCATGTGACTGGTCCATAAAAAGTATGGTCACCCCTGGGACATTTTGTATTCCAAAAAATTCATAAAGCGAACTTCCAAAATTCATGAAGCAAAATGCAGTTTCCCATAGAAATGCACTGAAAACCAATTAATCCGTTCTGAAAAAATTCGTAAAGTGTCATTATTTTCAATGGATTTTCATTTGTAAAGTGAAAATTACGTTAACTGAAGCATTTGTAAAGCAAGGTAGCTCTGTATTTGGAGGAGACGAGTGAGATTTTTTGCCTTATTGACAGTAGCAACTAAAAGAATGATCACCTCCTTCCTCCACAAAGCAAACCACTGAAACAAAACAAAACATCTTTCTAACAAAACATCAAGCATTTCAAGAATAAAAGCGTGTACAGTGATACCTCACATAACGAGCAAAAAGAATTCCACGCAGTTACTCGTTATGTGAGTTACTCATTCAGCGTAACACATTTCCCATAGGAAAATGGCATGCTCTCTGCAGCAGCGGGGCGCTTGGGAAGGGTACCAGGAAGATCCCCGTACCCTTTGCAAACTCCTCGCTGACGCACACTCTCCAGCAGTGGGGCATTTGAGAAGGGTGTGGGGACCTTCCCTATACCCTTCCCAAATACCCCGCATGATATCCAGTCAGTGGCTATCAGAACGAGAGTAAAAAAACCTGTAGATTAAGTCTGTTTTAAGAACCAAAAACACCTCTCTAAAAAATCCAAAAATCATCCAATCATTCTGGAGATCATGAAACAGATACACAAATATGACAAATCCAGCTTCACTAGTCTGTTTACCCATAATAATTTGCATTCTTTTTACCTCACTTTCCATGCAGAATATTATTAATGTTCTCAGCTGGCAAGCAACAGGTTTGGGTTTTCCATTTCTTTTGGAAAAAACTTCCATGCCGGTTTCCTGGACAATTAACCTAACAGAAAAAGCATTATGATACATTATTAGCAATACAATATCTTTGCAAGGTTATGGACTGTATAAAATTGAATTTGGGGAAAAATTGAGGAAATGGCAGGATTACACAGAAATTGCCGCAGTGGCTCAGTGGTTAAGAAGCTCGCCTTGTTAGCTGGAAGGCTGGCAACAAGTTGGCAGTTTGGGACTCGGGTACTGCATGACAGATTGAGTGCCCATCTCTCTCCCAACTCTTGTCAACCTAGCAGTTCGAAAGCAAGAAATTGCAAGTAGATAAATAAGGACCACTTTGGTAGGAAAAGGGAACATGAAAGGAGTCTCATTCAGGCATCCCCAGAGTGGAGTTTCTCCAGCAAAAATCCTTTCAACCCAGAATAATTATGACACAAAATAATTATGACACAAAATAAAGATTAAAGAAGGACATACAGTACTATTAAACTATCAAAAATTATTATTTATCTTGGTGTTTGTGTTTAAAACTTGCAAGATCTAAAGGAATCAATCAATCAGGTTTATTTCGGTCATTGACCAACACAAGAACAAAAAAAACAACAATTGCTCTGGAATAACAATAAAATAGAATTATATCAATAGTCCAATAAGTAGAAGTCCATTAGTGTGGATTCACAGGGACCACAAAGAACACTAGTTCTAAAATCTAACGAGGATTAGGAATAATATCACAAAATAGTGTCCAAGTTATAGAACAATATTTTGCTTTGTTCAGTGATATAGAGTCAGGCTGGTCTGATAAAACCAATGAAGATAAAAGGAATACCTATGACCGGGGTACTTAATTAAAAAAATAAAAATTCCTGGAGAGCATCTGCATAGAGAGAACAGCGTAAAATAACATATCTAAAGGAAAATTTTGGCAGACTAAAGCAAGAAATTAAAAACAAATTGAACAATTAAAGAAGGATTAAATTATCATGGGTTGGTAGAATTAGAGCAACTGCCATACCCACCCACACCTCAAGCATTCTGGTAATACAAAAAGGAGGCTACCTCTGGCAACTGAACATGTGCACAAGGAATTCTGATTCTGATTCATCCAAGTCCGCTGTCACATACAGTGGCTATAAAGGCAAGGCCTAAAGTTATGAAGCAACCAAAGCTCTGTTGTGTTGTTGTTTTTTAAAAAAAACCAAACCTTTTATAAAGCAGTTCTCCAGCAGCAACAGCTAATGGTCGATGGGTGGTATAAACAAACTGGTATAAGGTATCACAGTCTTCAGATGATAGTGCATCTTCACAGTTCCTGTATGGAAATACTGTATTAACTACATTTTGCTCAATTGAAGAGTGTTACCGATATTAGCACCATAATCTCATACATTCTTATACTCAAGGGGGGGATCTACTGTGCCAAAGGGATCTTAATCCCATTTGTCATTTGGCTGACTATTCAAAACATCAAGGCACAACAAAATATGCATGTAAAACCTGACACCTATAATCCTGGGCACACAGTGTCAATATGAGTGCTTGAAAATGAGTTTTAAGTGAAGTCATTCCTCAAAGTCAGGAATTCTTTCAGTTATTCCAAAGAGAAATCATATTTCAGCAAATTTATATCACTAACCATACTTATTTCTATGAGTCAGAGGAGGGGGGAGGTCAAGAATGTGATTCTTTTTTAAAAAATATTTTTATTGATTTTTAAAACAAACATACAAAAAAGAAACTCAACTAATGCAATCAACACAATACAATACAAAATATAACAATAACAACAAATGAATAAGAATAAAAAGTAAAATAAAATAAGATACAAAATTATTATTATAATTCTCCGTTACATATTCTCCACATATCTTCAAAACAATTAACAACACCCTGTGTTATATACAAATGTGATTCTAATCAAAGGCTTCGCTGCACAATTATTTTAGTTTTGCCATTCTTTTCTGTTTAAGCTTAGAATTATTCAGCACCAAGACATCAGAATTTTGCAAGAAAATGTGTGATACCTACTGTCTCCCTTATGTTAAAAGGTAGCTCCTTTGCTATAAACACTGCCTGAATCTCAGCAAAGGTTCACCTATCTGAGGTTACATTTTTATTATTTATATATTTTATTATGTGGGTAAACCAATATTATATACAGTTTAACAACTAATTTGGAGTTCACTGCTTGAACACCAAAGCCAAAGTTAGTACAAGGAACCATATCATCAGGAAACTATAATTGAGGAAGTCAACCATCCACACTGTGTACATCAACTTTGGCACTGAGCATCTAAGCAGCAGAATATGCTGCTCCAGTATGGAGTGCATCCACACACACAAAAGAAGTTGACATCGCTGTTAAAGAAGCCATGCATATAGTGACAGGATTCCTCAAACATACACCAGTTGAGAAAATATGCCCTCTTGTTGGTATCGCTCATCCTAAGATAAGGAGAGAAGTAGCAGTGGATGCTGAGAGAAGTAAGTAAGAATGGATATGTGCCTCAAGTCCACCAGCACAGATCCAGGAAGAGCTTTATGGCAAGGACAAATACTCTTGAGGGTACACAAGGGCAAAACCAAATAAAAAGATGGATGAAAGAGCTCACTGGACAAGAAACAACATTACAAAAGGATATAGTTAAGGCACTCAATCTCCCCTACATCACTTGGAGGACCCTGAATAGGCTGAGAGCTAGAGTCCCTAAATGCAAGACCAATATGCTCAAGTAGGAGCTGTTGGCAGACAACAATACAATGTGTGACTGTGGAGAGATACAGAATCTGGCTTATTTATTGATCTGCCGATTGCTGCCCGAAACATGTACCGATGTGGACTAGTGTTTGGTCAATGACAAAGCCAAGAAAGTAGCTTCATTTTGGCAGTCCAGAGTTTGAGTGGGGCACAAAAGAACAACTAATTTACATTCTAGAATAGTCTGATGTCTTAAGAAATGACTTATATTCAAACAAACATATTTACTACTTAGCTGTAAAATTAATCAAAACCAGGATGTTGCATTAGTAACCTCAAGTTTGTACCATTCAACTCCCCATTCAGCTGCACATATAGAGCATGCTGAGAAAGCAAACTTATTTCCTATCAAACTGCTGCTTTACTAAACGGTTATAACTATACTATAACTATACTATAACGGTATCCAGTGCATAATGCCATGTTATAACTTGACAACAGAATTCTGACTCAGTGAAAGCTGGCAAGGCTTTGGCTAGTTAATAAAGTTAATCACATAATTTTCTTCTCGCACAGAGTTATTATCTTTAAAAATCATTAGAAAAAGAATTTTAGGGTCCTGAGGAGAAAAAAATACTGCCTACAGAGCATGGTGGGCCATGATATAGGAAAGAGCCCCCTCTTTAGCCATATAACCTTCCTGTCAGACTAACTTTCTTAATTAATGATTTGATTTTACAGGCAGGGAAGGAGTATCTCCACATATTTGCTTACTTCTTTTCTTCACATGCAATTTTCAGCTGTTTCCCAGGATTACAATATAAATACCATGTAAACAATAGTATAGATTAAAAAATAAATACTAGCTAATTAAATTTTCTCCTCGTTAATGTTAATATTTAATGAAACTATAGCTCTCCAATGTGGTCTTATTTTTAACTTGAAAAAAATTGGTTGCTTTCTTTGTGCGCCATGAGCTAAGAATTGCACATTCAGGGAATACTTTATGAGGGCGATACTTCTACTGAAAATACACAAGGTGCCAAGTGCCAGATATAGATTTAGGCAGAAGTGCACGCCAGTATTCAAGTATCTAAAAATAGTCCTGGCCTTTTGTATACCAAATCCATGTTATATCAATTTTTTTCTCTGTATTTCACTGTGATCAAACCTGAGCAGAACATGTGGAAAAGAAAAGAAGGCAGAGATTGGCAGACTGGGGGTGGGGGGTTGTCCTCATTTTAAAAAAAAAAAGCAAATAACACTTGCATACGCTTGATGGCAACTTTAAGGTCCTTCCGTTGACACAGACATACCACACTTAGTCCAGAAGAAAAAAGCAGACAGATGAAAGAAAAGAGCAGGAAACAAGTGAGAAGAACGGTGTAAAAGACACATACTAGTCCTCAGCCCTGTTGGCACACAAAGTCCTCTTCAGCCCCAGGCCAGGATTGATGGAGCTGCTGCCCTCCATCAAGATGGACTCAAGTCGGATTTAATCCACTTGGGGACCATCACCCTTCCCTGTGGACTTCAGCACCCAAGGCCATTAGTCCTCAGGGTGGTTAACCATCATCACGGTTAAAACAACCTAACATATATAAATTAACCAAGTGTCTTAGAGTTTTCTTATGACCTAAAGCATCCTGTGTGTAACTAGTGCACAAAGTAAAATAACTGAGCATTTGTATTCAAATACCTGATGAATAGTGAGAGCGCTAAAAACACAGATCTGTACTTTTGGAGGAATGTCAAAGAATGTCTCCCACTAAGACAAGACTATGGGCTGGACCATCTGGAGGAAGTCACTTAACAGACTTTGAAGCAAAATAGTTGGACAAAAAAAATAATCAAGTAAAATGGGGAGATTTGGATACAGGAAGATTTTTCTGTGAATGTGGAGAAATTCAACCAATACAGCACTTATGTGCAACCAATCTATACCTCTCCAGGTGTACAAAAAAGATCTAGTAAATAGATCAGAAAATGCTACTGAAGTAACCTGCTTCTAGTAAAAAAAAAGTCTAAATATATTTTAATTTGTTTTGAATTGTATCTGTATTTATTATACATCCATACTTTTAAATTGTGCAGTCCATCTCAAGTTTCTAGCTAGAGTTCCACGTCAAGGTTTGAAAGCCATTGAAAGGCTTAACCTGTGGCACTATGCAAGTCCTTCAACATGCCTCCAAACGCACATAAAGGACACCTAAGTATAATGTAGCCCATGGTTTGGTCTTCTTCACAGTTACATTGGGGAGAGGACTTCTATCCCCATGTGAACAGAGTGGCTTCACTTCAACCACAGCCAGTCTTCACTCTGTTCAGCATCCTCCACTGCCGTCTGGAAAGCGAAAATCCAGCTGGCCATTCACATGGATTCTGGATTATGTGATGATGGGGAATCGGAGATAGATGTTGCCAGAGTTTCACCCAGGCATCTGAGATATTAAAAAAGTTATTCTGTAGGTTGACTGTGGTGCACCAAGCAGGGTGTCTAGATTTTAATTGCTAGGCTGAGGGGGCAGTTATATTGGCATGGATTGGGAGGAGAGGCAGTGGAGGGATGTCAAAAATTTTACTACCCCACCGTGACATCATCACATTGTGGGCGGAGCTAACATCATGACATCATGGCATCGTGGGCAGAGTCAACATCATGACATCATGACGTTGTGGGTGGGGCCAAAGAAAAAATAAAAATAAATAAAAATAATTTAAAAATAAAATAAAAATAAGTACACGCACACACACACACCCCTCAACCCACCCACCCACCCACAACACAAACCCGTAAATAAATAAATAAATTAAATAAATAAATAAAATAAAAAATACATTAAAATACACCCACCCACCCCAAACACAAATCAACCAGAGCTTATAAACCAGAGCTTAAAGCTTATTCTGGCTAATCTTTCTCACACTAGGTCAGATGGAAGGAACTACAGAATGAACTCACCACAAGATGGCTTCATTTTGGCACTTTTCAACAGTTAAAGAAGTTAGGTACAGTAAAACCTCATATAACACTAAAACCTGGTTCCACAAGTCTTCGTGTTATATGATTTTTCGTGTTATCTGATCCTCTATGGGATCCATAGAGATACATTGTAACCACACAGGCTTTCGCGGTTGTTATCTGAAGCATCCCATAGGATCTTAATGTTATCTGATGCAATTCTTCCCACCCAGATTCCTTGATGTTATGCGATTTTCGTGTTATTCGATACTAATGTTATATGAGGTATTACTGTACTAAGTCTTTGCCTAACCAGTTCTCTAAGATAATATGCCTTAATGTACCTCCTTGAGGGTTCTCCAATTGGAATAGCAATTGGAACAGTACAGGTGAAGCTTATTGATGAGGTAACTCCAAGACTTTGCTTAAAAACCCCAAGCCACCAGGCCTTTTTAGGAACTGTGGTAGTACATCAATAGAGGTAAAGGTATTAAATACACATTAAAATACACACAGACACACCGCATCAAAAGATGAGTCACTTACCCTGGGGAGCAGGCTATAGGGAGCTTCAGGCTAGCAGCTTCTCTTCCTCCTCCCCGCTTGGGAGGATAGCAAGGAGGCTGTGCATACATGCCAAGCTGTCAGGAAATGGACCTATTTCCTAAGGCTTGAAATTGCCAATTTTCAAATAGGCCTCAGAAAAATCCATTTTTCTCTCTCTGAGCCTCAAGGCTGGGTAACAGCAGGTTTTTCAACCATGTTTTTCAGTATTTCTTATCTTTTGTAAGCTAGCTGAGAGCCTAGCCGTGTTGTGTCTTTGCATAAAGGTAAACAACCATTGTTGTGAGAAAGTTTTCTCATTTTGCTTGCTGTTACCTGATTGGGTAAGCAGTCCCATCTGACTGCAGATTCTCCATTTTGGAGAGAAGAAAGAGTTCGTCTCTGATTCTTCATGGATTAAGACCTGTTTTTGATTAGAGAGCTTTTGTTTCTGGTTCTTTATGGGCTAGCAATCTTTAGCCTAGGAGCTAAGCACTTTTGCTCCTTAAAAATGGTTACCTAGATTTACCTGTGGACTTTATTGGACTGACCTGTGCTACTGACTTTTATGCTTTATGAACCTGATCAATAAATCTTCATCATTTTTCTGAACAACGTGTCTTCATTGGACTAATAAAGGGTAAGAGCTGCCTTTCACACACACAAATCTTTGAACACGCTACCAAATAAAAACCCCTTAAGAGCTGATAAGCAGCTGAGAGTTGGATCTCTGTTCTAATTAGCCGTCCAGCTCGCCCTGTGTAGGTTTGTTTTGGTTTCCAGGGGTTTTCCAGACGTGTGGGGGCCGGCTGGATCGTGACATGGTGGCAGCGGTGGGATAAACGAACCCTGAAGAAGTTTTTTTTTGTGTGTGTGCATGCTCTAATTCTCTGCCCGGCAAGAAGCAGCAGCCTTTGTTTGTTTGGCTGAAAGCCTGCGTGTGTGCGTCTACAGCAGAAGCTGAGAAATTGCATCCTTGGAATGTATTTTCCTGAGATAAGGGTGCTGAAAGGAAAGCAGGATCGCAGCTGTTTGCTTCTTCGGTTGCTGTTTTGAGTTTTGAGTCGGATTCTCAAACTCCCAGATCTGAGGGCCGTGGGCCGAGGGCCGTTTCCAGTGCTGGCAAGTCCAGAGGGACTGAGACGTCTTCCATGCCTACAAGATGGAAGGTAAGCCAGTGGCTGATGAATGTACCCCCTCACCACAGTTAGCACCCCAAGACAGACTCCATTCCAGATGGGATCTTGGAGAAGGTGCCCAGATGATGTTTAGCCAAAAGGAAGGGCCCAGGGTGGGTGAAGCTTGTCCAGATGACTTCTGAGACTTCCCCAGACGCCCAGCAAGCCCCAAGCCCTAAATAAGACTCTTTTGTGTTGAATTGGAGTCAAAACTCCACAGAGTGCCTATTTTCACTCAGAAGCAGTTCCTTGAAGTTATTTTCCCCCAAAGCCAGGAAGAAGGAGTGGAACCCTTCAGATAAGATTTATTTTCCTGCATTGAAGTTCCTAGTTGCTGATTACATGTGCTGTTTTGGTCTTTGAAGACCTGGAAAGGTTGCTGATTGCCTCATTGTGTTTGAGATACCAGCGTAAAGGTGGAAGAGCTCCAACGGACTCCTCCACGTGTCCAAGGAAGAAATGTTGTGCTAGAGTGTGTGGGCCAGAGCCACCACTCTGAAAAGTGTTATCTACAGGCTGTTACACTACGCTGTTTTGGTCAGCTAGTGGGAAGTGGGAAATAATTGCTGGATGCAGTGTTTCCCTGAGTTTTACTACCCTTCGAGAAAGCCAAGAGCTGAAGAGGGGAGTAGTCCGTAAAGATGGCTGTGGGAAGCCCAACTAGCGGTTTCAGCAATAGCAGAGGCCAGATCCAGATCCAGATTCCCGACGTACTGAGGAGAGTGAATGGAATCCTGCGCGCTCTTGAGTTGAGAAGCTAGTCAAGCCATCAATTCTGTTGCCTGTTTAGTTCCCAAACCTCACAGGGATGAGGGTGATGGGTTGTTTGATTGATTCCTTTGGACTGTGTTCTGATAAATACCTTAAAGGTTGTTTCTTGAGTTTTTTTTCTAGGAGATGCACATGTTCCTGACGTCTGAAAGAAGAGCTGATAACGGAACTCTGAGTGGACTTTGTTCCACTGGCTGTTTAATTGTTTGCAGGTGCAACATCGAAGAAGACGAAGAAGGGGGGAAATGTCATTGTTTCTTGCTAATCATCTGTTTATTTTTCCAGAGGCTCGTACAAGCGGCCTCTGTGACATGTGTGGTGTTACTGACCTGTTTCCTGATTTAAAGGTTGTTCTGTTTGGGCAAAATGTGTTTTGGAAAGGGAAAACCTTTGGTACCTGAAAATGCCCAAGTCTTTTGTTCCAGCAAGGTTTTATACCTGAGTTTGCTTGCAATGCAGAATGTAACTTATGTAACGTGTACCTCCAGTAGCTAAAACTGGAAGAAGCTTTAATGCTTGATATCCTACATATATAAGGGATAGCTTGTTTGCTCAATTGCTTTGCTCACATTAGTAAACAATGCCTTTTGGTAAAGTCAAACCCCCGGTTTGCCTTTCCAGAAAGGAGGGCGTGTCAGGAAATGGACCTATTTCCTAAGGCTTGAAATTGCCAATTTTCAAATAGGCCTCAGAAAAATCCATTTTTCTCTCTCTGAGCCTCAAGGCTGGGTAACAGCAGGTTTTTCAACCATGTTTTTCAGTATTTCTTATCTTTTGTAAGCTAGCTGAGAGCCTAGCCGTGTTGTGTCTTTGCATAAAGGTAAACAACCATTGTTGTGAGAAAGTTTTCTCATTTTGCTTGCTGTTACCTGATTGGGTAAGCAGTCCCATCTGACTGCAGATTCTCCATTTTGGAGAGAAGAAAGAGTTCGTCTCTGATTCTTCATGGATTAAGACCTGTTTTTGATTAGAGAGCTTTTGTTTCTGGTTCTTTATGGGCTAGCAATCTTTAGCCTAGGAGCTAAGCACTTTTGCTCCTTAAAAATGGTTACCTAGATTTACCTGTGGACTTTATTGGACTGACCTGTGCTACTGACTTTTATGCTTTATGAACCTGATCAATAAATCTTCATCATTTTTCTGAACAACGTGTCTTCATTGGACTAATAAAGGGTAAGAGCTGCCTTTCACACACACAAATCTTTGAACACGCTACCAAATAAAAACCCCTTAAGAGCTGATAAGCAGCTGAGAGTTGGATCTCTGTTCTAATTAGCCGTCCAGCTCGCCCTGTGTAGGTTTGTTTTGGTTTCCAGGGGTTTTCCAGACGTGTGGGGGCCGGCTGGATCGTGACACAAGCACTGTAGGCATGCATGCACACCAAGTGCTTGGCGCACATGCACAGTGGGGGAACCAGTGAAAAGGTAAGCCCCGAAGGTGGTTCCCCCAAAAAGCTGCTACCGGTTCTCTGGGACACTGGGAAAAGTTACTACCGGTTCTGGCGAACTGTTGCGAACCTGTTACATCCCATCACTAAGGAGAGGATTGTTTATTATTTTTATCCATAGGTTTAGTAATGGCAGTTTGTGCTTATTATATATATCAACATTAATATAGACAACTGAAGTTCATCATACGATAAGTAAGTAAGTAAATAAATCAATAAATTTATGTAGTGCTCAGATATGAATAAAAAAAGATTCACATTGTGCAGTAACAACAGCAATGCTGAACAGCTGCAGTATCAGTGCAATGTTTGTCAGTTCAAATGTAGAACAAGGGTAACATTTCATGGTTTTAGGACATCATTGTATGATCACAAAGGCACAATGTCCCTCCTAGCACAAAATCAACATGAGCAAAGAACACTGTACTTTGTTCTCCTGTCTAAGCACCAGGAAGATGACACTGTGCAGTTGACAAGAAGGATCATTTGCCTTCCAAGGGAATCATGTGAACAATTGACTCTTCGCCTCCCTTCTCTCCCAAGCTTAGAAAACCACAGGACGGCATAGAAACAATGCCAACATTCAATAGATAAGCAACGTGGTCGACATTTATTCATTGCTGGGAATGAATGTGGATGTTCCACAACTGGAACTCTCAAGTTTCCCCAGCAAGGCCAAACAGAATAAGAACCAGGCTTTGCAAGCTTTAAAAAGAAAGGCAAAACCACTTCATCATGATCCATTCTGACCAGAAACATTGGAATAATTAACATTTTGGACTGTAAATCCTAAAATTTGGCAACCATGATAGTCAGTGCTGAGAGAGTTCAGGGAACTAAAGCCCAATAGAAATAATGCAAGTCAGCCTGTGACTAAGAGAATCCAACCAACTCAGTAGACCCTATCCTTCAGTGTACAGTTGTACCTCGCTTAAAGAGCATAATGCGTTCCACAGGATTGCTCTTTAAGCGAGTTTGCTCTTTAAGTGAAACACCATTGTAAATGACCAATGGGGGGGGGATTGTGAACCCCAATTTATTTGTTAATCGAGTTTTTGGTTGATTTTATTTGTTAAGCGAAGCGAACATTCAGAGAATATTCAGCTCTTTAAGCGAGTTACTCTTTAGGCGAGGCACTCTTTATGCGAGGTTTGACTGTATATCCAGCACAAGAGGCAGGACAAGTATTTTCCCATTCTCCCCTTCAGTATAATGAGTGCTAAATCTCAAACAAAAATTTAAAAATGCTCACGATGTTTGGATGGACGCAACCATGTGTGGGAATGGCCAGTTGCCACATTATCCCTTGCGTATTACTTTTTTGACTCTATAAATTAGAGCAGAGATGGACAAAGGGCCTTTCTGCAATCCCAAAACTCTCTGGAGAGCTGCATCAACCCTTCTACATCAAACTACTTCAATACAAACCTGAAATCATTCTAATTGTTTAGAAAAGAGAGAGCACCATAGCTAAGAGCACCTTGTTTTGAGGAAAAAATACACTTGTGTTTTTTTCACTATTCAAAAATGATAGTTTTCTAGGAACAGGATCTTGGAGAGGCTCTAGGCCAGTGACAGCAAACCTTAGCATTCCAGGTGTTCTTGAATTTCAATTCCCAGAAGCCCTGATCAGCAAGAGTGGTGACTTGGGCTTCTGGGAATTGAAGTCGAAGAACACCTGGAGTACTAAGGTTCACCACCACTACTCTAGGGAGTGGTGGTGAACCTATGGCATGCATGCCAGAGAGGGCACTCCCAACTCTCTCTGTTGGCACGCACTCCATCACTTCCTCCGTCCCCCCCAGCAGAGAGTTCATTCTTCCCTCTATCCAGGAGCCCAATGGAAGTGCTTCCTCCCTACCTACAGCACAGTTTGCCCTGTCTCTCTGTCCAGCAGCCCAATGGGAACACTTTCTCCTCCCCCCCCCCCAGCACAGAGTTCGCCCTACCCCTGTTTGGGTCCTCTGTCTCTAAAAAGTTTACCATCACTGCCCTAGGGCTATAAAATCAATTTATATGATTCACACATTATTAAGAACATTTCACCAATAGGAAAAAAGGAGTGAAATTGAATCATGGGTTTGGTTCAGTCTAACATCTGGGTGAAATTACAAGGCTTAGAATGCAAAGATAAGTGACTCATAAGTGACAAAAACACAATATTTGCATGTTTTTAAAATCAAACCTTTCACTAACACTTTTTAAAAGTGTTTAAAGACTGCTGTCATAAAGAAATGTTTTGTAATATGACACAACACTGCATTCAAGAATCACATTCATTACCCAATTTTAGATATACAGTAAAACTTTGGATAACGCTAAAACTTGGTTCCACAAGTCTTAGTGTTATCCAATTTTTAATGTTATCCGATGCATGCATCGGATAATGTTAAAATCCTATGGGATGAATCGGATAATGTTAAAACTCCATAAATATACACTGTAACCGGCACAGGCTTTACCAAACGTTATCCGATGCATCCCATAGAATTTAATGTTATGCGATGCAATCCCCCCCCCCCCCGACTGCTTAACGTTATGCGGTTTTAGCATTATCTGATGCAAACGTTATCCGAGGTATTACTGTACACTTAAAAAAATGCATTAATCTATGTATTGCTGCAATATGGCATGCTACTGCTTATTTCTTAACCAGACATAAATTGTGTCTTGCACTCCCTGGTCATTTAATTACAGTATATGTAAAATAAAAATATATATTTACTGTGACAGGAGCATCGAGAGTTTCATGGCTTGAACTGCTACTTCATGGTCCTTGTCCAGAGCCATGGACACAATTCGATCCTAATGGATGCAAAAATAAATTACATTTAAACTTTCTGTGATGATAGTTTTTGCTGCATAAATTTCTATTTATTATTTATATTCATATTATGATGGTGGAATATGATCTTTTGTTCTGTTGAAATAGATTGAGCATTACAAGCTGAAAGGTTTATAATGAATGACAGGAAGCAAAAGGAATTCACTGGCTGTTTAAATCTGGAAATCCAACAAATACAGTACTGTATTGTGCTTGAGAGTTGAAATGTTGGTTGCAATGGTGATGATGCTTAGGGTTTGCAATAGAATTGTTGGTAGTGCCCCCTGCAGGCTGTAACAACAGAATTCTTCACTTTAGAGACACAACTGAGCTCTCAAATTAGGTAAAGGCCGCACTTGCTCGACAGCTAGCTGTATCCAACTCTAGGGTTCAGTGCTCATCTCTGTTTATAGCCAAAGAGCTGGCACTCTTATAGCTGGCACTCTTATAGCTGGCACTTATAGCTGGCACTGTCTGCCTCTGCGGATGGAGCTGGGACAGAGACAGGAGCTCACTCCATTATGCAGCACTTGAGTCTCGAGCTGCTGACCTGCCGACCTTCCAGAGGTCAAGTTCAGTGTCTTAACCACATGAGCCACCACAGTCCTTGCTCTCAAATTAGGGATCCTACTACTGTGGAAGTAGCACAAAGAACAGAAAGTCTGTTAATTAATTGGGACCTTTAACAAGAAAAATAAGCAGATGAGCTTAGCCTACATATATTATTTTAAAGTTCAAACATGATTTTCAAATTCAGTATGATTCCAATAGAAGCTGCAGGATCTGTTACTAGTAAGCTATTAAATTCTGCCCAAAATTTGATAAAAACATAGCTAATGAGCAGCACTTAAAAGAAGTTAAAATTATTTACATGGCAACATAATCAGGATCAGAGCAGCTGAACACTGCTGATATTCTGATATTCAGATAGACTTATTTATTCTCTAATATTAAACATGCTGATCTGAGTGAAGACAGAAAGTTTACATGTTTTTATGATATACTGGACTAAAACATTCAAACTTTCCAGGCAGTGGCAAGAGGAAAGCATGGCCTATCTATTCACCATACCCTTTTTAGTGTAAAAAAATAAGTAAGGACATGTCTTTGAACCTCTCAGAATTTTCAGTTTTTTCATAGTTTGATTAAATGGACAGGATACTTACCTGTAACTGTGGTTCTTCAAATGCTCATCTGTGAATTAACACATTTGGGTTTTCTCTGTGCCTGCATGGAGACCTTTGGAATATTCTAGAGCCTAAAAGAGTCTGTAAGTCTACACTTTCTCCACTGTGGAGGCTTCCCACTCCACAGCTAATCCTCAATTCCCCCAAACCACTGCTGACTGAAAATGTGCACTTGAATGACAGAGGGAAGGATAGGCGGGTTGTGTGAATTCACAGATGACCATTCAAAGAACCCCAGTTACAGGAAAGTAACTTGTCTCTCTCTTCTTTGTGATCTGTATGAATCATATATTTGAGTGGTGGTCAAGCTCGAATATCACCTGGTGGGATGTCACACAAAAACAGAAACAATTGCTGTTTTACCAAATGGAGCATCTACTTTTGCCCTAACATCCAATATGTCATGCTTGGTGAATGTCAGAGTCTGGGATTGTGTTGCGAGTTTACAAATGTCACTCACTTGAACTCCTGTAACAAATTCTGTGAAAGTAGCAACTGCGCAACATGAGTGTGCTTTCAACATTGTGGCAAGCAGTTTCTTTTGCCACAGAAATGCAGAAAAGGTGGCTCATGCCTAAGAGAATATAGCTTTTCTTCCTGATGTGACTGCAACTAAGAACATGGGCTTGACCATCTTAGGGCAGAAGCATCCATAGGCTTGGACAGAGGCTTTGTAAACTGATTCAGCACTAGATTTAGAAACCACTGAGGCTGAATAAATGGATATACATCCCTTAGGCGCTTCAAACATTTCTTGATGATCAGATGTCTGAAGAAATGCAATGCCTCAAATGCAATGCCTCAAATGCATGAGCCTACTAGAGTAGACAAATATATTTTTAACAAGGAGTGGGACATGCCTCTTTTAAATACAGTAAGAAATGGAAGAGAGTATGTAGCATAGAAGAGAGAAAAGGCTGCTGTACTGATACAGTAAAATTCACAAATTTCACCCATTTGTATTCGTAATTCCAACTCATGGGTGGCTTTCTAGCCTCTTGAAGAATCACTTCAATTGAGGTGAATTCCCTATGCCAGTGATGGCAAACCTTTTAGATACTGAGCTCCCAAACAGAGGGGTGGGCTGAACTGTGCTGGGGGGAGGGAGGAAGCGCTCCCATTGGGCTGCTAAGCAGAGGGGGTGGGTTGAACTCTGTACTGGGGGGGAGGAAGTGCTCCCATTGGGCTGCTGGGCAGAGGGGGTGGGTTGAACTCTGTGCTGGGGGGAGGGAGGAAGCACTCCCATTGGGCTGCTGGGCAGAGGGGTGGGTTGAACTCTGTGCTGGGGGGAAGAAGGAAGCGCTCCCATTGGACTGCTGGGAAGAGGGGCCAAGCAAACTCTGTGCTGGAGCAACTGTGTGCATGCCAACAGAGGGGTCTGAGTGCCCCCTCTAGCATTTATGCTATAGGTTTACCGCAACTGCCTTGTGCAGTTAACCTCAGTCAGACTAGGTCTGGGTGACAGACTTTCCCCTTGTGCTGTTATCTATGTGGTAGTACCTTTGCGGTTGTGACCATGAGACTGAGCAGTTTCTGTGCCATGTAAGGTCTTAAAGATGCATTAGTGATAAATTTATCTATCAGGATCAGAAGCCTCTCTACTCTGTCTTGAGGTAAGTATGTTTTTATGGTTTTTGAATCTAGTACAGCCCCAATATACTGACCTGCTCTCTTTTGATTTAAATATGAGTTTTCCAGGTATACTTGAAAACTGAGATCTAATACAGACCAGACTGAATTTCCTCCATAAGGATCTGTTTCACTGGAGTTCTATAGATTGACATTGTCAGAATTGGAATTGCATGGTTGGCAATCGTGCCAACTGCTTTTAATTACTTGTCCCAAAGATCAAATTCCTTACAACTACTTCAGCAAACCTTTTACAAAACTGACTATTCTTAGTGCTCCTTACCATACTAATAAAGGCATTTAGTGTGTCCATCAGTGAGGGAAATCCTGTTGGAACAAGTGATGCAGTTTTTGAATGGGCCCACTAGGGTCATAAAAGGCAGGAAGGCTGCCAAACAATGACTGATGACTAACAAATATAATTTGCTGAGGCTGACAAAGAACTACAGAAGGGACAGAAAAGAGGGATCAAAGAATACCAGTAACAATGAGTGAATAAAAACTCTGTACAAAGCATGAGGTAAAAGCAAAGGCTCTAAGAATACCTCCAAGATTTACCTCAGCAGTGGCTAAAAGTAAATTTAGGATTAGCTGCAAAGTGGGTACCAAGGCTCACGACATCATCAACTGAGGCAATTTTTTAAAATAAAACATTTTTTTATTCCCCTTACGCCTGAAGGCCCCAAGGCTTTTGAGTTAGCCCTTTCATTGACAGAAAATGGTTGATCGAATGAGGGAGATTTTAATTATTGAAGAGTACCACAGGAATGACTTCACTAGAAATGGAATTTTCCCATAACTAAAGACTTCCACCAGGCTCTCTACCACCAACAGCTTCCTAAAACAAAAGCTTTAAGGGATGGATATCAGGAACATTTTATTTCAAAAAAAAAAAATCACCATGATTGATGATTGCATCTGCTTTACATGAACAGGATTCCAGCTTTAAATGTCAAATATAAATAGTCTAAAAACTACTATAACATTAATGCATGAACAAGTCGTGAATCCAGCTTCCCACAGACCTGAAATATTACTGAAACCCAATGTGATTTTGAAAATGATCAGCCTTCTCTAGCCAACCAACAAAAATGTTCAAGCAGGAAAGACTGATTTTAGTTTACCTTGAACCTACTGGTGAAGAGATCCATTTGACAAACAAGCTCTTTTCGGCTATATATTCCCTGTAGTCCCTGAAGGCACTTTAGCCGGACTTCAGGTTGCTGAAAAATAACAAGAGACAAATTAAGAACAATGTTCACAGTTGTTGCTATGGAATGCTATTGACAAAGAATATACTAATATACTATAGTAACTCTCAGAAAATAGTTTTTATGTAGTCAGTGTCATTACTATGTGCCATCAAGTCAGAGCCAATTTATAGTGATCCTAATAAAACCTTCAAGGTAAGTGGGATACATAACTAGGACAACTCTGTTATACCAATTTTTACTGTCATAGATCTCAAGCATATATGAACCAACCTTAGTTTTCTTGGATATATATATATTTTCTTTTTACCAGGATCTACCAATCGCATGGGAGATGAGACAAATCTTGGCACAAAATCATAGCTTAGAAGGTAGTCATCTAGCCATGAGCCATAGTAGCAAAATTACTTGTTCACATTTACATCTAAGTTATTACAGGTCAGACACTCTAGCAGCCTAATTTAAAAGGGTGAAACTGCCTTTTTGTCATCACTGTTTGACTTTTCAGGGTGAGAACCCCAGAAGATCTATTGCAATGGAGTACTACATTTCCTAAGCCTGCAATCTTAGACATACCCATCAGTAACCTCAGGTGGAATTCAGCCACCCAAGGCTGAAGCCAAATTTGCCACCCCCTGGTGGATGCTGGTGCCCACTCCTGCTAGGGCTTCTAGGAATTGTAGTCCATGAACATACATACCCCAAAAGTGCCGCCTGAGGCCGGAGCCCCTCCCCCCCCCCCAGCAATGCCACTGATACCCATATAGGAATAGGTATCAGTGAACTCAACAGGGCCCACTTCTTTTATAGAAGTAATGCACTCTTAAATCCACAAAAATTATAGACAAAATTATAGCTCAAGTGGCTAAGACACTGACTGCAAGGCGGAAGGTCAGCAGTTCGATTCCCAAGTACAGCAGGACAGAATGAGCTCCTGTCTTTTTCCCAGATCCTGCCAGCCTAGCAGTTCGAAAGCAAGAAATTGCAAGTAGATAAATAGAGCCAACTTTGGTGGGAAGGTAACAGCATTCCGTGCGCTCCGGTGTCTAGTCATGCCTGCCACATGACAATGGAAATGTTTGCAGAAGCAGACAGCGCTGGCTCTTCAGCTTTGAAACAGATGAGCACTGAACCCTAGAGTCGGATACGATTGGCCTTCGAGCAAGGGAAACATTCACCTTTACTATATTCTGTAAACATATTGTGGGGCTCTGAGTTGGTCTATTAAGAGAGGGGTGAGTGTTAAAAGCATAAGATTGAAAGCGTGTTTGAAGCAAACAAATGACATGCTTGGCGTCCCATTACTCCTGCTTAACTAAAGGCATATAGGGTTCTGTTCAACTGTAATTCTGCACATTTAAAGCAGAGAGAGAAAGTAGGAAAGAAAGTAAGAAAGAACAAACTGAATAAAATATTATTCCTCAAACTAGATTTGTCCTTTAAAACAAAGGATTTTCATGAAACAATCTATGAACTAAAATCACACACTTTAACTATCACTTTTGAGAAACATACTTCATTTTTTTTAACAATTGAGGCAGATCAAACTCACTTTATCATATAGCATCCATCCAACATATTTCAAATAACTATCATTTAAGAATGTATCAGGATACATTTTCATCCAGCTGCCCATTTCTTCAATGCAGATAGCCCGGATTTCTGGAATAACATCACTATTTAAAAAACAGAAGCAAACAAAGGTTACAGTCTGTTGGTAAACAATTCATACACACATGTATGTCTGATATAATTATAACATTTTATATCATATGTACTCCATTCACATCACTTGATTAATCAACTTGCAGGGGCTGACAGCTAATAAATAAAATTGTTCTTCAGAAAATGTGAAGCAATATAAAAGTTCCACCTGTGCTATCAGACACAGATGCAAGATCAACTTTCCTCAACTTAATGCACTCCCAATACATTGGACTGCAACTACTATCAGAACCAGTTCAATGTTGCTTGGGTATGCGAATGGTAGGTCAACATATATAAAAGGCGTCACGTTTGGGGAAATTGTGCAAGGATTACTGGAAGATGCAGCTTCCGAACAACTTATCTGCATACGTGAACAAGCCCACAGGGAGATTATGTCTCTCATCTCATCTCTAAGATGTTGAAATCCTGAGTAAAGGAGCCTTCCAAGAATATAAAGATTCTTACCGATAGCGCTGCAGAAAGGTCCCTTTGAAAATAGCATTCATCATATTCTCTATCTCGAGTGGTTTCTGTTCGTACTGGAATTAAAAGAATGGAATCTTTTCTTCACCATAGGCTAGCCTTTATTCCAAAACCAAAGCTCATTTCACCAAAACCTTATTGAATAAATATCAACCTGTATTTTAAACCATGGGAAAGCCAAACATTTCACAGGACAAGAACAGGGGGGGAAAATCTGAACCAGAATACCTGATTTGCCTTTCATTATATTTGACTTATTTGCTCACCTACTAATTTTCTGTTGTAAATAAACATCAGCACTCAAGTTCACTAAACAGGTCTAGGAGATGTCTAGCCCTCCAGGTACTGTATTAGCATCAATTCACATTAGCCAGGACAGCCAAGCTTCAAGTAATCAGTGCTATAATCCAAAATCATCTAGAGGGAACATAAGGTTCATCTTGCTGACCACAGCCCTACCTTTAACTGCTGCAGAACCACTTTTGTGGCATTTATATCTAGCAATATTGTAGACAGTAGTTTTAGAGGAGCCAGTTTCCACAGTCATCTACACCTTTCTGGACCATGACCATAACCTTGACTCATGACTGTGATAACTACAAGCGATTAACACAAATGAACAAAATTATTTCCAAACAGTCTCATGTTGCCTCTATAGACTGTGTCAATCTTTTACCTCTAGGGCTAAAATATGATGTAGCAGGATGTTCAGAATTAATCTGTATCCCTTAGAGTGGGTAAAAGGAAATTATTTCCTGATAACCCACTGGTAGTATCTTTCTAATCTGTTTATAAAGCAACCTGGTTAGTAATGATCCATATAAATCGAAATAATAATAATAATAATAATAATAATAATAATAATAATAATAATAATAATAATAATAATAATAATAATAATAATAATAATAATAATAATAATAATAATAATAATAATAATAATAATGATTAGCCATTAGTAATGATCCAAAAAAATTGGCTTTGTTTGGACACAGAGTTACTACACCCAAAAACAACAACAAAGGATTGATTGGGAGTTCTCTTCAAGTAAGGAGAGAAGAAGAGTTTTGATTTGAACCTTACTCATTATTAGCATGACATATAGATTTGTTACCATAAAGAGGGAAGACTAAAGTCATGTCCCACAGTTCATTTCCAGTTTAGAGCATAACATCTGATGATATAACCCAAAGCAGTCTTCAATACAGTGGGAACTTTTCTAAGCCAGTCAAACTTTGGGGATCACCACTTTTTTTGCCCTTTCTAAGTCAAAAGAGACACAAGTTTTGCTACTGATATCTTCCAAGTTCTGGAGATTCTTTAGGGCAACTTTGGAGTCTAACACAATGTCAAAATGTAGTTTCCTAACTGTTTTTCCAATGTGAAGCTTAGAGGAACAGACTAGGGCCCAGAAGACTTGAGTTCAAATTCTCACATAACCATGATTGTCACTAGGTCAACATAGGCCACTCACGCAGTCTTAGCTTCATCAATGTCACTCAGCTCCCTGGAGGTAATAAGGTAAAAAGTGGGCAGGAAGGTCATTCTGTACTACACTGTACATCTGGAGTTGCAAGTTTTGGTGAAATCAAATGCCACCTCAACTCCTCCCAAATTCCTGGAATCCAGTAACTAGCATAGCATACCACACAACAGATATTTTCATGAACCATTATTAACCTTGCTACAGATATTTGCCTTACCTCTCTTCTTTTCTTTTCTAGCTGATCCAGTCTATAATTGGTCCTCTTGCCTGCAGCTTTACTCTTTTCCACTTCATATAATCTTTCCAGGTTACGCTTATTTACATCTAGATTGAGTCTGAGGTTTACGAGTGCTGTCAGAAGTTTCACAGCTAGACACCAAGCAAACAAAGGAAACACAACAAAATCAAGCCTAGAATGTCAAGTGTTCACAGTTCAGTATAAAAATTGTTTTAAAAAGCTCAACAGTGATTTTCCATAGTTGTCTGATAATAACTAGAATTATGTGGATTGTACACTTCAACCTAGCACAGAAATCTGCTTTTCTTGGAACAAAATTATGTTGCTTAGCAGCAGTGAATATTCAGTGGGAAATGACTGAGTTTGATAGTTCATATACAATGCCAGCATAAAACATTTAATCCATTTTTGTTTTCCCAAATCAACTCAATGAGCTGAACATTTTTTGTACATATTATACTACATATTCAAATGTACTACAATAGAATACATCATAGAACAGCATTATTGTCTCCACTCTTACTTAATATTTTGGCATGGTTCTATTTTATGGTGCATTATTAAAGATTCTCTTAACTGATATAAACCCATTATAACTGTTTAATTAAAATGTTCATGTAACTTTAGTTATTTTCCAATTGCCCCCAGAACATTTGAACATGTTAAAATAAAGGCTTTTTCACTAATCTCAACCTTCTTAAAATTTCAAACACAATACCACTATGAAGTTTGCCTCTTGTTTTAACTTTCAAAGCTTTTCATGTTTCCCTTGACGCTAACTCAAATTAATAAATGTATCCCCAAACAGGACAGTGGAACCTACAGATTCCTCAAACTCAAGAAGAAAAAGCCATCAGTCTTTAAGCTCCATCAAAGTATCTCCTCAAAAAACTGTTCCTTTGTGAAGGATTTGTTATCTTATTAACCTGGAGACTAAGCCTCTTCAGAGTAAACCTCATAGTCTCAGCAATAGAGAAAAACAGTGGAATAGGCCTATTTAGATAAAGGTCCAAAAATAACTGGCATATTCCAGGTTGACTCAGCCTTCCATCCTCCCAAAATTGGTAAAATAAGTACCTAGCATGTTGGAGTCAAAATGCTAATTAACTTGTAAACTGCCCACTATGTGCTATTGGACAATATATAAGTGTACAGTAAAACACCGGATAACGATTGGATCGGATAACGCTAAAATCGCATAACGTTAAGTAATCTGGAGAGGAGAATGGAACTGAATAACGTTAAGGTCCTATGGGATGGATCGGATAACAACTGCTAAAGCCTGTGCGGTTACAATGTATCTCTATGAAGCTTTAACGTTATCCGATCCATCCCATAGGATTTTAACATGGATCGGATAACACTAAAAATCGGATAACACCAAGACTTGTGGAACCAAGTTTTAGTGCTATCCGGTGTTTTACTGTAATTGCTATTACTATTTATTGCTATATTATCAATGTAGACTCTAAGATACCACGTCAATGAGATATGGAGTCCTCCAAATCAATGCACTCTTGTACCTTGCTTAAAGAGCATAATGCGTTCCACAGGATTGCTCTTTAAGTGAGTTTGCTCTTTAAGCGAAACACCATTGTAAGTGATTAATTGTGACTTCTGGGGGGGGGGTCTGCAAACCCCGATTTATTTGTTAAGGGAGTTTTTGGTTGGTTTTATTTGTTAAGCAAAGTGAACATTCAGAGAAAATTCTGCTCTTTAAGCGAGTTACCCTTTAAGTGAGGTGTTCTTTATGCGAGATTTGACTGTATCTGAAGCATTCCAGCAGTTCAACTTTGCAGATCCAGATTCCTTATAATCAGCTCAGCAATGTCAGGACTAAGAGACTGCTTTGAGTTGAAGTCAAAGCTCAGACTATTAGGAATTATACACAAAACCTTCCATCTATGATGCCTAATTCAAAAGAATCATGAATCCAAGCAGCCTCTGCTTCAGGATTCACTGGTCCTCCAAGAAGGAATAAGATGATACATAATGAGTGGCTATAAAATAATTCACTTGCTCCTTATGTCAAGGGTAGGGAGGAAATCTCTGGCCTCCACCTGATTTGGGCTTCTTTCAGGAGGCCTGTGAAGAGGAGCCCCAGGGTTTTGCACCCCATTGTCCCCTCAATCCCATATCTAGGCAGCAAGTTATCCTGTCAATTGTCATGTGTGTGCACATATGTGCATGTGCACTGAGGGTAAAGAAGAGTGTGGACACAAGGGCTTTTCCAACAGAGGAAGGAGTGAGAGGGATGATAGAGGAGCTGACCAAGGGAAGGTATGATAAAGAGGAAGCATCAAGAAAGCCAGAAGAGGCTATCTGTGGAAACCTCCTCCTTGCTCTGGTGGAAGGCTTTATGCCCTTGCCAGTAGATGGTGAATAAGGAGCCCACAGCTTTCTAGTACAGTAACTGGCAGACACTTCCAGAGTTTGTGTCACTACAAAGTGGCCAACAGAGAGAATGGGAAGAACCAACAGCTTCCATTAATTCCAGCATGACAAAAGTACTACAGAAAGCTGATGACATTTTTTTCTTTTAAAAGTCACCATTATGCATTTAGAAGTACCTATTTAATTAAAGATTACAAATCATGGAAATAGAAAAGTCATCTTCCTTAACTTAAGAACATACATACTTTCTGTATGAGAGTTCCTTTGCTTTTAACAGCTGCATAAATTAGGAAGATTTTGCAAGGACAGCTGTAAGAACCTTGTTGCAACAAGAGAAGGTAGATCTGCTAATATCCTAATTGTCATGCAGCCACCAAAGTGCCATCTTCAGCCTCAAACCTACCAATAGTTTCTACCTTTAAGCAGTTTTTGACCAGTAAAAACTACTAAACTATCTATTCTCAGACAATTAAAACCAGATCTGCTTTGCCTACCTGCCAATGTGCTGGTGTGTCGGAATGCTCTAACCATGGAATCTGCCAAGCCTGTAAGCAGAGAGATGATTGTGTCCATCAAATAGCTGTCGTAGAGGATGCTGTACTGGCACTGTTGAACTAGTACTGAAGTGAACTCGCAAAAGTTAGCTTTGAACTTCTTCCAGTAAGGTCCTGGTTTGACGAGCGGATAGTCTTCGTTGTCCTGCACAAGGCAGAAAAAAAATAGCAGGAGTGTGACAAAGCCTGATAGACAAACAAAAATTTAATAAAAGCCAGAAGTTGTTTTGATAATGTGAAGCTCTCACCTTATGGCAGAGATTCAAAGAATGGAAGTAAAACAGATGTGGGGAACCTATGATGCTCCACATCTTAATTGATTACTGGACCCTTTTCAGTCAGGATTCAGGCCCGGATATGGTACAGAAACTGCACTGATCGCATTGGTGGATGATCTCTGGAGAGAACGGGATGGAGGCCATCCATCTGTCCTGGCTTTTCTTGACCTCCCAGTGGCCTTCGATACCGTAGACCATGGTATCCTTCTGGGAAGGCTCCAAGGATTGGGGATCCAGGGCACTGTGTTAGCCTGGTTTTCCTCATTTCTGAGGGGCAGGACCCAGTCGGTGTGGTTGGAGAATGAGAAGTCCAGCCCTAGGTCCCTGCAATATCGGGTGCCTCAGGACTCGGTACTCTCACTTCTCCTATTTAACATCTACATGAAGCCACTGGGTGAGATCATCCGTTCCCACGGAGTGAGGTATCACCAATATGCAGATGATACCCAGCTGTATATCTCGGCCCGTGGGGACCCAAGCGGTGCAGTGGAAGTCCTTGCCAGGTGCCTGGAGGCTGTCAGGGTCTGGATGGGGGACAACGGGCTACAACTGAATCCTGGCAAGACTGAGTGGCTATGGGTCAGGGGTTCTGCGCTATCTCGGGAGCTGCCATCTTTGGTTCTGGATGGGGCAGTCTTGCCCCAAGCAGACCTGGTGCGTAACCTGGGGGTCCTCTTGGACTCAAAACTACTGCTCGAAGAGCAGGTGGCAGCCGTGGCCAAGAGGACTTTTGCACAACTTCATGTAATATGCCAGGTACGCCCACTCCTAGATCGGGACTCCTTGCTCATGATCACACACGCTTTAGTCATCTCCAGACTTGATTACTGTAATGTGCTCTACATGGGGCTGCCCTTGGTGACCATTCGGAGGCTGCAGCTGGTACAGAATGCGGCGGCCCGGGTAGTGATAGGGTGTGGGCGTTATGCTCATGCCTCACCACTGCTTCGGGAGCTGCACTGGTTGCCAGTATGTCTCTGAGTGCAATTCAAGGTGCTGGTCATTACCTTTAAAGCCCTATATGGTAGTGGGCCAGGATACTTAAGAGACCGCGTCACCTGTCCGTCCCACCTGGTCTAACACCAGGAGGAGGGCCTTCTCCGTGTCCGCCTCTGCCCTTTGGAACCTCCTGCCAACTGAGTTAAGTTTACAGACAGAGCTCCTGCCTTTTCGGAAGGGCCTGAAAACCTGGCTGGCAGGGCAGGTGTGGGGCTCCAGGAATGTGAGGTCCCATGTTGAGTGGCTGATCTGAAAAGACAGTCACCCTTCTCGCTGTTTTAAACTTTTAATTTTTTAACTTTTAACTTTTAATTTTTTTAATATTGTGCTAATTACAGTTGAATTTATTGATTAATTTAAACCAAATCTGTGGGGGTATAGTGGGATTGCCTAGTTTCTTTTGTGAGATTTTGTATTGTTGTAAGCCGCCTAGAGTCGGGTTCGCCCGACTGAGGCGGGATAATAAATTTGAATAAATAAATAAATAAATAATTCCCATCCCTCCTCACCTGATCCAAAAAGAATCTGACTGGCATAGGTAGGGGGAAGTTTTACAGTCTCACTAATGGAGACAGTTGCATCTTGGTTCATAACAGAACCCATTAGACATTGACTTTTAGTAGTCTCTTCAGGTGAGCATACTAAAAGTCAATGCACATACTTTCTTGGCTTGCACGTAGTTCCTTCTGGTGTGACACTGGCCACACAATATAAGCAACATTTGCCAGCCATATAAGACACAAACAAGACTGATCAGTTCTGTCTGCAGTCACAATAACCTCCATAGTGGTAAACTACTTTATATATATTTGCCTCCTCCTTGCATTAGAATGACAGTGATGCCAACAGTAGATCATCAAAGAAGTATCTTATTTATTATTTATTACCAAGACTGCAACAATATCCATACCAATTCTCAATGGCAGGGGGAGAATGTTATATTTTTCTTTGCCTTCTGCCCTCTTGATAGTTTAGGTCTCAGGTTCCTTGGCCACTAGCTGTACTAACTGGGGCTTCCAGAAGTTGTTATCAAACAATCATCAGTTGATATTATGATCCAAGACCAGCATAGTAGAAGATGATATCTACTACAGCCTAGCACCTGCTTCTTACACTCACTGCATCCCTTGAGCGTGACATCCAAAACATCTGGGGACCTGAAAACTGAGCACTATTGAACTAAACAACTTATTTAACAAAATACAAAATAGTATGAATCTGACAAAATTGTTGGCACTCCTTGAACAACTAGGGCACAATCTGTCAGGCCATGAATACAAAAGACACCAGGTTAAAACATAAAGGAAGAAACCGGAACCACTTCTGTGACAGGTAGAGATGCTAAAATACAGACCAACAACCTCACTTTGGGAGGGGGGTAGATAATGTGCTGGAATACTATCTACATGAATATTGCCTGGAAACCAAAGAAAGTTGAAATATAAATGAAATAAATAAATTACCATATCCACTGGCCAAGTCACAGTCAAAATCCAGGGATAAGCCATGAACTTTTTACACTGCAATCCTGTTTCCTATAACAACAAAGGCAAAATAGAATGTAAGTAACAGCAGCAGCTACTCTACTGCGGCTTTTTCAAACCCAGTGTTGCAGCCACATTGACTGAATTGAATGTTACACCAACATGTCTATAAAAACTCCTGCTAGGGAAAATTGCCATGTAAAAGTAGCACACAAGAATATTCATAAGCACATTCGGGCAAACCTGGCCATTTTTCATGTACATAGGTGATCTCATGCAAACAAACATATCCCCATTGCCTTCAAAGTTCCAGAATTCCTCCACTTCATATACAGTAATACCTCGGATAACGCTAAGACTTGGTTCCACAAGTCTTGGTGTTATCCGATTTTTAGTGTTATCCGATGCATGTTAAAATCCTATGGGATGGATCGGATAACGTTAAAGCTCCATAGAGATACATTGTAACCGCACAGGCTTTAGCGGTTGTTATCCGATCCATCCCATAGGACCTTAACGTTATTCGATCCAATTCTCCTCCCCAAATTACTTAACGTTATACGATTTTAGCGTTATCCGAGGTAAACGTTATCCAAGGTATTACTGTACTGAGAACCCTGAAGGCTGCTCATAGAACATTCATTCGTTCATCTAGTGTTATACCGCTACTCCTCATCAGTCTAAACTGGAACAAACAAATGGGATAAACACAGAGTCAAGGCTCTCAGATTAAGTTCACCTCCACCACATAGACTACCCCAACACCATGAGACTGAATACTGCCCCACTCATCACTGGCGGCTGCTGGTGAATACAGGGAAATACCGAAGGTGAGAATCCAAGGATAGACAAATATCATCTCATTATGTATCACACAGAAGAAAGGAGTGAATCTCACTTCAGCCAAAGACTGCATGTTCTCTTAACCTCATATCACTAACCTTAAAAACACTGAGACAAACTTCTATATTACTTTAAACACAACAATGATCTGTGTTTTGGCTATTCTTGTATATTCCTCTAAAAGGACTTCTGCACCTTAAACCTTTCCAAGAACTAAACACTTTCCAAGAATTAAATGATATTAAAAAAAACTTTTGAGCCATGCTTCCCAATGTGAGTAATATTCTCCACATGGGAGCAATTTGATTTTTAAGAGGGGCAATTTGAGAATGAGTTATTAACAGTGAATGGCCTTTTAGGCTTCCTCCACATTAATAGAAATTCACTTTTTTAATAATAAGAACTATATGTCACAGGATTTTAAAGATGCTTAGGTGGGGCATAGTCAAAAAAAGGTTGGGAAACAATGCTTAGAGTCAGATTATTAGGAGAAGTAAGACCTACTTCATCAAATGTCTCTGTCATTTTCTGCGTCACCTCACAGTTATTTAAACTCTGGAACATCTCCGCTGTAACCATTCCTATGGAAGGCATAATCAGAAAGAAAATTAAACTGAACACAGAATGTAAGCATACACATAACATTTCTTTTAAGATAATGAGGTGGTTGCAAAATGGCATATATATTAATTAGTAAAATATATTTTCATTATTTTGCTCTGAAATCAATCACCATCTTTCATTATAAGCATTCAGCACAATACTATCTCATCTCTATTTAGTTTCAGTGGAAGTTATTCAAAGTGAATGTTTATAGGATTACAGCTACTATAGCCCATTTCAGTAGTTACTCTCTGAATAAATAAGAATGAGGTATTCAAAGATTTACAGAATCATACCTCAGTAGGTCTATTTTTCCACTCCTCATTTTCATGTGTGAATTACCCTCCCAGATAGTTTTTTATTACCTGACTTTGTTTTCATTTCTTATATATCAACATGTATTCCTTTCTACTTCCACTCTGAATTATCATTTTCCAGACCTCTCTATATGGAATCCAGGCCTCATCTTCCTGCCTCAGGGATGAGTCATTTTTCAAATTTGCTGGAAAACCAAGGCCTTTATTTGCAAAGGGAAGGAAACCAGAAGAAGCTAATTTGCCGGAAGGGTGGGTGATAAGTTACTACTATGAGTTTTTGTTAACTGGAAAATGAGTTTCACTTTGGGGAAATTTTTAAACTGAACCTTCTTTTTGAGTGTACAAAGGACTGCTGATGCTCTAGCATTCTCCCCGCTCATGCTTTTAATGCAGGGGCTTGGTTAGGAGGCATGGGAGACACAAGAGGATGAAAAATGTCTCAAAAAGACACAGGTGAACTGCCATATTGTCCATCACATGCTATTGGCAGATAAATCCCAAATTCTAAATAAGAAGACCAAATGACCATACTGCCAGTGACTCAATGCCTAGTATCAGGTGGCAGTTAACTAACCTGACAACCTTGAGGACTGACGGCCTTGGGTGCCAAAGTCCATAGGGAAGGGTGATGGTCCCCATGTGGATTAAATTCTACTTGAATCCATCTCGATGGAGGACAGCAGCTTCCTCAACACTGGTCTGGGGCTGAGGAAGACTTTGCAAACCAAAAGGGCTCAGGTCCAGAAAGTGACTCACAGAACTGGATCAGTGGTACGGGGGTCATGCTGTCATACAGAATGGATATGAATAGCCACTGCATTATATTCTCATGACAGTCTTCATGGCTGATCGCCATGATGATCACCTATATTTGGATTTGGATACGGTAGAAGAAGCAGAAACAGAAGAAGAAAAGGTTACCTGTAATCCCTCTTAAAGCGTAGGAAGAAGATTTACCTTGACAGCCTGAGCACTGAATGAAGAAGTTGATGAGGTCCAGAAGTGCCAGGTCTCTATCTTTTTTATAAGCTTCAATCCAATCGTCAACCACGGACTGAATAATATTTCAAAGAAGACAGAAATCAAAAACTAGAAAAACTTATATAACTTTAACTAGAAATTAAAATAGACACCTAAACGTAAAATTTTACTGAATTAGTTCTACAAAAAGATCAAAGTTAAATGTATTCATTCACCCAAATAAATTATAAATGGAGTATTAAACCAAGAAAAGTAAAATATACCATGAAACATAAAACAGGTAGAATATATCTTATCCAACATACAACCAAGGCTTACTCTACAAAAGGTAAAATAATCTGAGCTCTTATTTTACTTGCCAAGATATTTTAAAAAATAGCCACCCTACAAGCTATGGATTCATTTTATCCTATACAAAAGATTAACAAAGTATCCACTGATCTAACAAGTAAAGGCTTTAAGAGTGGAAAGGTAAAAACTCTTTCAACTTTACTACATCTATAATATAGGTAACATAGTAAATTATTTTTTAATAATCTTTTATAAATGATACTGTATAATCTATTTTGCAATAAATAGGATTCCATCCAATAGATCAGCGTTTCCCAAACTATATTCCATAAAACACTGGTGAACTTCAATTCCCAGAAGCCTAAGTCAGTACATTGGCTGATCGGTGCTTTGGAGAATTGACTTAGGCTTCTGGGAATTGAAGTCCAAAAACCAAAGGTTGGGAGACGCTAACATAGATCATCAAGGCTCTTAGCAAAGAATTGCAGCAAGTTTATTTTAGATATATAAGATCCCAATAACTCCAAGAATGCTATTTACCTGCATAGCTCTTTTGCCCATGCTGACCACCTCAAATAAGGTGACTGCTTCAACCACTTCTCCATTTTGCAGCTGGTTGGACCGTCTACTACTGGAAGAGTTTCTTCTTCTGTTTTCACATTGTTCTCGGATTTTTTTCTTCCCTCTAAAGAAATAAATACAAAACGTAATCCATGGCACAGCACTGATAATCAATGCCCACAGATGCCTCAAAGGAACTGTGGCAGAAGAATTTTGGAAGCATGTATTATAAAGAGTCAATAGACAATCTATAAAATAGGCTAAAAGACATCCTATAATGATATCTCCCTTGATAAGACCTCTCCAATGGAGATTATTTCAGTAACAATGATAGATGGGTGCAGAAACTTTTATCTCTTGATAACAACACAGATGCAGTGAAACCTATATTTACAATGCAGATAGTGTCCTCTAGTGGCCCTCTCTAGTGTCATAGAAATACATACATATTTCAGGGATGTTTACTGAATGTTTTTAGACCCTCCAAATAATTGAAACTGGACATACTGAAATGACGGATATACAAGGGGACCTATAAACAATTACTAATAGGCAGCAGTAATTTCCAAAAATAGTAAAGGGGGGGAGAAGGATCCTTTAACCCCATTTCTACCCCATCTCACCACAGCTGACCATCAGGAGGCAGGGAGGGTGGGATCAGGCAGGATCAGCTGGGCAAGAGAGCTCCTTTGGAAGCTTTCAAAATAGCCCTTTCCTGTCTCTATCCATCAATCCTCTCCAGCCACCGAACCACACCAGCAAAGGGGGGGGGGAGGCTGTTACTGGCGTATAAGAAGCACTTTGTTTTTCTGGTGTATTTTAAGGGGATAAGGTGTGTCTTATACACCAGCAAAAACAATACAGTTGTACCTTGCTTAAAGAGCATAATGCGTTCCACAGGATTGCTCTTTAAGCGAAACACCATTGTAATGACCAACTGGGGGGGGGGGACGCGAACCCCGATTTATTTGTTAAGCGAGGTTTTGGTTCGTTTTATTTGTTAAGTGAAGCAAATATTCAGAGAAAATTCTGCTCTTTAAGCGAGTTACTCTTTAAGTGAGATGCTCTTTATGCGAGGTTTGACTGGTGGTACCTCGCTTAAAGAGCATAATGCGTTCCACAGGATTACTCTTTAAACGAGTTGCTCTTTAAGTGAAACACTTGGAAAAATTATTGATGCTGCCATTATAAGTGACCGATTATGTCTTCTGGTGGGGGGATTGCGAATCCCAATTTAGTTGATAAGCGAGTTTTTGGTTGTTTTTAGTTGTTAAGCAGGGGCGACCAAATCCTGCTCTTTAAGCGAGTTAGTCTCTAAGCAAGGCACTCTTTATGCAAGGTTTTACTGTATTAGGTTTACAGGAGCTGGGACTCCGTTCTGCATCACTCAAACTGCTGACCTGCTGACCTTCTTGTCATCATGCCCTTGCATCATAACTACTAAAGCCACTGCAGCCCTTTGCGTGAATATCGCCATTTACCAATTTTGGACATTTAGTTATATATCATTCATAATAAATTAAATAATAATCTGAACCATCCCCAAATATATCTAAGACACGAATCCAACAAAGCAGGGAAGATCCCACTCCTTTTTTCTACTCCGTTTAGAAAAGTACAATATGTAAGAGAAACTCACAAAAGTTTTAACGTTGCCATTTCTCAAGCAGCTGCCATTTTGCGAAGTAGATTCGGGGACAACCTCTTCATGGATCCCATTTTTTTTCTGAGTTGTTTTAAATAAAAAAAAGAAAGAAAGTCACAGGGAGAAAGACAGCAGCTTAAAATGCAACTTTTAGATGTAACTTAGTATAAACTTAAAAGAACAGTAACACCATCAAAGAACAAGTTGTTAATTGTTGTTCAGTTGCACAGTCGATTCCAATCCTTTGCGAACCAATGGACCACTTCACGCCAGGCTCCTCTGTCATCTGCTATCTTCCACAGCCTGCCCAGATCTACACCCACTGTGTCAATGATGCTGTTTAGCCATCTCATCCTCTGCTGTCCCCATACCCTGTTCTCTTCGATCTTTCCTAGCATAAGAATCTTCTCCAGTGAGTTCTCTCTTCTCACTTGCTAATTAATGTGACTTAAACCCTGAGAGAATATCTGAGTATCAAAACAAATATTTTCTTACTAAAATAATGTGTATGCTACAGATTTAAACAAACAATGCATCTATGTTAATTGCTTTCAAACTGTTAGTTTGCCAGGAGCCGGGAAAGAGACGTGCAGTACTTGGGTCTTGAACTGCCGACCTGCCAGTCATCAAGTTTAGCATCTTTAACCACTAAGCCACTACAGTCTTGAATAAGCAAACTCACAACTATTTTTTATTTTTCATGTAAAGCAATTCACTGCCAAGTTGGGCGGCAATATAAATTTGAAAAATATATAAATAAAATAAACTTCAGAAAACTATGAAATCTTTTCACATTTAAATACATGTTCTCTAGAGCAGGTGTTCTCAACCTATGGCCTATAGGCCGAATCTGGCCCACAGCACCATTCCTTCCAGCTCACGCCCTTGCTCATGCCATCACCATCATCCTTTCCCCCTCCGCCTGGCTTGACGTGTCCACAATGCCGCTTCATAGCAGGACAGATATTGTAAGAAGGCTTACAACGTTTGCCCTGCTGTGGATCAGCATTAGGGACACACCAAGACAGGTGGAGGGAGAAAGGACGGTGGCACTGGTGGCAGAATCAGCAGACACACGTGACTGCACACATCTTTCCCAGGTGCCACTCTGGCTGAGTGTGGGCAAGGACAGTCAGGACCCCTCCTTCATCCACAGCAGACCAGTAAGCAATGTGTGTGTGGGGGGGAGTGTTTTGCAGGCTGGACTGGTGGCATGGGGTGAAGTGATAGCAGTGGCAGTGTGTGTGTGGGGGGGGCGTGTTGGTGTAGCAGCAGCAGCATGGGGGAAGTGTTGGTGGGCCAGATTGGTGGCGTGTGGGAGAGTGTTGGCAGTGGCAGCATGGGGGGAACTGTTGGCAGACCGGACTGGTATTCCCTCTGCCACCACTGCTGCCTTGGGCATGCCTGCCACATGTCCATGGAAACATCTGCAAACACAGACAGCACTGGCTCTTTGGCTATAAACAGAGATGAGCACTGAACCCAAGAGTCAGATACGACTGGCTTTCAAGCAAGGGCAACCTTTATCTTTACCTACTTACTCATTTTGTATGTGATGTCCTGTTTGGTCTTACATTTTCTGTAGCTCAACCAGTCTGGCCCACCAAGAGTCTGAGGGGGCGTGATCCAACCCCCAGGTTAAAAAGGTTGAGAACCCCTGTTCTACAGTCTCCAGCGGCTGCTTTTTCCCTTGTGAAGAAAAAATGTTTTCCTCATGAAATGCAGTTCTCTCTAACTCACAATTTTCTTTTAAAAGGAAACATGTACAAAAATATTACAAAATTGTTCATATGTTTCCTATGTAACTTTTGGTTTGGTCAAAGATGGAGGCATGTGTCTGTCAATGGCTGTTCTTCCTGACTAGTTAATACCCCACTTTTGTCAAACCCCTTGCATTCAAGCTGACAGTCCTGACTTTGTTCACATCTTGAGTGTTTCCTTTCGTCGTCACTGTGGAGGCCATATGCCTAAAACATTATCCTTGTTCCAGTATTTCTGGACCTGACTGTATGTGGAAAATTAAGGTTTTGCCCTACAGTAGGTCACAAAGCTGGAATCATATCAAAAGTCATGATGTTACATCCATCTTAAGACTTATGGCAGCCCAGGGACATGCATAGGAACATGTGTGTGTTTACATGTGAACATATTCTCAATAAGCCCATCAGCCTAGTTAAATCTGAAAATATAACCCACAAATGAAATATGACACACATGTACAGTAAAACCTCAGATAACGCTAAAACTTGGTTCCACAAGTCTTGGTGTTATCCGATTTTTAGTGTTATCCGATGCATGTTAAAATCCTATGGGATGGATCGGATAACGTTAAAGCTCCATAGAGATACATTGTAACCGGACAGGCTTTAGCGGTTGTTATCCGATACATCCCATAGGACCTTAACGTTATTCGATCCAATTCTCCTCCCCAGATTACTTAACGTTATGCGATTTTAGCGTTATCCGAGGTAAATGTTATCCTAGGTATTACTGTACATTGTAACCGCACAGGCTTTAGCGGTTGTTATCTGATGCATCCCATAGGATCTTGATGTTATTCGATGCAATTCTCCTCTCCCAGATTGCTTAATGTTATGAGATTTTAGCGTTATCCGAGGTAAACGTTATCTGAGGTATTACTGTACCTCCAAATTACAAAGATCTTCAACAGAATGCAGAGAACAGAACCAAACCGATCATAACACTGTATTTGACAACGCACACTCTGAAAGCGCGTCATAATTTTTTAAATAAATATACCACTACTTTTATGGTCTTACTTGTGGTTGGGGAGACTGACTACGGAATTAGGCTCTACTATCATTTCCACTACATTGTCTCAGAAGCACAGAAAGCAAGTTGCCCTGATCAGTTTTGAAACAGAAGCAGAAGGATTCAAATTCACTTCCATCCGCTGTCATCAGAGAAGCAACAGCAACAACTGCATAAAATGGAGGAAAAGACAACAAACATTACAAAATTATAGGTATTTTAAAATGCACTGTATTACTAGCAAACAGTATGTAGCTCTGCCCAAGTCACCTATGACATGTACACACAACACTAACAATAATAGAAGAGTGTTAATTAATGCAGCTGTATGACAGATGCCCCAACACAAGCCAGAATCCTGTTCTGCCATTCACACACAAAGTCTTCCTCTCAACAAAGGCCTACGCCTTTGGGAAGATAAGTTACATAACCCATGTGATGTCACAGCAGCAGAACTACTTCATGCAGCCCGCCTGTGCACTGAGATGAGACCTTTCTTAATACCAAATGTTAGCAGAGTGGCTAAGGATGCAGTCTTCGTAGAACTTGCCTGAGAGCAAGTTCTACCAAGAGTAGAGCTGAACAAGACATTGAATTGTGAATCAGCCATTACCCCAAAGTCTTCCCACTATGCAAACTTGTTGAGAATGTCAAGTTATACAGAGAGCAAGACAGTAATGGAAAAGCTCCATTCCAACATGTAAAAACTTGTACAATGGCCCATCTTTCCATCATACTAATCAGCGTTCAAAGTTCCATGGGAAACGGAAACTAGAACAGCTCCACAATCCTGGTACTAGCAAAGCTAGGTATTAATTGCAGAAATTATACCTGGTGTAAAGCCAATAGAAACCAAATTACAGTAGATGGATTTCTTAATGACTGGGACTCTAAGAACTACAGTTGTACCTCGCTTAAAGAGCATAATGTGTCCCACAGGATTGCTCTTTAAGTGTGTTTGCTCTTTAAGCGAAACACCATTGCAAGTGACCAATTGTGACTTCGGGGGGGGGGGTTTGCAAACCCCGATTTATTAAGCGAGTTTTTGGTTGGTTTTATTTGTTAAACGAAGCAAACTTTCAGAGAAAATTCTGCTCTTTAAGCGAGTTACTTTTTAAGCGAGGCGCTCTTTATGCGAGGTTTGACTGTATATCCTTTTAATCAAAATCTGAATGGTACCATTCTAGCAGCAGCAGCAAAGAAATGAACTGACCTACTGACCTAAAAATATAAAATACAAGAAAATACATTCTGCCTGAATTCTATCCTAGAATTTCTCTAATAAACCCACACAACTAAACTACTTCCTAGCTGAATTAAGAAGTCACAAATGACCAAAGACGTTTAAAACAAACTGGAAGTATTTGTCTACAATGAAGCGGGCAACTTGCAGCCCTTCAAATTTTATTTGACCACAACTCTCACTACCTGAAGCCAGCATAGATAACAGGGAACAAGCACATGAACCATGCCTTCCCAAAAATATGCAACAGGGTAGTCTACAGTTACAGTCCCTCTAACATTATTCTGGAGAATGCCAAGACAGATACAGTATGTGGATTTTTTTTGGTGCTCAACTAAACCACAAAAATACTAATTTTTTTTTTAAAAAAATAGATGGCATATGAAGAACAATGGTGCAAGATCCATATGGCTGCACACAAACTCTAGAGAAAGACCAGAAAATGAAACACAGAAAAGGGGACAACTCTTTACCTCCAACGCCATGGTTCTCAATGTGGGTCACACACCCCACAGGGGAAAATTTGATTTTTAACCGGGGGGGGGCAATTCGAGAATGAGTCAGACCAAGTTAATGGCCTTTTAGGCATCCTCCACATCAGAGTTATTTAAATAAAGTTATTTAAAGAGTGATTAAACCAGTTCAACCCACAGCATGTTTTCATAGCTGAACAGGGATGTGTTTACAACATTGGTTTTTGTTTTGGTTTTTCATCTTTAGGGATTCCAAGCTGAAGGGAAAAACAGAGTGACAAATTCTTCTTCTTTCATGTCCAGATCAAACTTTGGATTGCCAAAATGAATCTACTTTCTTGGCTTTGTCGCTGGCCAAATTTAAGTCTGCCAGATAAAACAGTACAATAGTACCCCGTATAACGTTATGACTTGGTTCCACAAGTCCCGTCGTTATCCGGTTTTTAACGTTGTGCGATACATTGATCACACAATGTTTTAAAAAAGCCCTGTTTCCCTGGAGGCTGCAGCAAGCCAGAACGTTTTTTTACCAATTTTGGGGTCTCTGACCCCCCACCCCGCCGGGTCCAGGGAGGTGTGGAGACCCGATCCAAGCTGTTTCTGGGCTTCCCCGACGTCCTCAGCCAGTGCAGCAAGCCAGAATGTCAGGGTTCGAATCCCGACATTCTGGCTTGCTGCAGCCTCAACTTCTGGATTTTCTTCCTTTTAATCCTAGCGTGGGGGTGAGGGGTGGTTGGGGGGGGAAATACCCACCCACCCCCATGCTAGTATTAAAAGACTTATCTCCCTGGAGCAGGCAGGGGAGTTAGAGATCCCGAAATGGGTAAAAAATGGACTTTTTTTTTAACCCATTTCGGGATCTCTGATTCCCCCTGCCTACTCCAGCGAGATCAGAGGAGCTGATCTAAGCTGTTTCCAAAAGTTTCCTGTTTCCACTTCAAAAATAAGCTGTTTCCACTTCAAAAATAGCGCACATCAGCTCTAGGGAGGTCGGGAGACCCGATGCGCGCTATTTTTGAAGTTCCCAGCACTGTCTGCATCTGCAAGCTACAATGAGTCAAACGTCAGCTACAATGCAAGCTACAATGAGTCAATGCAAGCTACAATGAGTCAAACATCAGCCTTATCTTATCTGCAGCTTATCTTATCTCCCTAGAGCAGGCAGGGGAGCCCGAAATGAGTAAAAAAAAAAGTCCATTTTTTTTACCCATTTCGGGATCTCTAACCTCCCTGCCTGCTCAGGGAGATAAGCTGCAGATAAGATAAACCACCCTTCTGCTACAAAACCACACCCTGATAGAAACTAACAAGCCAAAAACGTCAGGATTTGAATCCTGACGTTTGCCTCATTGTAGCTTGCTTGCAGCAGTGTGTGGGAACTTCAAAAATAGCGCGCATCGGGTCTCCCGACCTCCCTAGAGCTAATGCGCGCTATTTTTGAAGTGGAAACAGCTTATTTTTGAAGTGGAAACAGGAAACCTTTGGAAACAGCTTAGATCAGCTCCTCTGATCTCGCTGGAGTAGGCAGGGGGAATCAGAGATCCCGAAATGGGTAAAAAAAGTGTCCGTTTTTTACCCATTTCGGGATCTCTAACTCCCCTGCCTGCTCCAGGGAGATAAGTCTTTTAATACTAGCGTGGGGGTGGGTGGGTATTCCCACCCCACCCCACCCCTCACCCCCACGCTAGGATTAAAAGGAAGAAAATCCAGAAGTTCTTTGAGGCTGCAGCAAGCCAGAATGTCGGGATTCGAACCCTGACATTCTGGCTTGCTGCACTGGCTGAGGACGTCGGGGAAGCCCAGAAACACCTTGGATCGTGTCCCCTGCCTGCTCCAGAGAGATCAGAGGACCCGATCTACATCTGCAGGGTGGCTGGGGAAGCTGACGGGGACTCCCTGTCGGCTTCCCTAGCCACCCGCCCTTGCCTCCGCAGCTGTGGAGTGGCTGGGGAAGCCGAAGGGGGAGCCCCCCGTCAGCTTTCCAGCCTCCCCACCCCTGCCTCCGTAGCTGTGGGGTGGCTGGGGAAGCCGAAGGGGGAGCCCCCTGTCAGCTTTCCAGCCTCCCCACCCCTGCCTCCGTAGCTGCAGGGTGGCTGGGAAGCTGAACGGAGAACCCCGTTCAGCTTTCCAGCCAACCTGCTGCTAAGAACGACTGTATCGGATAACGTTTAAAATCACGTTATTCGATACAAGATTGTTCCGAAAATCTTGTAACGTTATGCGGTTTTCACGCTATACGGTACTCGCGTTATACGGGGTATTACTGTAAGTGTTATTTCCATGGATAAAAGTCTACTATGTCGACAAGGTGCAACAAAATACCAACCATTCTGCAAAACATCTGTCTTTTTTTTTTTTTTGCCACTCCCATTCAGGTCTGGTGCTGAATAAACACACTTGCATGGCTACCAGAGGAGACCCAGATGTTTCAACACAGGTAAAGGTTGCCCTTGTTCGAAAGCCAGTTGTATCCAACTATAGGGTTCAGTGCTCATCTGTTTATAGCCAAAGAGCTTCTGTTTGGATCCGCAGATGTTTCTGTGGACATGTGGCAGGCATGCCTCAACACCAGAGTGCACAAAACATTGTTTACTTTTCCACTAAAGTGGTCCCTATTTATCTACTTGCAATTTCTTGCTTTCAAATTGCTAGGGTGGCAGGTTGATCCTTAGTTTCGACACAACTAGGGATCTAAACTGAAAGTTGACAGAGGGCTTTTGAAATTAGACCAAGAAATGACAGAAAGGTTCCTCATCTGTGATTTTTTAAATTTTAAACCATCACTTCCAATATTATGTTAAAATACAACCCACAGAAATCTGTATTGTATTTTTACAGAAATGTAGTTTACCATGCAGATAAGAACGCATAAAAATAAAAGCCAGTGATGGATTATATAGACTAGTGTATAGTGCAAGGCAGTGGGCCTCTTACAATTGCAAAATAAATGAAAATACAATTGTAGGTGATAACAGAAACTGCAGAGGTGAAAAGGAGTTAACTGCACCTTAAAATACAGGATATTCTCATAAGGAAAAAAGAGGATGTGATGGCCAAATGCACCAAGGGCTTCTAAGTCTTGGATGCTGTTTGAAGGGCAGAAAAAACTGGCACAGATTTTGCAGCAGGCAACGAAATATATATATATTAAAAGTCCCATCGCTTACATTTTAATCCTGCTAGAGATTCAAAAGCTATGGGGTGGGAGTGCCGACATCTCAAAGGAAAAGAGTGTATTAGGAAAGCTGAGCACAGAAGAATAGATGCCTTTGAGATGTGGTGTTGGAGGAGAGTTTTGAGAGTCCCATGGACAGCGAGGAGAACAAATAGGTCGATTTTAGAAGAAATCAACCCTGACTGCTCCTTAGAAGGTCAAATAGTAAAGATGAAGCTAAAGTACTTTGGACATCAAATGAGAAAAGAGGATTCACTTGAGAAGGCCTTGATGCTGGGAAAGGTGGAGAGCAAAAGAAGAAGGGGGCGGCCAAAAATGAGATGGCTAGGTGGTATTGTGGATGCAGTGGGCACAGAGCTGGGTGGAGGACAGAGGTGCCTGGAGGGCAATGGTCCATAGGGTCGTAAAGGGTCGGAATCGACTGTGTGACTGAACAACAACAAGATCGGTGCAAAGAAACTCGAAGAAAGAAGGAGAAGTCATAGGGGAAAAAATGAGGATAAAAAAAATGAAGAGGGAAAGCCGCCGTGCAACGAAACGAGTCGAGAAAAGATTAGGCGCGCAACGCTTGCACACCTACTGGGCATGCAGACCAAAGAATCACACACACACACACACACACACACACACACACCGCTTGCACACCTACTGGGCATGGAGACCAAAGAATCTCACTCACACACACACACACACACACAAAAAAAACGTTTGCACACCTACTGGGCATGGAGACCAAGGAATCACACACACACACACACACAACGCTTGCACACCTACTGGGCATGCAGACCAAAGAATCACACACACACACACACACACACACACACACACACCGCTTGCACACCTACTGGGCATGCAGACCAAGGAATCACACACACACACACACCGCTTGCACACCTACTGGGCATGCAGACCAAAGAATCACTCACTCACACTCACACACACTCACACACACACACACCGCTTGCACACCTACTGGGCATGCAGACCAAAGAATCTCTCTTTCACACACACACACACACACACAAAACGCTTGCACACCTACTGGGCATGGAGACCAAGGAATCACACACACACAACGCTTGCACACCTACTGGGCATGGAGACCAAGGAATCACACACACACAACGCTTGCACACCTGTCCTACTGGGCATGCAGACCAAAAATCACACACACATACACACACACACACACACACACACACACACACACACACACACACACACACACACACACACGATTCGCGTGCGCGCCCTACCCCGCCGGCTGCCACAGCCCCCACCTGGGCCCGATCCCGACAAGAACGGAGCGGCTCCGTCGGCGCGTCAATCACAGTCCTGGGAGGAGAAAGGCCCCACCCCCACCCCCACCCTTTGGCTGCTGTTCCTCCCCAATGAGAGACACTAAGCTGAACACGGCCGGTCTGAGCCCTTCTCGGATCACGTGCCGCGTCCTATCCAATAGAGGCCGACACAGGGATTCAGAACGTTGAGCCACCTTGATGTACATCTTGCGGCAGGGACTAGAGAAGGGGGCGTGGCGCTCTCCTCAAGCGCCGCCCTTTTTTTTTGTTTCGACTTCAGCTGTAGGAGGGGGGCAGGTAGGCGGAGCTTCGTAGGCTTCGAAGCCCAGGAGGCGGGCGGAAAGGAAAGCGGGGCTTGTTGTCGGTGGGACTTATTTAGACGACGGACCACAGCAGGGGAGGGACTATGGGGGGACATAATAAGCGACGCACCTTAGTCCTCAATGGGTTCGCGGTGGAGGCAGGCGCTCTACTTAGGGAGGAAGATACACGCCGTGTTTTCTCGGTCCCCGGGGCCTAGGCCGGCCCGGTTTTGGCATGCCACTGCCGTCAGTAGCTACTCTTCTTTCCGAGGGCCTGGCAAAGGCCGGGCTCAGGGAAGGAAAGGTGAGGGCGATTACGGTAGTAATTGGGGGCCGAGAGACAGCGAAGAAGAGGAGGAAGAGGAAGAGGAAGACTACGACGATGAAGACCTAGAAGAGGAAGAACTGGACATAGAGGATGATGACCAGCTGCTAGAGTCCGAGTTGCCACCTCTGCCGTCCGGCCACCAGCAGGTGTTTATTGTCCACCCAGCTGTGAAGAAGGGACCCAACCGCCCGAAGCTTACCACAGGTGTGGTGGTACCCCATTGCTAGACCCAGGAGTGCAGTCAGTTCACATGTTGTATGCAGGTTGTTTCCCAGCACTTCCTACCTGCGAGCAGTGGTGCTTCCTTGCACTCCGTGTGGTCCGCATGCTGTGTGGGTGTCGCTGCCGTGCTAATGCAAGGGATTATCCCCAAGAGGACAGCTAGGAAAAATCTGCTATTAACGGTAGCAGCTTCATAGTGACTTTTGCTTAAAATGCGGATTCACAGCATGGAAATGTTGTTGCAGCACAGCCAGGGCCATAGCCAGGATTCTATATATCTATATCTATATCTATATATCTATATATCTATATCTATCTATCTATCTATCTATCTATCTATCTATCTATCTATCTATCTATATATATATATATATATATATATATATATATATATATATATATATATATATACAGTAATACCTCATATAACATTAGTATCGAATAACACTAAAATCGCATAACATCAAGGAATCTGGGGGGAAGAATTGCATCAGATAACATTAAGATCCTATGGGATGCTTCAGATAACAACCGCGAAAGCCTGTGTGGTTACAATGTATCTCTATGGATCCCATGATAACACTAAAAATCATATAACACGAAGACTTGTGGAACCAGGTTTTAGTGTTATATGAGGTTTTACTGTGTGTGTGTGTATATACACACACACACACACACACACACACACACACACACACGTAAAACCTCATATAACACTAAAACCTGGTTCCACAAGTCTTGGTGTTATATGATTTTTAGTGTTATCTGATGCATGTTAAAATCCTATGGGACCCATAGAGATACATTGTAACCACACAGGCTTTAGCGGTTGTTATCTGAAGCATCCCATAGGATCTTAATGTTATCTGATGCAATTCTTCCCCCCAGATTCCTTAATGTTATGCGATTTTTGTGTTATTCGATACTAATGTTATATGAGGTATTACTGTGTGTGTGTGAAAATTCCGGAAGTGCAACAATGTCACACATATTCATATATAACATTGTCGCCACGGGGTGGGGTTTGAGGGCGGGCTGTTAGCTCAGGAGGGTTTTCATCCCTCACCCCCCCCCCCCCACTATGGCTCTGAGCACTGTTTAAAAGTCAAGGAAAGTTTAAGAGGGCTGCATCTGCTGCAGATAGAAAGGATAGTATCAGTAGAGAATTTTATTTGTAATATTTTAAAGTAGGGGTGTCCAAACTTTGGGCCGAGGGCCGGATGTGGCCCCTGATGCCAATTCATCTGGCCCACAAAGCACTCATTGATCGTGGAAGTAAAACGCTCCTGTACGGGTGCATTTTACTTCTGCTTCCAGGAGTAATGAGGGCTTTGTGGGCTTGATGAATTGGCATTGGGGCCGCATCTGGCCACTGGGCCATAGGGACTGGCACACGACCTAAAAAGTTTGGGCACTCCGCCTTAAGAACTAACTCCTGTATTTTAATGTTAGCTTTGGTGGAACAAGTCCACTTCATCAGACATAAGAATGAGACTTCATGACATCAACACCAGGTACAGAGGCACACAGTGGTTGACTAGCATAACAGAAATTTACAAATCAGTGTGGCTTTTTACATCTGGTAATAACAGAAGATTTCCCCATTGGTATTCAGATTTGGTGTGAAGTTTTGCCCTGTTGAGTTCCAAATAGTTAGTAAGGTAAAGGTCACCCTTGCTTGAAAGCCAGTTGTATCCGGTTCTAGGGTTCAGTGCTCATCTCTGTTTATAGCCAAAGAGCCAATGCTGACTGCATCTGCAGATGCTTCTGTGGACATGTGGCAGGCAAGAGCAAAGACTGGAGTCCATTGAACGCTGTTTACCTTTCCACTGAAGTGGTACCTTTTTATCTGCTTGTAATTTTTTACTTTTAAACTGATAGGTTGTCAGGAGCTGAGACAGTGAATGGTTAGTTGATGAATGCAAAACAAACATTGTGGCATTACCCATTTGGTAATGAGTCAGACCTAGCATCTGTTGACAGTACTGTGTGAAAATTGAAGAGGATGTGATAACGCAGGCAGGGCACCAAGTCCTTCCTTTATTCTACAAAGTGGCCTGACACTATGGATGAGGATCTTTTTTTTTATTGGTCCTGATGAGAAAGCTGTGTGTGACAACACACTAGGTGATAGACTCTTCATGTTGATCCTACATCCTGGATTTTCTGTATGCTCTTTTGGGAATTCGGTAGTTTTAGTTAATAGTATGCAAGGGTCAATATTCAGTGGCATAGGGAGAACACAGATTCATTGCTTCTCACTGTCAGATGCAGGTTAACTGACAAAGGTCCTGATGTATTAGCTATTGATATTAAAGTTATAAAGTCACCCCCGCTAGGTGAGAGCCTTGTTGAGGCGCAGGGGCCTGAGCGGTCTAACTAGGCAGTGTTGCCCATCTTTGGCAATGATGTTAGGCTGGGACTAAAACTCACCAAAGCATCCTCCGTCAGATCCCTTGGACAAGGTGAAAGCGGAGGGCACACGTTATGGCCCGCCTAGCCAGCAGTTGATGTATCAAAATGGCTTTTAAAAACCACATACAAGTGGACTTGATTTCTCAAGTCCATTTGCATGTGTGGAATGTCATCACAGAGACATCTACCAATGCACAGACTCCTCGCTGAATAATGACTTCAAAGTATCCAAGGTATTAAAGTTACAGTAATTTTAATGTTAAAATGCCAAATTGAGGAAAATGGAAGCCTAATTATTTTATAAAATGTCAGATCCTATAGTACAGAAGATAATGCAGATCTATTGATGTATTGAGATCGCTGTTAGGAAACAAGGCAACTTCAACAGAGCTCCACAGTTGTGGTAGCAAATTAGGAAAGGGGGGTCTGGGTGATTTTTTCATTGCTTCTAATTGATCTGTGTCCTTTCTAAGGATTTTATACAAACCCTAATTTTAGTTTAAATGTTCAAGTATGATGAGCATATCACTATAAACTATTCATGTTGTTAGATGTGAAATATTTGATGAAATAATCTTTCTGAAGTTAATATGCCTATGCATTGTCTCTTAACATTAAAATGGCCTATGTTTTATTGTACATATTTTTCATTATAGCTAAGTAATTGTGTATAAATAAATATTGGAAAGGTATATGACTATGGCTTTTCTCAACAGCTGAACTGCAGCTTGCTGAAGCTGTTGCTCTCATAAACACCATTCAGGATTGGACAGTGGTAGATAAAATAATTATTTCTACAAAAACTCCTCAGAAGGCAACTATCTTCGGCAAAGGAAATTTTCAGCTTCTCACAGGCAAGAACAACAGATCAGTATTACATTCAATGCGATGAAATAAATCTAATTATTAGTCTTGACTAGAGTAGAGTTACTGAATGAATGGGACTTTTGAAGATAACATTTATATATGTCCCGTATTACCTAACTCTTTTGTTTATTTTATTGTGTGATGCTGTTCACTTTGCATTAAAGCAATCTGGAATATCTTTTAAAGTAAAATGTATTTTAAGCCATGCATCGTATGTATTATAATTGCTTTCAAATGCCTATAATTATGAAATTCTACAAATGCAACCATCATTGTTAGGTTCACTTAGATGACTCTCTTAGCTATGCACATAATTAAATATAAAGATCTCCATTACCTTGGTTTTGATAGCCTTAATTATTAAACTCCAGGATAAGCCTCATACCTCTAAACTTCCCTCATGCTCTGACTTTGCTGCTTATGTTGTAACTTGAGTAAACTACATTTTTGCTTACAACTAAACTGGAATACTGTATTAGTATAATCTTGACATACTTACCAGTATATGAAACTGAGCTTAGATGTTGTGGAGTCATTTTATAAATTTTGACCTAAATTCCTTATAGCAATCAGACTGTCATCTTCTAACAGTCTTTCAGTCAAAACCTTCAGATAAACTAGGTGTAACCCCATAGCCAAAATAGGCAAGGGTTTTTCTCAGCTCATTAATTATACTAAAACAACCTATATTTCCTTAAGGAACAAATTGACCCTCAACATCCTTTGAATGGATATGTGCCTTAGGTCTGCTGACTCAGATCCAGGAAGAGCTTTATGGCAAGAACAAACATTATTGAGGGTACACAAGAGCAAAACCAAATTTAAAAAATGGAGGAAGGAACTCACTGGGCAAGGAACAACATTAAAGGAGGATATAGCTGAGGAACTCAACCTATGTCACTTGGAAAACCTTGAATAGGCTGAGAGTTGGAGTCCTAAATGCAAAGCCAACATGCTCAAGTGGGGGCTGCTGGTGGACAACAGTGTGGGGGAATACAGAATCCAGCTCAATTACTGGTCTGGCGATTACTACCAGAAGCATGCACCAATGAGGACTTAATTTTGGCCAACAACAAAGCCAAGAAAGTGGCTTCATTTAGATCGGGACACAAAAGAAGAAGGAACTTTTAAAAAAATGGCTATGTAATCCATTGACAACAAAGTCCATATTTAGGGAACAATTTTATTTGCTTCTACCAAATCCGAATATAGGTGCTCATTATGGCAATCAGCCAGGAACATTGTCCTGAGAATAAAATGCAGTGGCCTTTCATCTGCCTTCTGCATAACATGCAAATCGGATGGAAAACCAAACCAGCTTATGAGGGGGGGGGGATGAGGCTGCACATTGTTACCTTTGTCACCTCTTTCTCATGTAGAATCTAAACTTAATTTTGTTTTTGTTTTTTGCAATCTAGTTTCATGAAGCAAAATTATTACACCTAGACCAATATTTGGATTACTTATAATAAACCAATTTTTATATCATCTCTTTCTTGTGTAAAATTCTAGAGAACTTGAGAGCATAAAATGCAATTAGTACATTTTTATTGATCCAATAAAAACTTTGCCAACCCTGGATTTTTATCCTTAAGATGTTATTGTTGGGCATTTGTAGGGTAGTCAAAATAAATGACTGACTATTGTGTTGATCATAGCTTTCGTGTGAGTATGGAATAACTTTCTGTTACATTATTTTTTAAAAATAATTTTATTGTTGTTAAATTTAACTCTTGAGACAAAACAATATATATGTACAAACTAACAACACACATATACAAACCATTCTTACAAACAAAGATACATAAACAAATATTCACATTGCCCTTATCTTCTATCTGTTACATTCTTTTGTAACAATATGTACTGTTCCCCCCAAAAAAGTTACTAATACTCACTTATTGCTTTTCTTTTAGAAAAGATTAAAAGATTGGCAGGTATTACTTCCATCTTTGTAAATGTAGAAAGGCTATCTCCTTTATCAAAAGTAAGTAAAAAAATTCATTTTCAGTCAAGGCCTTAAAGTCTGTTGTTGGAATATGTTCTTGAAGTATCAGTACAATGAAACTGAATAAAAGAATCTGCATAAATCAATAAAACGTTTGGAAGTTGGTTGCCCTGATTTTACTCTGGATTTATTAAGTACCGTATTATCTAGTACTCCAAATCCTCTCGCACAGCTATGCAGATAGCATAACATTTGAAAGTGAATTGCCTCCACTTAATGACTCATTGTAGACTTTTATCTGTTACATACTGAACTGTGCAGTTTGGTATGTAACAGATAACAACTGAAATCCTGTTGCAGAGTTCTGAGTGTACAACAATGATTATGTCTTCAGTGATGGTGGCAATTGCACCTGATTAAAGGCTTCCTTTGGCAGTTTCGGGGTGCATGTGAGTTCACATCGTATACAAGTTGCATGCATTTTGAAATCACTTTTAATCACCAGTAATTTGTATTTAATAGTTGCATCTAATGACATACACCAAGATTTCAGCAAATGTTTGTGTAGATTTTTTAAGTGAATCATAGAATTGAGTTGGAAGGGAGATTTTAGGCCGCTGAGTCCAATCCCCTGCTCAATGTAGGAGTCCAAATCAAAGAAGATATGACAGGTGGTTTTCCAATTCTCTCTTGAATGCTTCCAGTGTTGGAGCATTCAAGTTAAAGCAGTTTGCTTTTAAAAATCGCATCATTTGCACTACACTAGCCTTAGTAGACAAGAATTTAAGGATGGAGTTCTATATACTGTACAATAGTTTTACAGTAATTTCTGTTGAACTTGATAAGCAAAGGATTGCAGTACAGTAGAGTAGAGCAGGACTGGTTGACAAAAATAGTATGTGTGATAGTCTTGGGTCCACAGTTCTTTTTGCTCTCCCGGAGTGGCAATCCACATATTATTTTTATTAAATTTTATTCATAAAATGCAAAATATAAAAATGAACACAACATAAGACTATAACAACACAATAACATAACTCATATCAAAAAGAATAGAGATGTACACGCTTCACCTGAAGACTAATGCATTATTTATCTAATGTTGGTAGTTTTCTCTTCCTCCATCCCAGTTTCCAAAAACCACCTGATTCTTGACCAGGTTTACCCCTTTTTCCCTTGGCCTTCACATAATCAATAAATTTTCCCTAAATGACTGTAGAGTCATCTTCATTTGTTAATCCCTTTTAAGATTTTAAACCACATGTTAATTTATCTTTCATGTCCCGTAGTTCTAGATTTAACCATTAGTATTTTTGCAGCTGTAACCATCATAATTATTAGAGTCTTTTTATGTTTATCTGTTGTTACATTATCACAATCCATTAACAAACTTATTTTGGGCCATATCTTAAGCTTTAAATTTAATATTTGATTAATTTTTTCAAAGACATAATTCCATACTTTCTTAACCTCTTCACATTCCCACCGACTGTGGCAGTTCACATTTTGAACAAGTTTTTGCCCTACCCCTGTTAGCCTTCTAACTTCTTTTTTTCAGAATCAAACCTGAACTTCTAGCCATTTCTGGTTTTGTTTAGTTTTTTGTTTTCATTTACTTTGTTGTTGCTGCTGTCTAGGGTTGATTCTAGTGCTGAGAAATTGTTCCCCAGGCCCCAGCATTTGTCCACTCTTAACCTAATGTAAGTATTCTTGTTCTGCAATTGGAAGCAAGAATGTCACCAAATATTCATCTATGGTTGCAATCTCATGATAGAATTTTGTTAAATTTATATTTATTTATTTTGTCAAATTTATATTCCGCCCTACTCGCACAAGCGACTCAGGGCGGAGCACGTGCTATTTAACTCACAGGTAGTATTAAAATATTGACTTTACTATATCTTTTAAAAGAAAGAATTAGAAGAAGCCTGGGGACTGGAGGTGTTTGACAGATACTCAGTTGTCCTTCATATTTTTCGTCGCAATGCTCGGACTAAGGAAGCAAAGCTTCAGATAACATTGGCTGAAATTCCACTTTTAAGGTACTGTACTTTGAATGTTATCATTTTAACAGAATAGCAAAGCTATTTTCAAGTAATAACTGACTGAAGTGGTTTTACCTTTGTCTCTTGTGTGGTATGCCAAAACATACACATTTTAAGAAAAGGGGGGACAGTATTAAAATTGTAATACTCAACATAAACTGATAACAAAAGATGAATACAAATCATGTTTGGCTTCTGAAATTACAAGGTATGCTCAAAGAGGTTACCATCGACATCCAAACACTTCTGATTATGTAGAACAACTGCTTGAGCAGCATTGGCCAAAGTGTCTATTTTTATTGTTGTGCATGCCGTTTTCTACAGTGTTTCACATTCTTTAAGGTTCCCTCCCACCAATAGGTAGACATCAAGAGGTGTTAAATCATTGTCATTGCACTTCCACGACATTCTTAGATTTCAGCTACCACTTCACAGTGGTCTTGTGCTTCTCAAATGCCAACAGGTTTCTGCTATTTTCTTTGGTATTCATTCTTTTTAGCAAACATCATATTACACATTGCTACTGTTGATTCAGTTCAACTGGGAAAAGTAAGAAATATCTTAAAATGTATATAGATTTTGGCACCCTCTGTATTTATTTGTACTCTAAACCAGTGTTCCCTAAGCTTTGGCTTTTGGGCTTCAATTCCTAGAAGTCTAAGCCAATTTCCCCCAAAGCACTCATCAACCAATGTGTACTGACTTAGAATTCTGGGAATTGAAGTTCAAAAGCCAAAGGTTGGGGAACACTTCTTTTGACTGTAGATCATGTTTTATGTTAGAAATAGGAAATGCCACTGACAAGAATGTAAGATAAATAAATTCTTTTGTGGATATGTGAAACTGAAAATTGTAGTGTAGCTTCTTAATGGATACTTATACAGCATCATGGCTTTCTCTTAGGGTCTTGCCTGTAGATTTTACAGTTATGGAATAGGCCAGGAACACTTTCAAAATACATCTCAATATGATTTCATTTGAAAGCATGATTTTACTTTAAAGTTCCAACATAATGCCACAAATTCAAATTTATTGAATTGTCTAGAGCAGTATAAAATTTATGTTATCACACAGAATCTTATCTGATTCTGTTTTAGAGAATGTTATCAATGAGTAAGGCTGTAATCCTTTATTCTCTTTACTATATGTAACGTCTACTGATCTTGGTGAGACTTACATCTGACAAAGATATGTGTAAGCTTATGCTTCTAAATTCAACTGAAATTGTGAAGTTTACATTAGCTGAAATTCTGTTGGTTTCACAAGGATTTCAGTGTTACATTCATTTATATATTACATTCATAGCCTATCTTCCTGCAAAAAAAAATACTTTTGAGGTCAGCATCAGCATCAAACAATATCACATTTTCTCTCTCCCTCTTTCTCTCTCAATCTTTTTTCCAGGACTCGTTTGAGAAATGAAGTTGCTCATTTGGATCAGCAGAGAGGTGGCTCAAGATACATTATGGGTTCAGGTAAAGTTGAAAACCATATTATAATAATGTAGAGATACATGTTACCATGATTATATATATAGTCAAACCTCGCATAAAGAGTGTTTCGCTTAAAGAGCAACTCGCTTGAAGAGCAGAATTTTCTCTGAATGTTCGCTTCGCTTAACAAATGAAACCAAGCAAAAACTCGCTTAACAAATAAATCAGGGTTCGCAATCCCCCCACAATTGATCACTTACAATGGTGTTTCGCTTAAAGAGCAAACTCACTTAAAGAGCAATCCTGTGGAACGCATTATGCTCTTTAAGCGAGGTACAACTGTATATAAAAGAAGTCCTATATTGTACTCTTTCCTGGACCAAGTCCATTCAAGCAGCTAACAAAATACAAGTACAGAAATACTGAGGGGTTTTATACTTCAAATACCAGTAGAATAATTATGATGAATGTATTGCTACTTCCAGGTGAAACTTACATGGAGATGCACCTTCGCCTCTTAAAAGAAAAAACCGTGAAAATTAAAAAAGCTATAGAGAAACTAAGGAAAAAAAGACGATTACTCAGGAAACAACGGACGCAGCGTGAATTTCCTACTGTCTCAGTAGTGGGCTACACGAATTGTGGTAGGAGACAATACTAAAATGTTTGTTTTGCTAGTATGTAAGTACTTGCTTGAATTTAACTTCAGCATGCAAACGCCATGGTATTGCAGAATTTTAACATGTGGGAAAGTGAACATGTCAGTTCTAAAAATGTAAAAGGATACACAGTCATTAGTCTTATCTTCTAAAGAAAGAAGATTGTGAATTTGAATTTGATGATTGTTATAAAGAGATGTAGAATATTGCAATAAATGACAAATTAACTTGTGAATTAAAATTAAAGAGGATTAGTAAAAAAACTGATTTCAGAAAAATATGGGGAGAATTTATGACTTAGTGAAAGGAAGAGGACTAAGGTCAGGGCAAGATTGTGTGTCTTTTTGGAATGAGGGGACAAATATATATAGAATAGCTAAATGAAGGTATATAATGGTCCATTGGTTGTGAGTGCACATAGCAGTTTAAGATTTTTTAAAAAGCTTTTGTCTGTTCTTTTTCCTTTATTTGATATCACATTTGTTGTTTGCCGAGTGGGCGGCAATACATATGTGGCTAATAAATAAATAAATAAAAATAAATTTATATTTGAATTAAATAAATCTTTTTAAGCAGGTAGGAAAATAGAGGTGAAAACCTTTTTGTTTGAAGAGGCCTTTAGCAGTTTTTTGAAGACCAAATAGGAGACCCTCCGTTTGCCTTTCTGTCACAAGAGTTTGGAGTCCCAGGTCTGATTTTGCTTAGGTGGGTGGGGGTTGTTTTATTGTATTAATTGTGTTTGTTTCACTTTTTTAACAATGTAAGCCACCCAGAGCGGGAGTCCATCCCAGACAAATGGAGTATTAAGTCCAATAAGAACTAGAGAGTTTGCATATGAAGAAAAGATGATTGTTCTGAATAGAGCTTACTTCTGTGTTATTATCTTATGGTCAGATGTAACCCTTTAGAAATGACTTGCAGCACTGAAGTACTATGTGCAGAAACATGCAGACTACAAAACCGCAATCCGACAGCCTTGTATTTACTAACCTATGGTTGTACTTGTATTGCTGAGATATATTTTAGTAATTTCTTTCCATCAACTTCATTTTTTTGTGATACATCTATCCAGGTGCCTGGAGGCTGGGAGGGTCTGGATGGGGGACAACAGGCTACAACTGAATCCTGCCAAGACTGAGTGGTTGTGGGTCAAGGATCTTGTGTTATTCCGGAAGCCAACATCTTTGGTTCTGGATGGGACAGTTTTGCCCCAAACAGACCCGGTGCATAATCTGGGGGTCCTCCTGGACTCACGACTACTGCTCAAAGAGCAGGTGGTAGTCGTGGCCAGGAGGGCTTTTGCACAACTTTATGTTATACGTCAGTTACGCCCGCTCCTAGATCGGGACTCCTTGCTCATGGTCACACACGCATTGGTCACCTCAAGAATTGATTATTGTAATGTGCTCTACATGGGGCTGCCCTTGGTGACTATTTGTAGGCTGCAACTGGTCCAGAATGCGGTTGCTCAGGTCATGATGGGGTGCAGGCGTTATGCTCACGCCTCACCATTGCCCCAGGAGCTGCACTGGTTGCCAGTGTGCCTCCGGGTGCAATTCAAGGTGCTGTTTATTACTTTCAAAGCCCTATATGGTAGTGGGTCAGAATACTTAAGAGACCGCATCACCCCAAGAACATCTGTCTGTCCCACCAGAGCAGACCGGAGAGGCTCTCTGGTAGTGCCATTGGCTAGAGAGGTGCATCTCTCTAGCACCAGAAGGTGGGCCTAATCTGTGTCTGCTCCTGCTCTATGGAACCTTCTGCCAACCTAGTTGTGTCTCCAGACAGAGTTGCTTCCCTTCAGAAAGGGTGTAAAGACCTGGCTGGTGGGACAGGTATGGGGTATGGGTCAGTTGATTTCCCCAGCCTGCTGGCTTATTTCTCTCCTCTTGCTTGTGAATTTTTTAATCTTTTGAAATATTTTTATCATTGATTATTGCTGTTAGCCGCCCTGAGTCACTTGTGAGGAGGGCGGCATATAAATGCAATTAAATAAATAAATATTTGATAATGCCCTATTCTATTAATCCATCTTTTCTAGCAGCTAGTTTTTACATGGTGCAGACCATTCATTTTAAATTATTCCTATCTTGTTTTCTCATAGGGAAAACTACTCTAATCAAGACCCTTACTGGGGAGGCAGGATTACAGCCTGAAGATAAACTGTTTGCTACACTGGACATTACAGTCCATGCTGGCTTGCTGCCATCGTGCTTGACTGTTCTGTATGTTGACACTATTGGATTTCTCTCTCAGTTGCCTCATGACCTCGTTGAGTCATTCTCAGCTACCTTAGAGGACGTTGCCTGTTCGGTAGGTACCGCCATCCCACGAAAGTATCTCTTCCATCTTTGATAGAAATTTTGCTTCTGATAAATGCAGACCTGCTGCTACTATTGTGTCCTTGGAAATTTTCTTTTTGGAAATTGTTACGATTCTGTTTGCTTAAGCTATCCCAGCTGTTCTCAACATTTGCTCCTCTAAATGGTTTGGACTATTAGTTGAAAGGAGCCCCAGCCAGCATGACCAAAGTGTAAAGCAGGAGGTCTCAACCTTTTTAAGCTGGGGGCGGGGTCACGTTCCCTCAGACAGCTTCGGCGGACGGACAGCCATTTTGCCCTTCCTCCACCATATGGCACTTCCTGGTGTGGCGGAGGGGCCACATGAAATGGTGCTGTGGGCCGCAGGTTGAGAGTCCCTGGTGTAAAGGATTCTGGAATTTTAAGTCCAAAACAGCTGGAAGTGTAAGGACGAAAAACTACTAACTGATAGAAAAATTAGTGGAAATTGCAATTTAAGAGTTTATTGTAATTCGGTTACAAAGAATGTCAAATACATTGTTTTTGTACACTGCATATGTTAAACTAGCTTTGAACAAAGTTGCTTGTTTGTTGTGAATATGTTAAAGTATGGGTTTTTTTTTTCATTACTACCAAAAAATATATAGACAGGTACAGTAAAATGTCTGAGAGTTTTGGCTTCTTTAAGACAAGCTTATACAGTAATACCTCGGATAACGTTTACCTCGGATAACGCTAAAATCGCATAACATTAAGTAATCTGGGGAGGAGAATTGGATTGAATAACGTTAAGGTCCTATGGGATGCATCGGATAACAACCGCTAAAGCCTGTGCGGTTACAATGTATCTCTATGGAGCTTTAACGTTATCCGATCCATCCCATAGGATTTTCACATGCATCGGATAACACTAAAAATCGGATAACACCAAGACTTGTGGAACCAAGTCTTAGCGTTATCCGAGGTATTACTGTATAAAAAGACTGTTATGACCTTGTTAAAAATTATTTCAAAATATTCCTGCTATGTAATTGTTTGAATGCTCAAAAGTAAATTCCATTTCTAGTACAAAATAGCAGGAGAGATGGGCCAAATAACTCTCAATGTCTACCATGGGATTTAGAAGGTATATCTGGAACTACTGGCAGGTCTTTAGGTGATTTCCAATAGATTATCAAGTACAGTATTTCTAACACCTGTTTATTTAACAATAGAAATAACAAAGCATCCTTAAAATGATGTTTCTTAAAATGATATAGATAACAAGGAATGGATTTCTGTGTGGAAGGACATGAAAGTATGTTGAATTTGGATACATGGCTCAAACCGAACTCCTAAGTACAAGTCTGAGAACTATTAGAGTCACTATGGTGATACGTGCGGCCATATAAATAAATAAACTAGACTGCAGTTGGTGAATTTCAGGTTTTTAGTAGAAAACCAAATACACCCAATATGTGTGAAATCTGAACTAAATATTATTTCCCTGTTTCATTAAAAAGCAGCATAGAACATTAATTCCTTTCTTACTGCTAGTTTTAAAAAGTCAAATGTAATAATGTACCTAATTGGGAATGCAATTAACTTGTTACTAGGATTTAATTGTCCATGTGAGAGATATTAGCCATCCAGAAACCAACCTTCAGAAGGAGAGTGTATTATCAGTTCTCAGAAAACTTAATCTTCCCAGTGACCTGCTGGAGTCCATTATTGAAGTTCACAACAAAGTGGATTTAATAGATGGGTAAGAAAATATTCCTTCTTCAAAAATATCACTGCATTTTGCTTTGTCTATCTCTATCCCAGTCTGTGAAAATTAAACTCAAGTACTGGAATGAAATTTAAACACTGAACTTCAAGTGTTTGGAGGAAAACTACTTTCTGCATTGATGGTACAGTGCTTCAGTTCTGTTAGGCTGAATTAGAACAGAAAGCATCGACTAATATCCTGTTAAGTGTTTATATGTACAGTATATAGAGTTCCAATTATAAAAGCTGATATGGCAGTATGGTGGAAGGACAGTAGGGCACAGCCAGGCACTTTGCTGTACCACCACAGTGGTAAATCAAGGCATTATTGTAACTTAAAACAACAGGATGTTAACTAGTAAAAGGTAGAATCCAATGCATTGTAGATCATGTTTGTGTTCCTCGGCACTCAATGAATCTATGTGAACTACCTGAGTCGTTTAACTGATTTAACTGGTTTACAAAGTAGCTTTTTTTTTTACATCCCTCAAAAATATTTTTAATTGGGCTCAGAAGTGTAGTATCTTATCTTATGAATTCAAGTGGCACTATAAAAAGACACATAGGAGCATTGTGGAAATTGTGGAAAGTTGTATAAAGTTGTCTGACAATAGGAGCTGGTGCAAGAAATTAGGAACTCTTTACATGACTCTTGTTGAACATGCAATAATTCAGTGATCATGCATCAGGTTTGATTTCATACATGAATTTACCCAATCTTCTGACCTTGTGGCACTATGAATTGCTTTATATTTAATACAGAAATTAGAATAAGGCATTAAAATAATATGAGTGGCATCAGAAAAATCAGAAATGCTTTTTGTTTGTTCTGCAAGGAAAAGATAGCACAATTACACTACCACACCACAACAGTTTGTTTGAAATGAGTCTGGGTTTTACATTGTATCAAAGGCAGCCTAGTTCCATGCTTGTATTTTTCAGGTGTGTGCTATTTTTTGTACTAAGGCCAGTCTTTCTGACTTCTCCTTTCTTCTAGCTATCATCCCACTGAACCAGATGCAATAGCCATTTCAGCTCTCCTTGGGTCTGGGTTAGAAGAGCTGAAAGAAGAAATTGATAGGAAAATTTTGACACTTACTGGGAAAAACCTTTTGACAATTAAAATTAATTTATCTGGACCTCAGCTCAGGTAAGCAACTGTGGTGACTAGCCATAAAGGAAAATGGCTGGGAATGAAGAGTTGAGACAGATTAGTGTCAAAGATTCATTAGAGCTTTTTGCCCTACTGAAACATAAACAGGGGTCCAGGCATCTTTAAAATGGATTTCTGATTCAGTGGAAAGTTCCTCTTTCATTCTTCATATCAGCATTGAAGAATTTTAAATTATGGTCATATGGAGGTAAAAAGTTGCAAAGTTGGTTTGCTTCTGCAGTTGCAGTGTAATTGCCAAATCTTTCCATATTTCTGGCTTTATTAATCTGTTGTTTGGTGCAATTATGTTTTTAGGTGTTACTCTACAAATAGCTCACACTCAAGTTGTTGCTACACCAATATACAAGACATACCCCAATACACACAATTTGACTGCCTATAACAGGGGTGCCCAAACTTTTTGGGCTGTGGGCTGATCATGTGGTTCAGGGAGCTGGTCACTAAGGCCCATGGGCCGGGCGTGGCCCCCAACACCAATTCATCCAGCTCACGAAGCCCTCATCTCTCCCGGAATTGGAAGTAAAACGCACCCATACAAGCTCATTTTACTTCAGCTTCCGGGAGCGATGAGGGCTTCGCGGGCCGGATGAATTGGCGTTAAGGCCCCTAGGCCTTAGTTTGGGCACCACTGGCCTAGAATGTAGTTCCAAAACTTGAAACAGAACAGTCATGAGGAGTCCCTGCTCATTAACACCGCTGTGTCCTTTTTCCTTTGCCTTCTGGTTCACACAATAAGATTATAGGACTATACATCTCTGTAGAAGGACTGCTGTAAGTCCTTCAACCCAAAATTATAAAACCAATATCATGCTTTGTCTTGCTATCCTGTAATAAAGCAAGCAGTTTGTCCCATACTTGAATATAGCATGGAGTGAATGATGTAGCCACAAGGCTCATTCCTAATCTTCCAAACCATGGTTTAGATCTGGAAAGTTATTTGTGTGTGCAGCCAACGGCTAAAACCTCTTGAATGCTGGAAGAGGATAATGTTCTGCCATCATGATTCTATTCAGTTTTATAATTTTAGCATTGAACAGCAAATTTTGTCCATTTTAATAATTAGGGATTTTTACTTGCTTAAAGTAACTCCTTACATGAGTTCTGAACATTTAAAACTGTTTGCTTAACATACCACTGCTTGCGTAATTTGCATAGATGGTGTGCACTGACTGTACTCTACCATTTCAGTTGGCTCTACAAAGAAGCAACAGTGCAAGATGTTGAAGTTGATCCAGAAGATGGTACAGCCAATGTAAAAGTAATCATAAGCAATTCTGCCTTGGGTAGATACAAAAGCCTGTTTCCTCAATCAAGATATGTCTCCCAAAATTAACAAGATATACTTTCCTTGAAGATAATCCAAGCTAAAGGAGTAATGTATTATAATATTTTTTTAATAAAAGTGAAATGAAGTATAAGGGTCACTAGGGTCCAGAATTTCATTTATTCAAACTGACCACCCTACATTCTGAAATGAAATTTTGTCAGTGCTTTTAAAGACTTCATGTTACAAAAACTTTTCACATATTTTCTTTTTTGAGGAGTCATATACGGGAAATAATACTTGTTTGAATCAATGGAACTGAAGGAGGTGACTCAAGTCTTTACCAGTTTAATGGGCTTACTCTAGTGCAACTTCCTATAGTAAGCAACAGGATTTGAGCCTATGTTTTAAAAGGAGATAACATTTCTAGGACACATAACTGGACAAACAGTAATTCTATGTAAATGGAATTTTTAACTATATTGAGTCACTGCTACCATATTGTAGCTCAGGAGTTCTCAACCTTTTTAAGCCTGGCGGCCAGGTTATGCTCCTGTAGGCAGCTTCGGGCACATTTTACTTCCGCTTCTGGGAGCAACGAGGACAGTCTGGGCCAGATGAATCGCAGTGAACCCATTCATGTGGATTCACAGGGGTCTTGGGCTTCTGGGAATTGAAGTCCAAGAACATCTGGAGTGCCAAGGTTCGCCATCACAGCTCTAGGGGGAGCCTTATTTTATTGTCTTTCATAATACACCCCCCCCATGTAATTACCAGTATTTTGTTACCAATATTGCCCGTTCTCAAGATCATTCATTGTGCTGTAAGCATTTTTTTAATATGTTTGCAGGCTATTTGGACAGAAACTTGGCCTGCAGCATGGAATATCCCAGTGTAGGATTGCAAACTCTTCATTTCCCATCCCTTCCCGATTCATCTTTTTCATAGCAGGCAGTATTCTTTTGTCACAATACCTTAGTGGAGCAAAATGTCTAAAGAAAGAGAAATAAGACAATTCATTGCGGAACATTAGCAGAAGTACTTAGTGCTTTAATCGTATTACTGTATAAGAAAGATAAAAATAGTGAAATTTTAGCTTGGTTGTTTAACATCCATTCTTATGTATTACAGTGATTTTGAGTCAAGTACATTAAGGACCATGACACTCCTCTTCACACTCGCAAACTTCCACTGGCTATAAAAAAGGAAGGCCTTTTCCTTTGCTGAAATGTTTTTCCCTCTCTAAAGTTGAAAGGACTATAATATAAAACATATATATTAAATTGGACAGTTAAGAATATGGGAATGGGGGGGGGGGATTGCTGTAGAACAATTGCCACTTGCAAGGTTGAAAATTCACTAACTTATTTTGTGAGATATGATAGCTTTGCTGAAGTGGACTAAGTGTTGTCATCCCTTTGGTTTACTGTAGTTGATTTTGATCTAGCTCTAAAACTGCATGCATTCCCTCGCCTGAAGGTCCTGTTTTCACTTGGACCAAACGTCTGGCACTAGCAGCTGTAACAAAGAAAAACTGGCTAATGTTTAAACCATTGAGACCTATTTACGATTATGAATTAAAGTCTGGAGAAAGTATTTAAAAACTTGAGGTGGCAACCAGCAGCATTTCTGTTTGGCTGCCGTCAGTTATATTTGTGCTTGGCTGGAGAAAGTTGTTAGATGTATAGATGCCCTGTTTGAGCCTATTGTGCATCCTGGAGGCTTCAAGGTGGGATAATTAAACTACAACTAGACAGAAGATGAAATAAAAAACCCAGTCCTTGCTTTCTCTGCATCTTGAGTGCAACACTGCTCTATTTGTGACTTCTCCTACTGGATGACCACACAGGAATTATTTTGTCCCTTTAAAAAAAACCACCTGGCTTTTCCTGATTATTTTAAAGTTATTGTTCCCACTTGGTAGATCAAGACCTGCACATAGACTGCCAGACAGATAATTAGGTCTTCCAAGTCTAATCATCCCAAGATGATAAGAAGAACCAAGTTTTCCTTCCCTTCCATAGACAAGATAAATACCAAACAATAATTTGCAGATACACGCAAGAAAATAATCACATACATTAGTATGTATCACTTGCTCGTAACAGAGCCATAAGCTACATAAATATGACAATATATGGATAAAGTCTTATTGAGAACAGTAACCAGTGATTCTAAATATTGCTTTTACTGTAATAAAGGCTTCCCGGGAGATTTTTCATTGAGGTCTCCCAAAAACCTCTTAAGATTATTCCACTGTTTATCCTTAATAGAAGTTTTTAATAACATCCTTCATCAGCTGTATGAGAGTTGTTTTAAAAATCCCATGAGGTAGGTGTATTTATATCTCATGTCTCTAAATTGAGATGGGTAGGACTTATTCCTCACATATTTTTTAAAAACCAAACAAGCTTGGCAAGGCTATTTTAAAAGTTTTCTATTTAAATCTATCACATTCTTCACAAAATCATTTTTCTCTATGAAATCCCCAGCAATTATGTTGATGCTGTCTTTCTTTGATCCAGGATGTTGTTTTTTTATCCAAGCATTTAAGAACGGAAGCGCATTAAGAGTCATTTCCTTAAGAGATCCTCGTAGGTGTGTCAGAATGTATCCTACATCTCCAGTAAGATTGATTCCTGCAACAAATAGTCCCGCTGGAAGAGAAAAATGAAATGAAAATAAGACTCACCACTTGATATACCGGTAGATTTACCTTTCTCATTTATAAATAATGAACAACAGTCTTCCAAAGCAACATAATCTTTGACATTATAATGCACATCCCATTTTGAATAACTGGTAAACTGAACCCTACTAAAAGTCAGTTCCTACTCTGAATTTTTAAAGCTAAGTTACCTGGGCGTCCATTTTGTTTTCTCCGCTCCAAATACTGAATAAGTTTTTGTGCACTCGTTTTATCTCCCCACCAATATGGGATTGAAGGCCACAAGTCACAATGCTGGGTAACTTGGCTAACATCTTCATAGGATGCAATAACCTGAAAGTCACGAGACCACAAGTTCCGTAGAGTGGGTACCACCTGAAAGATGGGATAGCATAAGATGGTAACTCTATTTCTAATCAATTGGACAGAATATTATAAGTCATTCACAGTAACTGTGGAGCCCCAATTACCATATGCTGAATGCATACTACACTGTAGCACATGGAGCTATTAAACCTGAAAACACTTGAGATAGCAATGCAGGCAAAGGTGGTAAACATTACTTATTTGGACCATCTGGGACTTTCCTCAAAGTAAGGTAAAGGTAAAACTCGCCCTTGCTCAAAAGCCAGTCTCATCCGACTAAGGATCAGTGCTTATAAACAGAGGTTTATAGCAAAAAAAGCTAGTGCTGTCTGCATTTGCAGATGTTTCCATGGACATGTGAGAAGGCATGCCTGGACACCGAAGTGCATAGAACACTATTTACCTTCCCACCGAGGTGGTACCTATTTATCTACTTGCAATTTCTTGCTTTCAAATTGCTAAGTTGGCAGGAGCTGGGACAGAGACAGGTGCTCATTCCGTCATGCAGGACTCAGGTTTTGAATTGCTGACCTTCCGCCTTCCAGTCAGCATCTTAACTACTTGAGCCACTGCAGTCCTCAACATCTAAGTAAACACACATAAAATTCCACCGTAAATCAGAAGGTATATTTGCCCAAATACACTGGATGGTTTGTTTGTTTGGCTTTTATCCTGCCCAACTGGTGCAAGCAGCACTCTGTTATAATGACTATCCAAATCTTTTCTATCTTTGTTGATTACTGTTTAGAATGCTTATTAACTGAAATAAGAATTGAAATATAAAAACAAATTGTTGACATTTAACAGGTCACACAAGGTTTTTTAACATGCCTAAACATTTATTATCTTAATGATGGCATATTTTTCATTATGATTCAGCTCTTGGATTCATTTTCAGCACTAAAACTAGCTTCTGGAATAGCTAAAAATTTCTGCTTCTGAGCTGAACAAGATTCTATGTTGGCTAACCATTGTCTGTGTCCACTTTCAAAGATGATTAAGAACTAGGGCACACGATTAACCAGGTTCTCCTTTTAGAAACTAAACTTGAACCAACATTATAACAATTTTTGGAATTACACTGTGCAGATTAATGAGTGCAGAATCTCATTCAACTGGAACAGAACTCAGATATGTAATTGAGCAATCCTGTTTACTTCACTGTAGCATTCTGAGTAGGATGGCATGATTAAGTCTTTGACCCTGTTAAGAGTCTCAAACCCACACATTCCAAGTCACTTACATTTCGAGGACACAGTCGGCCAGCAAATATCTTCTTTATTGAGGCAACCAAATGACAGTGATGGACTTCTTCCAAGCCATCAAAATTTCTGAAAGCAAGGATGACAACTTCCCAGGGATGGTTTTTCAACCATCGTAAAATATCCCATAGGACATCCTACAAAAGTCAATACAGGGTGGTTTAAATAACTACTATTGTACTATTAAGGAAACAAAGAAATAGCAACCTATAATTAGATACTTTTTCACATGATGTTAAACTGCCTATGTTGACACAAGAATGTCCATTATACAGGATGTTTCAGAAGCACTATAACTTATTGCATAATTCCTGTTTATCACTTGTCTTGGCTGAGAGCCTGATCTAGAGGTAAAATGTCTACAAATACACTGGATATATTTTTATCTGTAATTTAGATATTACAAGTATAGATATTTTTATCTACGGTATCTACCACTTCTCTTGCAAAGTATTTTATATTACAAGAATAATATATTGCCCATTACCTGGCATAAAATAAGACAACAAGAAGATATCAGAGAGTAAACAAAAAGATGAAAAACATTGTGGCACTTTAATGTCTGCTGTATTTTAATGTTAGCTTTCATAGATCAAAGTCCTCTTCGTCAGATCCACAAAAGCTAACATTAAACTACAGCATTAAGTCTATAAAGTGCCACAATGTGGGTTTTTTAGTCATTTTGTTTACTCTCTGATATGCTTGAAACACAGACTAACACAGTTACCATTTCAACAAGAAGATAGCTATCTAAAAAGGATTTTTCCCTTAAACATTTACTTACAAAGGCATAGGAACAAAAATACAGTGGAAGTACAAAAATACATGAACTCCAAAACTATCAGTACTATCCATAGAGTTCCTTAAGAGCAGTTTTCAAAGTGTATTGAATTATGACACATGGTTAGGTCTTTCAGTGGTAACTTTCTGAAAAAGAAAACCTATAATCACCTAATTCAAATGCAGCACCACCTGTTACTTTCCGACTATTCATTATCATTTACTCTCTTTGTCCTACTTTCCCTTCAAATGCTAATATGGATAGATGGAAAAGAAGCTATGGAAGACCAGGATAATAATCAAATTTACCATTTAGGTACATTTTATAGATTTCTCTCAGAACCTCTGCTTTAAGTACAGATACTTTTAAATTAAGATTCAAATTTTGAGAACTGGTTTTAGTTTTCTCTTTATTGTTTCAGGTTTTTAAGCTCTGAGATTTGGTTTCTATGTTCTTCTATACAACCATATTGAGACGTGCATTTGCCTAGAGTCAGTGATGGGCAGCAGCCGGTTCGCACCAGTTCGCCAGAACCGGTAGTAGCTTTTCCCAGTGTCCCAGAGAACCGGTAGTGGCTTTTGGGGAGAACCACCTCGGTGGCTTATCTTTTCGCATGCGCGCCTACAGCACTTGGTGCACCTACAGCACTTGGCATGCATTCACACCTATAGCAGTTGGCACACCTACAGCGTGTGGCGTGCAGTTGTGCCTACAGCGCTCTGCCTGCTGAGCCAAACAGCAATTTTCTGCTTGGAGTGTGGCAGTGCAGAGTGTTGGGCGGCCATGCACAGCCATGGAGGAACTGGTGGCTGCTGCTAAGGCCCTCAACAGCCTCCTTGCGTTCCTCCCAAGTGGGGAGGAGGAAGAGCAGCTGCCAGCCTGATGCTCCCTAAAGCCTGATCCCCAGGGTAAGTGACTCGTCTTTGGGTGTGGGGTGGGTGGGTGTATTTCAATGTGTATTTAATGAGTATTTTTAATGTGTATTTTTATGTGTTTTATGTGTCTTTAATTTATATTTTTATGTGTTTTTATGTCTAGTTAATGTGTATTTATTTTTAATGTGTATTTCATGTTATGTGTATTTTTATGTCTATTTAATTTGCATTTTTATGTGTCCTTATTTTTATGGGGCTTTTTAACTTTGGCTCCGCCCATGACATAGGCTCCGCCCATGATGTCATGTTGGCTCCGCCCATGACATCATGACATTGGCTCTGACCATGGCATTGGTTCCGCCCACAGTGTGGTAGTAAATCTTTTGGCTGCCTACCACTGCCTAGAGTTACAAAATGTGCAGACATAAGAGTAAATTTTCACATTAATTCACTAGGTCTAGGAGATTCTGAGTGGCAAAAAACATGAAAATCAACGTGCTGTCTTTTAATGATACCATTCATGCACACACCAAATGGATCTTTTTGTGAATTAATTCTTTCAATTGTCCATCATAAATATGAAAAAACTGGAATGAGACCAAATTCTGAATCAGTGGTGTTCACTCAAAAACAACAATACATGTATTTGTTGTTCAGTCGCACGGTTGATTCTGACCCTTTGCGACCCCATGGACCATTGCCCATCAGGCACCTCCGTCCTCCACCATCCTCCTCAATCCACCCAACTCTGTGCCCATTGTGAATACAATACCATCTAGCCATCTCATCTTGAGCCGTCCCCTTCTTCTTTTGCCCTCCACCTTTCCCAGCATCAAGGCTTTCTCAAGTAAATCCTCTCTTCTCATTTGATGTCCAAAGTACTTTAGCTTCATCTTTACTATTTGACCTTCTAAGCAGCAGTCAGGGTTGATTTCTTCTAGGATCAACCTATTTGTTCTCACTGTCTAGGGTACTTTCAAAACTCTCCTCCAACACCATATCTCAAAGGCTTCTATTCTTCTGCGCTCAACTTTCCTAATGGTCCAGCTCTCACAACCATACATTACCACCTGGAGTACCATTGCTCTGACTATGCAAATTTTTGTTTGCAAGGTAATGTCTCTACTTTTATCTATGTTCCCCAGGTTTCTCATCACTTGTCTCCCAAGAATCAGTCTCCTTTTTATTTCATGGCTGCAATCACCATCTGCAGCGATCTTTGATCTAGGAAAGTAAAGGCTACTTCTTCCCCATCTATTTTCCAGGGACTGATAGGGCCTGTTGCCATTATCTTTGTTTTCTTTATATTGAATCTCAAGCCAGCTTTTGCACTCTCTTCTTTCAACCTAAGCAGCAGCTTCTTTAGGTCTTCCTCATTTTCTGCCGTTACGGTAGTACAGTAATACCTCATATAACATTAGTATCGAATAACACTAAAATCGCATAACATTAAGCAATCGGGGGGGGGGGGGAGAATTGCATCGGATAACATTAAGATCCTATGGGATGCATCGGATAACAACCGCTAAAGCCTGTGTGGTTACAATGTATCTCTATGGATCCCATAGGATTTTAACATGCATCGGATAACACTAAAAATCGGATAACACCAAGACTTGTGGAACCAGGTTTTAACGTTATCCGAGGTTTTACTGTATCTTGTGATTCGTCCATCCCTGCATTGCGCATTATGTGCTCTGCGTATAGGTTAAATAAGCAGGGTGACAAAATGCTGCCTTGTCTTACTCCTTTTCCTATTCCAAACCACTCCATCATTCCGCATTCTGTCCTAACTGTTGATTCTTGACTCATGTACAGATTTCTCATGAGGCATATAATTTGTTCTGGTATTCCTATCTCTTTAATTACATGCCACATTTTGTTGTGGTCCACACAGTCAAAGGCCTTGGTGTAGTCAATGAAACAGAATTAGACTTGTTTCTGATATTCCCTTGTTTTCTCCATGATCTAACGTATGTTGGCAATGTGGGCTCTAGTCCCCCTACCTCTTCGGAGCCCTACCTGCACTTCTGGTAATTCTCTCTCCACGTGCTGCTGAAGTCTATCCTGTATTATATTGAGCATAACCTTGCTAGCACGTGGGATGAGCGCAATTGTTTAATAATTTGAACATTCTTTGGCATTGCCCTTTTCAGGAATTGGAATGTATACCCAACTTAAAAGCCATTCAAAGACAAAAAGACATGTTTGACTAGCTGTATATGTGCAAATCATATTAATACCATAACAATTCCAGGCATGTTCAACAAACAGCACAATAATGCTCCAAAATTCTAAGATAAGAATGTAACACAACATAAGAGTAATTAATTTTTATGTTGCTCAGAAATTGACATTTCCATATACATCACATTATTGTAATTATGGCTCTAAAGTTATTGCAGTGAAAACAATTATTGGGGCAAAATTCAGAAAATGAACCAGATACCCAGTTCAGAAACAATACTATGCTCAGCTTTTCCGGAACTAAGCCCCATTGAATTAAGTGGAACTTACTACTCTGTGGATAGTTATTGATTTGATAAATCTTTTATTCCATATGCACTTACAACAAGAACCAAAGTGCCTCCATTGTTGCGGCATAGACACAAATCCTTCACCCGTAATCTTCATTTCTTAAATGAGAAATACCCATATACTGTACCTCAGAATTCCTATTCTTCCCAGACTCATTAAAAGAAGAAAAAACTAGGATAGCCCTGAAATGCTGAGCACCCATCTCTGTGCCAAACACAATAGATCAATGCCAGTGTTACTTCAGCACCAGAATAATGACCTGATCAAGACTATGGTACATGCATAAGCTTAGCTACTGTCAGTAGCCCTGTATGTACACATTTAAAACAGTGTATGTACCCAGGTAGGTCCATGGTTTCATATCCATGAAAATTCTTGACATATTCACTCTAAATTCAGATATCCTGGTCTGGTCATATCTTTAAAAAAAGAAAGCTTTAAAGGGCTCACACACCTTCCCTGGTCATTTCTGAAGGAGAAGCTCCATATACATCTCTGCTGTATGATGCTTCTGGAGAAGCTTGAAATAAGATGTCAAAACACAGAAGAGGCAAAGACTTGAATCAAACTGCTACTCACAAGCAGTGAAAACTAACTGCATCTATGGGAATATAATAAGTTTATTTAGCCAAATTCTATTGAAAGTCAGCAGGTCAACAGTTAGAGACCCAAGTACTGCACAACAGAGTGAGTACCCATCTCTGTACCAACTCTTGCCAACACAGCAGTTTGAAAGTAAGAAATTGCAAGTAGATAAATAGGTACCATTTTGGTGGGAAGGTAATCAGTGTTCCATGCAGTCCAGTGTCTAGTCATGCCTGCCACATGTCCATGGAAATGTCTGCAGACACAAACAGCACTGCTTCTTTGGTTATAAACAGATATGAGCACAGAACCCTAGTCAGATACGACTGCTTTTGAGCAAAGGGGACTTTTACCTTTACCTATTGATTCACTGATTCTACTCTAGTTGGGCTAACAGGTCTACACCTAAGTCTTTCATAGAGATCTGTTTTATTTTATTATTCAGTCTATAACTATATCTGTTCATAAAATAAGCATAGGCATCCCTGGCAGTCTGGTAAATGCACCAAATATCATGATAGGAAATCAAAGAGTTATGGCTGGAACTCCCTAAGGATGATTATATATCTCCATTTCTGGATCCTCTGCATTGGTTACCTGTTGCATTCTGTTCCAAGTTATTTGTTATTTTCATTGTTGATTTTTATATTGATGTTTCATTGTTGTTCATTATCATGCTGGAAACTATCCTGAGTAGTTCTACCACTAAGTCAAGTGGTATCTAAATCTTTTTTGTTTTAAGAAAGAAGTATTTTCCTTGAGGGTGGTACTTATAACGAGGGGTAGGGCCTGCCCACAGACCTCCATGGCCACTTGGGAAACTCAGAATGCTACATAATGCCACTGACCAAAGATCCTCTTTCCTATCACAGCTATATTCCTCCTATATGCCACAAGGCTATCCACCTTATAGTTCTTCAGATTTTCTGAGATAATTATAAACTTTCAGATATCTTAACTTTAAGTTTAATTTTGTTACCTTTGAAATCAGCAGGAGTATAGCTTGTAACAGTGAGGTGGAGCTAACAATGGTAAGGCTGAACTTCCTTGAAAAGGGACTGTCCCAGAGATTCCCAAAACTATTTAGGACATGCCATTCTGTCACCTAGAGAGGAGTGTTTACTGAGTTTTGAACGACTGCCTTTAGAATGTGCATTTACATGCGGGTAAACAGACCTATTAAATTACTGAGAACAGACTGAGTCCGCTAACAATATTTCTAATCCCTTGTGAAATGTTTTGAAGAAGAATAGTGCCATCTATCTATCCAGTGGTGGACTCCAAAAAAATTTACTACCACACTGTGAGTGTGGTAGGGTGGGCATGGCCAGGGGAAAGCCCTGCATTGCACCTGAATTAGGACTAATTTATTTCAAAACTTGAATGGGTGGGGGCAGCCAGAGGTTCTGCTACTAGTTCTGGCGAACTGGTGTGAACCTGCTGATGCCCACCACTCACTCACTCTCTCTCTCTCTCTCTCTCTCTCTCTCTCTATCTATCTATCTATCTATCTATCTATCTATCTATCTATCTATCTATCTATCAAATTTCATCTGTAAAATTTCATCTGTAAAGCACAGTTCAGTTTAATGGGACATGTGCAGTAGCACAGTCTAAGTACGCCAGAAACCATCAAAAGCCAATAAAAAGGGCAGAAAATATTTTCACTCATATCCCACACTAATTCTTTCCAAAGTCAGGCATGTGATTCTGAGAAGTTGATCCACATTTTAAACACAAGAGTAAGTAATGTCTCATTGCTGTTAATTCTGACTTAACATGCTGAAGAATCACATAAAGTGGATGTCACACAGAATTAGCGAGGAACAGCTGAGTCAACATGAACATTGCTGAATCTTGAGGAAGCAGATGTTTTGGATCACATTGAAATGATGGGTGCCAGTAATCCACACACTAATACTCTCACACAGACCCCTTGAGCTGTATTTCTAGCCTTAATACATTAGTTTAGCTGTAAACTAACCCAAATTCATTTGGATTCCACCGCAGCCAGGGGGACAAATTAGTCATATCATGACTACATCCAACTGGGTTTTTGAAATTGAAGGAAACTAAGCGTGAAATTAGATGAGGCATTAGCCATACATTTACAAGGTGATAAAATCATTGTTTTTCCAAAAATACATTCCATCAAAGCTGACATGTTTGCTTAAGCAATTTACTTAGGAAGCCCACACTTATCTACCAATCACCATCAAACCAGCTAATATATATTCATTCTTCTGAATGGGCCGACTATTGTTACTGTGCTATGAATGAAACATAGAAAAATGGAAAGGATGACATAAGACAAATGCCTCCACTGTCCTTAACAAGCATCTCCAGCAGATTATCAAGACCCTCCAATTCAAGGCTGGTCAGATAGCAGACAGGACACCCTACTACTACTCAACAGGGATGATCAACACTAATGTAAAATTGCTACTGGAGGCATCACCACTGCCACCAGAGACTCATCTAGCCCAGGAGTGCAAGGAGAAGATGATGTAAGAGAGCAGCTGCTATATGGGGATATCAGCCCTTGCTAAAGCACAGCTCCTGGGGATAGTGACTCAAACTCAGCATCAGCAATGAAACACAGAGGAATCCAATAAATAGCCTACTGAGTCAATGGAACCCATTATGGAAGATCCCACATCTCAAAAGGGGAGCCAGGGATCACAATATCCACCTCCTTCTGGAGTACCTTCAGTTCTGGACAATTAATTCCGCCATTCAAATTACATTTTTAACAGTGATTAGTTCAACATAATAATCTCTAGGAGGCTTTCTTAGATAGCTTGCGCCAATGAAATTGATTGGTTCTTTGTCGTCGTCGTCTGCTACTCGTATTTGAGCACACATTTTTCCTGGAGATCATTTTCTCAGCTTTGTAAAAATACAGCAATAAGCTCAATTTTAACAGAGCTCTCAAAAATGCTAAGACGGTTCTCTTCCACCAACAGACAGGAAATTTATATCAGTTTTGCGCAACCCAGCAACCTCAGACAGCTTCGGGGACTGGACTGCCATTTTGCCCTTCCTCCACGACATGGCACTTCCTGATGTGCTGGAGGCGGGGTGGCACATGAAATGGAGCTGCAGGTTGAGAGTCCCTGGTCCAAAGCATAAGTGGACAAGAATATGCTACACATTATCCCAATAACTAGGGAACTGACAGCTGTGATGATAACTCTATTGGAGGCAGTACACAGAGGTGTGATTAGCAATTATGGTGCCTTGGAGTTTGCTTCTGGATCAGTCTGGATCACACAAGCCTGGCATGTGCAAGGAGAGGACAGAGAATTGGGTGTGTCTGAATATTTGAAGACCATGTTGGTTCTCTGCTGACCCCAACTGTATTGCATTTCCTTTGGCTCCAGGAGAATAGGTTAGAGATGGTATCTGCACTTGATGCAGGCAGATTTGCACCCTTCCTGCAGTAAATGCAAGCAGGTAGGTTCAAGGCCTTAGAGCAGAAGCAAATTTTCATTTTCTACATTTTGGCACAGTCAGTGCCATGAATGCTCTGACTTGCTTGCTTGTTCATGTAAGAGATTACATTGGGTTGAAAGGATTTTTAGGGGATTCCCGAAAGAAGTTCCTTTCATGTCCCCAAGTGTAGCTCTTGGGTTATTATGGCTCTGCTAGTACAAATACCATGGGAATGAAGTTTGCAATACCATCAGCACCAGTATCAAGACCCCAGAAACCAGCACCTGTTTGCATCTTCTAACAACATAAAGTAGTGGTGGTGAACCTATGGGATGCACGCCAGCATGGGCATGCAGACCCCTTTCTGTGGGCATGCAGAGTCACACCAGCACAGATTTCACCCCACCCCTCTGCCCAGCAGTCCAATGGGAGTGCTTCCTATCTTTCCCCAGCACAGAGTTTGCCAGTCCCCTTTGCCCAACAACCCAATGGAAGCACTTCCTACTTTCCCCCAGCACAGAGTTCACCCCGCCCCTTTGCCCAGCATCCCAATAGAAGTGGTTCCTTCCTTCCCCCAACACAGAGTCCGCCCTGGCTCTCTGTTTGGGCACTCAGTCTCTAAATGGTTCACCATCACTTCCCTAAAGTTTCAGAAGGCACATTTTGCTACAATAGGACATGGGACAGCTGGTGTGGCCACAGACAAAGCCTCCCAGATACAGCCAACAGCCATGACACAGATATAAGAATTCATCTTCCTAACATGGACTCTTCTGCGAAAGCTGTGACAGATGCAAAAGTCAACCATAACATAGAACCGCAAACCTGGACTTCTTCATCCATAGCAACTAAATGGTACTTAGATTTATTATCTACCCAAGATAACCATACTTAAACCATAACAAAATGAATGATACCTCTACAACAGCTGTAGTATATAACATATGGACAAAATACAAGTCCATGGAGGAATCGTCAGGCTTGTGAGCAATCCTGAAGTCAAAATACCTAATTCCAGCATTCAGTTGCTCTGACACTGTCAGTACCTGCAAAATAAAATAAAAATTAAAAGATTTCTTGAATGCTTACAGTAAAAATATGTTTGACTGTTTTCTTTTATTGTTGATGTCTTCAAAACATACTGACTACTACTTTAAAAAAATAATAAAAACAGACATAAGAGGTGTTAGGAAAGCGACAGACTTCCTTGTGATGTGCTTTAATGCCATACCATGTCTGCACAAAACAAAAGCATTTGACTCCTTTCCTTCCAAATGTGTTCAATTTCTTCTTGTGGCACTTGTATGATGTTACATTTCTGGAAGAAAGCTTCTCTTTAAAACATATCATGAGAACTGGAGCTGTACTCCACTGAGGAAAGAAATGGAGCTGTACTTCATCTTCCCCCAACATCATCACACTGATTCCCCCCCTCTCTCTCTCTAGAGAGAGAGAGAATTTCCACCCCAAGTTATCACTACAACATTATCCTATCAGGCCCTGCACTCCCTAGGCAGTGCATCAAGTGTATGAACCTCAAAGGAAACCATCCTATTCGCTAAATAAATAAATAAATTGCAACTTAAGCCTACATCTTTAAGAAATAAATAATGCTTACAAATAGACCTGCCATTGGCCAAATTTTATTGTTAGTCTTAACTACAATAAGCCACTGAATCAACTGCTGAGTAGTAAGGTCGCCCTTGCTCGAAAGCCAGTCATATCCAACTCTAGGGTTCAGTGCTCATCTCTGTTTATTGTGAAAGAGCCAGTGCTTTCTGTATCTGCAGATGTTTCCATGGACATGTGGCAGGCATGCCTAGACACCAGGGTGCATGGAACACTGTTTACCTTCCCACCAAAGAGGTACCTATTAATCTACTTGCAATTTCTTGCTTTCAAACTGCTAGGTTGTCAGGAGCTGGGACTCCATCATGCAATATTTGGGGATCAAAGTGCCGACCTTCTGGGCATGAAGTTCAGGGTCTTAACCACAGTCCCTCCTGAGCTGAGTAGTAGCTGTTTTCTAATATAAATCCCATCAACTCAATGGTTCTGCTTTTAATTGAGAATACAGTCAAACATCGCTTAAAGAGTAACTCGCTTAAAGAGCTGAATTTTCTCTAAATGTTTGCTTCGCTTAACAAATAAAACCAACCAAAAACTCGCTTAACAAATAAATCGGGGTTCGCAATCCCTCCCACAATTGGTCTCTTACAATGGTGTTTCACTTAAAGAGCAAACTCGCTTAATGAGCAGTCCTGTGGAACGCATTATGCTCTTTAACCGAGGTACAACTGTACTAGTAAGATTCTGGCCAGAGAGAAATTGCAGCACCAAATATGTTTGGAAAAATTCATTTATTTATTACATTTATACCCTGCCATTATCCAAGGACTCAGGGCAGCTTACAATTTAAAACAATTAAAAATACATTAATTACAATAAGAATTAAAATTAAAGTTAAAAGATTAAAAAGCTAAAAAAAAAGTTAAAAACAACAGGGAGAGAGATGGGGTATTCGAAGGAGCCAGCTGGCCGAACTGAACATCTGGCCCACACCCCACACATTCCCCACCAGCCAGGTCTTCACCCCCTTCCTAAAGGGCAGGAGCTCTGTCTGGAGACGCAACTCACTTGGCAACTACCCAAGGAAGGGAGGATTTAAAAAAAAAAACCCCACAACTGCCACAATTGTACAGTACTGATTTGGGGAAGGAGCTTCAATCTTTCAGAAATTGGTGGAGCTAATGAAAAATAAAATTACAATTTCAGTGAATAATGATTGTAGCAAGAGCACTGTTTCCACCATTCACGTCTATAAAAGACGTAACAAGGGAATATTTCATCAACCATACACCATATGGTGCCTCCAGCCACCATATAATTGAGCATGGCCCATACAGAAATGGAGAGGGAGCGCACATAAAAATGAATTATTGTAAAATATGCTTCACAAAAGTGCAACATAAAAATGGAGAAATCTCAAAACTGCTTACCTGCGTTATAGACCATCTCAAAATAATAGGGTGCACTATATGATGCATATGTTTGTCCAAAAACTGCAACAATTTGGATTCATTAATGCTGACTTTCGATGCCTTATCCAAGCAATATGTCATAGAATCATGACTCCCTAGACATGAATAAAACATAGTCAAATTATTTCCAGTCATGATTGTTCCTAACCACTCTCACTTTTATTGTGCAATTGGCTTGTTCATGCAATTTTACTGGTATACAGATATTGGCTTCTGCCAGCACCCCTCCTGTGTTTTAAGCAATTTCTATAAGAAGTTCAGCATAAAAAGCTGCCCATTTGGAAGTACACTTTAGGTCTACACCAGTGGCTCCCAATGTGGGCCACACACCACACAGGGAGATTTCAATTCCCAGAACCTTAAGTCCGTACATTTGGCTGATCAGTGCTTTGGGGAATTGACTTAGGTTTCTGGGAATTGAAGCACAAAAACCACAAGTTGGAAAACAGTGATCTACACCAACATCCATCCTCAAAGGCAACATCCTTTGCAAGATCAGCCCACAGAAGAGCTCTACTTCTGGAAAAACTCAACATTCATCCAAGAGGAATGGGGATAATTCTTCATTTTACTGTAGCAAAAGGAGGACTAAGATGTTACTGTCTCTTCTACTCTTGTCTGAGTTTTTTAATCAAAAATATCATCCAAGGAGAAGAGACAGATTTCTAAGCTTTAGACAATTCTCCACCTGTACAGGTCCTATGCTATGGCAAGGGTCCATTTCACACCAATGTATGTGGTAGGCGAAACATATTTGCCACGCCTCCACCCCCCCTGGCTTGGAGGGCTCCGGTGTGCAACGCTCCCATTGGTTATTAGTTTTAGGGGTGGGTCTTTGGGGAGTTTTGGGGGTTGTTATGTTCCAGATTGTTCTGTGGGTGTTTGGAGTTGCAACGCCCCACCTGCCCGCCCTGTTTTCGAGGAGGGTTCTACCAGTCACAATAGTTTGGGCCAAGTAGGGATTTTGGACTGCAGGGAATTGGCTGTGCTGTGGTTGTTTTCGCCTACTTCTCACCAAACCAGATACTGGATCTAGGTTGGTTGTTAGGCAGGAAGTTCAGAGGGGGTTGAGGATCCCTCATGGATTGTGGGTTATAGACCCAGATGTTGGGGAGGGATGAATGAGGGTGACCCCGGCTGGGGTCAAAGGACACACCAACTTCCAGGGTGTCTTAACAATCCCCTCCAGACTTTGGGCCCCTGTTAGGGACATTTTTTATTGGTCAATAAAGTGGCCCTGTTTTTCTTGCACATTGGAGTCCTTGTCTTCTTCTTTGGTGGGGTGATGGGGTGGCAATGCTGACATGAAAGATAAATTTGGAGAAGTAGATGATAATTTGCAAAAAAAAAAAACCAGTGTTAATATCAAAAGTGTTGCAATATTTCTGTTTCTGGTTTTGTCACTTTTGCTTTTTGCTGAAACAGGCTAACACAGCTGACTTCTGAAATCACAGAGAACAGTTAATCCTGAACAAAATTCTTTACAGACTTAAACAATGTTTATCAATAGCAATATCTTTTTTTAAGGAAGTACAATTTACCTGGAAGTGACAGATCTGAGAGAGGAATGCCCCAGAGAGATTCTGGTAAGTTAGACATCCACTTAGAACCGTCACCACATAGATCAATCAACTTCTTCTTGGGGCGTTCTTTCATTTTTCTCTTTTCCAGGATATGCTAGGGAAAACGCTGAACAAAAACAGAAGTAAACACTGTTCCACCAGAACCTAATTTATTTTCCTGCTCTGTAACGAACCTCTTATTCATTTAATTTTAAAAACTATTCTTGTATCCCTTGATTATCTTTCAAATGAAGATTAAATCACTTCAGTGAGTGGGTCTGCTTCTTCTTCTTTCAGGTCTAGGTCAGACTTTAAATTGCCAGAATGAACCCACTTTTTGGTGAATTCATTCCATAGGTTCTAGTGGCTCTGTTGTTATAGCAGTTAACAGGACTACTGTACAAGTGCCCTTATTGTGTAGACAAAATGGCAAACTTGAGTCATAGTCCCAAAAACTAATAGCGGAGCCCAATAGTTATTTAACAGCTGTCATAACTTACAATAATGTAACTTACAAGCCCCCATTAAGGAAACAGACTGCCACTGTAGTCTTGTGGACAAAGAAACAAGGCTAAATTTAGGAGGCCTGAGATATCAATTTTCCCTTGGAAATTCACAGGGAAGTGGCAATGGTGTGGAAGGCACCTCCAGCTACCCCGATCCTAAAGCAGGCAGCCTCGGCAGGATCTCTGCTTTGGGATCGTGGTGACTGGGGTGCCTTCCACACCCACCTACCCCATACCAAAGCAGGGGGCCCAGGCAGGCTACCTGTTTTAGGATCAGAGTGGGTGGGGGTGGAAGGCACCTCCAGCCTCCCCGATCGTATAGCTGTCCCCGAACTCCACCACAGCCCTAGCGATGTGGGGGAGTTCAGGGACCCCCTGCCTGGCTTGCTAAATGGCTTAGCCATCCAGGCGGGGAGGGGGCTTCTGGAGAGAGGCTGGGAAAAGGATCCCAAGCCTCTCTTCAGAACACCTCCCCCCCCCCATGGCTAAGCCACTTGATTTCCCTAACCCCGGCACTGATGACAACAGGGGTCAGCGCTTGGGTTGGGGCACCGATTGCACTTTGCTTCCAAAGGAAACGGGCGTTCCCTTCACAAGCAAAGGGGGATCCCACGCTGGGACCATCGGTTTGCTTGGGGAGGGAACGTGGATTCCCTACCCATGCAAACCAGATTGCCCCCCTGTTCCCTTTCCTCTTCAGAAAGGGAACAGGGCGCTTTTTTTTTAACATTGTGCGATCAATGCATCGCACAATGTTAAAAACTAGATACAGTAAAACTCCAATAACGCTAAAACTTGGTTCCACAAGTCTTGGTGTTATCCGATTTTTAATGTTATCCAATCCATGTTAAAATCCTATGGGATGGATCGGATAACGTTAAAGCTCCATAGAGATACATTGTAACCACACAGGCTTTAGTGGTTGTTATCCGATCCATCCCATAGGACCTTAACATTATTCGATCCAATTCTCCTCCCCATATTACTTAATGTTATGCGATTTTAGCATTATCCGATCCAATCATTATCCGGTGTTTTACTGTAATGTTATGACTTGTGGAACCAAGTCATAATGTTATCCAAGGTACTATTGTACTGTACCTTGAAACCCCTATTAATGCTGCCATAAGTCCAGTGCAACTTGATGGCACATAGCAAATGTTGTTATGTGCCACTGAGTCATCTCCGACTCATGAGGCCCCAATGAATGAGAGATCTCCAAAATCTCCTATCCTCAATAACCCTGGCCAGCATTTGCAAACACAACCCTGTGATATCTCTCACAATCCATCTCATGTTTGGTCTTCCTCTTTTCCTCCTGCTTTCTATCTTAACAAGTAGTATTGTCTTTTCCAGAGTTGTGCCTTCTTGTGATGTGCCTGAAGTAGGACAGCTTCAATTTCACCATTTTTGAATTCCAGAAACAGCTCCAGCTGGATCTGCTCTAGGACAGTGATGGAGAACCTTGGAACTCCAGGTGGACTTCAGTTACCAGAAGCCAAAGTCAGCACTTCTGATCAGAGCTTCTGGGAATTGAAGTTCAAGAACATCTGGAGTGCCAAGGTTGGCCATCACTGCTCTAAGACCTACTTGTTTCTCTTTCTGGCAACCCAAGGCACCCACAAAGCTCAATGCCACATTTCAAGTGAATCATTTTTTTCCTTGTCAGTTTTTTTCTACTCCCCCGCTTTCATACCTGTACATGGTGATCAGATCTTGGTTTCCAGTAACAAATTCTTATACAGTACTTGATCTTTTCTAATTTATTTATTGCTGCCTTTCCCAACTGCAATCTTTTTCTGATTTCTTGGTTACAACACCCATTTGGATATACCTGTACATTTGTATACAAAACCTTTCACTATCTCGATTTCTTTGTCAGCTTTAAAATTGTGAAGTCCTTCCATAGTAATAATTTGTGCCTTCTCAATGTTCAACTGCAGCCCTTCTTTGGCATTTTCTTCTTCCACTTTCATTGAAAGCCATTTTAAATCATTACTGTTTTTGCCAGTAAAATGGAGTCATCTATATCTCTTACATTGTTGATATGTCTTCCACCAATTTTCACTCTTCCTTTATATGAATCTAGCCACTTAAAGATTAAATTGATAAGGGGATCAAATGCATCCTTGCCTGTCACTTTTCCCTATGGAAACCATTCTTTATTTCCATATCCTGCCCAAACTGTAGCTTCTTGTCTATAATGTCGGTAACACAACTGGACAAAGAAATGTTTTTAAGTATTAAAGATACCATAAAAACATTTTTTTTTATAATTTACATTTTTAAAAACCATAATAAAGAAATTAAATTCCAAAAATTTACACAAATGACTAGGGAGAGCATTCTTGAATTCTCAGACTAAGGTCAACAATAAAATCTTAAATATGGTTAAAAGGCACAAGAAATCATCTGGAAGATAGCAGTCTTCATCCAAACACAAAATGTGTTCTGAGAAAGCAGTATCACACATCTAAAAAGTAATATGGATTATTAGGCATAAGAACTCAACTAAATACATTTTCACACTCTGCATTGTTTAAAAAACAAAATACATGTAATGTGATAGTTGCAACATTTTAAAAAAGTATTATTTTGACAAGGTTAATCAATGGACATGTTTGTTGCTACCAATTAGAATCCATAATTAAACAGCAGAAAGCACTACATAGGTTAGCTGAGATCTAAAATCATCTCAGTCAGACCCTATAGCTACATATACTTCCCAGTAATTCCTGAGCAGCTGCAACCTGATTAATTCCTGTATAGCTACAACCTATTGACCTATTTTTGTGAAATCTCCTCTCTTGTGCCTGGCCTATAGTTTCCTAAATAGGTCATTTTCTTCTTCACCCATAATCATCTGATCAGAAATGCAGTGAGTACCAGCGCTGTGTTCAAAAAGCTCAAGTGTTAATTTCTGAAGAACTTTATCAAGAACTTCCAAGGAATATCTCTAGAGCAGGCACACTTCTCTGACAAAAAGAGGCTATGAGAGCACTGCTTGTTTAGTTAACAAAACAGTAACTAAATTATAATTAAAAGGGCCATAAAAAGACCCCAATGACAAGAAACAGAGAGCAACCATCTGCATAAAGAACATGCATTTGTTTTCCACTGATGCCATTTCTGGCAAAACAAACAACACATTTAGTCAAGAGGGTTGGTGGAATCCAGGCAACCTCTATTCCATACTTTCTCAATTAGATGGCCTCCCAATGTTTACGACTTCAACTTCTATCATTCCCAGCCAGCAGGCATGTAATAGTACAGCATGATGAGACTTGTAGTCTAAAATAGGGATGGAACTGGGTTGGGTAACAGTACCCTGTTCTAATACTGAACCAATCATGTGAGGCATCTGCTGGACCAAGCATGCACCTTGTTTAGGAAAGGTCACCATGAAGCACACCAGGGTCATGAGTAGTAGATCACTGCATGGAAGAGTCACTGGTTACAAATGGTAAATTCAATTCCGTACAGAGATACTTCAGATCCACATCCATTCCTTAAACACAATGTTTTTCTATGTTACTGTAACCTGAAATGTAACTTAGCAGTAACATGTGAAAAATTAAGCTGAAGTGGGGTGTTTCTGCTGAACCAATATCAGAACAACCTTTTCATCTTAAGAGACAGGAACACCATAAGCATCAGCATGTTTACTCAGAAGTAACCCCCATTATGTTCAGTCTGACTTACTCCCAAGTAAGTGTAGGTGTATAGAACTGTAAGTGCTGCTTTCAAAGAGTTGTTCTCTTTTGCCTTATTTTTCTTTAAAAAAACATTTTTTTGCCTTCCTTGTTGTTCAGGTGGCTTATATCAGGTGCTCTGATCCAGATGGTTCAGCAAAAGCATCATAAAATCATAATGGGAATGATACAATAGAAAACAGTTTAACAGCATAATGAAATCTCAACAATCTTGTAAATTTACAACCCACATTGCATACCTCACTCACTGCAAGCAACAGTTTTGGTTATGGAAAGACCAGTTTTCTCTATGACTTCAGGTGCTGTGAGGTGAAGAGTTTAAATAGCTTCTTCCTATGTGTCATAGCCTTAAGAATGGGCTCCTGTGACTACTATTTAATAAATCAGGAATTTGAAGCAGTTAGTTTTGGATTCTTTCAGTCTCAGACTCTTACAGCAAGTATGCTGGGTCCTAAGAATTCTGGAAACTATGGTCTCAAGATGCAACTGTTCCTGATAATTTTTTTGGTAAAACCTTTATTTTATCCTTCATCAAATTATTCATCCTTTCTTATGCCTATTTTACTTTTAACTTTTTTCCCCTTTGGTGGCTCTAGCCAGCATCTTTGATTTTTTTTATTACTATACTCAAAATACAGTGCTTTCTTTTTAAATAAAGTACATTTCTCTGAACCATTTCAATCTCTATTTTTTGTACTCAATCCGAACTTTTAAAATCTCTTTTGTAAATATGCTTCTCCAAATCCTTTATCAATCCTTCTAATTTTCCCTTTTTCTTCTTTTCATTTTTTTTCATATGGTTGCTTCTTTCACAATCAATCCTATTACCTCATCTTTCATCACATCCCACAATATTCCCTGGCTGTCTCTCCGTTATCATTTATCTGCCATAATTCATTCTATTCCTTTTTTTTTTTTTTTTGGTACAATTTGTTTTTCCCCCCTAAGAATATTCATATCCATTCTCCATCTTTTTGCTCTCTATAATGCATATTTAAATGTCAACTTCATATTCACCATTGCATGATAGCTAATTTTTATTACACCTACACCAGCTCCCCCAGTGGCTCAGTGGTTAAGATGCTGAGCTTGATGACTGGAAGGTCGGGTTTCGATACTCGAAGGCTGCATGGGGACATGAAAGGAGCCTTATTCAGGCATTCCCTGAGTGGAGTTTCTCCAGCAAAAATCCTTTCAACTCAGAGTAATCTCTGACACGAAATTATTATTATTATGCCTACTTTAGTTCTTATAAGTTTTGATACTTTATTTGATACAAATATATAATCTGTTCTTGGATATGTGTTTATGAACGCGTGAAAAATATGTGTAAGATTATGACATACAGAAAGAAGTTTAAATAGCTCCTTCCTGTGTGTTATAATGTTAAGAATGGGCTCCTGTTTAATACATCTAGAATTTGGAACAGTTAGTTTTGGAAACCCAAATCTCAGAATCCCACCGCAAAGATTCCGGGTCTTTGGAATTCTAGAAACTGTAGTCTCAAAATGCAACTGTTCCAATTTCTGAACAATACATGTGTTCATCTTTAGCATCAAAGAGTAAAAAAAAACCTCAGAATATGCCAATGAGTTAAAAATAGTATACAGTATCTAAATAGCAATTTACCAACAGGAAGATTAAAAAAAAACCTCACCTGCAAGCAGCCAGGATGAAATGAAATATAAAACCCAGTTCTTAAATAAATAGGAAGATGTTATCAATTATACCGAGTCACTGGTTTAATGCCAGTATTAAATATCAGTGTTATACCAAAACGTAAGCTGCTCCCTACCCAACTATGGCACATTTTTAGGTAGTAACGCTATTCACATTTATCGTCCTTATCAACTCTCCACGAACACAGTAAGGCAAATGAAAGATCCCAAGAAATCACGGCGTAAAGGCTCACATAAATAAGCCCATCAATCCGCACACCGCATCATGCTCCAGGAAACGGATTTTACTTTTTCCTTTAAAATAAAAATCAGATGTTATTCCAGATTGCAAACGACCCATCGCCGCGCCTGGGGAACGCAAACAACCATAACAAATCGACCCCAGCCTGGACCCTATGAAATACCTGAATCTTTTAGGAAACCGCAAGGTGCTGGGTTAAGCTATGACAATTTAATAATAAAAATAATATTGACGATGCAACAACACTCTTCAAGTTTACACCTGTCTCTGATGCTTCTCCAGAAATCCAGGTCATATAGATCTTCTTTTTGCTCCTACTCACTGTTGCAAGCCGGATCCGAGCCATCCACAGGTCTGCGTGCAGGTTTCCGCATTCCCAGCGGGGACAGGTCTCCTCGGCTCCCTCCGCCGAGCGCGGTCTTGCCCAGAAGCCGATGCATCGGGATAATGAAAACAAAGGCACGCTGAGCCCCAGATTTGCATCAGGGCGCAGGATTGGACCTCCTCCTGCTCGACATCCCGCCTCCCTTCGGCGTCAAGGATCGATCCAAATTAGGACACTGGGAGGGGTGGAGCGGAGAGGAAGTAGAAAGGCTCAAATCTGAGGAGTGGGAGGGAAGGAGGGGTCATGGGGGTGGTGGTTTTTCTAACTGAGAGGCAGAAGGAGCTGAGAAAAGAAAACAGAGGAGCAACTTGCCCACTGAGTTTCACCTGCAGACAGGAACGGAGACCAAAACAGAAGTCTTGTGGACACCTTAAAGACTAACTGATTGATTCATTGATTGATTCATACATACATACAGTGATGGGATGTAACAGGTTCCCACCAGTTCTCCAGAACCAGTAGTAACTTTTCCCAGTGTCCCAGAGAACCTGTAGCAGCTTTTGGGGGGAACCACCTTCAGGGCTTACCTTTTCACTGGTTCCTCCACTGCACATGCATGCCAAGCACTTGGTGTGCATGCACGCCTAGTGCTTGGCACATATGCACGGCCTCTTTGGTGTCCTCCCAAACAGGGAGGAGGAAGAGAAGCTGCTAGCCTGAAGCTCCCTATTTTTATTATTTTGTATTTTTTCTTTGGCCCTGCCCATGACATGATATTATGATGTTAGCTCCACCCACACTGTGATGAAATCACAGCGGGGTAGTAAAATTTTTGACATCCCACCACTGCATACATACATACAGTAATACCTCATATAACATTAGTATCGAATAACACTAAAATCGCATAACATTAAGCAATCTGGGGGGAAGAATTGCATTGGATAACATTAAGATCCTATGGGATGCATCAGATAACAACCGCTAAAGCCTGTGTGGTTACAATGTATCTCTATGGCTCCCATAGGATTTTAACATGCATCGGATAACACTAAAAATCATATAACATCAAGACTTGTGGAACCAAGTTTTAGTGTTATATGAGGTTTGACTGTACATACATAAGTAAAGGTCACCCTTGCTCAAAAGCCAGTCATATCCAACTCTAGGGTTCACTACTCATCTCTGTTTCATAGCCAGTGCTGTCTGCTTTTGCAGACATTTCCATGGTCATGTGGCAGGCATGACTAGACACTAGAGCACATGGAATTCTGTTTACCTTCCCACTGAAGTGCTCAATATTTATCTGCTTGCAATTTCTTGCTTTTTGAACTGCTAGGTTGGCAGGAGCTGGGACAAGGACGGGAGCTCATTCCGTCCTGCAGTATTCAGGCATCGAACTGCTGCCCTGCCATTTTCCTGTCAGCATCTTAGCCACTTGAGCCACTGCGGTCCCTCACATACATGCATGCATTGCATGCACACCCCACCTTAGTGGTTAAGATGCTGAACTTGACAACTGGAAAGTTGGCTTTTAGCATTTCGAGACCCGAGTGCTGCATGATGGAGTAAGTTCCTTTTGCCTGTCCCAGCCCCTGCCAACCTACCAGTTCAAAAGCAAGAATTTGCAAGTAGATAAATAGGTATCACTTCAGTGGTAAGGTAATAGCATTATGTGCACGCTAGTGTCTAGTCATGCCTGCCACATGACCACAGAAACCTGGCTCTTTGTGAAGGAAGATGAGCAGTGACCCCTAGAGTCAGAGACGAGTGGCTTTCTAGCGAGGGAGACCTTTATCTTACCCGGACCCAATTGGTACAAGCACCACTCTGGACTGCTTACAACAATAAAATAGACAACCCACAAAACAATGATATCAAACAACAACATCCAAACAAAATAATATCCATATAGACATTAATAAAATACATATCTAGATGGCCTTAATAAACTTAGTCTTTCACTAATTAATAACCTATATTTTGTATTCACAGTCAAAATAAAACTCAAATCAGCAAAAACAAACTGGGATTGAATTACAATTGAATTGAAAATAATTGAGTATTAGTTTACTACAGCCCAACTCTCTTTTTCGGACACACAGAGTGAGATCTTTAGCCACAGACATCAGAAGTAAATTTGGAAGAAGTGCAGGTGCATTTCTTCACAGTCTCGTAGCCTGTCCTCAACTTAAAAAAAAAGCCAGACCATGTCCCCTCAGGCAGCTGAGCAGGCCAGACTGGTGGTTCCCCCCACCATAAACACTGCCATAAAATGCATCCACGGCTGTCATAAATGCATTTACAAGAGCCATGGGTGCATTTATGGCTGTTGTAAATGCGTCAGCTTCCACGTCTACTTCCAGTGGCGGTAGCAACAATGGTGATGATGTGGGCCACATGAAATGGTTCCACAGGCGGCGTTTGGCCATGGCCGTAGGTTGTGAACCCCTGATGTAGACTGTTGGGTCAGTCAGTATCAGCATATGAAGAACCGAAGTTTTGTAGAGCTAATACCTCTTACTGTCTTTTCGAAAATTAAACCATTCTCAAATTTGCATTTAATATAACTATGTTGCAGCCGTATCCTATTCTTAAAAAGATACATATCTCTTCTAGATACAGTACATGAGAATTGCTACTAAACGCAGAGGGGACAAGGAACTCCGGAAGTGAAGTCTTAAGCCACTCCTGGACCGGGATGCTCTGCTTATGGTCACACATGCATTGGTCACCTCCAGACTTGATTACTGCAATGCGGTCTACATGGGGCTGCCCCTGATGACCATCCGGAGACTCCAGCTGGTTCAAAATGCGGCAGCCCGGGTAGTGGTGGGGTGTGGGCGTTATGCTCATGCCTCACCGCTGCTCCGGGAGCTGCATTGGCTGCCAGTATGTCTCCGGGTGCAATTCAAGGTGCTGGTTATTACCTTTAAAGCCCTATATGGTAGTGGGCCAGGATACCTAAGAGACCGCGTCACCCCAAGAACATCTGCCCGTCCCACCAGGGCGGATCGGAGAGGCTCCCTCGTTGTTCCTTCGGTGAGAATGGCGCATCTCGCCTGTACCAGGAGAAGAGCCTTCTCCATGTCCGCCCCGGCCCTCTGGAACCTCCTGCCCACTGAACTGCGCCTTCAGACAGAGCTCCTGCCCTTCCGGAAGGGTTTGAAAACCTGGCTGGCTGGACAGGTTTGGGGACCTGGGAATATGAGTTCCCTTACCAGGTGGCTTATTTAAAGGACTGCCAACCTGGGTCTGGAAGTGGGACTGTGTACTGTTTTTAATTTTTCTGGTAATATTTTGATGACATTTTAACTGATGTTTTATTGGAGTAAACTGTTTCTTATGCTTTTACTTTTATTTTTAGTGTTTTGTAAGCCGCTCAGAGTCGGGTTCTCCCGATTGGGGCGGGGTATCAAGTGTAATAAATAATAAATAATAATAATAATAAAAGCCTATACTAGTAAGAAAGACCCTGGTCTTCCAACTTGAATGCCTTGACTCTACTGCTCTGCTGGCCATAGATTTATATGTTGTTTGTACTGTTGGAACGAACGGTCACGCTGCAATGATTCTGTTAATCTTTAATGTGCCACAATATTTTTGTTATAGAAGCTGAAACAGAAACTGCTACCACTTTGAAAACCTGAGTTTCCCTGTATCAGAGATGTACACACAAAAATTCCCCAAAGAGGCAGAGTTTGTGCGGCAGTTAACAGTAAATTTTATTTGAAACTGTTGAACTACGGGAGTTTAAACTCTTGATGATCTGACAATCTACTGCAAATCTCCTGAGATCTACCAGTAGATTAGCAGTGAGAACCTTAAGGCTTCTGAATGTTTTGGATTAGAAGGTTTACAATTCCGTATCATTGGCCACAGTGGAGCCGATGAGAGTTGTACATCTATTCTAGACAGTTGAAGAATCAGAGATTTTTCCATCCCAGCAGTAGACTGAAAAACTTTGGTCTGTCAAATATTTAGGCCTAGAATCCCTGCTAGTCCCACTCCCTGCCAGCCCCACTCTTTTCATTAAAATGACAAGAGGAAATAAGAAATGCCTTGACCTTTGAGTTTGCAAGAGTTAAGCAGGGCTCTTGAAAATAGGATTTTTGAAGAACACTAATACATAGTGTGCTCCAGTGTCTAGGCATGCCTGCCATATGTCCATGGAAATGTCTGCAGACACAGACAACACTGGCTCTTTAGCTGTAAATGGAGATGAGCACTGAACCCTAAAGTCAGATACAACTGGCTTTTAAACAGCGGCAACCTGTTTACATAGGGTTGGCTTAAGTCAGTAGTATTTTTTTTTTGCTTCTATTTTTTTAATTACCTTCCTGCAAGCAACAAGCATGGAGGGTCTTCTACATGGTGAAGACTCCATTTTCTGCCTTGTTTTTCCTTTTGACTATAACTACAGATGGTAATCGTAAGTAAACATACCTTTTTCTACTTTAAATGTTTCTAGAGTGATTTTATCCTGCAAAGTACTAGTTTGTGTACAAAAGTGTAAAGGACTGATGAGACTGAGCTGATCTCTGCATATTTCTGTGTTATTGGTTTTCTATTTCAATAGTATCTCAGGTGCACTAAGCGCATGACCTTTCTTACTCTTTTTATGTGATTTTCCAGTTATGTATGCTGCAGGAGCATCAGGCATGAAGTGAGAAAAATAGGGAGATTTTTTTTTGGGGGGGGGGCATGGAAGGAGAATGTCTGGGACAAAAGCAAATATTGTTTAAGAAGTTAAGTTAACCTGCAAAGGAGAAATAGGAAACCTTTGTCTTTCCCTTGCAATAATAATAATAATTTCATGTCAGAAATTATTCTGGGTTGAAAGGATTTTTGCAGAAGAAATTCCCCTCAGGGAATGCCCAAATGAGGCTCCTTTCATGTCCCCAAGAGCTGGGACAGAGACAGGTGCTCAATCTGTTATGCATTACCCAGGTCTCAAACTACCGACTTGCTAGCCTCCCAGCTCACAAGGTGAGCTTCTTAACCACTGAGCCACTACAGCCCCTCTTTCCCTTGCAATGTCTTGGGTTATGACTCTCATTGTCTCTTACTATTGTCCATTTTGGGTAGGGGTGATGGAAGCTGTACACTAAAGACATCTGGAGAGCCCTCAAATGGTGACAGAGAGAAGTTATAGAGGGAACGGCTTCCTTGCTAGAAAATCTCTCTCTCTTTCTCTCTCTCTCTCTCTCTCTCTCAGTTACCTCTTCCCATCAGTTTTCATGCAAATTGCATTGCCTGCCTTCCCAAATCTTCCCTGCTTTATATGAAAGGAATCTCATTTGGGCATCTCCTAAAAATCCTTTCAACCCAGAGTAATCTCTGACATGAAATTATTATTAGTGAATCCACTTGTGACTCATGTTTTGATGAATTGCCATTAGACAGTCATGCACAAGCTGTACTTTGAATTATTAAGCCATTGTTGTACTTACGGACAAAATACACATGTACAATTACTGTTGTTTATTTGCATGGTTAGAAATTTACAGAACTCATCATGGAGTATGACCATGTCTCAAAACAGACACGTACAAGCCAAAAATATCCCAAGGTTTTACTTAGGAATCTGAAAACTAGAATGACTTTTACTCACATGGAGTAACTGATGGCTTTTAGAGCTGCAGCCAAATCATAGCATATGCTTGTGGAAATGGTGGGGAGAGGGGAAGGGAAGCCCCTGGGGGCTCTTGATGCCAATGCTATTTGTTAACTGTGAAAATAAAGTATCCCTGGGAGCAGAGCCCTTCTGAAAGTATTTAAGGAGTGAATTATCGTTGTTCATACCTAGCTTTCCAGTCCAGTGCAGGATTCCAGACTGACACCATCATGTTAAGCCCTTCAGCTATAGGAAGCCATTAAGAGAAGTGTAATGACAGGAAATAGATTGGGGAATGACTCTTCCCTAGCTGCTAATGGTTAAGACAGTAATACTTACTGACCTGAGAATAATGTGTTTGTTATGTGCCCTCAAGTCCATTCCAATTTACAGTAGGGATTTTAAGGCATGTGGTCACCCTTGCTCAAAAGCCAGTTGTATCTGATACTAGGGTGTAGTGCTCATCTCTGTTTATAGCCAAAGAGCCAGCACTGTCTGCGTCTGCAGGTGTTTCTGTTCACATGTGGCAGGAGTGACTAGACACCAGAGTGCACAGAATGCTGTTTACCTTCCCACCAAAGTGGTACCTATTTTATCTATTTGCAATTTCTTGTTTTCAAACTGCTAGTTTGGCAGGAGCTGGGACAGAGACAGGAGCTCACTCCATCGTACAGTACTCGGGTCTTGAACTGCTGACCTGGTGACCTTCCAGTCGTCAAGTTTAGCATCTTAACCACTAAGCCACCCCACTCCCTGTGGGATAGATAAGGAGTTGTTTTACCAGCACCATGCACACGCAAGTCAATTTTGATGCTGAACAGGGATCTAAACACAGCTCTCTTCAGTGTTCAGCTTCACTTAGAGAGGACAGTGGAATAATAACACCTATAGATTTCATTGGTAATCCATTCTGATCGGATGCATTTTGGATACTGCTTCATTTCTCAACAAATCTGTGGCTTGCTCTAATACTCAGCATAGTGAAGCAATGGTCTCAAGCAGCAAAACTGCAGAAAAGGCATTCACAAGAGGCAAATCGTTATTTGTTTACTATTATTGCAAGGCAATCATCTTGACTTGGGTAAGGATACAGAGAGAGAGAGAGAGAGAGATTTGGGTGTTTGTCCTGAGTGATATGCTAATCTGGCATGTTGTCTAGGCAAAGAGAGTTATCTACTGTATTTAACAATGGATCAAAGCTCAATTGCTCATCACTAGTGTCTTTCTCTCTATAAATGCAATTAGTTAAATCCAGGAAGCTGAGTGTTTTTAATAACCCTGCTGTAAGAGGAGGAGGTTGCTAAACTCCCATGGCTTGGTCTTACTCATGTGTAGGCCAGTTATGTGTGTAAGTATTCACCTGACTTAGGGCCATTGCCTTCTTGATCAGGATTTATTGTTTTAGCATCGTCCTTTGCTGTACTTGAAATTTTGTCCACTTCAATAACTTTTGCTTTTGAAAACTTATCTTGTACCCACTTAGAAATTGTGTTTTTTAAAACTACCTTTTCTTTTTCCTTGTTTTCCTCGTCTAATAAATTTACTTAAGTCCTTTTTGATAGAGGAGGTTTTTGTGTCTAAAATCCAATCTAACCAGTTGACCATCTACCAAAGACCTTTTTTGAGATATTTTCCTGTGAAGTTTCCCTCGCAAGTTCCAGTGGGAAATGGCAGAGACAGAAATTTCATTTTGGGAAGAAGCAATTAGTGATCTACTCTTGCCAACCTCTCACTCCATCCTGGTGTCCCTGTGCCAGGGCAAGCAAACGATGAGGGCACTATAAGACCTCTCAGGGGAGGATTAGGAGTTCATATAATAATAGCCACTGATAGCAGATGTCTTGATCTTGTACCCCCTACCCAGTCTTGAGAACTTCAGTCTTTGAAGTGCTGGTTTTACTGCACTAAAAAAACATCTTTGTCTGGTAATAGAGTAGACCAGGGGTAGGCAACCTGTGGCCCACAGGCCAGATCTGGTCCACAATGCCAAATAATCTGGCCCCTGCCCTTGCTCCAGGCGCTGCCACCATCACCGAAATCACCCATGGACTCATTTATGGCTGTTGTAAACACATAGACCATATGTAAACGAAGAGACCATACTGACTCAACGCCAAGTGTCAGGTGTTGATTAACTAACCTAACACCTCTGAAGATTTGAAGACTTGGGTGCACAAGTCCACAGATAAAGATGATGGTCCCCAAGTGGATTAAATCCCTCTTGAATCCATCTTAATGGAGAGCTTCATCAATACTGACCTGGGGTCAAGGGCTCAGGACCATAAAATGACTTGTGGAAATGGATCAGTTGTATGAGTGTCATGCTGTGATGTGGAAGGCAGATGAATGGCTGCTGCATTATATTCTCAGGAGTCTTCATGGCTGATCACCATGATGTTCGCCTATACAGTATATGGATTCGGATATGGCAGAGCAACAACAAGAAGAAAACATCTTGCCCAAATTTAGCATTTACATAACACTTTTCCTAAATGTTTATCTTTGCAAAGCTTCAGTTGTATTTTTACCTTAGTTGGCTTTAAAATAATCCAGTAAACCTGGTTGGGTATAACCTGTTACCATATCTCAGATCTCAATACTGGGTGGAGTCGCGTGGCATAATTGTATGTTGTTGCTAGCTGCAGTTTCTCCTCCAGAACAGAGTCATTCCAAACTAGCTGGATATTAGCTGATTGTGTTTTATTCCCATTATTAGGGAATAATTAAGGATCACTCCAGGAATACAGTATTTCTATGGCAGGCACAGAGCATTTTTATGCAGAAAAAAGGATAAGGGAAAACAAAACAGCATCAGTATTATGGTGCTCCAGGCAAAATAAAGATTTGAAAGGAGCAAATGAAGTTGCAAACTTTACATGCAAAAGCACCCAGTAACAGGGTGGTTAGTTTTATAGGAAATGATGATATCCAAAAAGGGTCATGAGGAACTCAGGAAATGAGGAAGTGCAGAAGAGGACACAAGGGAACAGATTTCTTCAATGAGGAAGGCAGAGGTCTGATTCAGCCAGAAGTCCCATGCTGACTCGTAGACATTATAGTGCCATTTAACAGCTGCTTCATCTTGTGCCATATCCAATTTCGATATCCATGAATTTTGTCCTGGGAACAAGATAATGCAGTGGCCTTCCATTTGCCTTTCACATCTGAGTGTGACACCCATACCACTAATCCAGTTGTGTGAGTCATATTCTGGTCCTGAGCCCTTTTAGTATACAAAGTCCTCATTGGCCCTAGGCCAGTATTGATGAAGCTGCTTCCCTCCATCTAGATCAGGAGTTCTCAACCTTTTTAAGCTATGGGCCAGGTCACACTCCCTCAGACAGCTTCGGGGGCTGGATGGCCATTTTGCCCTTCCTCCACCACATGGCACTTCCTGGTGTGGTGGAGCAGGCGGTGGGGACCCACATGAAATGTTACCACAGGTTGCATCCAGCCCACAGACCACAGGTTGAGAATCCCTGATCTAGATCAGTATTTCCCAACTTTTGGGTTTTGGACTTCAATTTCCAGAAGCATGTCAATCTCCCCAAAGCACTGATCAGCCAATGTACTGACTTAGGCTTCTGGGAATTGAAGTCTCCCTGTGGGGCGGGTGCTCCATGTTGGGAACCACTGATCTAGAGGGATTCAAGTGGGATTTAATCTACTTGGGGACCACCCCCCTTCCCTGTGGAGTTTGCCACCCAAGGCCGCTAGTCCTCAGGGTTGTCAGGTTAGTTAACCATCGCCTGATGATTAGCGTTGAGTTGCTGGCAGTATGGTCTACTCTATTACTGTAGCAGGATAACCTGGTCAGACTGGATATAACTGCTTGGGAAATAAAATTATCTGCAGGCGGAGTGAAGCAATGGCCTCAAGCAGTAGATGTTGAGGGGGCCGTTATATTGGTGTGACGCCTAAGTGTCCCGCCACCCTCGGGTGTTATAAGTCACACCATCCTGTCACTGGTATTCAAATAAGACTGAACTGCCAGTCTGCTCAACTTTTATACATTAAATTGCCTTTTCCCTCAAGTAGGAAATGTGTTGGGATATCAATACATATTTTTGTTTGGTAACAGTCAATGTCTGTTCATTGGGATAGAACACAGACAGAAAGAGAGATAATAATGAGTTGCCACCGCTTTGTCCTGTACAAATTCTACAACATCACCTTGTGAATCAGAGAATTTTGAAGTATCATGTGTCTTATATTTTATTCCTATGATTCTACCACTTATTTTTAAAAGTATATAATTCTGGGGCTCCCATTGACTGTCATGTTTCAGAAGGGGGACCCTTGCAGATTTTTCTGATCTAACCTTTCATGTCTCCCCCACTCCTAATAAAGTCCGCTTTAGAAGCAGCTTATGGCAGGATAACGGTGTGCAAACTGTCACACACGGATCATCCTTGACACACAATTACAGCTGCTCTAAAGCTGCAACTGTAATCCAGTGTCAGATCCTAATCTGTTTTAAAACTAGCACATGGATGGTTTCGCGAAAGGCTCTATACAGCAGGTTCCCCATGAGCTGAAGTTGAAATGGGTTGTTTCCCCTGCTGCCAGCCACGGCAAAACACAAATTGGCTTCTGTTAAACTGGCACAAGGATGAATCCGTCCCATTGTTGGAATTGCCTGCGTCCCTAACTGTGCAAGCCCTGGTTGGCCAGGATCCTCTTCCAAGTGCTCTACCTAAAACAGGTGCAAGGACAAGCGGAAGCTGAACCGGGGAGTCCCTTGGGATGGTGGAACGGACGTTGAGAAAGAACAGGAATGTGCTGAAGTCATCCAAATAACCACGATACAGTGCCTCCATCTTGATTCTTTCAGCATTAGTTCCATATGACATCTCTTGGGTACATACTCGTGACGTTCATAGCATGTTTATCATGGCACTAAGCCTCAGCCTAATTTTGTGTAAGCCTTTAGCCTCATTTCTAATTTCAGAAGTCTTTTTCAAACAACGGTTCGGGCCTCTGACGTGAATAAACGGTGTCCTCACCGGCATTTCCCTAGATACGAGGGGAAAATGGAAGGCAAGAAGTGAAAGAGAGAGAGAGAGAGAACCCTACCCACAAGGCTTTCCCCATGCTCAACACTAACTTCAGCTGAGCTCACAATTAACATGTGCCATGTGTTACAAAATGTTATGTTAGTTAACTTCTCCAAGCTCCGACTAAAACCCATATAAAATTATTCATTGATTCTTTATCTTTCCTATGATATTTCAGTTATTTGTGGATGTCATTGTTTCGTTTTTCTTTAAATTAAACCACATGTTAGAAAATGCTCTTTTTAGGATAGCAGGCAAGGAGCAAAAGGGGGTAGAGGAATAAAGGACACAAAAATGTTGTGACACCTTAAAGACTAACTGCTATATTTTAATGTTAGCTTTCATAGATCAAGTCCATTTTCTCAGACATAAGAGTGGGATTTTTTGACAACAAATTAAACATGACTCATGACCTGGTGGAGATATAGAAGCGCAATGGTTAATTAGTATAGTAGACATAGATGGCAAATCATGCAAGTCAATGTGGCTTTTCACACTTGGTAATGACTGAATATAAAGAAGATGCAAAATGGGTTATTCCCCTCTTACTGGCAGAAAGCAGCAATGACTTGAAATAACTTTTAATGAAAGTGAAAGAAGAAAGTGCTAAAGCCGAATTGCAGTTGAATCTTAAGAAAACAAAAATTATCACTACAAAAGAACAATCCTGACAGTGAAAAAACTGAAATAGTGAAAGATTTTATATATCTTAGGTCATTCATCAATCCAAATAGGGACTGCAGCCAAGAAATGAGAAGAAGATTGGAAAGGCAGCAATAAAGAAATTAGAAAAAATTATCAAGTGTAAAGATGTGTCATTGAAGACCAGGATAATTTGTATTACTATACAGTATTCCTAATCACCATGTATAGGTATGAAAGCTGGACAGTAAAGAAAGCTGATGGGGGTGGGGTGTTGATTTGTTTAAACTATGGTACTAGTAAAGGTTTCCCTTGCTCAAAAGTGAGTTGTATATGACTCTAGGGTTCAGTGCTCATCTCTGTTTCAAAGCCAAAGAGCCAGCACTATCTGCTTCTGCAGACGTTTCCATGGTCATGTCGCAGGCATGACTAGACACTGGAGCACACAGAACGCTGTTACCTTCCCACCGAAGCGGTCCCTATTTATCTACTTGCAATTTCTTGCTTTCAAACTGCTAGGTTGGCAGGAGCTGGGACAGAGATGGGAGCGCATTCCGTTCTGCAGTACTTGGGAGTCGAACTGCTGACCTTCTGCCTCCCAGTCAGCATCTTAGCCACTTGAGCCACTGCAATACTGGAGGAGAGCTTTGAGGATACTCTGGGTTGCCAGAAAGACAAACAAGTGAGTCATAGAGCAAATAAAGTCTGATTGATCTCTGGAGGCAAAAATGATGAAACTGAGGCTGTCCTACTGTGGACACATTGTGATAAGGCAAGATTCTGGAAAAGATGATAATGCTGGGAAAGGTGGGAAGCAGCAGGAAAAGAGGAAGACCAAATATGAGGTGGATCAACTCTGTAATGGGAAGCCACAGACCAGAGTTTACAATAAGTGAACGGAGTTTTTGAGGATGGAACATTTTGCAATCTCTCGTTCATAAACAAACATTCATAAGGTTGGCATAATTTGGAGATGTCTTGACAGCATTTAAGAACAGCAACAACTTATGATCTTTGATTGATATTCAGGTCTATTTATTTGAAACTTTCTTCTGCGAAATGGGTAAATGATTAGTAGATGGATGCAACATAACACTGCATCACAATAAATAAATAAATTGTATGCTACTTGGTTAATCCATGTGTCCTATACTAAATCAAGTGCACTGAATCAAAATCTAAAGCCTAGGACATCAGGATCTTAAGATAGCAAATATCACCCTCTTGGTTAGGTTCTTGTGTTGATCATGTGGGGTATATTTGCCACAAATGTAGCAAAAATTGTCCAGTTTATTAACACAGCTATACCTACTCATCTTTAGCTCAAAACAGACTCACTATGGCCTAGCTGTACTATCCAATAAGATGGTGTCGCACTAGAGACAAGCCCTTGGTCCATCTTACCTTATACTGTATACCTATTTCTGATGTCAGCTCACTGACTTGGCCAGACATGCCCAGCCGCTACTGGAACATGCATGCCACCAGGGGACGTGATTCAGCTGAGGCAGCAGCAGGCATAGTAAGTAGTAGCTGCAACTGTTATAATGTTCTCATGTAAAAATACATTACCCAATTACTGACCATTTGAACAACTATAGTACACCTTAAAATCTGTATGTGTTAGGCAAATTCTGAGTTCAGATTTGGAATCAGCACACTCGATATCATGTAAATCACTTGTATTATTCCCAGTAGCAAAATGCAGTGAATCATTGTGGTATTACACATTTGTAATGAGTTTGCCTTTCAGACTTGGCATTTTGCATTTGCAGACATTGTTCCGTGAAAGGTGACAATATTTGTTTGGTGAATTGGCCTAGAAACTATGGGAAATGACAGCAGATAACAACATAATTACAGTACTGTATTTAACTTTGATGCCAACAAGTTTTTTGTCTTTTTGTTTGTTTCGTTCCTTGTCTGATATGCTTGCATAAACTGAGATAGCTACTATTTTGAGTCCTTTTAGGAGGATAGCTCAGACTAACATAGAGAGTTGGTTGTATTCGACAACAGGGCCATATTTCAAATGAAAACAAGCTGAAAAGGAAAAATCCAAAATTGCCTTTGGCTTATAATGGAAGCGAAAAGAGCATTCTTCCTGTTAATACCTGTCCTTGGGTTAGAAATCCACAAGAGGGGGCTCAAACCTTGAAAGATGATAGAACTGAATGGCCAAATGAGATGGGCAGCAATCTCCTTGCATATCAGAAAACAAAATAAAATAAACAAAACAAAATAAAAAACACCTTAAAGACTAACTGCTATATTTTTATTGTTAGCTTTCGTGGATCAAATCCACTTTTTCAGACAAAGAGTGAAATTTACAGGCATGGTTTTTATACACCAAATTCAGGGGTCAAAGGGAGAAGGGTGTGCTCAAGCAAAATGACAGACAAGCAAGCCCAAAAAAACTCCTTCCTTTTTAAATTAATTTTTTAAATAAAAGAAATCTCCTTCTAGTCTTGCCATTTTCCTGCTTTAAACAGTTTCATTCCTTTCTACAGCATTTACCTGCCTCAGCATTTCTGTCTAGTTGAAAATGCTGGTGCTTTGTAATACTGTATGTCCATTTATAGTACTTGTAGTTCTAAAAATATGTGTCCCAGGGGTGCCCAAACTTTTCAGGATGTGGTCCAGTCACTATGGCCCCGGCTGGGGCCAGATCCAGTCCCCAATACCAATTCATCTGGCCCACAAGGTCTTTGTCGCTCCTGGAAGTGGAAGTAAAACTAGGGCTTCATGGGCCAGATGAATTGGCATTGGGGGCCAGATTTTGCCCTGGGGCCATAGTTTGGGCACCCCTGATCTACCCTGTCCTGGAAATGCCAAACAGCTTTTACTAAGCAATTTGTCAGCACCTCTACCATTTGTGTATCACCAGTGAGCAATAGTGTTCTACCTGAGGCAAAGCTAGTTATTAATATACTTGCACTCATTTGAAGAATATGTATTGTATTGTCATCATTATCAATATTTTTATCCTCCTCCTTCATATCTGAATGTTTCCATCCTGTGTCCCCAACTAGGAAATATGATATGTTTTTTAAAAAAACTAGAAATTAGTGCAACTACAGAGGAAGAGGAAACATAGCTTTTAGATTCAACAAAAGAAAGGGAGTGTGTGATAGCTGTACATGATACTAAAGCCCCCTAGCACTGGCTCACATAGACAAGGATGGGGAAAGGCAGGGAGGTCCAGTAGAAAGTAAGGTAAAGGTAAAGGTCACCCTTATTCAAAAGCCAGTCGTAGCTGACTCTATGGTTCAGTGCCCTTCTCTGTTTATAGCCAAAGAGCCAGCGCTGTCTGCATCTGCAGACATTTCTGTGGACATGTAGCAGGCATGACTAGACATCGTAATGCATGGAATACTGTTTGCCTTCCCACCGAAGTGATACCTATTGATCTACTTGTAATTTCTTGCTTTTGAACTGCTAGGTTGGCAGGAACTGGGACAGAGACAGGAGCTCACTCTGTTGTGCAGTACTTGAGTCTAGAACTGCTGACCTGCCAACCTTCCAGTCATCATGTTCAGCATGTTAACCACAAAGCCCTGAATCATGACCTCATTTTCTTGCACCTTTTGATAATACAGATGGAAATGTGCTCAATAGTTATCTGTTTCCTTTGGTCTCCTGCCTGCCTCCCTCTGTAACATTAGGGCCTCTATCAGGGATGTGCTGGGCACTTTGGCAAGACGGTGGACAGGAAGTGATGGAGGTGCCTATTGGGGGGTTTAGGGGGGAAATCCCATACATTCCCATTACCTCTGCCTGCCTCCTGGGGGCACCAGTCACTGGGGTGCACCAGGATGAGTCCCTGTATCCCTATGGGCCAGCACACCACTGGCCTCTATCACTGGTAAAATGTTTAGTTCGTTTAAAGAGATGCGGGAACAAACATAATTCTAGAACTGAAAGTGGCGTAATGGACCCTTTGGCCAAAGCAGGAAATCCAAAGCTTAAGCATCCCTGACAGATATCGTATAGCCTTTGTTTGGAAACCCCAAAAATGTAGATTCCACCACCTTCCATTGTCAGACAGCTCTCCCTCACAGGAAATCCACAAACAGGAATTGAAACATTTTTGTAATTTCATGCATTCATTTTGGGTTTAATGTCTGGGTCACCAGAAAGTTGGTCTGCTCCATCTTCCATGTAACATGCTTTCAGATGTAGGAAACATGGCTATTGCATGGCATAGGCAGCCACTGACAGGATGCTAAAAAGAACTGTGCAAAGATTCTCCTGGCCAGGAATTAGTCAAGAGGCTGAAGAGTTTTGTAAACCATGCCCAGAATGAAGCCCTCTAAATAAACCTGCCTTGGGCAGAAACCTGGTTCAGACACCTTGGCTGATGAACCATTTGCCCATATATCGGACTGGATATAGTGGGGTTACTGCAAAGCTCAGTGGGAGGATACACTCCAATGTTAGTGGATATCAGAATATGCCACTTAATACCCAAAAACCATTGCCTTAAGATATATATCTGCCATGTTGTTCCCATGGGAGCTACAAGCTTTATTCCCAAAGGATATCAGATAACAAACAGAACAAAAAACGTTGTAAAATTTAACAGTTCATCTTCAAGATGCTACAATGTTTTTTTTTTGTTTTATTTATTCTCTGATATTCCTGAAGGAGGTGCTGATGGATCAAGGGACAAACATCATGTCTCTCACCTTCAAGTACAGTACATGGAGGAGTTATTATGAAATAGACCTCTAAAAACCTTCATGTATGATGCAGACAGCACCACCACCACTCCCTGTCAAGCATCTTCCCATGGTGCCATGAACACCCCTAGTGGTGGAACCTCCTCATAGCCTCTGGAGGAATCACCCAATACAGTCAAACCTCGCATGAAGAGCGCCTCGCTTAAAGAGTAACTCGCTTAAAGAGCAGAATTTTCTCTGAATGTTCGTTTCGCTTAACAAATAAAACCAACCAAAAACTCGCTTAACAAATAAATCAGGGTTCGCAATCTGCCCCACAATTGGTCATTTACAATGCTGTTTCACTTAAAGAGCAAACTCGCTTAAAGAGCAATCCTGTGGAACGCATTATGCTCTTTAAGTGAGGCACAACCTGTATTGGTACCAAAGCCAGAGGGTAGCATCAGGTTTTGCAGAGGTTTTAGCTGAATGATGTGTCCAAATTCAATGCATATCCAATGGGTAGGATAAATGGATTACTGGAGAAATTAGGAAAAGCAAAGTTTCTGTCAGACTTTGCTAAGGGACATTGGCAGATTCCTTTAGCCCCAGTAGATAAAGAAGAGATGCCTTTGAGATGTGGTGTTGGAGGAGAGTTTTGAGAGTCCCCTGGAAAGCGAGGAGAACAAATAGGTCAATCTTAGAATAAATCAACCCTGACCACTCCTTAGAAGGTCAAACAGTAAAGATGAAGTACTTTGGACATCAAATGAGATGAGAGGACTCACTTGAGAAAGCCTTGATGCTGGGAAAGGTGGAGGGTGAAAGTGGAAGGCGGTGGCCAAGAATGAGATGGCTAGATGGTATTGTAAATGCAGTAGGCACAAAGCTGGGCGGGTTGAGGAGGATGGTGGAGGATAGAGGTGACTGGAGGGTGGTGGTCCATGGGGTCACAAAGGGTCAGAATCAACTGTGCGACACACAACAACAAGAAAGATAAAGAATGAATAGCATTCATTATCCCACATAGATTATTTCATTTTACCACTCGCTCTTTAGGCTGCATGGGGTGGTAGCTACGTTTGAAAGGCTAATGGATGTGGTTATTACAGTCTGCATCAGATTATGCAACTTATATTGATGATGTAATTACATTTAGCAATTCATGGGAAGAACACATAGAACACCTGAAGGCAGTGCTGAGGGAGCTGAGAGAGGCTGTGAATCTGAAAAAATGTAAAGCTACACACTTGCAAATTCACACTTAGGCCTTAAGGTAGGAGGAGGAAAATTAGCATCCATAGAAGAGAAAGTCACTAATAATAATAATTTCATGTAAGAGAATACTCTGGGTTGAAAGGATATTTGCTGGAGAAACTCCGCTCAGGGGATGCCTGAATGAGGCTCCTTTCATGTCCCCAAGTCCAGCTCTCAGGTATCGAAAACTGAACTTCCAGTCTCCAGTTCAGGGTCTTAATGACTACGCCACCGGGGGGAAAGTCGTTAAGATATGGGAATGGCTTAGACCACTGTAGGTGAACCAATGGCACATGTGTCAGAGGTGGCACTCAGAGCCCTTTCTGTGGGAACACATGCCATTGTGGGCAAGTCCCACTCCATGCCATCCTGCCTCATCCTGTGCACCAATGATAGCGCCGCTTCCCCACTCAACCCTCTCCCTCTGCCAGTGGGAAGGGGAGAGGGGAGTCTGAAATCCTGCCTGAGAGGTGGTGGCAGGGACGAGGTGAGGTGACCAGACACACACACACAATCCACTCCTCCCAGGATGGTGCAAACCATAATGTCACATGGGTGCATGGGCATGTGCGGTGCCTGCCTTATGCCTCCTCTATCTCCCTGGGCACCTGATCTCTAAAAGGTTTGCCATCACTAGCCTAAACCCAGAGCAAAAAGGTAGTACTGTACAACAAAACTTGGAACTGGTCAGATATTATCACTAATTTATATTCAATTTTGCTACAATTGCAGCATCACTAACAGATCTGGTAAGAAAAAGGGCCCACGGAGGAGCTGAGTACCAACCTGTTAAAAATAACAATACCAACCTGTTAAAAAAAATAAACTGTGTTCCTGCCCCAGTAGGACACACCCTAGATTTTTCTAAGACATTTATTGTTCAAACAGATGCTTTTGGGTGGCTGTTGAGACAGAGGCTTTGGCTGTTGAATGGTCAATTGATTGGTTTAATATTATGTACTGGGGGGACATTCACATTAGTGACAGATCAAGCTCCCTTGCAATGGTTGACATGAAGGAAGAAGATTGTAATCCTAGGTTATTTAGCTTTCTCGTTTTTGGTAAAATATTGGAAAGGTCCCTAAAGTGCAAAAGTAGATTATTGTTCTCAACAGGGCCCCTGGGCTGCATAGTTTGAGGAGGAGACAGCCCACTTGGTGGAGAAGGTGTATGGAGGACAGCCTAGAAGGTAGCCTATTCTCCTCTGCAGATGAGGGTTTGGAATTCGTGACCTCTAGCTCCCCAGCGGACTGGGATCAAGACAACCAAGAAGGGGCTGAGAGTTTTGCTCTGGTTGAAGGAAAATGGGGAGAGGAGAGTGAGGTATGAGTAGTAAGTAGAGAGGAAAGGAGGAAAGAGTTAAGAGCTGTGGAAGATAAACTGGAATGGATAGGATTTGAAAGGGGGAAAGAGTGTGACTCACAGGAAGAGGTACAGGGGCAGAGAGTAAGACGGAAGGGGAGCAGACTGAGGGAAGGAGCTCAGAGTGAAAAGAACTGACACTGCCTGTTGGGTTTATCTCTAAGGATGACTGGGGAGGTGGTCTGGATGAGAGTTCATTTAGAGCAGGGGTTCCCAAACTTTTTTTGGTCATGTCCCACCTAAACATCTCTAAAATCCCACCCTGTGATATATAATTCTTATTATTTAAAAAAATGAACTCTTATTCACATGGAGGAAGCCTAAAAGTGGCTTGCTCTAAACAAACTTCAGATTGCCCCCATTAAAAATCAAATCCTCCCCCCCCCCCAAGTGTTGGTGTGTGCCCCACATCAGGAACCATGGCTTTAGAGGAAGCAGAGCAACAAGCCAGGGCAAAAATACCCTGTACGCCCTCATATTGGGTGGGAAAGGGAACATCAGGAGTGACAATGGGTAGATGTTCAAGAGAGATCACAGTCACATTGGGAGGTGGACAGTTGACTGAAGTGAGCATTGCCAAATGCCTCCATTGTTAGCAGCAGGTCATATGGCATCAATGGTGTGAAAAGCTGAGGACAGGTGGCACAGTGTAGTAATTGTCACCTGATATACAGTACACTGTAAATAAGTAAATCTGTTCAGAGCACCCAGCAATAAAGTTTGGTATTGAAGCTGATTAGTTCCAATGTAAAGAAAGGCATCTATACCTTCCTTGTGAAGATAGATCAGAGCAGGCAGACCACAGCACTTCACTGCAAAGTTAAATGAAAATGGAATGTCAAAGCTAAATAAAAGTAGGTACATTTGGTCGTTTGTCAAAGCTATTCTATGAGAAAATATACACTGGGCAGACAATATGATAGAAATTTCCAAGAAAGTAAATGTGTTTCTCTGTTTGTTTGCAGAAGAAACCAATGGAGAGTCTTTTGACCACTTAAAACATGTTTGTTTAGGGTTGTTTTGGGGTGGGGGTGGGATTTTGTATAATTTCCCGCAGACTCTCCTCTTCTTATTCTCTTTCAACCGGAACAATACTCTCAGCCCCTTCTGAGTTGTCTTGACCCCAGTCCACTGGGGAGTTAAAGGTCACGAATTCCAGGCCCTGGTCTGCAGAGAACAATAGGCTGCCTTCTCCTCTAAGGTGTCCTCCATGCAGACTACAGCTTGCTTCTTTGGGTGTATCTAGTGAGGTGAGCGGCCCGGAATGCATAAAAGCTTATGCCAAGTAATGCATACTGGTTTTTTAAGGGAGTGTAAAACAAATAAAAGAATTATAGCTCCAATAAATTATAGCCAGAAATTAAAAAGAAATAAAGTAAATCCCAACACGATTTATTCCACCAGGCAAGACAGGACAAAGGAAAAACTTCTCCAGTTTCTGAGCCTCCTACTTAATTATTAACTGAGGCCAGCAGGGGGCTGGAGAGGTCAATGGATTCTTTGGGCTCACAGCCATCACAGACAGAATCCTTATCTCCTTTCTTGTGGTTTCTATGGGGTCTTTGGGACATGAAAGGAGCCTCATTCTGGCATCCTAAGTGGAGTATATCCAGCAAAAATCCTTTCATCCCAGAATAATTTCTGACACGGAATAATAATAATAATAATAATAATAATAATAATAATAATAATTATTATTATTATTATTATTATTATTATTATTATTATTATTATTATTATTATTATTATTATTATTATTATTATTATTATTATTATTGGATACACTTTGTAACTAAGAATTTTCCCCTCTCACAGTGTTCTTTAGATAAACAAGAATTGATCACGTCCATTTCCAATCAACCTATTGGGCTATAGTCCAAGATATTCCACAAAGTGGATTATGAACACCAAGAACCTTAAGTCAATCTACTGCCTCCTGAGTGATTTTGAAGGAAAAAATAAATATCAGTTTGGGGTTCAAGCATTGTCTTTCTGCCCTGCCCTAGCAGGTGGACCTGAAACTAAATATCTGTGTTTGATCATAATGAACAGCTTTTCCTGGGGCTGTCATGCACCCATTGTGTCCCAGAGAAAGAAAAAATGATTTGCTAAATCACTCTGAAGATAAAGACCAATTCATTTCCACACGTCTCAACACTATGCTACATACAGTATGTATTTATTAATACACGTACCATCTCGTGTGTTGTGTATGTGTTTCTCTATCTCTGTCTTTATCATCGCTATCGCTATCGCTATCGCTATCACTATAGCTATCAACATCAACATCAACATCAACATCAACATCAACATCAACATCAACATCAACATCAACATCAACATTGATAGGTAGAGGTGTGTGTGTGTTTCTCTATCTCTATCAACATCACATCAACCTTGATAGGTAGATGTGTGTGCGTGTGCGTGTGCATGTGCACATGCACATGTGTGTGTGTATCTCTATCTCTATCAACATCACATCAACATCAACATCAACATCAATAGGTAGAGGAGTGTGTGTGTGTGTGTGTTTCAACTTCTGTCCCCAGACAAGGCTTTTATCCTGTTATGGCTCTTGACAAATACTTTTTAAGATTTGCTTTGCAATTAGCACAGGTGAATCCAAAGTATTTTCCAGCAATCCCATAATGCAAAGGCCAATGAAAATCAACTTGGCCTTCTTTGCTTCTGATTTGGAGGGAGGGTCCCCCTGCTTTTGGAGGCTTCTATTTTTTAAAAAACCAAAATGATTTGAACTGTGCTTTCTTTGTGTAATCATCTCCTTTTTCCACAGGAGAATGAATAGAAAAATAAACTATTGAGTTTAACACTATGTTACCTTATCACTGCATTAATACGATAATTTAGTACAAGATCACCTCTGCATAGGCAAGCGTGATTGAAAGAGATGAGAATGGAAAACTATAAACCACCTGATGGGTTGATTGAAAGGAACGGCAGTCATGTGTTGATATCAAATCACATCAGATTGAGAGACAATGTGGCCACTAGAACTAAAAGAATCCAGGAACATTTTTGTTTGTGATCACCAAAACTGAGTACACAGGTTAAAGAGATGGCAAATCAAGCTGTAGCAAAGCCAAATCATTCTGATTCAGCCTGTATAGACAAAGTACAACCTAAACCTTATGATGGGAAGGGACTGCATGTGAATGCCATCTTCGCTTCATGTTCTACTCCAAATCCTCTCTCATGTTTTCACTTCTTCCTTCTTATTGTATGTAAGTGTAAGCCAAATAAATGAATTATAGCCCAAATTTAACATGGATTAATGTAAGAAAATTCCAACATGATTTATTCCACCAGGTGACACAGGACACAGGAAAATTAACTTTTCCAGTTTCTGGGCCTTCTGGGTAATTATTAACTTTAATTTTAGCAGCACTGTTTATGTAAGTGGCAATTGATCACTTTCACTTCCAATCAGTGCTACAAGCCTTACTCCCAGCTCTTCTGTATGCGGTACCACCATATTTTTAAAAACCAATCTATTGTCACATGGAATATGAACTGATGTTTCTGCCCAAGATGAAATGTTGCAAATGATTTTGTTTCCACAGCTGAATGCCAACCCTCATGACTACACTTGCTTGGCAAATTGTTTATTTTAAAACTGACACACACACACACACACCCTGGTGTTGAAACATGTACCACACACAAAATTGGTACAATTTAACATGATGCAATACAAGTTTAAAATAAGCAACCCTCTCAAGACCATCCCAGGTAACCCAAGTTTGGAGTATATAATGTGAGATTATGGGCATGTCATGTAAACAAGAAAATTTAGATCAATTTCATCATTGTCAATTCCAAAGCAAGTATGCTACTTTTTAAGCTTGTAACTGCACCCTAAGACTGGATCCAGGTCTATAACTGTCCTCAGTCTCCATGAGTGAGCAGGACTGAGCAAACAAAGTGAGTAAATATTATTTTGGGAGAGAATTTAACTTGGGAATTTTAGTAGAATGTCAGGAATATTGTGTTGCCGCCAATACAGAATAAAAAGACATGTATGGTAAGGAAGTGTTGTTGTAACATGCAATATGTGTAGGATATTCATCTTTCTGCCTGCCTGAAAGCTACACCTTTAGTAAATGCAAACTGATTGCAGCTAAAGAACTGCCCACCCATACTTTAGTGCATCAGAGAAGATGAACTATTTCTGAATAGAGCAGAATAAGCTATCCTGGAAGAGCAGCAGAGGGTAAACATCACCAAGGAAGCCAAGAAAATACCAAGAGCAGAAAGCCAGCACTTGAAAGAATATGGTGCTGGAATTATCAGGAAGTATGCTTTGGCCTTTGAGCTATACAACCTATATTAAGCATTCCCCTTGGACGGTGTTTCTGGGCTACTGGAATAAGGAAAGCATAAACAGGTTTTTGGGCCCCACTGTAAAAAGAGGGGCATGAAAGTAGTGTGTTGGGTTACATAGATGGAAGAGACTATTACTTCATAGAGAAAGAAAGGTGAGGCTACAGTTCCCTGGGACCAGGAACAATGTGTTTCTTGGAGTCTGGCAAACTCCGTGTATCTGAGGGCTGAGGAGGTCAGGTTACATTCATTTCCCTTTGCACTGTGTTATGTTATGTGACAATTCTTCCTCTCCCACTGAAACTGTTATATGCCTTGTTAGATAAAACCTATGGCAGCTATAGACAAAAAGAAAACAAGTAAGCAAATATGAATAGTGTATATAAAAGCAATCTGCAGATTAAGTACATTCATTTGCAATTCACTCTTCTATTCTTGTCCGTCACGGTGTTTGGATGGGTTATGGCCAAGTAAAAGAGATGAACCCTTAACCAAGGAAATACTGTTGTGGGACTCCTTTCACTCCCAATCCAGTTATCTGTTAAAAAAAAAAAAGAAACAAGTTATACATCTTTCTGGTTGGACCAGGCCTGCCGTTAGGCAGAATTATTTGATTAATTTAGGTGGCAGATACACAAGAACTATAGTGGCAGCCTCCTGTATTTCCCAGTTGCTCTTGTTTATCAGAGGAGCAAAGTTATATGCCACACAACCTGCTTTGGACATCCTAAAAGAGCCTACCACCTCAGGAACAGCAAACAACACAGACAACTTCAGGAATAGGCTATCACATCTCCAGTGTTAAGATTCATCAGAAACTTCAGTCAGCCTGGATTTTGCTTCTAGTAGCAAAATACCTTGAGACATTTTGTTCATTTTCTGAGAGGAAAACTTGTAAAGGTAAACTTAGTGCACATCTATGTATTATTTTAGACTACAGTGGCTTAGTGGTTAAGACGCTGAACTTGATGACTGGAAGGTCAGCAGGTCAGCAGTTCAAGACCCGGGTGCTGCGTGACGGATTTGCGCACCCGTCTCTGCCCCAGTTCCTGCCAACCTAGCAGTCTGAAAGCAAGAAATTGCAAGTAGATAAATAGAATGGTGGAGGACAGAAGTGCCTGGCGGACAGTGGTCCATGGGGTCGCAAAGGGTTGGAATCGACTGTGTGACTGAACAACAACAACAAATAGGTACCACTTTGGTGGGAAGATAACAGTGTTCTGTGCACTCTGGTGTTTATTCCTGCCTGCCACATGTCCACAGAAACATCTGCAGGCGCAGGCAGTGCTGGCTCTTTGGCTATAAATGGAGATGAGCACCGAACCCTAGAGTTGGATATGATTGTGGCTTTTGAGCAAAGGTGATCTTTACCTTTACCTATGCATTATTTTGTAAATTGTGAGTTTGAAGGGAAGGTGAGGGTGTGGAGCAGTTCATCACAAACAAGTGATTTAATAATGTGGCTGACATGCTGAAGTTGTATATCTGAGTGTGACACTGCCCACGCTAATCCACAGCACACCCAGATTTATTCCGCATGTGTGGCTGACAGGCATGCATTATCAGCCACAGGTCGGGAATGGGTTAGTACAAGAGACTTCTGGAAGACAGAGCAATATCTCAGTTCCACAGTCAACTAATTCATGAGTCTCACCTCAGCCTCAGGCTGTGGGCTGATGAACTGTCAAACTCTTTTAGCCAAGGACACTTGTTTATACACAACACCACCCAAGAGTGACGAGTCTGTATTTCAAATGCAGAAACTCATAGCCTAAAAGTGGTCTGATTCTTTCCAATATACCAGGGAGATAGTTGCTCATGTCTGGAGCAAAGAGCACCCCAAGGATTCAAAAGAAGTACCTCTTGGGATCAATCCACAAGTCAGCCTCAGGGGAACAGAAACTATTTTTTACTTCAAGGGCTCTATTTCCTCCAAGGACAATTTGCAAGGTTACCCAGTGTTGGTAGTCAGTGGAGCTAAAGTCAGCAGTGGGCAGTAAAAAAATGTAAATGTAGTGAGATCTGTTTCTTCTCTTACACTTCTGAGAATTTTTTAAAATTCTCTATCCTCTAGAGCAGTGGTTCCCAATTAGTGGTACGTGTACCCCCAGGGGTACGTGAGATTGCATCAAGGGGTACGCGCAGCAATCTTTTAACTAAAATATTAAATCCTTTAAAAACAATAATGCAATAACAATTGCCAAAAAATTATTCAATTTAATTAAACGATCAGTAGGTAAGTCAATCGTATGCATCAAGCGCTTTCTCCCATGGCGGCGGTTTTTCCCGCGCCTCCCGCATCTCCCGTCACCCGATCGCGGCCGCTCCCGTTCCCGCCTATTTGCTTGTCATTCTCAACGTGCACATTTGTCACATTAATGAAACATGTGTTCTCTGTCATTAGAATGTCTTTTGATGATAATAAATATAAAATACACCTGATTTAATTTTTTATTTAACGTTCCTGCAATAAGGGGTATGCGATATTTAACGTTCCTGCAATAAGGGGTACGCAAGTTTGAGGTCTTTCTTGAAGTGGTACGTAGAAAAAACTAATTGGGAACCACTGCTCTAGAGAAATTAGCTAATATTAGCCCCTTCCAAAACCATTTCCCTTCCTAGAAATATGGTGGAAATTTTTGAAACGCCATCTGTGGGGAGATACATAGAAGAGGACGATTGGTCTTGTCATAAGTTTGAATTGATTGGTTACAGAAAACTTTTGATACTGGGGCAAATGTAGATTGAAATTAAGCTAAAGGCATGTGGCAACTACTTGTTTGGTTAGTCCATTTTTATACCACCAACCTGGGATGTGCCATTTTTTGACTGCAGTCCTCTAAGAATTCCAGGAACTGCAGTCAAAAAATATGAAAAAGAATCCCCAGAGTTTCAGCCACCAAACTAAATGTATGCACCTGTAGATTTTGCATACACTTCTGCTTTCTGTTGTTGATTTGTAAAAGAAAGAAATCTGCCATGATGCTGCCTAGGAGTCATAATTCTTTGGGAGGTGCTCTCTTTAGAACCTCACAAGCAGCAAGGTTACTACTCCCAGGATGCACCAAAGCAGCTTGTTTGTTTGTTTGCCAGCCTGCCTGCTTGCTTTTTGACCAACCAACAAAAGGAAGCATCAACCAGAGAAGCCAAGAGTGCAGGTTGATTTGGAAGCTCATCTCTAGAAGGCTGATGACTTTGTTGTTGTTGTTCAGTTTCATAGTCAAGTCTGACCCTTTGCAACCCCATAGACCACTGCCCCCCAGGCACCCCAGTCCTCCACTATCCTCTGAAGCCTGCTCAGCTCTACACCCATTGCATCAATGATGCCTTCTCATCCTCTGCTGTCCCCTTCTCCTTTTGCCCTCAATCTTTCCTAGCACCAAGCCCTTCTCAAGTCCTCTCTTCTCATTTGGTGTCCAAAGTTCTTTAGCTTCATCTTCAGTATTTGTCCTTCTAAGGAGCAATCAGGGTTAATTTCCTTCAGGATCGATTTATTTGATCTCCATGCTGTCCAGGGTACTCTCAAAACTCTCCTCCAGCACCACATCTCAAAGGCATCTATTATTCTGCACTCAGCCTTCCTTATGGTCCAGCTCTCACAACCATACATTACTACTGGGAATACCATTGCTTTGACTATGAAGACTTTTTTTGTCAGGGTGATGTCTCTACTTTTTATTATGTTTCCTAGGTTTCTCATAGCTTGCCTCCCAAGTATTAATCGTCTTTTTATTTCATGGCTGCAGTTGCCATCTTGGATCCCAGGAAGGTAAAGTCTGTCATGGCTTCCATTTCCTCCCCCTCTATTTGCCAGAGAGCGATCAGGCCGGTTGCCATTATCTTGGTTTTTTTATGTTGAGTCTCAGGCCAGCTTATTTCACCCTAAACAAGAGGTTCTTTAGGTCTTCTTTACTTTCTTCCATTAGGTAGTATCATCCATTAGGTAGTATCATATGCATATCTCAGTTGTTGATGTTTCTCTGAGTGATGCCTACATGTGTGCAAATTTGTGTTTATGGGCTGAAAGTTCCAAAATTCTTGGAGAATTATGGGGATTGCAGTCCAAATACATGAAAGAGCACACTCCTAATAACAACTTAGAGTTGCAGATTGTCTATCCCTGAACTACACAGTGAACAAAAATAGCTAAGAAATCAAGGAAATTCAGGTTTCCTTTGTGCCATGAAGAAGAAATGTTGACTTCAACATTATGCAGTGCTTGCATTCAGTTTAAAAAGTGAACATAGCTTGTTTACCTTGAATATCTCTCCAGCATGCTTTTCCTTAGCTAGTTCAGCCTTGTCCAGTCCATCAGTGGCTGATGTGACATACATTTCAGAATAATCTTTCCCTCCAAAACAGCAGGATGTGATCCTGGAAGCTGGCATCTTCACCGTTTGAAGTCTTTTCCCTATATGAAAATAGTTGATCAGTCTCTTGCACACACACATTAACTGGGAGAAAATACAATCAATAAATTACTTACACAAACACCAACCCTCCCCAAATTCCTCTCCACATGAGTATGAAGTTTACCATGGGACAAGACCATATAGAAGTTTGAATTAATTCAGTTTAAGTAAAATAAAGGCTTACAACGGCATGTAAGATACATAGTTGAACATTATTCTTGTCTTTTACTCTTACTTGTTAACTGAAGTTGGTTAACAGAAAGAGCCACAATCGGTACCCTGGTAACGACAACCTTGTGTTGCTGGCAAAAAGGAACTGTGGAATGAACTCACCAAAAGGTGCCTTCACTAGAAGTATTTTTACTACTTTCATAGACAGTGCAGAGCCAGCCCTTAGCTGTGGCAGTGCTTGAACAGCAGCATGAAATGGATCAGTGGTGAAGGAATCCAAATTAAAGGACAACCTCCGATTTAGTGCAGAGATTTGCTCTTCCTGTAAGCCATCCCAGGGGTATGTTTTTCAGGCATTTCAAAATCTTTGAAAATATTTAAAGCAGGGATTCTCAACCTGTGGCCCGGATGTGGCCCATGGTGCCATTTCATTTGCCCCACCACCACCACCACCTCCACCACACCCTGAAGTGCCATGTAGTGGAGAAAGGGCAATATGGCCATCCAGTCCTTGAAGTTGTCTGAGGGAACGTGACCTGGCCCCAGGCTTTAAAAGGTTGAAAACTCCTGATTCAAAGAGTCAACAGTTAAGTTAATTAATGTAGTTCTTCTTCCATGTCTAGGCCAGACATGCAACTGCCAAAACAAAGGTACCTTTTGGTGAATTCATTCTGCAGTTCCTTTCACCTGACCTAGAGTGAGAAAAATTAGCTGGCAACACAAGGTTGCCATTACCAGGGCACACCCCATTGTGGTTCAAAAATACCACAATCTTCGAGGAGGCTCTTTCTGTGTGTAACTCAGTCTGTAAAACGCCAAACCTTCACATTTGGTTCTGCTAAGACAGCACTCTCGTTCATTGTTTACCTGCTTCAGGGTCAATCCGGATCACTCGGCCACCATCAATACAAGCCACCCAGAGCTTCCCTTCTATGTCCACACACATCCCATCAGGCATTGCTTCCTCTTTCTCCAGCTTGTACACAAGCCTGCGACTGCTGCAATCTGTGCATAGAATAGAAGGGTGGGTGGTTTATCTCTGAAAAAGAAATCTCCCCAAACCCATTTATCAGTTTTTCAATTAAAAAAAAATCTTGGTTTCTGCAGTCCATCAGGAAGTATGATAGTTAAATGAACAGTCTGTTTTCAACACAATCTTAAATACAGGTACAGTATGTTCTTTTCCTAGTCTCTTGGGTTTCAGAGTAAAGGTTAAGGTTACCCTTCCTCGAAAGCCAATCGCATCCGACTCTAGGGTTCAGTGTTCATCTCTGTTTACAGCCAAAGAGTGTTTCTGCATATGCAGATGTTTTATGGACATGTGACAGGCATGATAAGACAGCAGAATGCACAGAATGCTGTTTACCTTCCCTCTGAAGTGTCCCCTATTTATCTACTTGCAATTTCTTGCTATCCAACTCCTAGGTTGGCAGAAGCTGGGACAGAGAAGGGAACTCACTCCGTCGTACAGTACTCAGGTCTCAAACTGCTGACCTGCCAACCTTCTAGTCATCAAGTTCAGTGTCTTAACCACTAAGCCACTGCAGTCCCACCTTTCAGGGTAAATAAGACCAAAAAAAAGGGAAGGCAGCCATTGAAGAGTTAGATTTATACTTGTACTTCAGTCATATCAGAAGTAAAGAAATGTCATCCAACTATAATTTGAGCTCAGTGGTTTCGGTCACTGGCTACAAGCCAGAGGCTGGGATTTGTGCCTCCCAAGAGAGGCAGCATCTGTTGCACATTCCCAGGTAACTCCCAAAAGAAAGAAATGTGATAACCCAGTTCAGAGTAGTCTCTGCTTAGAAAATCATGAAAAGGGATGGCCATTAACTCAGAACTGGTTTACTTCCCAGAAAGAAGAACTGGTTAGAAGTCCACAGATAGAATATTTCCAGTCAATGTCATAGGAAAGTCAATTGCTCCATTTGTGTACCTATCATGCAATCCTAAAAGACACGGGCTCTTTAGCCGGGGGGGGGGGGGGGGGTTGGCACATTTAAAAGGAAAAATTTTGTTGCAAGTCTTTACAATTCAAATCTTATAATGTTGTGTATGCAGGGTAGAAAAAGGGGAAAACTGCCAAATATTTTGTAGCCAGTATATGAAGTATGTCTTGAGTCAACATACTACAGTACAGGTATTCTGTTTTGCAATGAAAGGTAAGGTATGGGACAACATCTTGCCTAATTGGAACAAATTCTTGACACCATTGTTTACTCAAGAAATAAGTAGTTTGCATTAATAAAGACTGAAAAGCCCAATATGCCACATGTATCAACATGTCATGTTACAGACAGGAAATTAAAAAAGACTCTATTCAGTTGTATAATCATCTTCTCTACAATATCTTCATTTAGCTGCTATGAAATTAATTTGAAGAAAGATTATATACCAATTTTTCCTGTGTGTTCATCGTAATCAAAGGCAGCCACAGAGTATGAAAGGCTGTCAATGTAGAAGAAGGTTTTGTGATCCAGTGACCAATCCAGCCCATTGGAGATGTCCACTTGATCCAACTGTTTCACAACAGAACAACCCGGAAACAGAGTATAAAGCGCACCTTGGCGCCTGGCTCTCACCCCAGGGGCTGTCTCTTCAGCCATGGTACCTACAGCATAAACAGTAGAAACACTAGTCAGTAGTGCTATTTCACATTGTAACACCACTCGTGGTGCAGGGAAGTCAGGGCTCACAGGTTTGAAAATCCAAGAGTATATGAGTAGCAGGGACTATAGCATAATCTGCCACTTCCCTTAGACTGCCTTGTTCCATCTGAATTTTGTGGTAATCTTAATGGATTGCTGCAACCCAGCAAGAATGCATTGCATTTGAGGGTAGTTTGTTCTTGAATAGACAATTCCAGATGCATTAACTTGACAAAAGAGCTGTTCTCCATTTCTTGATATGGATCGATGCAGTATTTTTGGACTTCCTTGAGGAAAATGAGTAACTGTCCTTCCAAATTTACCACTGCACCCCTGAATAGCCTTAATGGATTACAATAAAGACCTGTCTAGTCTAGCTTTCCCTAGTTTGGAGCCCTGACCTCCAGATCAGTGCAACATTCACAAGTAGATTCCCCCCTCCCCTTCCATAAGAAGTAGCCTTACTGTATCTCTATTTTTCTCACAAGCTTATAGGAAGGAACTATAAGGATTGCTTTTCATGTGGTGTTTCCAGATAATTTCTGTCTCCATCCCTGTTGATCTCCTTGACCGAGTCTCCAAATCTTTCAGCGAAACTTCTGTTTGGAAAAGCCGCACCAATCATTAGACACAGCCTTTTATATAGCCTATATGTCATATAGCCATTCATAATTCTACTCTGTACTATAAGCCTCAATTCCTGGTGTCCAGTGACTATTTTTGACCTATTGCCCTTGAGCATTTTGACTGAGGCTGATGAGAGCGTGAATCCAAAAGCATCATGAAGCCACCAGGTTGAAAAATACTGCTATAAAAATGAATTCATAATTAAAGAAATTAGATTCTCCCCCCCCCCCCCCCCGAGCTGATCCTTGCTCTCCTTGTTTCTTTTTAACCAAATCTGCCTTCTCAGCAGAGCATTGGAAGGTAATTATTGTGAAATGTTATCTACTGTATTTCAATTCATATAAACAATCTCATATTAGCAATTTTAACCCCAAGAAGTCTGAAGAAAGTTATTTGGCTTCAGCAATTCTAACTTTTAAACTTTTTGTTAACTACTCATTAGTCAGAAAAACTTTTTTCCTTGCTGCTGTTGAAACAGATATGTACTCTTTCTGTGTCATATTTGATGTTATAGTTTAAAGAATTAAGAAACTTACATATGTCTCACTGGCTATATTTCCACAAATGTTTACCCAGGATGCTTTAATAATTGTCTTTTTATTTACAAGCAAGCATAATTTTCTTATTTGACTTATAGCACACTTTTCTCCCACAACTGGGACCCAAAGCAAGCAATTAAAAAATGAGATGGGGGCTAACTTTCAAATCCAGATACAACTATATAAACAACAGTTATTTGAGATTCACTTCATCTATACTCATCACATCTCACCAAAACAGTAAGGTTTTACTCTACATGAACAAAATGTACAGTGCATCAGTATCTTTGTTAGGACTGACCAAGCATCATAAGATGATGAATAGGTTTTAAGTTCTCAGGTTTTGTTCAGACTAAATACTATCATATCTAGTCTGGGCAATATATTAATAGGTCCCAGTTCAATTAGTATCCCAGTTTTTCCACAATATCCAAGTTTGGTTAATTCAGATTGTTGTGTGTTAGAACTCATAATTCAAAAGCAAATCTGCAAACTAAGGTATCATTGTGCTCAACCTAACTAGCCAAAAGCCAACATGACACCAGTACAGCACAATGAAATTGTATATGCTTACTCTCCCCACTGCCATACTTAGTTTCCAAATCTGTTACAGTGGGGTGGGGCATAAACCTTCACAGAAAATTGTGGGTGTTATGGGAAAGAAGGATTAACCTCCGCATCTGATTCTGCTGATAGAAGCAATTCAATCAGTAGATGTCCTAGACTAGAATCGGGTTGCTGAGTGATCTCTTTTACTTATTTTATAGCAGTAAGTTCTATTCATAGCAATCACAGTTTGCAAAAAGGAAATAAAGAATACCGTATAGCTATTGTAATACACTTGAACATATTAATCCATTTCTCCCCTGAAATGTGACGGATTTTATTTGTGAGAAAGAATTAGGTTTCTGGATCTAACCCCTTTTGAAAGGGCAAATCAAGCAAACAGTACAATTTAACATATATGAGATATGTATGTAATACAGATATACCTGCAAAATACCTCCCCTTTGGGTCCACCTTTCCATCATTAAATCTGTTGTTTGGTTTATCTGCTTCCAGATCAGTAATAGTAGTAAGTGCCTGATCTTCCCAGTTCAAGAAGGCAAACTTGGTTCCTACAGTGACTGCATATCCTCCACACTTCCGAAGGGCCACTGAGCCAACACGCGCCTCTGCAGATAGGAAAGAAATGGACAAGGTTCCATGCAGATGTTTACCTTCCCACTGAAGTGATACCTATTTATCTATTTGCAATTTATTGCTTTCAGATTGCTAGGTTGGCAGGAGCTGGGACAGATATTGGACCTCACTCCATCATACAGCACTTGGGTCTTTAACTGCTGACTTGCTGACCTTCCAGTCGTCAAATTCAGCGTCTTAACCCCTAAGCCACTGCAGTCCCTTGTACCATAAAATATACCCAGTAGCAAAAGATAACATATCTGGGGATAACATAGGAATGAAGGAGAAGCCAGAAGAACACTTATCAAAGAAAGGGTAAAGTGATTTGGCAGGTTGGACATATGCTGACAAATACATTTTCCATAAACATAATGCTGACCGATATCATGCAGGTGTCAAACAGATAAAATGAATGTTTATAGTAGGCAGAGGCAGGAGATTGGTTCTTTCAAATTATCACACTCTAGATGTGATTTGTAATTCTGCAGTCAGCAGGGTTGTTTTGTGATTAAAGCTTACAGTTAGATTATTAAAAGTGGGAGGTTAATTAGCCAGGGAAACTATTGGGTGGCTTTGATTTAATTATACTTTCCCAGCCTTCCCTAGTCCATAAGATCACTGGGAACATAAAAAGTTGGGTTAGGGAGACATGGACAGCAATCATCTTGAATTCACCAGAACAATAGCTGAATATTAATGTACTTATAAAAGTACAGTAATACCTCAGATAACGTTTGCATCAGATAACGCTAAAATCCCATAACGTTAAGCAATGGGGTGGGGGGAATTGCATCGCATAACGTTAAATCCTATGGGATGCATTGGATAATGTCTGCTAAAGCCTGTGCTGGTTACAATGTATTTCTATGGAGCTTTAATGTTATCCGATGGATCCCATAGGATTTTAACATTATCCGATGCATGCATGCATCGGATAACATTAAAAATCAGATAACACTAAGACTTGTTTTACTGTACTTATAAAATAATAAATGACCAAGAGATGCATATGTGAATCAGTCCTAAAAGGTACTGTATTAAAAAAATATGATATCTTAATAACTTCATCTGAGTTTATTTTCTTAGACTTTGACATTTTCTTAAAAGACTGAAGCAATTCTACAAAATAAAGCCTTTTTCCTTTCTGAATAGGGACACAGTTTAGAGACAATCATCGTTCTTACCCAGAGGCACACACTGGACTTCATTGGTATATGAATACCAGCGGCAAACTTTCTGCGAATTGATGTCTACGTAAACAAGGCAATTCTGCCTTTCTTCCCATACCGGGCACTCTCCCATTCTGTTCTTCTCCCTCACTACAGTCTCAATTTTAATGGAAGACATTGTTGTCTACAGGAAAGAAAAAAATTAATCAGCATAATACCCGCCTTGGTTTAGAGTCCAGTGGTTCCCAACGCGTGGCCTATGGACCACAGGGGGGCTTCAATTCCAAGAAGCTTAAGCCAGTACATTGGCTGATCAGTGCTTTGGGGAATTGACTTGGGCTTCTGGGACTTGAAGCCCAAACACCAAAGATTGGGAAACACTGGTTTAGATGGAACGATAGAAGTAAATTGTCCCTTAGAACCAACTTTCAACTTGTTATCTTACAAAATGTCAAAGAGAGTGGCAACATTTCAGCTTGAGGCTTTTTGATGATGGTGGTGGTGGTGGTCTAATTGAGAATGATCTCCTTATTTATAAATGGCTATTATTTACAAAGGGGACTGCAGTGGCTCACATGGCTAAGACGCTAACTGGAAGGCAGGAGGTCAGCAGTTCAATTCTCGAGTACTGCAGGACAGAATGAGCTCCCGTCTTTGTCCCAGCTCATGCCAACCTAGCAGTTCAAAAGCAAGAAATTGCAAGTAGATAAATAGGGACAACTTTGTTGGGAAGGTAAACAGTGTTCTGTGCACTTTGGTGTCTAGTCATGCCTGCCATATGACCACGGAAACATCTGCAGAAGCAGACAGCACTAGCTCTTTGAGTTTGAAACAGCAATGAGCACTGAACCCTAGAGTTGGATACGACTGGCTTTTGAGCAAGGGAAACCTTTACTATTATTTACAATATCGATTATTTTAAATGTAATAATAATAATTTAATGTCAGAGATTACTCTGGGTTGAAATTATTTTTGCTGGAGAAAGTCCACTCAGGGGATGTCTCCTTTCATTTCCCCAAGTGCAGCCCTCGGGTATCAAAACCCGACCTTCCACTCTCCAGCTCAGCGTCTTAACCTCTAAGCCACCGGAGGAGCTGCCTTAAATGTAATGAAAAAGTTAAATCACCGAAAAACACTTCGTTTCTTAGGTGCCACAAGGCTGTTGTTTTTCTGGTAACCAGCTAACATGCTGCCTCCACCCAATAAGTTGTTAATGAAGGAACAATAACAAGTTTGAAGCCATTTCTCCTTTCCTGTATCACCGGAAAGTAGGAAACACCCAAATGAGGCTCCTTTCATGTCTCCAAAATCTTTTCCCATCAAAGTGGTCCCTATTTATCTACTTTTCTTGTTTTCGAGCTGTTAGGTTGGCAGGAGCTGGGACAGAGATGAGTGCTCAATCCATCACACAGTACCTGAGTCTCAAACTGCAGACTTGCTAGCTTTCTAGCTAACAAGGCAAGCTTCATAACCCCTAACGAGGTGTTAATGTGGGGTTTTTTATAAAAAAAGAAACACACAAAATAAGCTGGTGAATATACAAATGCTGATATGTGTGTGTGTTTGTATGGTTCAGTTTGACATTTCTACATGGGGCAACAAATTCCCAAGATGTGAGTACAAAATTAGCTAAAATTAATTATTTAACCATATTCCCTTTACAAAGCAATGTATACAATTAGATGAACATGAGTAGAGCCATCTTGGAATTATGAAATCCTCTCTAGTTAAAAGTTGCTTACATCTAGTTTACTGAGGAACACACCCAAAGCTTATCTAAGTAAGCAGACATGTTTACCACCGAACATGTTAGAATATACTGTATGTGACAAGGAAAAGGAGACAGAGATAATATACATGATGTCATGGGCATATGTAAGTTAAAATATGTAACATCAAGATAGGGCTTGAAACACCCACCCCACCTCCACCATGATGATGATGATGATGATGATGATGATGATGATGATGATGATGATGATGATGATGATGATGATGATGATGATGATGGCCTAATTGAGAATGATCTCCTTATTTATAAATGGCTATTATTTATAAATGTAAATAACACGTGTGCATGGCTCATGAAGAGTATAAAGCCATCGTCAAAATGCTCATCATGGTTCCCGATTCCCATGGAATCAGGCACCATGTGTGCATGCACACATCATGATCATGTAATGAATGTAATGTTATGTTACGATTGAAAAACTTATGATACTTAGGAAAACTTAGGAAGGGGGTCAAGACCTGGCTGGCGGGGCAGGTGTGAGGTATGAGTCAGATGGTGGCCCCAGTCTATTGGCTTGTCTGATCACCCCCCCCCCCTGTGTATGTCTTGTTTAACCTTTCAACTCTTTTTAACTTTTAACTACTTAACTTTTAAATTCTGATTTTATATTGTGTTTTATGTTGTATTTTAGGTGTTTGGGGGACATTTTGTTAGGCGCCCTGGGTCTTTTTGAGGAGGGTGGCATAGAAGTTTGATTAATAAATAATAAATAAATAAAATCTCCTTTTCCATTTCAAAACCATTCTGGCTGTTTTATTTACTTAAAAGCTGCTCATCTTTTTGAGAGTTTAAGTGACGGGAAATCCACAGTGGTTTCACTCTGAAAATATTTCTATGTGCAATTTATTTCCCACTCCCCCAAAAAACAGAAATAAAGTTACACAGGGATTAAGGTTCTCCAGTACCCTGGGCAGAATGGATAGCTAACTAGTTTCTCTTTTATATTGCAGAATTATTTTGTGTAGGAATTCACTCCCTTTCTGCAGAGGTCACAAACATTAGCAGTCATACTAGCTAGTTGCTACAGGATCCTAGGAGATGAAGTAAAACAGATTTCAAAGGTTAATTTCATTAATTTCATCTTTCATTAGGTTAATATTCATTAGGGAAAAATATTGAGACATTCACAAGGAATCTCTGAGTGCCATATAAGGCCAAGTAAGCAAGCAAACAAATAAACAAACAAGAAAGAAAGAAAGAAAGAAAGAAAGAAAGAAAGAAAGAAAGAAACTTGAGAAGGTGAGCTTGTGACACGTCTTGCTTAATTACTGTTGAAATAAAAGCAGTGCATGTGGTTGATGATTTTTCCATGTCACCATCGATACTGTATGGATAAAGAACACTGTATGAAATAATGTTATATCTGCAAGTTAACCTGATCAAATTGACCTGATCATATTCAGTGATCTTGTTTCCAGCTGAAAGCCTGTTAACTGCATTTTACAGCTAGTCAGCAGTCACATTAATTCAGAGGCATGCCTTTAACTTCCAGGTTTTTCACAGGCCATGTGAAAACACTTTGCATAGGAGCAGCATTGACTGTCAGACATCAAAGAGATTAAAACAAAAATAAGATAACAAGGACATCAGGAAGGCAGATATTCATGGTTGACAGGGGCTGATGCTGATTTTTCACCACTTCCTTAGAAGATAACATCTGGTGTGCTCACACAAACAGGTCCAGTTAGCAGCATCTGACAGGAAGCTCACTGTACCACATAAGTAGATACTCTTCATTATGCAATATGAAGTTAAGCTAAAGGTAAAGGTTACCCTTGCTCAAAAACCAGTCATATCTGACTCTAGGGTTCAGTGCTCATCTCTGTTTACAGCCAAAGAGCCAGTGCTGTCTACGTCTGCAGACATTTCCATGGACATGTGGCAGGCATGACTAAACACTGGAGTGCACAGAATGCTGTTTATCTTCCTACCGAAGTGGTATCTATTTATCTACTCACAATTACTTGCTTTTGAACTGCTAGGTTGGCAAGAGCTAGGACAGAGATGGAAGCTCACTCTGTTGTGTAGTACTCAGGTCTTGAACTGTTGACCTGCTGATCTTCCAGTCATCAATTTCGGTGTCTTAACCACTAAGCTACTACAGTTCCTAATCTGAAGTTACCATGTTACTATATCAATACTTCCTTTTAAAACTGTCATACTATAAGAGAAAAGATAAATATGTATTTTTTCCTCCTGTCCCTGCATTAGTACAAATTGAGGTAATGTGAGATGAAAAAGTGCAACACATGTGTGAAGTGATGAAAGTGGAGAAATGAATATCTCTAACAGCATAATCCTAAAAAAATTAATGTCATTTTAAAAAAGCTCTCTAGACACAAATTTGCAGTTACGGTAAACTGAACTACAATCCAATATCCCCAGCTAGTAAAGGTAAAGGTTTCCCTTGCTCGAAAACCAGTCGTATCTGACTCTAGAGTTTAGTGCTCATTTCTGCTTCAAAGCCGAAGTGCCAGCGCTGTCTGCTTCTACAGACGTTTCCATGGTCATGTGGCAGGTATGACTAGACACCGGAGCTCACGGAACGCTGTTTACCTTCCCACCAAAGTGGTCCCTGTTGATCTACTTGCAAATTTCTTGCTTTCAAACTGCTAGGTTGGCAGGAACTGGGACTAAAGACAGAAGCTCATTCCGTCCTGCTGTCCTCAGGAATCGAACTGCTGACCTCCCCCCTTCCAGTCAGCGTCTTAGCCACTTGAGCCACTGCAGTCCCTAGCTAGCATGGCCTTGTTAGCATATTTGGAAGGCAGCAGATCTCACAAAGACTGTCTGAGGATATTCCTTTTTTGAATATTTAAATAGAAAATGATATCATCTTACCGTACAATATCCAGCTGAACTACACTTCCAACTGAAGAAACGTGAAAGACTATCTAAATAAGTTGAAACCTAATATACTCTAAGTGCCCTGCCTCTGTTTTATAATAAAAAAAGTATCTTTAAGGCGTGGCTGTTACTTCTCCTGATACAGCTTTTCCTGCTGTAGTGTTCTCACCCAATCATACATACTGAAACCGAAAGAAATGCATCAGAATAAAAAGAGGGTGATAATCTTGGTTTAGGTAGGAAGTCTCAGGATGTGTGACAATCTTTATTTCAAAGGCAGACTGATATACCCAAAAGGAGACGTAAACTCTTATTTTAGTGACTTGAAATATCTGGAGCAGCACTGATAAAACCATTGAGGCAGCTCTGTACACAGAAGGAGCCTCCTTGAAGATGGTGATATTTTTGAACCACAACTGGGCACACTACAAGCAAAAGCAACTTTCCGTCGGCTCATCTTTCTCGCACGAGGCCATGTGAAAAGAACTATGAAATGAATTCACCAAAAGGTGGCTTCATTTTGACACTTTCACATCTGGCTTAGACACGGAAGAAGAATGATTTTATCCATAGCCTGGATGTGTTTGTTATAGAGAGTTAAAAACACATTTTCCCCCAGAGACTTGCCTGAAACTAACTAGAAACCCCCAGCAGTTAACAGGTTAAATAAGGCTGTGGTTTGTGGTATTATTGCATCTGCGACAGTTTGACATGCTTGATGTTTTCTTGCAATCTGTACCAAGGTGACTGCTGTCTTGAAAAGTCAAAGCAGTTGCCAAGATCATAATTACCATATATACTAAAGTATAAGCCAAGGTTTTTAGCCCCCAAAAGGGAACATGGCTTATACTCGGGGCAGTGACCACCAGGGTCCCAAGACCGCACCAGATTAAGATGCACCAATAATTTAATTAATTTTACCATATTTTCATGTATTTTGATTATTGAAACTCACTAGCAGCTGCTGAATTTCCCATCCTCAGCTTATATTCGGGTCAATCTATTTCCCTAGGTTTTCAGGTCAAAATTACGTACCTCAGCTTATATATTTGGATTGGCTTATACTTGAGTATGTGTGTTAAGCTACATTTTAGGTTATATGGTCTGCTATACAGTAAGACCCTAATTTATGTACACATTGATCTATGTAAAAATCAACTTATGTAAGTTTTTGGTGGAAATCGCATCCCGATTTACACCAAAAAAATCAATTTATGTAAGGGGTTTACTTGCATCTTTAGAGTTTAAAATGGTGACACTGCCATTTTAAACTCTAAAATCCCACCCCGCGCCACCTGGCCCCACCGCCAGAAGTTTATTTATTTATTTGTTCCAACTTGTTATCCTGCCCCAATCGGGTAAACCCAACTCTGGGCGGCTTACAATACAGATTTAAAAATACATAGCTTAAAACCATTGTTCATAAGTCAGTAAAACCAGTAGGGTAGTCCCACGTTACGTACCCCATATATATCACTTAACTATTAACAATTAAAAATGTGAATTAATACAATATTAAAAATTAAGCTAAAAAGAAATTAAACATTATCAGATTACAAAAATTTTAAAAGAACAAGGGCAGGAGTAAGGAGGCAAGAGCAGAGGGTGGCTGTCTCATCTGATCAGCCACCCAACATGAGATCCAACATTCTCTGATCCCCAAACTTGCTCTGCCAGCCAGTTGCAAGACATCACTTGCCATGGCAGTGTCAGAGGCAGCACCGATGATTGCAGTAGTTTTGCTGTATTTTCTGGACTTCCCGCTGCTTCAATGGGGATTGGGAGCGTGCCCCCACATATATGCTCAAAGGTCCAATGGACAAAGGTCCATTGCCAAAGACATAAACAAGTTGTAGGTTAACCACTGCTCCTGTTCTATGAATAAAGGTCACATGTACTGCCTTTGGTTGCCAATTGGCTCATGTAATGGCTTAAGACATTTAAAATTGTTAAGAGAAAGTAAGTAGGCCCAACAAATCATTCGGTTTCGAACCTACCATGAGCATCTAAATGGAGAATTGTGGCAAACACTTTATACAGTGTTGTGTCTGGTTCCCTCTAATGGCCAGTTGCGAGGGTGCACCTTGGAAATAAGTATGCAAGATGTATTTCTAGGAGTTTTCATTTCATTTTTCAAGATGTAGATAACTGAAACCTTCAGCACCCGGGACAGAGTAATCCAAGGAACCCTGTCCATGGCCACAACAACCCTTCAAGGTAGCTTGCCACAATTTCAGCTCATCCTTCAAACTGTGCTACAAGAAAACCTGAGCCATATTGAACGTCCTCAAGATTTTTTGGGCCTGAAAGAGGAACTTTATTTTTCTCCCAAACTGGAAAATGAATAGCATGTCTGAGGTCTAGGCATGATTTAGTAGCAGATTCTGCAAAGCAGAGAAAAGCAAACAACACAACTTATGGATCCAAATTTTAGGTGAGTGGGAGACAGTTATACCAATTGCAAATACAGTATGCAAACAGAGCAAGCAGTAAGACTCTTTATACAAACAATATTCAGGAGTCCACTCCACACACAGAGTTCAAACCCTTCAAGACAGGGGTGTCCAAACTTTTCAGTGACAGCACATAAAGTGTGTGCCTAGATTCGTTAAACTCTAAACTAAGGTCAATTCACCAGTGATATTCACACCAATTGCCTTATACCCATGGATACAATTTTCTTCTTCCATGTCTAGGTCAGATGTTAAACTTCCAAAATGAAGTCACCTTTTGGTGAATTCATTTCATAGTTCTTTTTGCCTGACCTAGTGTGAGAAAGATTAGCAGACACCACAAGGTTGCCTAGGGCCTGCCCAATTGTGGTTCAAAAATACCACAAACTTCAAGGTGACTCTTCCTATATATATATATAAAATGCAGATGATATGCATATTAATAGTGGTAACTGACTTTCTGAATATTGATTACATAAACATCCTGGCAATAGATAATTAATCAATGCTAAACATTTGAGGCCAATAGCCAACTGGTTAGGCTTTCACCTTTGAACTATTGAAATAGTGAGTTCGAATATCAGGAAATAATAAATTATATTGATGCCAGTGTTTAAGTTAAAAAAAGATTATAACAACCAGCTTTATTGTCATCTGTATTCTAGTTGAGAATTATAACATGGATATACTGTAACCCAATTCAGCTGTCTCCTTCACAAATCTCCCTTTGAAACCCTTTCCTAAAGGTCACTTTGAAATCAGTAAGAAAATGACCTGGAAGGTTGAAACACTTTGCCACTGGCTTTTTTTATGTTACTATTTGGATGTCATAGTTGTGTTCATTTATAATCCTGATTAGAGAACTGTCCTGTTTGTTCTAAGTAACATTAAAAGCAGTAGTGGTAGCAGAAAATGGCATGCATATGTTTAGGAGATAAATGGTTCCAAAGCCCCTGATATTGCAGGTGACAGTATCAAGACCGGTAATTTTGTTGCTGGAGTAGATGACCAATAAGGACATAGTTGCAGCTTGAGTCATAACAGGGTACTGTTGACTGATTGACTGACTGACTGATTGATTAATTGATTCGATTTGTATGCCCACCCATTCAGCATACACCAACCCAGGGCGGTTCACGAAAATCACAACATATCAAACATTACAGTACAATAAAATATAACAATACAATAAAATGTAACAATGGAATGTCGGTGGCCTGTTATGAATCCTTAGTTGTTTAAGGCTGAAAGGCTAGCTTTAAATGAGCGCAGCCTGTTTCCAGAGCCTGTGAAGAAGTGGTGTCATCCAGAATGAGTTGGGAGCATGGCCCCACCTAGGACCTGAAGGTATTATTTATTCTGTTGGTTCTGTTTTGTATGTAGCTTGTTCTTGTATATTAGTCTTGTTCTATCATTGTGGGTAGTGTAATGTTGTTTAACAGATACTCGCTCTTGCCCATGAGGTTTGAGTCTATGTCTAATGGTTGTAAGCAGACACAGTTGTATTAGACAGCCTGCCCACAGAGAACAGATCCAGTAGTGTGTTCTTAGTAAAAGCTGGAAGCATACAAATCAGTGTAATGATTAGTGTGGATTTTTGATACTATGTGGTACTGGTATGTGCATTATGCCCTTGTACAGTGATGTCAGGAAAGTGGACCTGTTGTATAGATTGGTCTGCAATCAGATTGATGGTAGGGTAAAAATCTAAAGTTGAACAATATCTTTACCAGGGCTGTCACAGTTCCAGAGTTCGGGGACTCCCTTCTATATCCACTAGGACACACTATCCTTCTTATCTTGGGATCAGTGAGCCCAAGAAAGACTCAGGTATGGTGATGATTATAAGTCCCTGCCTGGTATTGTATTCTCCCAACATTCCATCACTCTTGGACTTGGCAGTGCTTCGTGGAGTTCAAAATCAAAAATCACAAAGTTAGGCACTGGGAAGCAAGGTCCTATTTTGAAAGTATATTGAAGTTGCTACATCCACTAAAAATATGAAAATCCCTACTAACTAGTCAAGTAACATAAACCTTCTAAGCCAAAAATCCAGGCAATCACTTGAAACGCTTTTTGTATTTTATTAAAAGAAGAAGGAAATCAGTTAATGATGCAAAAGGAAAACATTCCACACAATTACAAAAATATTTCCCAACAGAGCAAGTTACAGAGGTAGAACTATGTTTAAGAAGAACACATCAGAAAATAACAAAACTAGCTAATCAATTTAATACTCACATCTTGGTGGAGCAACTAAACAAAGCTTGGACAAAACATGGTATGTTCAAGCGTTCATATATTTCTAATTATATTAAGAATTCTGTTAAGAAATAAATGATTTTACTATACTAGTAGAGGAAAAAACTATTTTCCATGTTAACAAATTGAAGAAACTGATTTGAATGTCCGTCTTCTGTGTTTGAAAAGGTTTTTTTTAGCTCTAACTTCTTTAAAAGAGACACGTTTCCGAGCATATATGCCTTGACATTTCTCTCCTTCCCAATCACAGTGTTTGTTTTCTAGAGTAATCATCAACCTGCATATGAATATGGAGGGATTCCTTTCACCCCGAGTCCAGTTATCTGTCGAAAAATGAGGAGGAGGAAAATGAGGAAATAAACATGATATTCATAAAATGCCTTTCCTAATAAAATAAAAGGTACTATTTTTCACATGCAAATGTTTGTCTGTAATCAATTAGATTAGTCTGGCCAGGTTATCCTACTATGGCAATGGGGTAGGCCATACTGCCATTGACTCAATGCTGAGTGTTAGCCAGCGGTTAACTAACTTGACCATGCTCAGGACCTATGGCTTGGTTGTCAAAGTCCACAGGGAAGAGTGATGTTCCCCAAGTGGATTGAATCCCACTTGAATCCATCTTGATGGAAAGCAGCAGCTTCATCAATACTGTCCTGGGGCTGAGGAGGATTTGTGTGCCAAAAAGGCTCAGGACCAGAAAGTAACTTGCAGAACTGGATCAGTGGTATGGGTGTCATGCTGTGATGTGTAAGGCAGATAAAAGCCCACTGCATTATAGTCTCAAGACAGTTTTCATGGCTGATCACCATGAACCCCACCAATATTTGGATTCAGATATGGAGGAGGAGGAGGAAAAGCAGCAGTTAGAGGGCCTCACTAGATTAGATACTTGCAGTGCATTCTTAAAAGGGAAAGATTGTCTTCTTGTTTGACACATGCATCTGTCAGGCTGTATTTTGCCAACTGTCTTCATTTTGCTTTGCATTTATCCTGATAGGTCAGGAAATAACATAGCTTTGTTTCCATGTCTGATGTTTCAAGCATGTAGCACCAAAAGATTCAAAGTGCCTCAAAGATAATGATGTAAGAGGGGAAAATAAACTTTTTCCTTAAACATATGATCTGACCCTGAAATTCTCCTTTTTTAAGATCCTTAAAAAATATCAAATACAATCAAGAACACAAGTCATAAGAATGTCACTTTTCTTGAAACATGTGTATTTAAAACTGAGCAGTTTTTTTTAAAAGGACAATTACATTTCTAAATACAAGATGAACATAGTTCACAGAAGTAAAAGGCACTGAAGCTGTCTAATGACATGGAGCCTCATTCAGGCATCCCCTAAAAAAAATTCCTTTCAACTCAAGAGTAATCTCTGACACGAAATTATTATTACCTTGAATATACCACCAGCCTGGGACTGCTGATCCATTCCTTGGCAAGCAGAGGTGACATACAATTCGGAGTAATCATTTCCTCCAAAACTGCAGGATGTAGTTGCATTAACTGGCAGCTTCACCGTCTGGATTCGTTTCCCTATTAAAATAATACCAGTTGCTTTCTTAGGGCTTGTGTCTCAAATATGCTTTGACATTTGCAGGACAGTCCTGTAGAAAGTGTTTATATTAACATTTGCAAGGCAATCCTGCAACTCTGCCATTGCCAGTCCTAAGCTTGGATGAGAAACAAGGAGGGTTGGATGACTAGTTAGCACCCTGGTCCTGTAAAAACTTATTGCTGAAGAAACAATGAGGAGCCTCATTGCCTAATATGCTGTAGTGGTGGAGACAGGCACCACATAGCATGAGAAGGAACTACCATGACGGCGACGGTGGCGGCGACGACGTCAGTCCTGCACAGAGTTCAAGTGTTAACATTTGGTAGGGAGTCTTGCCAAGCAGCCATGCTGTCTGGGGAATTCTGGGAGAATTAGACAAAAAAGGTAACTTTTCCAGGCTTTGAGTTCTCAACCATTTAAAGCCGGTTGCAATTTCTTACTTTTGAACTGCTAGGTTGGCAAGAGCTGGGACAGAAACATGAGCTCACTGCATTGTACAGCACTCAGGTCTTGAACTGTTGACCTGCCAACCTTCCAGTCATCAAGTTCAGCCTCTTGACCACTAAGCCACTGAAGTCCCATTAGAAATGTAGCTATAGCTAAATGCTTGTTTTTCTTTTAAATCAGCTTTTCAAGCTCTGATCCTCTTCTTCAGCACACATGAAGCTACAGGCTACTTCCCCGTTTATGGAAGCAGTTCCACATATCCAAAAGGGGGGAGGGGCAAAAAAAGGTCTCCCCACCCCCGAAAAATATAGGGCTTAGTGGACAGATATCCATCACCTAAGTCCAGGACTGTGCTACAATAATGGAGTTTCTGCATAATGTAGTCCTTGCATAAATACATACACAATGATATCACTGTTTTGCACTGGGATATTAAACACAACATACAAAAAATAAATTCTCCATGGAAAAGACCTGAAAGTGGATAAGAGAGGATTATCTTTCAAGATCTTTAATGAAGGTTTTTCTCCTTGACCAATTGCTTACCTGTTTCCGGGTCTATACGGATCACTCGTCCTCCATCATAACAAGCCACCCAGAGTTTCCCCTCTCTATCAATGCACATGCCATCAGGAATGCTCTCTTCCTTTTCCATCTTGTACATATGTCTGCGATTGGCTGCAGGAAGAAGCAGACCCACATTATGGATTAAATTACACACTCCCTGCTTTAGAAGGCAATTCATTATCTGGGTCACATTCTTGCATGGTGGAGCTAAGAAGAAATACAAAGCAATTCATCCCAGAGGTTGATATAGGCTGAACACTGAAGCTACATCCAAACCAAAGAGGAAAAGGGAGTCACTCTCTGCCTGAAATCTTCAAAGCAGATTTATTCCAGAAAACCAGGCAGAGAATGTATGAAGCATAGGATGTTAGAAGATGTATTGGTTGTTTTTTGTGTCTTCTGTGGATAGAAAACCAATTGAAGACATTATTTCCCTTTATTAATTAGCAAATATGGGCAGCTAGCTTCTTCTTTGATGCTGCTAGGACAGGGATCAGCAAATTTGGCTCTCCAGATGTTCTTGGACTTCAATTCCCAGAAGTCCTGATCAGCAGGCATACTGACTTGGGCTTCTGGTAATTGAAGTCCAAGAACACCTGGAGAGCCAAGTTTGCAGATCCCTGTGCTTGGAGAAGAGTTCTGTGTTCCATGCCTTGCCTTGCCCCATGCCCAGTTTCTCCGTTCCATCACAGTAAACAACTGCATTCTGCTTTCCACCACAGTTTGGAAACAAGGGCAGTGGTGGGCATCAGCAGGTTTACACCAGTTTGCCAACAGCAATTTCTTGATTTTGAACTGCTAGGTTGGCAGGAGTTGGGACAGAGACAGGAGCTCACTCGAACTGCTGACCTGCTAAACTTCCAGTCCTCAAGTTCAGCATCTTAACCTCAAAGCCTGCCTTTAAATACCCTGTTTTCAGAAGAAAATGTTGCTGTAATTAATATCATCCCACACACACCAGTCAGCTAAAATAATTGTGATGTTAGCTTCTCTAACAGAATATTCCAACTGTATGGTTTCAGGAAACTGGCTTGCAGCTGTAGACGATGAAATAAAAGTCAGATTCTTAGAGCAGGTGTAAGTTGTTTTGTTTAGCTCTCATCAGTGGTTGGCGTGGAAACATCTGCACACAGGAAGAGACTACTCTAAATAGGAGTATGAAAAAGAAGACATACACAGTTTTCCTGTTGGAAGGTCATAGTCAAACGCATCCACAGAATATGAAAGGCTATCGATGTAGAAGAAAGTTCTGTGATCCAGTGACCAGTCCAAACCATTGGAGATGTCCACCTTATCAAAGTGTTTCACCACTGAGTGGTCAGGGAAGAGAGTGTAAAGAGAGCCCTGCTGCCTCTCTAGCACCGCAGGTCGAATCTCTTCAGCCATTGTACCTGGAAGAACCAGAAGATTTTTTATTATTTATATAAAAAGAAACAACGCATCAAACCTTTTTAATTCGGCAATGCTACCTGCAGTCCTCTATGAGAGTGAAACATGGTCACTAATGAAGGCCAAGGAAGAAGAACTAAGAAGAGCCATAAGAGCCATGGAAAGATCAATTCTAAAGGTATCCCTTCAGGACCACAAAGCTGGATCAATGAAGCTGTGGCTGAATACCATAAACGGAAATTACGCTGGGCTGGACACATTTCTCGAATGATAGAGAGACGTTGGACAAAAGCAGTCACTGAGTGGTATCCCAGTGGAGTAAAAAGACCCCTTGGCATGTCCCCCACCAATGGGAAGGCCCTACCATGAAAAGTGTTGGTCAAACCTGGAGAAGAAGAGCATGGCACTAAAAGGAATGGAAAGCAATTTGCAACCAGCAGGAACTTAAACCCTGATCGTTTGTTCCAGGGGTGCCCATACTTTTTGGGCTGTGGGTCTGAACACACACAAACAGACAGCTGATGGGGCTGGTCATGTGGTTCCTCCCACTGGAAGCAGAACTAAAATTTGTGCCTGCACATGCACAGAACACATTTGTGGCAGCGTTCTGCACATGTGTGGACATGCTTTACTTCTGCTTTGGGGAATGGTGCCGGTGTCGGGGACCACATAAATTGGCATTGGGGGCCTGATCTGTCCCACGGGCTGTAGTTTGGGCACCCCTGGTCTGGTCAATCATGGAATCGTGGAAAAATATAAAAAGACAAGATTCCTCCTCTGTAGCATACTCGGATGCAAGGATTTTCAGCACCCCTGGCAATGGCTTGGCAATCACATCCCAACACTAGGCAGACCCAGCAGACAATGAAGGGGAAGACAGAGACATTCCAACAATTACATTGGAAGACTAGTTGCTTCTTTCCTTCTACTCGCCCCACATCCTTTTGTTTTTGTGTTGCAAACTGTAAACCGATGAGTAGGGCATTTAACTGATTGTATACAAGCCATTCCCAGAGTCTTTTTTACTGAAGGGCAGCATAATAAGGTTATAGACAGAGGTGGCACACGGAGGCCTTTCTGTGGGCACAGACACCATCACGAGCAAGCTTAGGAGGCATAGGTAGTGCATGCATGGGTAGGGGCATGTGCACTCATGGGGGTATGGGGAACCCTTGGGGTGCATGCATACCCACAAGGGGGCAGGGGAACCCATGGGAGGTGTGCAAATCCATGGGGGGGACAGAGAACCCATGGTCTGTGTGTTCACCAGCAGTGAGGCAGGGGAACCTATGAGGTCCATGCACAAACTCACAGTTACCAGAACTGGACACAGCCCATGCATGCACAAATGCACCAGCACCCACTAAACAAGCAGTTGCTTTCCCTTTAAAGAAGGTGCATGCTTTGTGCACATCTTGTTGACAAGTAAAATCCCATTTCCAAGAAGCTTGTCGGAGTGCAGCTGCACATGTAAAGAAACAACACAGGAAATGTGTGCTCATTTTAAAGAAAAAGCAGCACATTTTCCTGGGTTCCATCATACTGGCAAACCAGACAATGGCATTAAGGGCAGTGACAGATGCAGGAAAATGGACTGGTAAACTCAGAATCAGCCGAAGAATTGTTTGCATTCATCATTACAGGGTCACCATAGGTTTTGGCAATTACAGCTAATAGTTACTACAATATGACTTCCAGAAGACTTTTAAATTTAAGAAAAGGAGCCAAAAATGAGTTGCAGCCAACATACCTGCAAACAATCTTCCTGCAGGATCCACTTTACCATCATTGAATCGGTTGTTGGGTTTATCCTTGTCAATATGCGTAATAGAGGTTACAGACTTCTTTTTCCAGTTTAGCACAGCAAATTGCGTTCCCAGGGTTATGACATAATCACCAGCTTTACGAAGAGACACTGAACTCACAGGAGCATCTGGAAACCAGAGTGGTAGGAGAAAGAGGTGATATGGCAAAAAAATACAGTCAAACCTCGCTTAAAGAGTAACTCGCTTAAAGAGCAGAATTTTCTCTGAATGTTCGCTTTGCTTAACAAATAAAACCAACCAAAAACTCACTTAACAAATAAATCGGGGTTCACAATCCCCCCCACAGTTGGTCACTTTCAATGGTGTTTCGCTTAAAGAGAAAACTCGCTTAAAGAGTAATCCTGTGGAACGCATTATGCTCTTTAAGCGAGGTACAACTGTACTAGCAAACATAAAATACCATACAGAATCAAATTAGCCCACCATCCATCCATCCAACCATCCATCCATCCATTCATTTTATATCCCACCTTTCTCCTAAAAAGGGCCCAAAGTGGAGTTTACATCATTAAAAAAAAAATAAAAGCTAAAAATAATAAATTACTACAGTATTAAAAGTATTAAAACAGTAAATTATTAAAACAGTAAATAAAAACAGTACTGAAACATATTTAAAAGGAAAGCATGCAAACATAGTTATTTCACAGTCTAATCCTTTATTTGTAATACCACACTGGTACTCAATAGTACTTGATTATTATAATATGCTTCTAATGGGGCTGCTTTACGATAGCTGCGGGCGCATTTACATATGTGTTTTGCATATGCACAGGTGCATTTTACTTCCACTTCCGGGAGCGGTGAGGGCAGTGCGGGCCGGATGATTTGGTGCCGCATGCGTAAATGCACCTGTAAATGCATTTACGACAGCCACAGGTACAATTATGTCAGTGTTTTGCACATGCATTAGTGTGTTTTACTTCTGCTTTCAGTGGGAGAAACCACAGGACCAGCCCACTGAACAATGTGACCAGCCCACTGAACCACGTGACTGGCCCACGGCCCAAAAAGTTTGGGCACCCCTGGTCTAAAACTACAGAAAACTAGTCCTCCCACTGATAGTACCAAAGTTGAGGAATGTCTCCTCTCTGGAGATTCAGCAGAGAACAGCTATCATATTTTTCCAGGTAATTTTCAAAGGTATTCTTGTTCAGACAATTGCTTTTGCTTGTTCAATTTCTTTGCCTCTGCAAATTCTACAGGAATTTCTATAGATGGATTTTGTTCTACCTCTGGTTTTTCCTGTGATTTTTTGTGTGTGTGTGGAATTCTTTAATGAAGATTCTAAGGAACACATCTCATTCTCTCAAGAATGAACACAGTTTCTGGTAAAGATTGGGGCACACTATAGATGAAATTGAACAGTTGGTTGGATAGCCCAATGGTTTAGGTACCTGGTTGGGAGTTCAATTCCCCACTGTGCCTCCTAGAGAAAAGAACCAACTTGTGAAGCCTGGAGTTACACAGTCCCGAGATGCCCCCAGAAGATGGAAATGGTACATTCAGTGGTGGGCTCCAAAAAAATTTACTACCACACTGTGGACATGGTAAGGTGGGCGTGGCCAAGGAGAAAGCCCTGCGTTGCACCCGAATTAGGACTACAGTAATACCTCGGATAACGTTTACCTCGGATAACGCTAAAATTGCATAACATTAAGTAATCTGGGGAGGAGAATTGGATCGAATAACGTTAAGGTCCTATGGGATGGATCGGATAACAACCGCTAAAGCCTGTGCGGTTACAATGTATCTCTATGGAGCTTTAACGTTATCCGATGCATCCCATAGGATTTTAACATGCATCGGATAACACTAAAAATTGGATAACACTAAGACTTGTGGAACCAAGTCTTAGCGTTATCCAAGGTATTACTGTACTTTATTTCAAAACTTGGATGGGCGGGGTCAGACAGAATTTCTGCTACCAGTTCTGGCGAACCGGTGCAAACCTGCTGATGCCCACCACTGGGTACATTACAAGCGAATGAAAATTTGGAATAGTTACAGGGGGGGAGGGAATGATGAGAGGTTTCTTCCATTACAGCTGTGTAGATAAAAAATGCAGAGTGATTTCAAAATGGTTGCATCTCCCTCAAGAATAAATAGCCAGCTGTTCCCAAAAACAGGAAACAAGGTATTAGAATTAAGCTGTCAAATTTCAGGTGGGAAGGCAGGGTCTTTTTCTGATCAGTTAGCAAACAAAACATACAAGCAAGTTAGTTCCAGTAACGGAAGCTCCCTCTTCCCAAGAAATATGCATTAACCCCCTGCATGCTGAATTGCCATATCCCAACATTAGTTTGCTGAGGAATAAGTACGATTGCCAAAGTAAAACATACATGAAAGAAAAAACAGCCCTGCTTTTTCAAAGCAGTTTCTTACCTACAGAAACACTCTCTATTTCCTTAGTTAGGGAATTCCAACGATAGACCTTTCTACCAGTGATATCCACGAAGAGTAGTGAATGCTCCTTTTCTTCCCATACGGGTGACTCTCCAATCTTGCAGTGTTCTTGGACAACACACTCAATTTTTACCGCCGACATTGTCTTTGAAGAAGAGAAGCAGCAACCAGCTGAAATGGAATGTCAACAAGTATGTTTTACAACAAGTCTATTGATCTTCAATGTTTTGAAGTAACTGAGATACAAATAACTCTTTATTTCTAATCAGTCCTTTCACCTAATTACTACATGACACTGTAACATAAGGGATAACTTCACCGGTTTTGTAATGCAACTTCATCTTTTAAATGTATTTGTATAATTATGCGAGTATGACCTAACTAAGTAGTGAAGGAGAAATATCCCATGATTCAAGTGCTGGCTTGTGCTATGCCTCATGCACTAGCCCAGATATTGAGGTGATGATAAGGTAGAACTACAAATTAACCAGCTGATTTTCTAAAAATTCAAAATCTGTTCCATTTATTTCTTTTTATCCTATTTCCCCCCTCTATTTCTATCCATCCATCCTTTGTTTATCACAATAAATATGTGAAGTAGGCTTGACTGAAAGACAAGAACTGACCCAGATAAAACAGTAAGCCCCATGTCTGGGAAGGGATTTGAACGCAGATCTCTGTTATCTGAGTCCAACAATTGAATCTCCACAATAAAGGAGACAAACTTCAAGCTTGTGAAATCGTAAGTTTGCATTCTACTAAACAAACTGAAGCCAAAGATAAAAGACACTGGCTCATGATTCAAATTTTTTGACTCTGGGAATGTGTTGCACCAGAGATAAATATAGTTCATATGCTCAGATAAAATCCCCATCTTTTTTCACTTTAGCAACATGGTTTTGCATGGAACGGAAGCCAACTGGGAGTCAGAAATCCTCCCCAAGTGTGTTTTGTTGTTTGCAATATTGCAGAGATCTATCTACTGGTAGATTCAGATCTGCTTCTATTTATGCTTGTACCACACCAGTTTACACTGTGTAAACACCCCCCCCCCTTCTTAGTAGCAGGTCTCACAGATTTCAGTGGGACACATATTCTCATAATTTGCCACAAGCAGATAATTGTGGATTTAGATCAGGAGCAAAGGAGTTGGAATGTGCACTGGATCTGCACATGACATGCTTCCACAACAGCCACAATAAAATGCCTTAGGGCAGTGGTGGCAAAACTTGGCACTTCAGCTGTTCCTGAACTTCAATTTCCAGAAGCTCTGATCAGCAGGAGTGCTGACCTGGGCTTCTGGGAATTGAAGTACAAGAACACCTGGAATGCCAAGGTTAGCCATCATGGCCTTAGGCTATGTCTACATTAGTAAAAAGTCCTACATTTGTATCAGTTTGACCAGGTCTGGAACTGATCTAAAGATCAAAAAATACATGACACACAACCTTGCTGCAATGTGGGTTATTTTCAACAACCCACCAAGTTGATTTATTTTGTATTTATTTCTTTAATTTTTAAATTATTATTTATTAAAGTTTTATTAAAGACCATGTGTTTGGGTATACAGTATATTGTTTCTCCTCAGTTCCCCCTATAAGGACAATAGATTTCCTTCCATATGCCCTTTAGGCTTTTTTAAAAAAACCTATCTCTTACAATTATAGTGCTATAACACTTCAGCGCTGACTACTGCAAACAGATGTATTCCTATTTGTTTACTAGAGTATCACTATACTGTTATAATGTCATCTTTTTCTTTAAGTGACATACTGTATCTGATTCCAAATATTGGCTATCCTCATGGCAATCAGCCATGAAGGTTGTTCTGGGAACAATATAATGCAGTGGCCTTCCATTTGCCTTCTGCATCACAGCATGACACTCATACCACTGATCCAGTTCCATGAGTCACTTTCTGGTCCTAAGCTCTTTTGGCACACAAAGTCCTCCTCAGTTCCAGGCCAGGACTGATGAAGCTGTTGCCATCAAGATGGATTCAAGTGGGAATTAATCCACTTGGGGACCATCACCTTTCCTTGTGGACTTTGCCACCCAAGGCTGTTAGTCCTCAGGGTGGTCAACTTAGTTAACCCTGCCTGACGATTGGCACTCAGTTGCTAGCAGTATGGTCTACTCTATTACCATAGCACGATATCCTGGCCAGACTGTGTGTTATAATAGATTTTATTTTTTTCAAACATCCAAAAATTCATAGTTTAAACCAGGGGTGAAAATGTCTGTACAACCTACTGAAATGAAACACACCAAACACAAATGTCATCTCAGTTTAAAAAGAAATGAGTGAAGAGCCACATCCCACGTGGCAATAGGCTACCACAGGAAAAAGGCTGATCAAACAAGGTTTCACAATGGACATGTTCAACTGACTCAGCACCGCCCCCACCCACCCGACCTTATATGAATTCCACAAAAACCTGGTTTGAAACCCAATTCATTCAACAGACAAGTGACATCATTTTCAAACATTTCAAAGAAGATAAAGCCAACACTGTCATCCAGGTGTGACCTGAGGCTTCATTCAGATGAGTAGATCTGATGCAAGTGTCTCTCTTGACCCTGGGGGCTGCACCTGACCACCTTACAAGTATTTTTCTTTAGAAATAATGGTTCCAAATGAAAGGCCCTTTATGCCCTCAAGTGGCTAAAATCTAGGGAAATATCCTTCCTTCAAATAACAACATTCCCTTACATATGCCCTTAAGCCAGAAAGGAACTTTTAAAACCATTCTAAAAATAATGTGATGGGAGCTGAGGATACCTTGTGCCAACCTCCACTGCATAGCACTGCCAAATATTAATTACAATAATAATTCAGGTCATCGTCATCGACTGCAACTCATATCTGAGAATACATTTCCCCCCCTGAAGCAGGAAAAATGTCACTGGTGTGAATTTGTTTAAGGTGGATCTCATGTTGCCTTGAAGTGGCCCACACACTATGATCGCAGAGCTATCTCCTGCGGCACACATGAAATGAGACATGCAGGATTTAACACCGGGACTGCAATGGACTGCCTCAGCCTTGAGGATATTTTCAAGGCACGCCTTCGCAGCCAATCCATCTGGCATGGCCTCCTCCGCCTCCATGACCATTGGGAATCAGAGTTCCTCCTCCGCTCATTTTGTCATTGGGCCCAATCTGAGGGTTTCAAGTATTCAACATTAAAAAAAAGCAAGAAACCCAAACCTAGCCATTGATAAATATGAAAAAAAATCAGTCAAAAACTTTGACATCTGTAGTTTTCTTTTTCTTTCTTTCTTTTTTTAAGGAGAGCAAGTATCTCCAAAACAGCCAAATCAGGAATACCAAGTGAAATATAAAGTGAAGAAAGAAGAAAACAAAGGAAGCAGCATCAAATGTTTTCATGACAATGTAGCTGCCTAAGCCTCTCAAATAATGTCTGCAACAATTTTTCTTTGATTCTCTTTGTAACTATTAATCCCTAAAAAACAGGACAAGGTGCAGATCATGCACTGCCATTTTACAACACAGAAATTACATTTGTTTCCCTCATGCACAACAATAAGTTCCTAACTTTTAAATTTAATTCAATTTATTTTAATTTTCGCATTTGTATGCCGCCCAATCAGGGAACCCGACTCAGGGCGGCTCACATGATATTAAACAATATACAGTACACAGTAAATCCACAGTAATACAATATACAAAATTCAATCTACAAAAACAGCACATAATAATATACAAGAACACAATACAATACTATAATGGTAAAGTCACAACCACATAAAAAGTTCCCAAACAGTTCCCAAAAATTACTCTGAAATAAGGAGCATTTAATTGTGCTCGACTTACTTCTAATACAGCTGAAGAACTAAAAAATAGAACCATTCTTTGATGGTCCATTAAAAACCAACAGTACTTTGGGTATAAGAGAGATGTAAGGATAGGCATAGCTAATAAGCGTTCTTACAGAGTCTCTAACCAGTAAAGGGAATCAATCAGACGTCCCGGGGAAGATGATTGCCTGTTCCCCCAGCTGGAAAAGCAAGTCACGATGTCCAGAAAGATGTTGTGGCACCTTCAGCTTCTAAGCGGGCTTTCCTTTCTTGCTTCCACAGTATTGCAGACTAACAGAGTTACGATCCCTAAAGCCTTCAAACTTATAGGAGCTGAGCCAGCATCGCTAATAGTTAATGCCAGACATTACCTCCCCTGTCAAACATTACTAAACAGCTGCTGAATGGGGTGGTTTTTTTGCTCAGCAACGGGAGGCGGCAGGACCAACTTCAGAAACCCTTTGCTCAGCAATGGAGGCGGGGGAGGAGAGGAGACCTTTACAAACCTTAAACAAGATCTTAAGTCACTTGGGACGCCCACAGGACTTGCTTCTGAGTAGGCATCCACCACCTTGCACAAGCAGTTTAAATATTGTTATTATTATTATTATTTTGGCCTCAGATGACTTCCTGTGGCTCCGAACATGTGGAGCAGACACCTCCCTACTGCCTCAAGGCACCTGGCATATGAACCCAAAGAAAGTATGACTATGCGCAGACTAGCGGGAAATACCGGTTTCTGCAGCCAGGTTATGCGCCCAGTGGGCTGTATGGGCATGGAAGAACAGCAAGGCAGCACCCATACACACAGCCCTCTTGATGCACACTAATAATTGTTGTTGTTCAGTTACGTAGTCATGTCCATCCCTTTGAGACCCCATGGACCATCGCACACCATGCGCCCCTATCCTCCACCATCCTCCTCAACCCACCCAGCTTTGTGCCCATTGGGTCAGCAATGTCACCCAGCCATCTCATTTCTCTGCCACCCCCTTCTTCTTCTGCCCTCGGACTCCCTTGCCTGAAAATCATTCATGTTCGACTCTAGGGTTCAGTGCTCATCCCTGTTTACAGTCAAAGAGCCAGCGCTGGCTGCATCTATAGATGTTATCATGGTTATATGGCAGGCATGACTAAACACCAGAGTGCATGGAGCACTGTTACATTTCCCGCTGAAGTGGTGCCTATTTATCTACTTGCAATTTCTTGCTGTCAAACTGCTAGGTTGGCAGGAGCTGAGACAGAGACAGGAACTCACTCTGTCATGCAATACTCAGGCCTAGAACTGCTGATCACCACAGTCCCTTTTCATATAACCTAGACCTAAACTTATGGGGGCTTGATAGATGACATCTGGTATTTTGAATGGTTCTACAGGTTCACTATATCTTTTAGCAACCAACCTATTTCATGATTGAATAGCTTGTAGATTAATATGAAATAAGTATAACATTTAAATATGACATATAGAAATCTTTCTGCTAAAGGCAAATACACAAATTTAAAATATTTGCCTATTTATGGACATCCAAATAGTGTGGCATAATACTGGAAGGCTCCAGTCACTAAGACACCCAGCCCCCTTTGATGTGCATTAGAGGAATCAAATGCTGACACAAACTCAGGAAGGTAAAAGCATGGAAAGAGTGGGGCTCCTCCCCCTCCCCCCCCCCCGCACATCTTATGGCAGCTGGGTTGGAGGACTCACCTGGGCATGGAACAGTGATGGCCAACCTTGGCACTCCAGGTATTCTTGAACTTCAATTCCCAGAAGCCCTAATCAGCAAGTGTGTTGACTTGGGCTTCTGGGGACTGACGTCCAAGAACACTTGGAGTGCCAAGGTTGGCCATCCCTCAGTGATGGCGAGCCTTGGCACTCCAGATGTTCTTGGACTTCAATTCCCAGATGCCTTAATCAGCAGGTATGTACTGACTCGAGCTTCTGGGAATTGAAGTCCAAGAACACCTGGAGTGCCAAGGTTGGCTATCGCTGGTCTTCTAGAACGTGGGGAGCAGATTGACACGCGTTTGGTGGAAAGGACGAGGCCGCGCCGTTGGCTTGGCAAGAAAAGGAAAGGAGGAAAAAAGAACGAGTTCCGGAAGGAGCTCCCCCCCCCCCCGCCAGAAAGTTACAAAGAAACGAGAACGTGAAATCCTAGTTCCTGGGACTCCAGGAACGAAACAGGCGCAGCTGCAGGGCCTGTTGCTTTGTTAAAGAAGCAGTGGCTGGGGGGGGGGGGGGGAGATGTCGTAGAGCTCAGAAATACGCCTTTCTACCCCCACCCCCACCCCACCCCCGTAAGGCACCTGATGTTCAGGTGTGCAGGCGAGCGAGGGGGAAGGAGGGAGTGGAAATCCCCCGATTCGGATTTGCCCCGACCAAAGCCCGAGGAGACTCACCAAGCTCGGCGGCCCCAGCAAGCAGGGGGGGGGGGGAGAGAAGGGGCCGGCTTTGGAGAGGACCAGGCGCCACTCCCATCTGCTCCCCTGCCAGCAGTTTTGGACGCCAAAGGGTCGCTCCTGGGGGAATTGGGGGGCGGGGGTGGAGTGGGGACTTCTTTCATGTCCTGATCAAACCTGGACATGAGCAGATAATCCAGGGAGTTGTTCCAAAGTAATCCTTGGTTCAGTGATGGGATGTAACAGGTTCTCACCAGTTCTCCAGAACCTGTAGTAACTTTTCCCAGCACCCTGGAGAACCGGTAGCAGCTATTGGGGGGAACCACCTTCGGGGCTTACCTTTTCACTGGTTCCTCCACTGCACATGCACACCAAGCACTTGGTGTGCATGCAAGCCTACAGTGCTTGGCGCGTATGCACAGCCTCCTTGCTGTCCTCCCAAGAGGAGAGGAGAAAGAGAAGCTGCTAACCGGAAGCTCCCTATAGCCTGCTCCCTTAGATATCCTAGAGAACTGGTTAGGCAAAGACTTAGTACCTAACTTCTTTAACTGTTGAAAAATTGAAAAGTGCCAAAATGAAGCCATCTTACGGTGAGTTAATTCTGTAGTTCCTTCCATCTGACCTAGTGTGAGAAAGATTAGCCAGAATAAGCTTTAAGCTCTGGTTTAAAAGCTTTGGTTGATTTGTGTTGTGGGTGGGTGGGTGTATTTTAATGTATTATTTATTTAATTATTTAATTTATTTACAGGTTTGTGTTGTGGGTGGGTGGGTGGGTAGGTGGGTTGAGGTGTGTGTGTGTGTTCTTATTTTTATTTTATTTTTTATTATTTTTTATTTATTTTCTTTGGCCCCGCCTACAGCATCATGATGTCATGACATTGGCTCCACCCATGATGTTAGCTCCACCCACACTGTGATGATGTCATGGTGGGGTAGTAAAATTTTTGACATCCCACCACTGGTAGTCTTGTACATTTTGCCACAAGCAGAGGACACTAGAGAGTGACATGTACCAAATTCTCAACTGATTGTTGATTACAGGAGCAAACTATTTCCTTATACAGAATTGGTTTATACTGGACCTCTTTATTCTTCTTCTTCAACTTTTGGTGAATTCAATCTGTAGTTCCTTTCACCTGACCTAGTATGAGAAAGATTAGCTGGCACAACGAGGTTGCCACTGCCCAGGGTATGCCAGATTGTAGTTTAAAAAATACCAGACTTCGAGAAGGCTCCTTCTCTGTATCCCTACAGGTTCTCTAAGACCGCAAGTGGCAACATATCTAAACTTGCCTTAGTGGATGCTTTTCTGTGATCAAAATTCATAAGGTCACCACAATTAAATGGGATGGTGAAGGGCAAACGAGCTTCCATACGCTTCATCAACTCTGCCTTGATCAGGACTGGAAACTTTAGAGTTATAGTAGCTCAGGGGTAATTTCATTCAAAACATGGTAGAAAACAGGGCAATTAGGCAACAGACAAACCCAGCTTGTGAAACTTGCCTATTTCTTTGCAACAGCCAGAACGTTCATCCTTTTCTTAAGGCATTTTACCCAGAAGTATGGAGAGAGAACACAAACAGAGCCCCACTTCTGTGCTCCACTGAACTATAACACCAGAGTGCTTTCTTTGCTCTTACTAAGCCTTCACTGACCTTTGAACATTAATTGTAATACTACATATCTCTCCCTGTTGCCCAGAACCTGTGATGTGTGGAGAAGTCAGGGACAGAGGGGTGGGCAAAGGACAACATAGCTAATAATTAATTCTTGTAAATCCAAATAACCATGTATTATATAACTTTGGTTAACATTTCAAGGTAATATGAAATAACTAAAATAGAACATAAAACAAACAAATCAGACATGTGATCCATATACAAAACAAATTTAGAAGATGACGGTGATACCTATTTTAGGTCACTAAAATAATTTTAAAAATCATTGCAAGCTTTCGTGATTCAAGACCACTTCTTCAGGCAAAGATAGGGAAAGTCCAAATTTTTATAACATGTTGGTGGTTTCCAGGCTCTGTTCTTAAAAATAAATGCGAAGTTGCCATCTATTTTATATCCCTCCCCCATCCAACAGACACAGGATACCTATTGTGTGAAACAACCAAACCCCCCCCCCCCCCCAATTCCCTGATGGAGGATACTGAAATCTGCAGTGTTTTCATCTGGCTGGAGAAGAGGCCTGTGCAATGGAGCATTTGGGAGTTCTTTTATTTTTTTAAGAATATAGCCTAGCAACCACCAACATGCCATGCAAATTTGGACTTTCCCTACCTTTGCCTGAAGAAGTGATCTTGAATCACGAAAGCTTGCAATGTTTTTTTAAAAATATTATTATTATAGCGATTCAAAATAGGTATTGCCTTCTTCTAAAACAGAACAGTTCAGCATTCCTCTTGAAATAGAAATTGCACAGAGAGGCAAGAGGAATTATACGATGCAGTTTACTGGTGCATTTTTATTCATTGATTGTTGACTAAAACAGACTACAGGTTGATCCTTGACCAACGCAGGGATTGGGGTGATCTCACATACACTACAAATGAAAATCTGCATCTAACTTTTAACTCTCCCAAAAATGTAACTGCAAATAGCCTACCATTGACTGAAAGCCTTATTGATAATAAAAGCAGATGATTAACACATACTTTTAATTTAATATATACCCTGTATTATATACTATATTCATTAAATAAAACAAACTAGAGAAAAATAAAATGTTGCACTACAATATTAAGAAATCATAATGAGGAAAAAATACATTTGTAGTATTGTACCACGTGGGTACTTGTATTTATTGATATTTTATGTTGTCTGTTTATAAGATGAATCATCTGGAAGAGGAATGGTTGGTCTTGCTGTCTCAGGGGCGACAGAGGCAGAAAAGGTGGAAGAAATAGAAAGGGAGGCAGGGGAGGAAGATACACTCAGTGTAACTTCATGGAAATACATAATCATTTTTGTCTAGACATTTTTTGCTTTTTCATTTCTCTAAAAAAATTCTCTACAGTGCCAGTTCTCCTATTTGCTTTAGTATCTTTGCACATGTCATAAAAGGTGTCATGTCATAAAAGAAATCAAATGCAGTGTTGAGTAATCTGAGCCCTTCGCTAGATTGTCTAATGTCATTTTGTTTTCTGGCACTGCTTCTTCTACATCTTCTTCTCCATCGCATGCTACTGGTTCTGAAGCATTCATCTCCATCAAGTCACCTTCAATGGCTGTCCGGGGTGGGGGGAATCAGCCCTCCTCAAACTAACACACACACCCGGATGCCAATGTTATATATGTGTGTATGTGACACAGTTTGTTGTTCAGTCGCACAGTTGATTCCGACCCTTTGCGACCCCATGGACCACTGTCCGCCAGGCACTTCTGTCCTCCACCATCCTCAACTCGCTCAGCTCTGTGCCCATTGTCTACAATACCATCTAGCCATCTCATTTTGTGCTGCCCTTCTTCTTTTGCCCTCCACCTTTCCCAGGATCAAGGCTTTCTCAAGCGAATCCTGTTTTCCCTCATGAAACACCCCACCCCCATCCATTAAGAATCCTGGCTATGGCCCTGCTATAATGATACCGGTAGTATTTTTCATGGTATAATTCTTCCAGATTTTCATGATGTTCTACCAGGATTCTCTTCTATAGCATTGACAACCCTATCAGTACTGTGCATAATGAGGTCTTTATGACCACCTGATCTAGAGACTGAATTAGACATTGTGTTTGGAGGCAGATTGACCACTTTGATGCCTTTGGTGTTGAACTCATGGGATTCTGGGTGATTATTGTCCAATATCAAAACAACTTTAAAAGACTGTTTCTTACTAGAAGGATATTTCTTGACTTCAGGGCCAAAGCATGGATGGGACCAGTCTAGAAAAAGGATTCTTTGTCCAGGCTTTCAACTGGCATTTATCTTTTCCCTTCAAGGCTTGGAGGGTTATCAGCTTCATAGATAAAAGGCAGTCCCGATCATAAACCCAACTGCATTTACACAAAACAGGAGTTAGTTTATCTCCTCCTGCCTTAAATTCCGGTGACTGCCTCTCTTCTTAACTAATGTCCCGTGTTTTCTGTGTTGAAAACCTGTTCCAGCAGAAAGCCTTTCTCCTCAATATTCTTGATGGTGTCTAGTTTATCCACTGCATCTTGATCAGCAGATGCTGCTTCTCTTATTATCCTGACATTTTTTAAGACAAGCCTCTTGCTAAAATTATCAAACCAGCCTTTGTTAGCCAGGGCATGCTCTCTGTCATCTTTGAGGGCCAGATTGCCATTTTGTCCCAACAGTTTCAAAAGGGTGGTCATTGTTTCCCAAATGACCTTAGAGAGCCACATGAAATGGTGTTGTGGGCCTAATTCGGCCCACAGGCCTTAGGTTGGGAACCCCTGGTCTGAATAGTGTTAATTTGAGGTTGTGGGAAGGAGGATGTATGCCTTTTGGCTTGATCTTGGCATCCAAATGGCATATTGACCTCAAGCAAGTCCTGCTCCTTCTGCTGTCAAGTAAACACTTCCTCTGCGCCTTCTGCAGATGGGCAGGGAAAGTGAAGTTATTGTCGCCTGATAGATAATCACTGATGCACTGAAATTCAAACTAGACAGTTTTGGCTCCTTTGACAGCTGTAAGACTCAATTTTAGGCTGCCCGTATTGGCATAGACAAAACTAGAGCTGACCAAAAAAGTAGAAGCTCCCAACAGGGGCTCAAAAAGGTGCAGGTTGCGGTGCCCTGGGAACAAATTGATCTGCTTTAGTGATTATCGTGTGGTCAACAGGAAAAAAGAGTGAATCGAGTCCCCATAGGTTTAGGACTAGGTTATCTGAAAAACCACCTCTCTTTGGATTGAATGTTGTTTTGTACTATAGTCAGTATCTGTCACAAAACTCTTGTGGATTTGCCTAGTGAGGGCATGAGAAATGGATTTCTTGGTAGTGGCATCCAGATAGTGCACCTTAACACTTCTTTTATATTTAACTGGCCGCCTTTCTGACTTTCAGAAGTTTCCACTTACAGATTAATACATTACTAAATCCCCTGTATGGGGACCTTTCATGGCACTTGTCCTTCAGGGGTTATCTAGAATTGACAAATCAACGCATCTAGCAAACAAAATGTTAGTTTCACAATCTTCCCACAAGTATTATAGCCTTTAAAAGATCACAAGGGAAAAAAAGCATGGTTAGAAGTTTCATAATTTAATGAAAAAATGCATTGTAAAAAGCAGACGTGTAGAAAACAGTCCATTTTTGAAAAATCGAATATATATATTTAATATAAAGCAAAACAAGAAAACAAATTAGGTTAAGAGGTAATACTTCAAAGTTAGCCACTGAACACACTGTAAAAACTAGCAAATATAATTTTGGAAATAGATACTTGAAAGTTATGTAGCCAAAGGCACCTTCATGCACCTAATAAAGTCATGTAGACCTAACCAAACAAAAACACTATTTCCTGAACTGATATATTTTAGTCATCACTGTTAAATTAGCAAAACTCTCTGATCTTGTGGAAAGCACCATTTCTTATTCTTTAAATGGTTCTCATACCACTAGGCATGAAACTTGATTGCATTTTCTCCCCCTGGCCCCTGAAGTCATTGTTCCCAAGTTCAGCTGTATTACTTCAAGACCAGGAAAGAGTGTTAACAATAAATATATATATAAAAAAGAGAGAACTAGACCCAATGTATAGAGAAGTGAACATTACCAGCACCATTCTGAATTGCTCACAACTTAAAAGGCCAATAATTTTTCAACAAACACATAAACTTTTTAAAAAGGTTACTGCACATTTACATGGAAGGTCTTAAAATAAATCTCTTTTGAGAAAGATAAAAATTATAGAAAAGGTACAGAAACATACAAATAAGAATAAACTTTAAAAACGACTAAAGCAAAGTATGTAGAACAGTCAAAATGTTTTAATATCCTTCAGGAATCTTTCATCCAGAATTGATTCTTTATAGCTAAATTCAATAGTGTTAAGGCTTTTAAGGAAAATACAGTTCTAATTTCTTTTAGTTCTGCTACAAATTACCTATTAAGTTTCAAGTTTACCCCAATCACCTTTGATTCACATGATGGCATTTCATTAACTAAAGTAAATAGTGATTATTCCATTAACGAAAATTTTGGATGCTAAAGAGCTGTCTTTATAATCTTTTGCAAAACAAAGATGTGCAGTAACAGACAAGAGTGTTATGTGTATGATGCTGCCATGGTGGTGCAATGGTTAAACTGCTGTCCTGCAACTAAAAGGTTGTGCATTCGATCCTAACCAGGGCTCAAGGTTGACTCAGCCTTAGAGCCTTCCAAGGTCGGTAAAATGAGTACCCAGCATGTTGGGGGGAAAATGATAATTAACTTGTGAACCGCCCAGAGAGTGCACTAAGAGTTATGGAGCGGTATATATAAGTGTGATTGCTTTTTTGCTTTTTGTATCTTAACACCAATCAGAAAGTGTTTTTTTTAAATAAAAACAACTAGTTAAACAATAATGCAGCCTAAATTATTCCCCAGCGGTTTGGCAATAAAAAAATATTTCATTTTACATTTTGGACCATTTAAATCTGGAAACCAATATACCACCTCCTATGCGTATACTGATTTAATATAGATTTTGGCTCAGAAATCTGAAGAAGTATTTGCTTCATAAAGGAGGGGGGGGGGAGAAAGGGGACAGTGCTATTAGATCAAGGGTTCTCAACCTATGGCCTGTGGGCCAAACCCAGTTCACGGCAGCATTTCATGTGGCCCACATCATTGCCGCCACTGGACACGTTTACAACAGCCGTAAGTGCTTGCAGCTGTCTTAAATGCATTTATGACAGCTGTGGATGCATTTTACGGTGTTTACAGCAGGGGAACCACCATTCCGGCCTGCTCAGCTGTCTGAGGGGGCGTGGTCTGGCCCACAGCTTGAAAAGGTTGAGAGCCTCTGAATTAGATCAAGGTTTTTAAAAAGAGCTTTCTGAATTGACTAGGGAGACTCTGGCATCACTGGTGACTGCCTAAATATGTTAAAGAGCTTAAGTAGTTTTAGTATTAAATATTATGCACATATCAAACATCTGTATTGCCTGGCTGGGCAAAATAGTTTTACAAGTGCAACCCACATCAAGCTATTATGTACACAGATCTTAAGAATGGTTTTAAAGTACTAGAAGTAGAGGAGTATTGGCAGAATAAAGGAAACTACTACAGCAAAGGGAAACCTTTAGCACAGGAGTAAACCTTGGGAGGGAGGGATGGAATCTAGAGGTCAGTGTGTTTGGCAGCACTGGCGGTGGAGTTTGCAAACCTCCCCTTCGCAGGAGGAATTATTATACCCTGACCCTGTGCACTTTTATTTCAAAGTAAGCCCCACTGAGTTAAAAGGGGCTTTATTTCAAAGTATTAAGGATCGCAGCCTTCATCTCAAGCTTGCTTGAGAACACAATTTCTGCGTAGTAGTCACATACGCCTGAATCCAGAAGGAAAAAAAAAGACTTCAGCGGACAACAGAATCTGAAACACAAACATTTGTGTTCTTAATGCCGAGATTGTACTGCAACTGGGACAAGAACGGCTTGACCATTTATTTTTGCAGATGGCCTCAGAATGATTGAAAAGGCTTTTAAGGAAATACTTGCTCACTGATACAAAGCAAAATTTATTACAGACCACATACAGTGGAACCTCATACAACAATCGCCCTGTATAGCAACGAAATCGCATAATAATTAGGTTTGGGGGGGTGGGGATGGTGTCCCGCATAACAATTTTCCCTATGGAAAAAAATCGTACAACAATTTTTCAATGGGAAAAACCACTTAGCAAAAAACAAAATACGTTGTACGACACATCCCATAGGGAAAATCGCTATACGATGCATGTATTATATAGCAATTGTTTCGTACAACGATTCCCATGGAACGGGTTAAAATCGTTGTATGAGGTACCACTGTAAAACTATTTCTGGAACTGACAGATAAAAAAAACTTTACTTCTATCACTATGGTCTGATTAATAATCTTTGCAAAAGACAATAATCTTTGCAAAGGACAAACCAATGAACAGTTGGGGGGGGTGAACTTTGCCATTAGCTGGTGGGCTTTGCACTGTGTTTTTAATCTGCATAATTCCAGAGTAATGTCTGTATTTTAAATCACACAAACGGTTGAGCTCTTCCCCTGTGGCAAGATTTTCTAATCACCTTTGCACTGAACTGTGAGAAATCAAATTTCTTTTATTCCTAGAGTGGCAATCTCTACTGAAGTCTTTACTTGGGCTCTCTCTTTCTGAGCTGCTCCTCTTCAGTCTGAGCTGTCCTTTATTTACATCACTCTCAGCTTCAGAGTCACTGAGTTCTATGTCGGGGCAATAGCCATCATTGTCCTGGTAGGGAGCACTGCCCATCTGATATTCAAGAGTTTGCTTGCCCCATGAACGCTCTCTCACCGAAAGCCTTCTGGAGGGCTTTTCGCAGCACCTGAGGTCTTCCGTGGTCCTCACTAAACTGTTGGTGGCTTCTCTGAAGGATCTACTAAAGTGTTCAATCGCAGATTTTCTGAAGCCACTCTGGCTGGTCAAGTGGGCAGAGAGCACAGGCTGCTGTTCGTATGTCGTTTGACTAGCGCTGTCTCGTTGAGTGATGTCTCCTACTCTGCTCATCAAACCATTCGCCTTGGCTAGTTTAGAGTTCTGATGAATCTTCCCATTCCCAATGGAAGATTTGCCATGCAAGGCAGCTTGAAGCGCTAATGGTTTGCCAGACGACTGCCCGCGATGAAAGTCTGATGATTGAGCAGGCCCAGAATCCTTTGCTTCATTCCGAGACTTCATAATCCCTCCCAGTAAACCATTCATTCTGTTTTCATGCTGTAATTTCGAGTACGATTTCATATTAACAAGCACCTCCTTGGAAACAGGAATACATCCAATGCCCCTTTTGCTGTAAAGGGTGGCATTGTGGTCAGGAGAAAGAAGCTTGTTGTTGCTACATTTCAAATTGTTTTTGCAGTCTCCCAGTGTTGATTTTGGCATCTTTAGTTTCAAGGTTATTCTAGGAGGTGGATAAAACAGTGTGTTCTCCAGTGCATTTGTAAGAGAATGGCCTAAGAGAGAGAGAGAGAGAAACAAGGGGATGCTAATGAGGAAAGATATTGTAGAAACAAATTTCATTGTGCAGATTTATACAATATAGCCAGTAAAATATTTATACAATACAGCAACCCATTTTATCATAGAATTTTGTTTTCTAAATTTTCCTCAAAACATATTCAAAGTAAGTCTCAAACTTTTCTTATTACTATATACAGTATCCCTTATATACTGATTTATTAAAGCAGTGGTGGCGAACCTATGGCATGCATGCCAGAGGGGGTACTCAGAGCCCTTTCTGTGGGCACGTGCACCATCACCCCAGCACAGAGTTCACCCCACTCCTCTGCCCAGCAGCCCAATGGGAGTGCTTCCTTCCTCCCCCAGCACAGAGTTCACCCCACTCCTCTGCCCAGCAGCCCAATGGGAGTGCTTCCTTCCTCCCCCAGCACAGAGTTTGCCCCACCCCTCTGCCCAGCATCCCAATGGGAATGCTTCCTTCCTCCCCCAGCACAGTTTGCCCCACCTCTCTGCCCAGCTGCCCAATGGGAGCGCTTCCCTCTTTCCCCCAGCAGCGAGTGAGTTTGGGTTGCAGTTTGGGCATTCAGGCTCTAAAAGGTTCTCCATCACTGTATTAAAGACTCTGTACTTCTTGAAAGCTAAAGAACATGGGAGTGCAAAACATACTGACATGGGAAGAATGATAAGTTTCAGATATCTATAGTCTCTAGTTAGTAATCAGACTTTTTGAGTCTATGAACCAACAGCATCTTAGAGATCTGGCCTGTAGCTTTTCCTCTCCATCTGGCTGTACCACCTCTATCAAACTATCATCCCTGCTAGACATAGGAGTAAAAATTGCATCTACTGGCTATTCAGAGGAAGGAGATTGCTGCTAATACAAGTGGAACATATAGGTAACCTACAAACAAATTCTCAGAAATAACTGTCCTACAACATGCTTTTAAGAAGATCAAGAGTCCCAGAAGAAAAAAAGTATAAAAGGCACCACATGAGGGATACCACAACCCATAACAGTTTGTATTTGGCATGCCTTTATTACCTGCAGCAATTTCCTGATTAATAAGCTGGACTTGCAAATTAAAAACTTGCTCATGTGCTTTGCTGTGAGAAAGTTTTAACTTCTCTCTTCTGCTTACCATGTAGCAAAGATTTCTCACCTGGGAAAAGGGAGGGAGAGAGAGAAATTCCACATAAAGTAAATGATTACAAAATAATTTCCACTTAGGATAATACTCAATTACAAATTACAATCTCTCTCAGAATTTGCCTACTTAAAAGTTTTAAGCATGATGGATCATAAGTTCAAACTCCTTTTTCAGTGCTTTGGGTCTAAATAGGGAAATGTTTAAAAAATTAAACATGCATCCGGCAATAATTTCTTCTTCCATGCTCAGAAATCAGAAAAGGGAGGTGTGCCAAGACCCAGAGCAACGTAAGAATCTCACGGAGGTTAAATTTCATTTGCAATTGAGCCAGTTTTATGCAGATGTTATTTCCCCCAAATCTTAAGAATCCTTTAATTTACTCAAACATTTTTTCTCTTTCTATAATTGTTGACCCATCTTAAGTTTCCACATACAAAATGTTTTTCTAAGTACAGCTACCAGTTTTAAAAAAACACACAGAAATCAACCCTTTAGCTGTTAAGTGGTGTCAGGTTCTTAAAGTCATTATATCAGTGGTGCTGAACCTATGGCACACGTACCAGAGGGGGCACTGAGAGCCCTCTCTGTGGGCATGAGCACCACTACCCCAGCACAGAGTTCGTCCCGCAGCCTAATGGGAGCGCTTCCTCCCTCCCCCCAGCACAGAGTTCACCCGGACCCTCTGCCCAGCAGCCCAATGGGAGCGCTTCCTCCCTCCCCCCAGCACAGAGTGAGTTTTGGGTTGCAGTTTGAGTACTTGGTCTCTAAAAGGTTCACCACTGCATTATATCATTTGGGCCATAATGAGTGGGAGGTTCTTGCTATGTTGTTGGTTCGCTCCTATCAGAAAGTGAAGACAGCTCAGTCCAATCAGTAGCCCCTGCCGCAACATCCCTATCTCAAGCATGAAAGCAAACCAATGTTTCTAGCACTAGCATGGTCAACTTCCTCTGACTGTGAATTGTTTGCGCTGCTGTGACACAAGGAGAGATGCCACAGTAGGAATTCAAAAGAGCACTAAGCTATTGACCCATCTTAATTTTCCACATACAAAATGTTTTTCTAAGTACAGAGAGGTGATTCATAAGAGAAAAGGCCACTAGGTTTTCTTTTCTCCACACTTTTAGGCTCTCAGGAGGGGTACACAGAAAGAGCCTCCTCAAAGGTTGTGGTATTTTTGAACTACAACCAGGCGTACCCCGGGCCAACTGACCACACTGGGTCAAGCGAAAGGAACTGCAGAATGAACTCACCAAAAGGTGGCTTCATTTTGGCAGTTTCACATCTGGCCTAGACACAGAAGAAGCAGGCCATCTTGTGTATTCCCAGTCTTTGGAATGTGTTTCTCAAGATTTTCCAGAAATGCCACCCAAACATGGCACCTCTAGAATCATCTCATGCATTGCTGTGGCAGCAGCTGGGAACAACTCAAGCTTGCCCATATGATCCTAGTTTTTCAAAGCTTCTGATATTCCCATCAATTCCATGCACAGATCTTACTCTCTTTCTTTCTCCTACTGCACTGATCTCTTTGTTATAGCAGCATCTTTCCCACCCACCTTCCCACTTACCCTCTCCAGATCTTGCCTCAGGTGCATGAACATCCTCATTCGTGTATGAATACTATCTTCTTTTGGCTGAACCAAGCCATTTTCTTCTTCCTCCTTGGGAGGAAATAATGGTTTATTAAAATTACTTTTCCGTTTCAGTTTCCAGTAATTATAGATCAAGTCTACAGTGAGCTTAGGAAGGCCTAGTTCTGCTGCAACATCGTCTGTCTTCACTAATGAGTAGAACTCCTCCTCCAGTTCCAGCAGCTTCTGAGCACGCAAACTGGTTTTCTCACTTTCAGTCTGCTTCTGGTCTACTGTACTTTTAGGGTGGCCATCTGCATTGGGAATCAGGTTCTGCTTGGGTTTGCTGTGCTTTAGACAGTAGGACTTGAACTTGACTTCGTCACCATCATCCAGAATGGTTTTCATCTCTAGGCTATGCTCAAAGGCACATGTGACGTGAAAGGCAGTGATGCAGCTCTTCACCGAGCACTGTTGAGAAAGGGAAATCACCATCAGTCAATGACAAGCACCAGCCGACAGAAACTTAAAAGCATTACATTTCTGGATAGCTCAGTGGTTAACGCAAGAGGGTTAGAAGTTCAATTCTCCACTGTTCCTCCTGGGATAAGGGCCATCCTGTGTAGCTGTGGGCAAGCTGCATAGTCCCAGGCAGTGGCGGGCAGGAACAGGTTTGCATACACACACCCGGGGTGGGTGGGTGGGTAGCAAAATTGGGTGACGAAATTGGATGGCCTTCGGGGAGAGGGGTAGCAAAATTGGGTGGCCACATCCACCTCCCTGTAGGTGGTTCAAGGTCTCCCTTGCTCAAAAGCCAGTCATAGCCGACTCTAGGGTGCAGTACTCATTTCCATTTACAGCCAAAGAGCCAGTGCTGTCTGTGTTTGGAGATGTATACATGGCCATATGGCAGACATGACTAGATTGCTCATGAAGTAGACTCTGACCATGACATAGGCTCCGCCCATGGTGTGGCAGCGAAAATTTTTGCTGCCCACCACTGGTCCCAGGGCACCACCAGAAGAAAGGAACAGTAAACCATCCTGGAAAAGGTTGTCATAAGTCAGAATGGATTTGATAGCATCACCACCACCACCATCAATCCCACCATGATGACTTAACTTCACAATAGTTATTCAGAAGATTTTGCTTTGATTTAAAGTTTGTAATTCACAAGTAGGAATCCAAATGGAAACTTTCTAACAAGATCAAGGAAATTTTATTTCAAGAAGGTTCTTGATAAACACTCTAAAATTTAACAGAATGATTAGTAAACATAACAGTTTAACTTTATTTTTATAAGTGCTACATTTACACTTTCAAGAGCTGTATCAGTTACAGAATTCATCAACTGAAAACTCAGGGTACTCAATAAAAAGGCACACTGCATTAAACCAGAGTACTATACTCCGAACAAAGTATTTAGCAGATGACAGGTGTCTGGTTAATGGTAAAAGCAGTCTCAGCAATTTATTGCTATTGCACTCGCACCAAAACTATTTAACTAAAGCCACTGTACCAACTGCCATGGCCCCGGGCTGGAAAACAACTAAAAGTTAATTTCTTGAGTTTAAATTTTTAACTAGTTTAAAAGTAACTAGAACAAAACAAAGCAGCACTGAATGGCATCAATGTAGCCAATTGTTAGTGAATGCAAACACTTAAAACTCAATTAATATGTACTTCAGCTAAAAGAGAAGACTACTGATAAATGTGTAGAGAGGTTGTTCAAGAGTCACTTTCAGTTAATGCTTAGAATTTCTCAGTGGCATCGTGCAAGGGGGCCACGGGGCGCCCCCCCCCCCCGGGTGGTGCTTTTTGGGCTATGGGTTTTCTTGGACTACAGTTCCCAGAACCCCTAGTGGGAGTGGGTGCTAGCATCCACCAGGGGGTGGCAAATTTGACTTAAGCCTTCGACGGCTGAAATCCATGTGACGCGACCGTTACTGGAATTTCCAGTACTAGGGGCCATCTACCTGCAAGGTATTGGGAGGTGGGGTGGGGACAAGGCATTTGGAACATTTGATTTCCATTCAGCACATCATCAGACAATTTTTCTTTGCCACTCTGGACATGCTATCATGCAATTTCTACTCTGCGATCTCAAAGAGGAAAACAGATTTGCTACTTACTTGAATACAAGCACCAGTTTTCAATTTGCACAAGCTGCAAACTAAAGCCCACCTACTTGGCGGAATGTGGGACACTTTTGTAATTGGCTCCATCCTTTCCGGGCAAGCTATGCTTACCTACGAGCAAAACATGGCACAAATTAGTACTATGGACATCACACGAAACACCTATCCTATAATTCTAGTACCATGTCGTATAGAACTAGAACAACCTTACAGCTGTTAGGGAACCGAGGCAGTTTTGCACAACTGTTTCTCTACTAATAACCGAGATCATGTACAAATAAAGGTTATCGTATTTTAACAAGGCGTCAGACAAAGGCACAAATTCACCTTCTATTCCTAGTACTACAGAAAGTAAGGCTACACTGGCTGAATTCCTGTAGTATGTCACAACTTGTGTAGACCCACTGAACTGGGGGGGGGGGGTTGGGAAGTCTTTTTTGTTGTTGTTCAGTCGCACAGTCGATTCCGACCCTTTGCGACCCCATGGACCACTGTCCGCCAGGCACTTCTGTCCTCCACCATCCTCCTCAACTCGCTCAGCTCTGTGCCCATTGTGTCTACAATACCATCTAGCCATCTCATTTTTGGCTGCCCCCCTTTGCCCACCACCTTTTCCAGCATCAAGGCTTTCTCAAGCGAATCCTCTCTTCTCATTTGATGTCCAAAGTACTTTAGCTTCATCTTTACTATTTGACCTTCTAAGGAGCAGTCAGGGTTGATTTCTTCTAAGATTGACCTATTTGTTTCTCCCTAAATGTTATAGATCAAACGGGCCTACTCTAGTTGCAACTTATGACTGGATTTCAACCACTAGACACCTACTATGAAATTCCCAGTTTTGTTTTGATATAATGGAGGCAATCAGTGACAGACTATGCTTCTCTACTGCTTAAGAAGGCAGGCAGCATGCAATCTACATAGCTGTTTCTTGCCTAAGCACTGCTAGGCTTGCATCCAGTTCCATCCCATAGCTAAGTTTCAGATGAAATAAAGGTTAAAGAATCCATACTTTTTAGAAAATAAATAGCATCCCCTTTCTTGGTCAGTAAGGACAGAGGTGAATATCTTCTCACTATCTTGGGCAAAATGTAGCAACACAAGGATCAGAAACAAAAATAAAGGTCCCATTATCCCTTCCTTTCTGGGCAACAAAAGCAATTATTAACCTTTCATTTGAGGGAAGCTTCCTCACAACAAATTCAGGCTTTGTGCATTGCATGCACCTTCAAACAATACCATGTAGCAGTAGAGGTTCCACAGATTTCTTTAATCACTTATATAAACCAAGGATGCCCAGTTCTTGTCCTCTTGGGAATCTATTTTATTCTCCAAACTTTAGCTGGTAGGGGACAACATGCCCAGGAAACCATCTGATAAGAGACCTGTATCACAAGTTGTTCCCTCCCACTTCCTAGACTGAGCTAAGGAACAAAGCCAACATGATATGGACTGTATAAGGAATAGGATAGTATTGAATGACAAGATACTCGTACCTCTGGAATCCAGAGAGCACAACTCACATGGGCCCACTTGGTGCCTGTTCTTGTCGCTTTCATAGCCCCGCCTCTCTTTGGACACAACAGACACTGAGGGTGTATACCTAAAACACACGTACGGCACAACCAACTCCCTTCAGGAACCTTTAGGATACCATAGCAGGCCTGGAAATAAAAGAAAATTGTGACTTTGCATAAATTCTTACGCAAGGCAACACATTACTTGAATCTATATCAATGTAACGATATGGCCTACAATGTACAGTAATACCTCGGATAACGTTTACCTCGGATAACGCTAAAACCGCATAACGTTAAGTAATCTGGGGAGGAGAATTGGATTGAATAACGTTAAGGTCCTATGGGATGCATCGGATAACAACCGCTAAAGCCTGTACGGTTACAATGTATCTCTATGGAGCTTTAACATTATCCGATCCATCCCATAGGATTTTAACATGCATTGGATAACACTAAAAATCAGATAACACCAAGACTTGTGGAACCAAGTTTTAGCGTTATCCGAGGTATTACTGTACTTTCAAACTTTATGAAATCAGTTGAATTTGGAAGTGATGCTTTTTTTTTGGCAGTATTAGGAACAATGTATCTTTTAACTTTACAATCTGTCTATTTAGGAACGTTAGAAGTGGTAGCTGTGTTAGTCTGTGCCAGCATATCAGAGAGTAAACAAAACAACAGAAAAAAATGTTGTGGCACCTTAAAAACTAACTCCTGTATTTAAATGTGAGCTTTTGTGGATCAAATCCACTCCAGCAGACATAAGAGTAAAACCTAATTGCATCAATTTATACACATCAGCTACACACTGATTGACCAGCAATAACAGAAAAGTAACATTGTAGCTTGTTACAACTGATAGTAATGGAAGATCCCTGGTTGTTACTCAAACCTGCTGCAAAGCCTGGGCCTAAATAGTTGCAAAACAAACTTATCTTGCAAGCTGATGCATCACATCCTCTATTTAGGAAGAGCTCTACTCCTTAACCTTATGAAACACAAAGAATAAGAAGGCATCTAATTTAATAAGAAGAAAAGTTAACACACTGGCTAAAGTCTTATTGAATAGCATTAGTCACAACTACAGTTAGGCCCAATGAATTGAATTTACAGAGGAACCGACTCACCGAATCCCCACTCTAGTTGCAATTTAATATGCCAGCCAACTGGATTTCAGTCACCATTTATTAATATATAAATAGAAAGACCTTTTCATAAAAGGCAAAGAAGCTTTTAATAAAAGGTTTCCTCAGAGGAAAGTAGGCTGTGTGGTTTAACCTGTAAACCCTAACCCTCTCTTTGTAATAATAAAAAGCAACAAATGCTTCAATTAACAACAGAAATTTTTCTTATATACCACCCCATAGCACTTGAGAACACTCTCTGGGCTGATCACAGTGTTATTTAGCATTTTTGCCCCCAACTTGCAGGGTACTCATTTTACCATCTTCGGAAGGATGGATTTTAATCTAGAAAAAATGTCATTCTCATAGCAATAGAACAGACTGAGCTAGAAAAGTGGTCTTATTAATGTTACTGAAAACATCAGAAGAAACAGCTCACCCTATTTACCAGTATATGCCGGCGTATAAGACGACTGGGTGTATAAGACGACCCCGCAACATTTCCACTCAAAATATAGTTTGTTATATACTCGCCATATAAGACTACCCCCTCTTCCACACACCTTCCACACACCAAATAAAACATAAAAGAACATCAGATTTGATTTCAACATCTCCCTGTGGCCGGCACTAGTGCGCAACTGCGTAGACAAGGGGCGGGGCAGAGCACTGCTGCTTCCTGCCGAGCAGAACGGGCTGGTCACGCCGAAAAGGCTGGCACCCCTGTCTCGCTGCTGATGCTCGCCGCAGCCATGCTGGATACCGCGCGATACTGGATGGAATGTAGAATGAGGTGGGTGGGCATTGGGAGGCCACTATGGGCACCAGGCGGGCATCAGGAGGCCACTCTGGGCAGCGGGCGAGCATCGGGAGGCCATTATGGGCAGCTATGTCTATCCCAACTGAAGTGCACCCGGCATATAAGACGACCCCCCCCACTTGGAGGTATGTTTTTCAGGGGGGGAAGTAGTCTTATACGCCAACACATACAGTATTTCCGAGCTTTCTTCCATCAATCCACTAGAGTGCGCTCTTGCCTTTGAAGTGCTACAGTGTTATTTTATTTTTATTTTGTTTTGTTTTCTGATTTTTCTTTGAAGATATCTGTAAAATAGCTCTCCCCCCCCCCCTTTGCAATACTCATTTTCTCCAGTTGTGGCTTCTTCTTCTGTGTCTAGGCAAGATGTGAAACTGCCAAAATGAAGCCACCTTTTTGGTGAAGTCATCCTGCAGTTCCTTTTGCCTTGACCTAGTGGGAGAAACATTAGCCAGGAACACAAGGTTGCCATTGCCAGGGTGTGCCTGACTGTGGTTCAAGCATACCAAAATCTTCTAGGAGGCTCTTTCTGCAGTAGCTCAAGTGGTTAAGATGCTGAACTTGGTGACTAGAAGATTGGTAGGGCAGCAGTTTGAGACCCACATACTGCACGACGGAATGAGCTCCTGTCTCTGTCCCAGCTCCTGCCAACTCAGCAGTTCAAAAGAAATTGCAAGTAGATAAATAGGGACCACTTCGGTGGGAAAGTAAACAGCGTTCTGTGCACTCCAGTGTCTAGTCATGCTTGCCACATGTTCACAGAAAGGTCTGCAGATGTAGACAATGCTGGCTCTTTTGCTATAAACAGAAATGAGCAATGAACCCTAGAGTAGGATATGACTGGCTTTCGAGCACCTTCTGTGTACCCTCCAGTTGTTGCCAAGAATGTTTCACTACCATTAGCCAGAATTATCTAACAACGTTCAGGAACATCTTACTGTTTGCTCCATTATTATAACACTAGTACATCGGATAACATTATGACTTGGTTCCACAAGTCATGACGTTATCTGATTTTTAGCATTGTCCGATGCATGCATCGAACGACGCTAAAAAAAAGCCAAAAGGCGTGGGAGCATCTCCCCCCGATCCTCCTCCACATCGCTAAGGAGGATCGGGGGGAGGCAGTCTCTCTCGGCACCTTTTCGCGTGCGAGCGCCTTTCCCACAATCCTCCTGCACTCTTAGTGATGTCTAAGAGTGCAGGAGGGTGGGGGGAAGGCACCCACTCACTGACCAAAAGGCGTGCGAGAGAACCCCTTTCACCCCCCCCCCCAATCCTGCACATCGCTAAGGATGATAGGGGGAAAAAGGCCGTCTCTCTCGTTGCGGGCGAGCAAGTGCCTTTCCCCCCGACCCTCCTGCACTCTTAGCCAGGGGTTGGATTGGGCTACTACCCAATCCACCACCACCACCACCCCCACGATTGCATCGGACAACGCTAAAGAATCATTATCCGATGCAAGTTTTTCCCAAAAAACTTGCATAGTTATCTGATTCTAGCGTTATCTGATGCAATCATTGTCTGAGGTATTACTATATTTTTCTTGTTATGAGAATTTTAAATAAAGACAAGCTTCTTTGGAAGACTAGCCTGAAACATTCCTCATTATTTTCTCTAAGAAGACAGAAGATATAACACTGTACAAAGTCACTTTCTCATCTCTCTCTCTTATAAATCCTTCTTTCCATCTGAAAAATAAAAAAAGATATACAGGAGGCCAGGAGGGACCTAAACCCGCATTTAGGTACCTGGAGGGATGGCTTATGTGGCCCATTCTTGAGCTAGAAAGACAGTTCAATAAGATACTGCAGCCTTTTCAAATGCTCTGCTAGTACTAACCTGGTGCACACAGATGTTACATTTGTCACAAAACACCATATCATTCCCATCTTCACTATCAGGGGACCGACACACATCACAGATTACATCTTCATCGTATTCAATACCAAGCCCTTCCTCAGTCTCGATGGCATGGTTCATATTCTCATGGCAGTGACGTTCCAGGACTTCCACCATCTTCTCCATTGTGTTCTCATCAAGTGGCCCACATCCTGCAAAGCAATTGAAGGAGGAGAAACAATTTGTTTTTAACATTTGATAGTCACTGCAAAGAGAGAAGGAAGGAACAGCCTTAATAGAGTCCCCCTACCTCAAATGAAACACGACCATCTCCATTCCCCCATTCACCTTTAGTAGCCATACTAAACAGCCATCCTTGTGTTTTAAGCATTTGAGAACTAGGGTATGCTGAAATGTATGTAACAAAGCCACGGCCAAAATCATATTCTGTAAATTTAAACCAGAAGCTAGATGATATCTGGTGGCAATAAAAATTGCATTGAGAGCTCCCTGTCTTCTCTCGCCTTCTTTCAAGTTCTGTGGCTCTGTATGGCCTATATTTGGCCCTTAATAATAATAATAATAATAATAATAATAATAATAATAATAATAATAATGATGATGATGATGATGATGATGATGATGATGATGATGATGATGATGATGATGATGATGATGATGATGATCAACATTGTTGTCAGAGCCCTGGTGGCACAAAAGTTAAACTGCTGTACTGCAGCCAAAATGTTGTGAGTTCGCTCTTGATAGGGATCAAGGTTGACTCAGCCTTCCAGCCTTCTGAGGTTTATTTATTTATTTATTTAAATTTGTTTATCGCCCTCCTCCCCGAAGGGACCCAGGGCGATTTACAACACATCAACAACAATTTCAAACCAGTTCAAAAATTAAAGGTTTTAAAAGAAGCTTAAAAACTTAACATTAAAAACTAGCCGTTGTAGCTAGGAGGCACTGGAGATCAAACCATCCAGCCGGCTGGGGAAATTGATCCATCCATTCCCCAGACCTGACCTGCCAGCCAGGTTTTCACTCCTTTCCTGAAGGACAGAAGCTCCATCTGCAAGCGTAGGTCTATTGGGAGGAGGTTCCATAGGGCCGGAGCGGACACAGAGAAGGCCCTCCTTCTAGTGCCAGAGAGGTGCGCCTTTCTGGCAGATGGCACAACCAGAGCGCCTCTCCGGTCCGCTCTGGTGGGACGGACAGATGTCCTTGGGATGATGCGGTCTCTTAAGGATGTTGGGACAATGCGGTCTCTTAAGTATCCTGGTCCTGGTTGGCGAAATGACGACCCAGCATGTTGGGGGCAAAATGTTAAAGCAACCTTGTGTTGCCAGCTAATCTTTCTCACACTAGGGCAAGGCGAAGAGAACTGCAGAATCAACTCACCAAAAAGTGACTTCATTTTGACAACTTCACATCTGGCTTAGACCCAGAAGAAAAAGAAAAAAACAAAACACTGATGCTGAGATTGGGACCACTAATGATGATCCATCAGCATTTTTTGACTGTGAGAGCTTTGGCCTCCTGTCTTCAGGCTTTGGAAAGCTTTTCCAGGGCAAAAGGGAGTCCTAAGTTGCCTTGGAACTGGGAAGGTAGGATGGGCAGGAAGTTTTCAATTAAAGTAAACTACATTTTACTGGTGCTGGATGATGATGTTATCCCGCTTCTACTGACATAAATTTATGCCTGCACTCTCTTAAAAATCAGGTACATAAGAAGTTAAACCACCAACAGCAACTGCTGTCACATATTTACTTATTGTGTTTGTATAATTGCCTCTTGGATCCATATGGCTCAAAATCTATAGTATCTAGTTCTGTATCAACATATTAGCACATGTTGGTTTAAATCTCTGTTCTATTACCTATGTAGCAACCAGAATGTCAGTAACAATAACCAAAATTGATTTTTTTAAATCTATGCCACTGAGACAGTGGCTTAAAGATATTATCTTACTTCAGTAATGGTTCATCCACTTTTATTCTCTTCTCCCAATCACACCTCTATGACCCCTTTCCCATTCAAATTAGCAACAAACTGCTTATTAATACAAATATTCTGAAGAATCTGCCAAAGTCAAGAATAACTGATTGTAGAAGAAGTTAACGATCACTTCTCTCATTTTAAAGGTTCAGCTTAACAGACCTTATAAACAATCTCCTTGGGAATTAAAGAAATGTCTTTTTCCACATTTTACTAACCTTTGATTATAATAGAGTTCTCTCTCTTAATGAGGTCACAAAGTATATACCTACTTAACATCCATTTGGTCTACCATTAGAAACTAATCAATTCAATTATGCTCAAATGAAGACATCTCCGTTAATTGTGAACTGACTGATGTTCCACAATATAAGCTGTTCTTATTGTTCCTAGAATCCTAGTACAGAATGTGCATTTTTCCAGGAAGCAAACACATTCCCAAATAATCAAAATAGATAATTTCTTCAAGAACCTACAGTTTTTAAAAGGAGTATTTTTTTTCAAAAAAATGGTTTCTTCTTCTTCCATGTCTAGGCCAGATGTGAAACTGTTAAACGAAGCCACCTTTAGCGAGTTCATTCTGTATTCCTTTCATCTAACCTAGTGTGAGAAAAATTAGCCAGCACAAGGTGGCTGTTGCCTGGGGTGTGTCTGATTGTGGTTCAAACATAATCTTCAAGGAGGGACAAAATAATTAAATAGTAAATGTCAAGGCTGCCCTTGCTCAAAAGCTAGTCGTATCCGACTCTAGGGTTCAGTGCTCATCTCTGTTTCCAGCCAAAGAGCCAGTGCTATCTGCATCTGCAGACATTTCCATGGACATGTGGCAGGCATGACTAGACATGGAACACTGCTACCTTCCCATTTAAGTGGTACCTGTTTATCTACTTAAAATTTCTTGCTTTCAAACTGCTAGGTTGGCAGGAGCTGGAACCTCACTCCATCGTGCAGCACTCGGGTCTTGAACTGCCGACCTACTGATCTTCCGGTCATTAAGTTCAATGTCTTAACCACTATGCCACTGCATTCCAGTTAGCTGTATCTAAATAAGTACTGCAGAAGAGTCCATAAATACAGATCAAAGAAAAAATTGAAAATAGTCACCTCTTCAAATTCCCAACGGAAGTTTCAACTTAAGTGTATCCTCAGCTCTTATTTTTATATCCTCACCCATTTCAGCAAGCTCCTCGTTTGCTCCCTGAAGCCAGAAGATGTCCATGTCATCCAAATCATAACGACACATCGATTCTGCCAATTCCAGAATGTTGATATAGCCAGGTTCAGTGGGCTCTTGACTTGAACAGCGGATGTACTTTCTAGGCCGTGTATACAGTACTTGCTTTACTTTCTCTGCTACAACTCTAAACGACAGAGCATTCAAAGTGAGCTGGTGGCTCCTTTAAGCAAAGAAAAATTTGCTACAGAATGAAAAGAGCTTTTCTCAGTGAGGATGAACCTTTTTAGAAACCAAGTGCCCAAATAGAGGGGTGGAGCAAACTCTGTGCTGGGGGGAGGGAGGAAGCACGCCCATTGGCCTGCTGGGCATAGGGGCGGGGTGAACTCTGTGCTGGGAAGAGGGAAAGCATGCCAACTGAGAGGAATCTGTGTGCCCCTTTTGACATGCATGCCTTAGGTTCTCCACCACTGGCCTAGCTGATCATATTAGGATGGGGATGTTGTTCTTGGTTTTAGAAATGGCTGTTTTCCAATGCTTTAGGAGAAATAACATGGAGAGGTATAAACATGACTAGTTCAGTAAGAACAAGTTTTGTGATCCATCTTCGTGGTCTGCCTTTCTAAGGACCCCTTTGGAAGGCCACTGTTTCGCTTGGCAGCTATGGATGGCTAGTAAATTTAAATGAATTTCACAATCTAATTTCAGCTGCTACTGAACATGTACAATTCAATTTTTATTCCAGAACATAAGTATTTATTTCAAAATATACTATCAATAAAAGTACACACAGCATTTAAACCCGCTTCTGATCTCTACCTGAAACTGTTTCATGATTACTACATTCTGTAAAACATTCCCCAACTTTCCATGCAGGTTCTAGGCAAAGAAACTGACCAAACACAGATACAAGAATTAAAATGTGTCAGTACTTTTCCTTTTGCATGAGAATAAGGAAAATCTACTATCTTGAGCTTTGCTAACACATCTTTTTAAAGTCCTGTGTTCAGCCTGTTATGACTTTTGAGTACTTATTTTATTTGCAAACTATATACTGTATATACTCAAGTACAGTAAAACCTCATATAACACTAAAACCTGGTTCCACAAGTCTTCGTGTTATATGATTTTTCGTGTTATCTGATCCTCTATGGGATCCATAGAGATACATTGTAACCACACAGGCTTTCGCGGTTGTTATCTGAAGCATCCCATAGGATCTTAATGTTATCTGATGCAATTCTTCCCCCCAGATTCTTTGATGTTATGCGATTTTAGTGTTATTCGATACTAATGTTATATGAGGTATTACTGTATAAGCCATCTCAAATATAAGCCTTGGTACCTAATTTTGACCTGAAAATCCAGGAAAATAGATTGACCCTAGTATAAGCCGAGGGTGGGAAATGCACCAGCTGCTAGTGAGTTTCAATAATCAAAATACATGAAAATATGGTAAAATTAATTAAATTGTTAGCACATCTCAATCTGACACGGTCTTGGGACCCTCATGGTCATTGACCCGAGTATAAGCAGAGTCCCCCTTTTGGGGCTAAAAAACTCGGCTTATACTCAATCTGCTCTTTATAAATATAACGTAAATAACGATAATTTTTTGAGACACAAAGTCTGTAACTGTCTGTCTTCTGTGGAAGAAATATATTAGCATTCTATAGTGAATAATCAATTAAGTAATACAGTAATACCTCGGATAACATTTACCTCGGATAACGCTAAAATTGCATAACGTTAAGTAATCTGGGGAGGAGAATTGCATCGAATAACGTTAAGGTCCTATGGGACGGATCGGATAACAACCACTAAAGCCTGTGCGGTTACAATGTATCTTTATGGAGCTTTAACGTTATCCGATCCATCCCATAGGATTTAAACATGCATCGGATAACACTAAAAATCGGATAACACCAAGACTTGTGGAACCAAATCTTAGCGTTATCCGAGGTATTACTGTATTGAATTTCTGTGTTTATACTTGTTTATTCTTATCATTACCTGAATACCAATTAAGCTACATCCATTATATATATTCAACAGAAGATGAATTAGTGCAATAAGTCAGAGATTACATTCAGGATCATACAGCAAGTAGGTTGTATATGCAGTTCAGTGTGAAGCAGACACATGTAAACTAAGTGAAGTGCAAACTAAACCTGTTTCACTACAGTTACCGGACAGAAGGCTGCGGAATGGTGTCCGGGCTAGCTGGGACCTGGACACCTTTCTCCCATTCCTGTTTCCATGTATCCGCAAAGAGGTAATATTCATCCGGGTTAACATGATGAGAGTCTGGCAGCTTCATGGCACTAATAAGGTCCTTTCGAAACACCTGTGGGCACATAAAGATAGCAAAAATCCTTGTGGAGAAGGAAACTGTCAAAGAATTTCCAATCCTAAACATATTAATTATAACCAGTTTTGCCAGGATAGCCTGCTATGGTAATAGAGTAGACCAGTGGTTCCCAACAGGGGGTACACAGCCCACAAGTGGACTCCAATTCCCAAAAACCTAAGTCAGTACATTGGCTGATCAGTGCTTTGGGGAAATTACTTAGGCTTCTGGGAATTGAAGTCCACAAACCAGCATTTGGGAAACACTGGAGTAGACGATACTGCCCGCGACTTGATGCCGAGTGTCAGGTGGCCGTTAACTAACCTGACCACCCTGAGAACTAATGGCCTTGGGTGGCAAAGTCCACAGGGAAGGGTGATGGTCTCCAAGTGGATTAAATACCACTTGAATCCATCTTGATGGAGGGCAGCAGCTTCATCAATACTGACCTGGGGCTGAGGAGGAATTTGTGTGTCAAAAGGGCTCAGAATCAGAAAGTGACTCATGGAACTGGATCAGTGGTACAGCTGTTACGCTGTGATGCAGAAGGCAAATGAAAGGCCACTGCATTATATTCTCAGGATATAATTGCCACAAAGATCACCTATATTCAGATGCGATGGCAGGAGGAGCATATTTTGTTTCCATTGACAACTGAAGCTCAATTGCACCAAGTACACCACTGATAACTCTAGAAGCCAAAAGTACTAGGTACTGAAAGCACACTGATCACACCCACCCACTAATGCCAAGAACAATGAATAATACACAGTTCTGTCACCCAGTTACTTCTATTTCCTATGACATTTAATTTCAAACATTGTGATATATTGGGAATGCATACATATTGTTGATTATACTGTTGATGTTATGAAATGTTATATGTGTGGGTTTTGTGAGCCACCCTAAGTCGGTTGCACCAAGTAGGGTGGCATATAAATTGAAATAATAATAATAATAATAAAATCATAATCCCTAAATCCTCAGATTCATGGGATGCTGTACATGCATCTAGTAGACAAGAGAGGCTGCTTCTTTTTGTTTCTCTTGCCTTTGCTAAGAAGGTAACGCATGACCCCTGTGTGATCGACTATTGAGATATTCCACTACTCTTATTACCAAAACCATTCAGATGACTGTGTTAACCTCCAGGTACATGAGATCCAGTGGTCTAAGCAATTGCAAGGGGCATAGGATGGTCTACTAGGAAATCTGCTTATAACGGGGGGAAATATTCACAAAGAGGCAATCTATTAATCATAACATTCTCTCTCGTACCTACATTGGAAGCTCTGCGCTTCCCTTTAAATCCTATCTTCCTGTCTAAGCTGCCAGTGAAAAGAGTTAAATCGCTTTAGCAGTAAGGAAGTAAAAGCGATATTTTCTTGCTAACTAAGTTGGGAACACTCTCAAAAGTTTCCTTGAACTGACTCCTAAAAATGAAAGTCAGAGCAGGCTCAAAGAAATTACATTTGAACACGATAGCTTGAAGACAAATGTGACACCTTTCCATCATGGGTGCTCTACTGCCATTTTCATTTCAGCTGTTTGCACAAGTTACTCTAATCACACTGGACATCCACCAAATACTTCTACATTTTGGGGAGCGGAGGAGCCCCTGAGCATTTATGCAAGAACTCTGAAAATCAGGCTTCCATAAATTTAAATTTCCTGGCTATTTTCTCAAGTACCTGAACGTTGTCACTGATTGGACAGGCAAGTGAAATGCACTGAATGGATACAGTATAAAGCAGCTACACTAATACCCCAAATAACGTTATGACATGGTTCCACAAGTCATGACGTTATCCGGTTTTTAGCGTTGTCCGGGGTATACATCGAACAATGCTAAAAAAACCTGAGAAGAGGTGCTCGCATGCGCGCGAAAAGGTGCACCAGCAGGAGCCTCTTCTACCAAACGGGTATAGCAACGGGGATCGCACGTCAAGGCAAGGGATCAAAGCGGGGGGTGCCACCCCCCACTTTGATCCCTTACCTTAACGTGCGATCTCCGTTTCGCACGCCTGGGCAAGGGTCGGCAAGGGGAGGGGGAATTTGGAAAAGCCGACCCTTGTTTAGGCGCTTTGCGATGGGAGTTTGGGTGCCGGGTTGAACGGGCGGGCGCTTGTTCAACCCGGCACTCAAACTCCCATCGCACGCTTTGCGTGCCCTTTCCAAACATCGTGCCTCCCCAGCCCCCATCTGACACGCGCGCGCCTGCACGGTGTTTGGAAAGGGTACGGGGGAACTTCCCCGTACCCTTTCCAAACACCGTGCGGGCAGGCGCTGGGGGGGTGGTGGATTGGGTAGATGTTCTACCCAATTCAACTCTCCCCCCCCACATGATTGTTCCGGATAACGCTAAAAATCGTGTTATTCGATACAATATTTTTTCCAAAAATCTTGCAATGTTATGCGGTTTTAGCGCTAATCGGTACAATCGTTATCCGGGGTATTACTGTATTTTGGTAAAATAATTCTTAGGGTCAAGTGAGCAATCAACTATCCTGCAAATGCAGAAACGCTACCTGGATTGAGCAAGGCTGAATCTAAAACAATGACAACTGATCACCCAGCAACACAGTGAAACTAACACACTTGCCATTCTTTGAGACTTCTTCCATATAAAGTTTAATGCTGAAATGTTTTTTAATTAGCAGGAGAAATGCACATCTTTTATATTTATGGTGAAGCAAATCTCACTGAGTTTAATAAGATTTAGGACTGTAGTTTAAAGAGATGATGGGGACAATTTAAATGGAGATATCACACAATGTGGAAAAGAACATTCTCTACACACACTACACACAGAAATGATACACTAAAAACAAACTAGTATTTAGTTAGACTGGCCCCTTGTCTTGCTGAGGAGCCACAAGTTGTTCTTTAAGCATATCAGAGAGTAAACAAAACAAAATATGTTGTGGCACTTTAAAGACTAACTGCTGTATTTTAATCTTAGCTTTCATGGATCAAATCTACTTCGTCATGGATCTGATCCACAAAAGCTAACATTAAAATACAGCAGTTAGTCTTTATAGTGCCACAACATTTTTTTGTTTTGTTTACTCTCTGATATACTCAAAACACAGATTAACATGGCTACCATTTCAAAAGTTGTTCCTCATTAGCCAATGAAAGAGCACCCATGAAAGAAACTAGAACTTAGCCAACCTAGTTCCAACTTTAGATTATGTTCCAGAATTATAAACAAGTAATTCACTTATTCTATAGGGCAGTGATGGCAAACTATTTAGAGATCAAGTGCCCAAACAGAGGGGCAGGGCAAACTCTGTGCTGTGGGGAGGGCGGAAGCACTCCATTTGGGCTGCTGGGCAGAGCAAACTCAGTGCTGGGGCAATGGCACATATGTCAACAGAAGGCTAAGAGTGCCTTCTCTGGCACGCGTGCCATAGATTCACCACCACTGCTATGGAGAATATTTTGCTGCAGTGTTTAAGTTTTGGGCTGTTGGTAGTTACATCTATGAACGTAAGACTTTTAAATGGAAAACATTCAAACAGAGGTTCTAATAAACAAAAAGCATGACAAATGTACAACTTTTAAGAACCTGAGAACCATCCTTACCTCAGGAGGTTTCTTTTGCTCATTGGCTGGAATTTTTGATTTGCTCCTGTACTTAGAACAAAAGGAGAAAGAAGTGGATGGACCTATAGAAACACCAACAAAAAGATGGAGATATTAAAAGCATCCTGCAATTCCTTGTACAGTACTCATAAACCTCTTAATATCTGAGGCTGCCACATATTAATGCCTGAACATAAAACTGTACCTGCCAAGGTGACCACAGGTGCCCATAACCTGTCTGGAGTAACCAAACTTGTTATGAACTAGCTGCCTTGGAATAATTAATTTCTTCCAAATTTGTCTCTATATTAATCCATGTATAGGTAAAGGTCAAGGTTTTCCTTGCTCAAAAGCCAGTTGTATCTGACTCTAGGGTTCAGTGCTCATCTCTGTTTATAGACAAAGAACCAGCATTCTGTGGACATGTGACAGGCATGACTAAACACTGGAATGTATGGAACGCTGTTTACATTCCCACCAAAGTGGTACCTATTTATCTACTTGTAATGTTTTGCTTTTGAACTACTAGGTTGGCAGGACTTGGGACAGAGACGGGAGCTCACTCTGTCGTGCAGCACTCGGGTCTCAAACTGCTGACCTACTCCCCTTCCACTTGTCAAGTTCTATGTCTTAACCACTCAGCCACCACAGTCACATCCATGTATACACATGGCTTGTTGTTGTTCAGTCGCACAGTCGATTCCGACCCTTTGCGACCCTATGGACCACTGTCCGCCAGGCACCTCTGTCTTCCAACATCCTCCTCAGCCCGCCCAGCTTTGTGCCCACAGCATCCACAATACCATCTAGCCATCTCATTTTTGGCCACCCCCTTCTTCTTTTGCCCTCCACCTTTCCCAGCAGCAAGGCCTTCTCAAGTGAATCCACTCTTCTCATTTGATATCCAAAGTACTTTAGCTGCTTCTTTATTATTTGACCTTCTAAGGAGCAGGCAGGGTTGATTTCTTCTAGAGTCGACCTATTTGTTCTCCTCGCTGTCCAGGGGACTCTCAAAACTTTCCTCCAACACCACATCTCAAAGGCATCTATTCTTCTGCGCTCAGCTTTCCTAATGGTCCAGCTCTCACAATTATACATTACCACCGGGAGTACCATTACTATGTGGATTTTTGTTTGCAAAATGGTCTCTACTTTTAACTATGTTCCCCAGGTTTCTCATAGCTTGTCTCCCAAGCATCAGTTACCTTTTTATTTCATGGCTGCAATCACCATCTGCAGCAATCTTTGATCCTAAGAAAGTAAAATCTGTCACCTCTTCTACTTCTTCCCCATCTATTTTCCAAGGACTGATAGGGCCTGTTGCCATTATCTTGGTTTTCATGATGCTGAGTCTCAAACCAGCTTTTGCACTCCCTTCTTTCAACCTAATCAGGAGCTTCTTTAGGTCTTCCTCACTTTCTGCCTTAATCTAACTACAGTGATAGCATTTAGCATGCTACTGGAGCTTAAGCGATACAAATCAATGTCCAGTTCACACACTGTCCGAAATATGTTATTCCACATGGTACCAGTACATCTATCTATCATACCTGATTTACTGTAGATTGTATTCCATATGTACCTGGATTAGATCTCTGAAGGGACTCCTTCAAGCCTTTGCACCAACAGGGCTTTCTTAACCCTTTCAACAACCTACCTCCCCTTTTACTTCAGTCTTCAAAAGATGAACAGAAATCAAAGCTAAAAATATCCTACCCACCCCTAGGCTTTTCTCTGCTCTCAGCTCAACTTTTAACCATTGGAGAGAAACACCACTAGGACAACTAAGCAGCAACAGGATGGATGGGCTGAACAAGGAGAAGACTCTTCAGCCACAAGCACCTATAACAGCAGACAGGAAAGATAGCTGCTGGCACTTGTTCATATGAGGACTGGATCCCCCCCCCCCCAACCTGGTTCATGGCAAACATTTTGGACTATAAATCCCAACAGCCCTAACCAGTGATTAGTTTGTGCCTGACGGACAGGAACGATAGTCCAAACTATCCAGAGAACATCATGAAAGGAAAGGATACCTCAGGATATCTGACACCTCATTTAGGAGCTACTTTGTAAATTAGAGCTAACATTCAAATGAATGGAGACAAGTGGTATGTTAAAAACATAGAAGTTTCATAATACAGTAGAGTTTGGAATCTTTAAAATGCCATAGTACAGTCAAACCTCGCTTAACGAGTGACTCGCTTAGCGAAAAACTCGCACAACGAGCAGGTTTTTTTTGCTAACCGGTCTGACTCACATCACGAAAATTTTCGCTATGCGAGTCAGACTTTCCCTATGGAAACATTTGCACAGTGTTTCTATGGGGAAAACGCGCATAACGAAAAAAATTCACTATGCAAGTTTTCCCCCTAAAAAGCTCATTATGTGAGTTTTTCCAAAGGAATTTTAGCTATGCGAGTTTGTTTCACATAGCGAAAAACTCGCATAGCGATCAGCTGATCAGAACGAATTAAATTCGTTATGCGAGGTATGACTGTAGTAGAAGTAGCATTAGCAGTAGTTCTTATGGAACAGAATGAAATCATTACCTTTGGAAAGAGTGGACATGAAATTAATATGAAAAATGTCAGCTGACAGTCTGAAATGGTATCCCCTTTCTGTTCTATATATCTCGCGTCTTCTGACATGAACTGTTTTACTGACTGTTAATGTCAGATTATTGGGGGGCGGGGAATTGCTACAAACTATGACCAGAGATTTAAATATACTGAAATTAGTGCAACCAGCACATTATTAACTTGTAAAACAGGGGCCTCAAAATATATACTAGAGAGCATTAAATTTCTCTTCACTCAGAACTATATATTTTTAATGCTAAAGAAATAAGAATCTGAAGAGAAAACTCACATTATTCCTTCCATATTATTATTATTAATTATACTTCTCTCTTAATGTTAATACAAAAATTCTATACTGAGCAATAGAAAACAAAAATGAATAAGAAATACACTTTTCTCAAAATTTGAAAAGGAATGTCAATAGTTTGCCCACAGACCAGAGAAGGAAACCACAAAGAGTGTGTGTGTGTGTGTGTGTGTGTGTGTGTGTGTGTGTGTGTGTGTGTGTGTGTGTGTGTGTGTGTGTGTGTGTGAGAGAGAGAGAGAGAGAGAGAGAGAGAGAGATCAAAGGAAGACCAGATCACACCTACTTACTTTCATTGTCAGAACTGTCACTGCTACTTAAATGCCTGTGGCGTTTCATCCTGACGCATCCTAGAAAGAGAAGGGGGAAGGGCTTGGTGAAATTTCTCCTACAAGGCAGATACATGTGTGCACGCATGGACAAACACACAAACAGATAGTTTCTTGGTGCCTGATAGCAGGATGCAGACACACAACCACAAGAGAGCTTTTAAAAATAGTCCAAACACAAGTTCATTATTGCAACGGTTCAGGTGGGGTACCTGGGGTTCTTGTTGTTTCATTACACTTCACTGTTTATTTAATGATGTTTTATCTTGTTTTTAACTGGTGTAACCCACCCAGAGTGGTCTTGTTACTAGATGAGCGGGATATATATTTGTAAGACGCATTGGAGTATAAGACGCACCACGTTTTTATATACATTTTAAAGAGGGAAACTTTTTCTATATTTTTTCATGAATTTCTGAAATTATTTATTGTATGAAAAATTTGAGAGGGGGGATCAACAGTGGCTGAAGACAGGAGACCGGGAAAGGGCGGCTTCAAAAAGATCCCTCTCCCTCCAGCTGGTGGGGATCACCAGCAGCTAGAGACGGGGAAAGGATTTTTGAAGCTGCCCTTTCCTCATCTCCTGCTGCTTCCAATCCCCACCAGCCGGGGGGGGGGGGCATGGCACGGGGTCTTTTAAACCCGGGAGAGGTAGGCTGACTGAATTTTCAACATGATAATTTTGATTACCAGCACACAAGACACATTCTAATTTTTCCAGTGCATTTTAAAGGGGGGGGGAGTGCATTTTATATGCTGGCAATGTGATTAAATACAGTAATACCTCGGATAACACTAAGACTTGGTTCCACAAGTCTTGGTGTTATCCGATTTTTTGTGTTATCCGATGCATGTTAAAATCCTATGGGATGGATCGGATAACGTTAAAGCTCCATAGAGATACATTGTAACCGCACAGGCTTTAGTGGTTGTTATCCGATCCATCCCATAGGACCTTAACGTTATTCGATCCAATTCTCCTCCCCAGATTACTTAACGTTATGCGATTTTAGCGTTATCCGAGGTAAACGTTATCCGAGGTATTACTGTAACTAAAACCACTGTACTATATGATCCATTGAATCCAACTGTGCAGGCCAAGATTCATATCTAAAAATCAACCTGACATTCAGTTAGCAAAGAGGAAAAATAAAATAAAAGAACAAAAGGATTTGCCATAAAGCTGCTGGTATATGAAAAGTAGTTTTGTTATGTCTCGTGGCTCTCCACATACAGGGTGTTTTATGAATTCTTGGGCTATTTATTATTAGAGTGGTTCAGATGCCTAGCAGATTAGGGCTAGGGAGGTAAAATCCAGTTCTAACCGCTACTCTGCTAAAGAAGCTTGACCTTAGGCAACAAGAAAACCTACTTTTACCTCTGTCCAGCTCTAAGCTGCTCTGTTCAGCAAAGAGACCTTCCTTGAAGATGAACATATGCTGACAGTAGAGTGCCATATACCATGCAGAGGATTCTAAATATAGACTCAACAAACAGCTGCCCAAAATAGCACTGCCTCATACTACCAAGCAAGTCAACTGCACTTCTTTTCCAATATTTATTACCATTCACCAGTGGTTGTTTTTTTTAAAATATGATTAGCTTCACACCCATTTCAGCATAAAAATCCCTTTAGAATCACATTTATTTAACATTTAACAACAATACCTGTGCCTACAAAAATAATATGCAAGATGGAAAGGTAACAAAAACAGCAGATTCTGAAAATGCTCAAGAACATACATTGTGAAAGCACCAAATCTGACCAGCAAACTGCTGATGTCCATTTAGAATTATAGTGCTGAATTTGACTAACAAACATAAGCCGATTTTAACTGTTCAAGATTTTAGACGTTATCTTGGAAAGTAGAGTTTTGTGGAGGTGATAGGAATTCCACTAGATTCCCAACCACCATAACAATAACAAATGCATGGTGCAGATAACACAATAACTATGTTTTAGATAAAAGTAAAGGTCACCCTTGCTCAAAAGCCAATTATATGCTGTTTACCTTCCCACTGAAGTGGTCCCTATTTATCTAAAGTACTTGCAATTTCTTGCTTTCGAACTGCTAGGTTGGCAGGAGCTGGGACAGAGACGGGAGCTCACTCCATCGTGCAGTACTCAGGTATCAAACTCCGACCTTCCAGTCTTCATGTTCAGCGCCTTAACTAGTTGAGCTACTGCAGTCTTAGATCACTATGTGATCTCACTTAGATCACTAAGCACTATGTCTTAGATCACATTAAAGAGAAAGCAATCAAATTTTTAACACACCACCATATGTTACAACAGATATGCCAGTGATCTGATGCATCATTTGGTGAGAATTAAGAGGCAGAACCATGAAAATGTTATAGCACACAGCATGCAGTGTAAAAAGATGTGTTCTGAAACTAACATTTGACTTTACTTTTCTTCACAACATTCATATACCATTCTTTACAATATAAATCCCAAGGTAACTTGTAATATGAATTGTGAATGCAATAATACAAAACAAATGAAAACCACTAAACACATTTAATGAAACAGAATAAGTTATACATTTAAACTATCAACTTGTAGAACATACAGAACTGTCTTCTTGACTATTGTCAGAATAGGTGCCAGGCACGTATTTTGGAGAGATGGTATTCCACCAGCTCTAACCAGGTATCTATATAGCGTACTGCTGCACAGCTGGATATACTACTGGATGATGAGTATATTACTCAGAATCCTATTTATGTCCCCATAGGATTTTACACAACTTGCCATATCTAACTCCAGCTAATAAATAAGGTCACATGCATGGCTGGCACAACTAAGTTATGTCTCAGCACACTGCCAATCAGGCACAACAAATTATGCAAACCTTACATGAACACCAATAGGCTTCTGGCCATTATGCCAAGAGTAAAACCCATTCAATGGTTTTAGTCGCTTTCCTTCTTCACAGGAAGTCAGGCTTAGGGCTTACACTAAGTGGACCATGACTCTGTCCCCAGATCTCAAAGCCAGATACCTCATAGCATAGCAAGAAGAAAACTTCCTTAATCCTCTCTCTGTCTCTCAGACTAAATACAACTTTCAACACGATCTTGTCTATGCTTTTAGTTTATTCTTTGCATGCTGTATGCTCATTTCTACCTCACTATCTATCAAGTTACTACCACCATCTCTTTACCAATCAAAATAAACTGTTGTAGATGCACCGTCTTAGGCTGTAGCATCCCTCCTACCCATTGAGCACTAGCACATCCCTAGCTACTGCCTGAAGACACACCAGATGGTCTTGTCCTGGGGAATTCCCGACACACATGCAGAAACTCTGATGTAAGGCTGATTTGATACCTCCAGAATATATTTCAAGCACAGGCCAAATTCCAGAGGAGCAGCTGGCATTTGAAACTGCAGCCCAAAGGCCTATTCTAAAACTACACTAGAATGACAAAAGCTCCAGCAACAGCAACTACAACTACTGTTTACTATCTTAGGGGTATCTATTTTGTTTAAACCAGTGGTTTTTGATCATGCCCCACTTAAGCATCTCTAAAATCCTTACCACCACCACCACCCCCGTGACATATAATTCGATTATTCAAATAAGTGAACGCCTATTTACATGGAAGAAGCCTAAAAGACCATTAATTTGGCCTAACTCATTCTCAAATTGTCCTCCTTAAAAAATCAAATTCCCCCCCCCCCCGTGGAGTGTGTGCCTTTTGCCAGGAAGATGCACATTATTGGTGCATCGAAATCTCTCACAAACATAGTACCAAGGAAGTAAAGTAAGAGATGCAGCAATTCACACATAAGCATCTGTTGCTATAACTTCTCTTAATTAGCTACCTCACCAATTTAACAGCATTTAGTTATCCAAAATGAATTATCTCTAGAACTGAGACAAGCTCTCTCACTAACAGCATTTTAAAAAGGCCTTTAAAACCCACCAATATAAAACCCAACACACATTTTGTTAGTTTGATTGCTTGAATTCAGTTTGTCACATGGTGACTTTTAAGTTCCATCAGCTGGTCTATGATTTGATCCACCCACCACCAATGTATTTTGTTTTTGTTTTTATTCTTAGTCCTGCTATTTATTTATTTATGCATGTATGATTTTCTCCAGGTAGTGTTAAGGAGAACATAACTCTTCTTTATAACATTGTGAAGGAAGCATACATTAGTCTTCATCCCTCAGAATGTAGTTGAATCAAAACTGTACCATTCAAACCACAGGCATCAAAATACTTTGCAATGATATTATATGTCTGATCTCTGTAACAAGGGCTCAGTAAGTAATAGGGACAAGCAGATGTTATGCTTTATCAGGGGTTCTCAACCTTCAGCCTACGGCACCCTTCCATCCAGGCCGCACCATCCCTCCTGCTGCCGTCCTTGTCCCCTTCACTTGGCTTGGCATGTCCCTAGCACAGGGTGGCTGTTGTAAGAAGGGTTACAACATCCACCCTGCTACGGAGCAGTGTTACAGACACGCCAAGCCAGGCAGAGGGGTTAAGGATTGACGTGGTGGTGATGGAAGCAGAAGTGGCAGATTCACACGGCCACCCATGTCTTTCCTGGGGGCAGCTCTGACTGTGCACAGGCAAAGACAGTCAGGACCCCTCCTTCACCCATGGCAGGCAGATAAGCAAAGAAGCGTTGGTGGCATGGGAGGGAGTGTTGGTGGGTCAGACTGGTAACATCGGGGAGTGTTGGTGGGTCAGACTGGTAGCATGAGGGAGTGTTGGCAGCAGGGGCGGCATGGTGTAAGGGGTGTTGGTAGCAGCAGCAGGGGGAGTGTTGGCGGCAGCAGTTGGGGAGAGCAGCGGGGGAGAACACCAGTCCGGCCTGTCAACTGTCTGAGGGAGTGTGATCCAGCCCCCAGTTTTAAAAGGTTGAGAACCACTGCACTATATTATAGGACTGCTCACTAATTAGGCACAGGTGTTGGTAACTAATTGTGTACATGTAATTTAACCTATTGATAATAGGTGTTCAGGGATGTGACATCATACTCTTTAAAGTCATGGTCTTCTGCCTTTTGAGAATCTTTGCCAAGGCAATTTGCTTGTTGAGTAAACCTGGAACATCTGCCAGGAAAATTCTGCATACTACCCTCGGTTCATATTTGGCATTATTACAACCCTCCATCAAACAACTGCAACACATCCCCCCACAAAAAAACTAGGCAATGAAACAATCTTTTGCACTTTTCCAACATCATCCCCACACATGAACAACCATATCCAGGTATAACAAGGATAAACCAATTTAGGAGTTACTACATTGTCCCTAGTCAAAATCACTCTAATGCCACAATGTTTGTCTTGCATCCATCTACTAAGTACAGTATCAGCAATTCAACAAGGTGAACTTTCACAACTAATCTGAATAACAACCAGAGATGATCTGTCATTACCAGTTAAAACCACATTGATTTGTATCTGTTATGCTAACCAACCTGTGTATAAATTGATGCCACGAAGCTCACTCTTTTGTCTGACAAAGTGGACTTGATGGAATCTGATCCACAAAAACTAACATTAAAATACATTAGTTAGTCTTTAAAGTGCCACAACATTTTCTGTATTTTTGTTTTGTTTATACTCTCCGATATGGTAGAATATCTGAGGTTCTCTACTTTAACTAGAGTGCTAGAAACAATGTCTACAGCCAAAAATAGATACTTTAACAAATAATTTAAAGCAAAGTACTGTACACTAGTACCTCGGATAACATGAGACTTGGTTCCACAAGTCTCGTCGTTATCCGGTTTTTAACGTTGTGCGATGCATTGATTGCACAACATTTAAAAAAGCCCTGTTTCCCTGGAGGCTGCAGCAAGCCAGAACGTTGGGATTTGAATCCTGATGTTTTGGCTTGCTGTAGTCTCCAGGGATGTGGGGATGTGGAAACAGCTTGGATCGGGTCTTCTGACCTCCCTGGAGCCGGCAGGGGGCGGGTCAGAGAGCCCGAAATGGATTAAAAAAAGTCCATTTCGGGCTCTCTGACCTCCCTGCTGGCTCCAGAGATATCAGAGGACACGATCCAAGCTGTTTCTGGGCTTTTCCCACCTCACCGGCCAGTATAACAAGCCAAAACGTCAGTGTTCAAACCCTGACATTTTGGCTTGCTCCACTGGCCGGGGACGTCGGGGAAGCCCAGAAACAGCTTGGATCGGGTCCTCTGATCTCCCTAGAGCAGGCAGGGGGGTCAGAGAGCCCAAAATGGGTAAACCTTTTTTTACAGATTTCGGGCTCTCTGATCCCCCTGCCTGCTCCAGGGAGATCAGAGGACCCGATCTACAGCTGCAGGGTGGCTGGGGAAGCTGACCAGGACTCCCTGTTGGCTTCCCTAGCCACCTGCCCATGCCTCCGCAGCTGTGGGGTGGCTGGGGAAGCCAACGGGGGAACTCCCATCAGCTTTCCAGCCACCCCACCCCTGCCTCCGCAGCTGCAGGGTGGCTGGGAAGCTGAACGGAGAACCCTGTTCAGCTTTCCAGCCATTTCTCCGTTCAGCTTTCCAGCCACTCTGCTGCTACGAAACGACTACATCAGATAACGCTAACAGATCATTATCCGATGCAAAATTTCTTTGGAAATTTTGCATCGCTATCCGAGTTTAGCGTTATCCAATGCAGTCGTTATCCGAGGTATTACTGTATCTTGATTTTGGCCTATGTTCTGCCAAGTCGCAATCAGACCTATGAAGAAAACCTTATCATCAGCACATACCATAGCTACAGGAAAACCCCTACTTACGTAAAAAGTCAGTTCCATAGGCTTTTGCTTAAATCGGTTTTTTAGGTAACTTGAAGCAAGCCCAGAGGAGAAATTATTTTACATAACTCAAAGCAAACCCATAGGAAAAATGAAATGTTTATGTAACTCGAAGCAAACCCATAGGAAATCGTGTTACATAACTTTATGTAAATCGGGACATGGTTTTAGCACAAAATCATTATGCAACTCGAATTTTATGTAACTCGGGGCATATGTAAGTTATTTTATTTATTTATTTATTTATTATTTATTTGTTCGAATTTGATACCCCGCCCCACTCGGGAAGACCCGACTCTGGGCGGCCTACAAAATGCACCACCGCAATGGGGTTTTACTGTACACAGAAAGCTATCTTATACCGGGTCAGTCCATCAGGCTCAGTAATGCCAACTCTGACTCACATCAGCTGACTAGAGTTTCAGCCTGGGGTTCTTTCCATCCATAGCAAGGAAATAATCCTAACCCCTGCAGCAGTGACTGTAAAACCTAAGTTTCTGTGCCATTAATAGCGCTGCCTAGAATTGCCTTCAGAACTCTTCATGTGTCTAAGACTTCTCTGACACAGCTTTCAATGAAGCTATGAGTTTAAAAAGCAGGACCTTCTGAAGAATTTTTTTTGAATACTTTTACTACAATAATACTGTATTGCCATGCCATTGTGTTCAAATGAAGAACTTGCTGATTTTGCAACTATCCCAACTATCAAGCATAAACAGTACAGACTTAATTTTTCTTTCCAGGCAGTATATATAAAATATGAAAGAGTATTTTAAAAAGATTCGAGGAGAGCAAGCATGTGACAGAAAGCCACTTGCATCTTACACTAAGACTAAATCCATTTCAGCTAGCATCTGCATGTTTGCAGGTCATGAAGGAATTCTCCTTCACCAGTGTACAAAGGAGGACAGGATCAGTAAAATGTAACTGAATGAGTCATACCGCCATGTGTTACGAAGTCATCTCACTTCTAACAAAGAGAAGTACAGAAAGATTTGCTCAAATCAGCTTCTAAATGTGACAAAGATCCTAAAAATATCCTTATCAGAGTTAGTATCTCACATGATACTTTCATCATATCACCACCTGACATTTTTTATGGGGACAAGTTCATTGAGATGTTGGGTTCAAACTACTGTACAGTATTTCTTTGAGAACACTGTCCCTGTTAAATAACTGAAATGCTCCACTACATATCCTAAATAGTTCACTTCCACCTATCTAGACAAATCAAATTTCCACTCAGACCACAACAGATACATACAGTGACTCATCATCAGTTTTGCCCTACCAATATATATTATTTCAAGTCAACAATCTGGCAAATTCCCTCCCACTCTAAAAAAGGTTACTGTACTATAAATAGTTGCCCTTCTGTCTAATCTTAGGTTTTGTTCACTCTAGGCCTGTGATGGCAAACCTTGGCACTGGAGGTTTTTGGGGACTTCAATTACCAGAAGCCCGTCAGCATACCTGCTGATCTAGGTCCTTGAATTGCTTTCTGGTCCTCAGACCTTTTGGCATGCAATATCCTCATCAGCTCCAGGCCAGTACTGATGAAGCCACTGCCCTCCATGAAGATGGATTCAAGTGATATTTAATCCATTTGGGGACCATCATCCCTCCCTGTGGACTTCGGTACACAAGGCCATTAGTCCTCAGGGTTGTCAGGTTAGTTAACTGCTGCCTGACACTCGGGGTTGAGTCACTGTCAGTACGGTCTACTCTATTACCATATTCTGTCTACAAATCCTTAAAATTGAGATTAAGACTCATATTTAACATTGCTGATTCACTTCCAGGCATTTAAATCTGTATTTTAACAAGTCAACAAGCTATACACCGTTGCCTTGGAAAAAGCAGTACAGATCTCAGAAGCACTTACTTCTGACAGCAGACTTGTATAAGATTGTAGTTTTCAAGGTCTTCGGGGGGGGGGGATAAGCTATGTTAAAGAAACTGCAAACTGTAATTTTGTGTCTTACACATGTTTTGCTAAACTGACATAACCAACAATTTAAACATTGACTTCTTTCTCTCATCAGTAAATGCAGGAGACACACAATCCGGCTTTAGATCAATGGTTCTCAACCTGTGATCTGGCCCACTGCACCATTTTCTGTGGCCCACGTCACCGCTGCTGCCACTGGAAGCATTTACGACAACCGTGAAGGTGCCCGTGGCTATTGTAAATGTGTTTATGACAGCCACAGACATGTTTTATGGCAGCGTTTATGGTAGGGGGAACCACCAGTCTGATCCGCTCAGTTGTATGAGGGGGGCGTTGTCTGGCCCGTGGCTTTAAAAGGTCGAGAACCCATGCTTTAGATGATTTGACAAAGTTGGAATGTACACACTGGTTGAAATCTAGTAGTACCTTGTAAATAGAATCCCCTATGATTCAATGGGCCGATTTCTGTTGTGATGTACTATTGGATTTCAACCTATTATACTTTTGTTTATTAAGCAGAAGCGAAATGTGAATGTATTATATTTTAATAAAAGTACATTGCTATGCTTTAATAAAGCACATAAAAGAAAGTAAATTTAGCAACACATTTGCATAAAAAACTCGGATGAAACCCTTTGTTCCACCACCATTACTATGATACAATTACTGTATCATTGACAGAAGTAACCCTACACTGGCAGGGTACAGTCTAATCAATGTTTACCAACCTTTGGTTTTTGGACTTCAATTCCCAGAAGCCTAAATTAATTTCCCAAAGCACTGATCAGCCAATGAACTGACTTAGGCTTCTGGGAACTGAAGTCCTCCTGTGAGGCGTGGGGCCCAAGCTAGGAACCACTGGTCTAAATGCTACATCCTTTTTATATTTATTTTACACATTAAATACAGGAGTTAATCTTTGAGGTGCCACATCAACATCATCATTATTTTGCTGTTTTGTTTTGTTTACTCTCTGATATGCTTGTACAAACACAGCTATCACTTCAAACCTTTTTATTCTGTATTTCAAAAATATACTTCTGTCAGTACCACTGCTTTCAAAGATTGTTTCCACTTTCAGTTCAAATGGGCAAAAAAAAAAGTTTCCACTTTTGTTCCTTAAATACTTCAAAATGTAAATATTCTTCCTTTCAGAAGAATCCTCTTTTCATTTATCCCCTTTCCATTTGCTGCAAAGGAACATTTCTATGTTTGCTTCTTCCGGACGACAGAAAGTAACACTGTTGTTCTTTACTCCCATATTATGCCCCTCCAGTGAATAGCTGCCCTGTGTTCTGGCTGTGGGAAAATTGTGAGAAATAGCCAGCAGCAGCAAAATGATTTTATCTACTCCTTGTCTGGTTTTCCCCCTCTCTCCCACCCCCCAAACACTCTATCTCATGGCTGCTTTTCTGACAGCACTGTGGAATGGAGACATGCCCACATCTGGAATGTGGGGGTGGGTGGGTTACATTTTGAATAATAGTGTACATCCGATAGGCACATAACAGAAAATTCTCACCAACTATGGGGCTTGGAATTCAGAAGGAAAGCCAAATTTCAAATTGCTAGATGCAAAATAGTTTGACTTTTGAAAGGGTGAAAAATGGAGTATAATATTTGATAGCAGGTAAAACCTCCCCTTTAAAAACTTCCCCTGACACGAAATTATTATAGCACAAAAACAGGCATTAATGGATTCTACACAGGCATGTTCTGGCTGTGTGTCAACAAAACACTGACCCACAGTTTACTTGTACATCTTTCAGGCTCAGACACCTCTTTATTTAGCATGGATGAGAGGAAAAAATTAGGAAAAAAAACATTCCCTTTAATTTGCAACTGAGGGCAGCTTGTCATTTCATTCAAGTAAGCCAACATAAGTTTGGACAAAATGGAAATCTAGTTTTATACTGCTTACTGGTGAAATATGGTTTCCAGTGGCATTTCCTCCCTAAAGGGGCTCGTCCACCCATAGCTGTTTGCCCCTTTAGGGAGTTACGGTAGGTTATTTAATACCACACAATGGTAAAATGAGCAGAGGAGGAACTCTAATTCCTAACTGTCTTGGAGACAGAAGAGGCCGCGCCAAATGGACTGGCTGTGAAGACGCACCTTGTCCATATCCTCAGGGCTACGGCAGTCTCATCTCATACATGCCACAGGAGATGGCTTCAAGATCAAAGTGTGTGGGTCACTTCATGACAAGCTGGGATCCACCTTAAACAAATGCATGTCAGTGGCACTTCTACACAGAAGAGAGAGGAGTCTGTGACCATGCAAAGCCCTGGAGAAGTGGAGGAAAGCAGAACAGAAGCATACTTTACAACAGTGTGTCATGGGAAGAACCCTATTTTCTTAACGTTCTCAAAGATGGAGGAATCCTGGTTTTACTAGGCCTCCAAAAATCATTTCTTCTGTGTATCTAATAGACTGGTTGTTTTCCAGTACAGTGAATATTCCTTTCCCTATCTCTTAGCTAGTGGAAGCCTTGTTTTGGCTAAGCTAGGCTGTAGTCCCTGCAGGTGCATAAAGAATTTCATGCTGTGGGAAAGTTCTCTTAGAAGACCAGAAGTCACGCTGGTCAGCGAACTCCATTTTGGAAGAGAGGGGACTCAGTTCTGTTTTGGATGCCAAAAGAGTAACATGTCTGGGGATATTGGTTTTTGTTCAAAATGATTACCTAGGCCTATGTTTTGTTTGCTAGACTGATTCTTATGCTACTGATTGTTATCTACACTTTTTATGGACTATGCCAATGAAACAAATAAACTATGTTTTTCTTAAACAACATCTTTTTATTGGGTAAGAGGTACTACAAAACACACACACACACACACCGAAGAGCTACCAAATATCTCCCTAAGTATTTTTATTTTCTCCACTGGTCATTCATGGTTTTGAATGGGACCAGGAGGTGGTGCAGCTAAGGGTTTTTAGCTGGAATTGCGGGCCAGCTCTCCTACTGGAGGCCTTGGGGCGTTCTGGCAGCTTTTTGAAAGATAGAAGTCCCACGTCGAAAACGGAAAGGGAGACCCTAAGCAGAGTAGGACGGTTGGGAAACCTGACAATCTTTCCCAATCTTTTGGTTTTTGGACATCAATTCCCAGAAGCTTAAGTCAATTCCCCAAAGCACCGATCAGGCAATGTACTGACTTAGGCTTCTGGGAATTGATGTCCACTAGTGTTCCACAGAACATAGCTTGGGAAAGGCTGTTTTACTGATTGGTGTTCAAACAAAATGTGGTTTCTTGACAAACACACAGCCGTCCACAAGTAGGTCCATTCAATCTCCAGAAGACGGGCTTGCAGAACAAGGTTGCAGCTTCCATAGGTTGTGCCCTGCCAGTTATTCTGAGAGAGAAAAATAAGTGGATGAGGGTTGGGGCATGAGCCAGGCAGGGAGATGCCCAGGACTTAACAGAAGCTTAGACATGGAAAGTGGGGTAGGACAACACAAGAAATGGGCTGTTTAGCAATTACACATATATAATAGGCCAAAAACTAGAGTAAAATTTTTTCCCATTAAAATGAACACCAGGCTGGTACCTTTCTCAACGCTTATCAAGTATCATCTTGAAAATGAAAAACTAATTCAGATTTCAGCAAAATGCAGGACAATGTTTTTAAAACTTCACTGAGCATTTGTATATTGGAAATTGTAGCAAAGGCGATCAGTGTCTATATGAAATGTAATGCTAATTTAATTCTCATTTCCTGAACTGTCTTACCTGTTCTATACTTATTTATTTCTTTATTTATATTTATTTATTTATTATTTATTTATTTACTTAGATTTGTATCCCGCTCTCCTTGGTAGCAACCGACTCAGAGCGGCTCACAAAGTCCCCTAATATCATTACTAAAGTGCAAACAAAAATACAATAACATACAATATAACAGAACAGTAAAGTACAGTAAATATCATATAGTAGGTCAGTACACATTACACATCAATATACATTATAGTACAATCAAAATATCATGGCATGTAGTGCAAAGAGCAATAAGGTTCATAAATATCATAAAATAGAACAACACACATCACAGTAGAAAACATTATAAAGCTTTATATCAGGGGTTCTCAATGTTTTCAGGTTGTGGGCATAACCATGCCCCTTGGACAGCTATCAGGCAGGTCACGTGGTTCCTCCCACCTGGAAGTGGAAGTAAAACATGCCCATGCACTGACGCGCTTTACTTCTGCTTTTGGGAGAGGCGAAGGCGGCGTGGGCCGGATGAATTGGCATTGGGGGCCGGGGCTGGCCCATGGGCCATAGGTTGCAAATGCCTGCCTTATATGAATGATATAAAACAAAATCAAATTGGAGCCACACATACTCTGGCTTCCACAGATTTCAAAGATTTCTCAATTAGAAAATAAGTTTACAAATACAGTAATACCTTGGATAACTCTAAGACTTGGTTCCACAAGTCTTGGTGTTATCCAATTTTTAGTGTTATCCAATGCATGTTAAAATCCTATGGGATGTATCGGATAACGTTAAAGCTCCACAGAGATACATATCCAATGCATCCCATATGACCTTAACGTTATTCGATCCAATTCTCCTTCCCAGATTACTTAACGTTATGAGATTTTAGCGTTATCCGAGGTAAACGTTATCCGAGGTATTACTGTAGATTATAAGAAAAGAAGGCAAGAGAATATCCTTTTCTTGAAGAAAAGGAATTGGTGACCACCATCTATAAAGTTGTTCAGTTTGTTCTTGCAAGAGGCAGGAAGACTATCCACAATGTTTCTCAACCTTTGGTTTTTGAACTTCAATTCCCATAAGCCTAAGTCAATTCTCCAAAGCCAATGAACTGAGTTAGGCTTCTGGGAATTGAAGTCCACCTGTGTGTGTGTGTGGGGGGGGGTGTCCCACGTTGGGAACCAGTGGCTTAAAGCAGGGATTCTCAACCTACGGGCTGCAACACCATGTCATGTGGCCCACCACCGCCTCCGCCACGTGCCATGTGTGGCAGGCAGGGCAAAATGGCTCTCCGGCCCCCGAAGCTGTCTCAGTGTGATGCAGCTCTTGACTTGAAAATGTTGAGAACCCCTGGCCTAAAGGGCGGAAGGGCCATTTTTCTGATTTGTGCCATCTCCTTTGGTGATGTGGCCAAAGTAGGCAAATTATCTAACTAGGATATTATTTATAAGAGTACCATCATGCTTTATTAAAATTTAATTAAGGATTTTTTTCTAGTTTTAATAGAGTTCAGGTAAAAACATCTTACAACAATCAAGCAACAGAAAATTACCACTACAAAACATAGCTCTCTATTGCTTATACAGATCTATGGCAACATTTAGTCAGTCTTTAGAGATCTTATTTTATCTTGAAAAGCTATTAGGGTTGCCATGAGTCAGATCAGCTTGATAGCATACTACTACAACAACAAAGAGCTTACCTGGGGGTGGGGGTCCCTAGTAAAAGATAAGTCATTGATCTCTATGTTCACTTCCTGAAATAAGACCTCTATGTTGTTTGGACTGATTGGGTTTTTCCAGAAGTCTCATTCCAGGAAGTAAACATAGAAACTGGATACTTCTTTGCTTAATAAAAGTTTTTAAAGCCCCCCCCCCCCAAAGGGGGAATGTTAAAACAAAAATAAGCTTCTTTCACAATTAAATAATTGCAACACAGGTACAGTAAAATAAAGGTCGCCCTTGCTCGAAAGCCAGTTGTATCTGATTCTAGGGTTCGGTACTCATCTCCATTTATAGCCAAAGTGCCAACACTTTCTGCGTCTGCAGACGTTTCCATGGACATGTGGCAGGCATGACTGGACACCAGAGTACACAGAACGCTGTTACCTTCCCACCAAAGTGGTCCCTATTTATCTACAGTACTTGCAATTTCTTGCTTTCAAACTGCTAGGTTGGCAGGACCTGGGAAAGAGACAGGAGCTCATTCCATCATGCAGTAGCTGGGTCTCAAACTGCTGACCTGCCGACCTTCTAGTCATCAAGTTCAGCGTCTTAACCACTAACCCACCACAGCTACAAGTACATTCGCTAAAGACAAAAAAGGCATGAAAATGACTAGACCAGAGATTGGCAACCTTTTAAAGTCCGGGGTTGGCTCACGCTCTCTCAGACAGTTGAGGGGGCCGGACTGGTGGTCCCCCTGCCGTAAACACTGCCATTAATGGTCCCATGGCCACTTCTGGCAGCGGTTAGAGCAACAGAGGGGCCCTGATGATTTGGCACTGCAGGCCAGATTTGTCTCACTGGCCGTAGGTTGCCAACCCCTGCACTAGATGCTATCCTGGACATGCAATAGCCACAGAAAAACCACAGGTTTCAGCAAAGATTTCATTGACTTCTTAAAAATTTCAAGGGTCCATGAAATTTCCCACAGTCCTCACTTTGCTCACTCCATCCTATGAGGTGGTTGTACACATATATGCACTCAAGTAACACCCTTCCACTTAAGAGCCATTTGTATTACCACGTATCAACTCACCTGATCAGTTCTGACATGACAGTGAATGCTACCAAGAACAAAAACAGGACAAAATTTGTTCAAAGTGCATAGCAATACATGACTGACCTCAAAACTAATTGTAAATTTTTCTACATTTTATTAAGATTTTAGGAAACCTCCATTCATGTAGTGCTCCTGCTCTTCAAATCAGATGAACAGTCACTTTGGTTATTAATCTCTAAGTGCAATTCATTTTCATAGCACAGCAGCAAGCTTTTATCTTCAAGTATCTTGGCCTCTAATTCCCAAAAGCTGCTTTCACTAGCACACTTATTCACAAGTAATAATTACTAATATCAATGCAATCCAATCCAAAGCAATTCATGGAGGGCTGAAAGATTTTAACTTTAAAGCTTTTCTCTACTACTTTCCACTTCATTTTCTTCTTTTTAAATCAATCTCTTCTGAACCTCAACAAACACCACATATTAGTGCCAAAATCTGGAAGCAACTTCATATTTATGTCAATAACCTTATAGTTTAGATGAAAATACAATACTGTAGCTTGTCTGTGCCCAACATTAAACCTAATAAAAAAATCAGTCAAAACCAAGGTTAATAGTAGCCTTGTTGGTCTTGCAGTAAAACACAAACATCAATGCACTATTTCAATTATATGTACCATGGAAAGTAAGTTACAAAAGAAAAAACTTAAGTAGTACCAGTCTTACAATCAACTCTGCCTAAAGGTAAAGGTTTCCCTTGCTCGAAAGCCAGTCGTATCCGACTCTAGGGTTCACTGATCATCTCTGTTTCAAAGCCGAAGAGCCAGCGCTGTCTGCTTCTGTAGACGTTTCCATGTTGATGTGGCAGGCATGACTAGACACCGGAGCGCACGGAACGCTGTTACCTTCCCACCGAAGTGGTCCCTATTTATCTACTTGCAATTTCTTGCTTTCAAACTGCTAGGTTGGCAGGAGCTGGGACAAAGACAGGAACTCATTTTGGCCTGCAGTACTCGGGAATCGAACTGCTGACCTTCCGCCTCCCAGTCAGCGTCTTAGCCACTTGTTAGTAATAACTGCATGCCATTAAGTCAATTTTACCTTGTGGTGACCCTTTCCAGGGATTTCTAGGTAGAGAATACAGTATTCAAAAGTGATTTATCACTCTCTTCATCTGAGAGCAGCTGCAGAGCTGTCTACCTGTGGAAATGTTCTACTAATAAAGAAATAATTTGCTAATTTATACAGATTAGCAAAGGTAAAGACCTCCCTTGCTCGAAAGCCAGTCATATCCATACTAATCTCCGCTTATATCCAAAGAGCCTCCGTTTTCTGTGTCTTGCAGACGTTTCTGTGGTCATGTGGAAGTCATGACTAGACACTGGAGCGCACTAAATGTTGTTACTTTTCCCACCAAAGTGGTACCTATTTATCTACTTGCAATTTCTTGCTTTCGGACTGCTAGGTTGGCAGGAGCTGGGACAGAGATGGGAGCTCACTCCGTCATGCAACACTCTGCATATCTTTTGAGCTGCCACAACTATTCACATGTAGGTAATCTGTGTAAAGGTGACTGTGGTGATCCTTTACACAGATTCCCTACATGTGAATACCGTAGCTGTGGCAGCTCAAAAGATATGCAGAAAAGATCTAACAACAAAACAAAAACTAAGCCATTGAAACACTGCCAAGTATTAATACCCATCACTATACCAGCACTTTACCATGATAATAATCAAGAGAGTATCCATGCCTGTGCACACTTATGGTTCCTCATATTCATTATCTTCTAATAATCAGGATTCTACAACATCTGCCAAGCATCTCACCTGCTCATTACTTCAAAACACTCTACTATTCGGCTTCCAGACATCTGTGGCTGTGGGTCATGCGCACCACCGGGGGAGGTACAGAGTGGATGAGAGTCAATACAAATCCTGGCATCTCTGTATCTTTAACAGTGTTTTCTTTAGGCTCCGTCTACACAGAAAGCATAGCAATTAGAAGCTTCTTGGCCATAAGCCAAAAACAGCCATCAAGACTAATCAGGCTTCTGCTTTACTGAATTTGTGTTTGGCAGTGCAAGCTTTTAAAATATTCAAATTAAGTTAAAAAAACGGAAGTCGTCTCTGACTATTTGGTAACATTTAGTGGCCCAAACCATTTGACAATCTCAAAGGAATGTAACAATCAGATATGAAAGGCCTCTGGTTTATCTCTTCCACTCCTACCTCCTTAAAACTTTGTGACACAATCTCTTTCCTAGCAATACCGTGATTCGTGTCGACACCATAAATTAAAGGGAAATTCACTTTGTTAAATTTATTCAACTTTTAACCCACACCTTTAACAAAACAGTACTCTCAACGTGGTGGACACCAGACAACATAACTCTAGCCAAAAAAAAAGTGATTTGGATCTAAATACCAAGAGAAACACTGTCAGCAGTAGATTCATGCTCATGGAACTTTGTGGGCAAAAGCCCTCTAGTACCATCGCAGTATTTTCACCCCTCCAATTTAACGAAACTCCAGATGTTTAGTGAATAACAGCACAATCCTGTGTAATCTCTCTTTCACACACTCTCTCTCTCATGCAATTTAAAGAGACTTGCTCAATGGGCAAAGGCCAATAAGCTTAACTGTAGACAGAACATGAAATTGTAAAAATCTACTTCTCTTATTTTTGAAGTGGTGTTATTCAACATGTTGCTAGAAAGCAACGTCAAAGAAATACCAGATACAGGTTTTTATTTGAACTATTTTTCAGTTTTTAGAGGAGGTACACAAAAAGAGCCTCCTTGAAGATTGTGGTATTTTTGAACCACAATCGGGCATACCCTGTTAACGGCAACCCTGTATTGCCAGCTGATCTTTCTCATACTAGGTCAAGCAGAGGGAACTGCAGAATGAACTCACCAGAGGCTACCTTCATTTTGGCAGTTTCACTAGATACAGAAGAAGATAATTTTTAGATGAGTTTTTGGGAAAAAATTAAGATCCATTACAAAAGTTTAAGATGCCATAAATCCCCATCTCAGTGCAAGGTTTAATACTGAATACTGAAGAGCTATTCTGAACACTTGCTCAAATATATTCTTGGCAGGCCTAATAATGAACAAGACATCTGCATTCATATCATTTAAGTTGTATTCCAAGGGAAAATTGCAGTAACAATAGATCTCTCACACAAGCAATAACTTGTTATCTTTACTTTGTTTTGTTAAACATCCTTAAAACACTTGTGTCCACCTGGGAAAAACTAAGACACAAGGACACAATATGTACCTCTCTGTTAAATTTCATGGGTATGTGTTATCATGTCAGAGATTACTCTGGGTTGAAAAGATTTCATGAGTGAAGTGGATGGGTACAATATTGATCAGGGATTTGGGAAATTGAGATTCAAACCCCCTGATAAACTCACTGGGGGATCTTCAGCAATCTTGACCTCACTGGGGGAAAACAAGTATACAGTAATACCTCGGATAACGCTAAAATCGCATAACGTTAAGTAATTTGGGGAGGAGAATTGGATCGAATAATGTTAAGGTCCTATGGGATGTATTGGATAACAACCGCTAAAGCCTGTGCAGTTACAATGTATCTCTATGGAGCTTGAACGTTATCCGACCCATCCCATAGGATTTTAACATGCATCGGATAACACTAAAAATCGGATAACACCAAGACTTGTGGAACCAAGTCTTAGCGTTATCCGAGATATTACTGTATGTTCAAACCAGTCAGGTAAATAATATTTTAAAATACAGTAATACCTCGGATAACGTTTGCATTTGATAACGCTAAAACCGCATAATGTTAAGCAATCGGGGGGAATTGCATCACATAACGTTAAAATCCTATGGGATGCATCGTATAATGTTCGCTAAAGCCTGTGCCAGTTACAATGTATCTCTATGGTGTTTTAACATTATCCGATGCATGCATCGGATAACACTAAAAATCGGGTAACACTAAGACTTGTGGAACCAAGTTTTAGAGTTATCCTAGGTTTTACTGTAGCGTTTTGTTATACATGCATCGGAAAATACAAAACAAATTAAGAATAGAAAAGGCAAAATGCTAGTTACCTTGTGAACCACCCAGAGAGTGCACTAAGTGCTATGGGGCGGTATATACAGTAAGTATAACTGCTAGTGCTTAAAAAAAGGCAGGATGGGGGAGGGCAGAGTAATGGATGAGTAAGAGAAAGAATGGCACCAGTAAGCTATTAGCTAATTCCCTAGCAGGAGTGGTCTTGTCCCTTTCCAGACAGCCTGTTGGGCAAGGAGGAAGAAACTCCTTTCAGGAGTGAATCACCTACCCAGTGTGACTCCACTTTCACCTACTACTTCTGGCATCTGTCCTTGCTTCCACAGATCACTCCAAAGTACAGCAGCCAAATGTCCTGCTTTGGGGTGTTCTCCATCTGGAAGGCTGCCAGGTAGTCCCCTTACCTGGACAACAAGACTCAGGAGGCACACAGGACACGTGGCCACACTCTTCCTAAGTAGGGTGAGATGTATAACTCTATTTAAATTACGAGTCACTTTTAATTTTACATCTGTACTTATAAATAGCTACACACAATTTTAGGCAAATCAGTATCCTCTTCTGCCCCTCTGGCAATCCTAGTAAAGGTAAGGTAATGGTTTCCCTCGTTCGAAAGCCAGTCATGTTCGACTCTAAGGGTTTGGTGATCATCTCCATTTCCAGTCAAAGAGCCAGCAATGTCTGCGTTTGCAGATGCTTTCGTGGTCATGTGACAGGCACATGGAACACTTTTACCTTTCCCACCAAAGCAGTACCTATTCATCTACTTGCAATTTCTTGCTTTCAAACTGCTAGACTGGCAGGAGCTGGGAAAGACTATGGGCGCTCACTCTGTCATGCAGCACTCGGGTCTTGACCTGCCAACCTTCAAGCTCTGCATTTCAACCATTTACACACCATGGCCCTGCTATACCACAAAAATGCAGACTCTGATGCACCCCTTTAGTAACAACCGTGTTTTTCCGATTCACCTACATTTAAAAACATTTATACAATCAACAAATTATACTGCACTTCTATGCATGCCTATATGAAGCAAAGTGAAAGCTAGGGTGGATGATACCTTTAACAGGCTACTCAATAAATCATAAACATAAACTAGCTTCCAACCCCCACACAGATGTTCATCCAGTTAGGCATCCAAGAGTTGGGGGTGGTGTGCAACAAACAAAGAAGTTCCATAAATCAGGATGATGTTTCAGCCAAATTTCCTTGTTTAGATCTACTTCCCAAATGGGAGGTGAGTGGTAGGGTGCAGCCCACTCAGGTCAGAGCTGTAGATTTTGGATTTCCCCTCTGCTAGTGTGAACTGCAAAGGTCTCTCCATTTTGTTATTCAAGCAAATCACCTTCCACTGCAGTTCAGTGGGGATAACTTCCCCCTAAAGCACAGGACTATAATCTCAAAGTGGGCTATTTTTGGCGCACTACACCAGTAATCCCCAAAAGCTCTCCACCGGAAGCTTATGGCACACGTTTCTTTCAAAACACTGGTATCTACCCAACACACACGCACACACACACACACACACGCACACACACACACACAGGGCTCTAAATCCCATCAGAGCCAGTAGCACTTCTTTCTGTAAGTGTCATCTGTGATTTTTTTCAACAGTTTGTTATCAAGTTCATTTTGCCTCCGAAATTAATATAATCATTTCTTGCTTTTGTTTTTTGACATTCTAATTGTACATTTCCAAAACTAGATACAGTTGTACCTTGCTTAAAGAGCATAATGCGTTCCACAGGATTGCTCTTTAAGCGAAACACTATTGTAAATGATCAATTGTGGGGAGGGATTGTGAACCCCAATTTATTTGTTAGGTGAGTTTTTGGTTGGTTTTATTTGTTAAGTGTAGCGAACATTCAGAGAAAATTCTACTCTTTAAGTGAGTTACTCTTTAAGCGAGGCGCTCCTTATGTGAGGTTTGACTGGCCTGCACCCAAAATGTTGTGAACTCAGTTCTCAGAGGGATCAAGGCTGACTCAGCCTTACAAGGTCGGTAAAATGAATACCCAGCATGTTTGAGGCAAAATGTTCTAAGCACTTTGGGGCAATATAGAAGTGTAATTACTATTCCAACATATGCTTCAATGAATATAAGATAAATGCACCAACCCAAAAGGATTTAGTTTATAGGACTCAGGACCTTAAAGGGTACACTATCTAAGTCCACTGGTTCAGATCCAGGAAAGGCTTCATGGCAAGAACAAAGATTCTTGAGAGTGTACAAGAACTAAACCAAATTAGAAGATGGAGGAAGGAGTTCACCCGACAAAGAACAACATTTCTTTTGTGTCCAGATCAAACCCTGGACTGCCAAAATAAAGCCACTTTCTTGGCTTTGTCATTGGCCAAACTTAAAGTCTTCATCAGTAACTGGCAGGCAAGTAAATGAGCCGGATTCTGTATCTCTCCACATTCACACAGCATGTTGTTGTCTGCCAGCAGCCCCCACTTGAGCTTGTTGGTCTTGCATTTAGGGACTCCAACCCTCAGCCTCCAAGTGATGTAGGGGAGGTTTAATGTTGTTCCTTGTCCAGCGAGCATCTTCCTCCACCTTCTAATTTGGTTTTGCTCTTGTGTACCCACAAGAGGAGGGACTGCAGTGGCTCAGTGGTTAAGACGCTGAACTTGATGACTGGAAGACCAGCAACTCAGCAGTTCGAGAACTGAGTATTATATGATGGAGTGAGCTTCTGTCTCTGTCCTAGCTCTCTGTTGCATGACCACGGAAACATCTGCAGCCGCAGACAGCGCTGGCTCTTTGGCTGTAAAACAGAGATGAGCACTGAGCCCTAGAGTCGAATATGACTAGATTTCAAGCAAGGGTGACCTATCCTCAAGAACAAACAAATCAGCCATGTGATCCATATTAAAAAACAAATGTAGAAGGTGGTGATACCTCTTTTTGAATCATTAAACAAAAAAAAAGTCATTGTGAGCTTTCCTAATTCAAGATCACTACTTCAGGCACGCAAAGGCAGGGAAATCATGAATGAAAGTCCAAATGTTCATGGCAATGCTGGTCTGCTTGCCAGGTTCCATTCTAAAATAATCTACCCTCAAGAGCTGAGGTGCCCAAACTTTTCAGGCCGTGGGCCAGCCATGTGGTTCAGTGGGCCGGCAACATGGTTCCTCCCACTTGAAGCGGAAGTAAAATGCACCTTGCAATCTGTTTTGCAACAGGATGAGATAGAATTTAAACTGCCATTTTCTCTGCTTAAACCAGGGGTACCCAAACTACAGCCTCCGAGCCAGATTCGCCCCTGACACAAATTCATCCAGTCCATATGGGCGTGTTTTACTTCCGTTTCCACGAGCAACAAGGGCGACGTGGGCCTGATGATCTGGCGTTGGGGGCCTGATCTGGCCCACAGGCTGTAGTCTGGGCACCCCTGCTCAAAAGTGTTTGTAAAAAGGACAACATTAAAGGAGGCTAGAGATGAGGCTCAACCTCCTTTACGTCACTCGGGGGACCCTGAACAGGCAAACGGGGTCGGAGTCCCTAAAATGCAAGACCAAGCGTTGTTTGTTGTTGTTGTTCAGTCGCACAGTCGATTCCGACCCTCTGCGACCCCATGGACCATTGCCCGCCAGGCACTCCTGTTCTCCACCATCCCCCTCAACTCGCTGAGCTCTGTGCCCATTGTCTCCACAACACCATCTAGCCATCTCATTTTTGGCCACCCCCTTTTTTTTTTGCCCTACACCTTTCCCAGCATCAAGGCTTCCTCAAGCGAATCCTCTCTTCTCATTTGATGTCCAAAGTACCTTAGCTTCATCTTCACAATTTGACTTTCTAAGGAGCATTCTGGGGTTGATTTCTTCTAAGATTGACCTATTTGTTCTCCTCGCTGTCCAGGGGGGGCTCTCAAAACTCTCCTCCAACACCACATCTCAAAGGTGTCTATTCTTCTGCGCTCAGCTTTCCTAATGGTCCAGCTCTCACAACCATACATTGCCACCGGAAATACCATTGCTTTGACTATGCGAATTTTTGTTTTCAATGTGATGTCTCTACTTTTCACTATGCTCCCCAGGTTTCTCATTGCTTGCCTCCCAAGAATCAGTCGCCTTTTTATTTCATGGCTGCAATCTCCATCTGCAGTGAGCTTAGATCCTAAGAAAGTAAAATCTGTCACTGCTTCTACTTCTTCCCCATCTATTTTCCAGGGACTGATAGGGCCTGTTGCCATTATCTTGGTTTTCTTGATATTGAGTCTCAAGCCAGCTTTTTCACTTTCTTCTTTCAACCTAATCAGGAGCTTCTTTAGGTCCTCCTCACTTTCTGCCATTAGGGTGGTATCATCTGCATATCTCAACCATACATTGCCACTGGGAATACCATAGACCAGTGGTCAGCAAACCTTGGCTCTCCAGCTGTTCTTGGACTTCAGTTCCCAGAAGCCTTGATCAGCAGGAGTGCTGACTTGGGCTTCTGGGAGTTGAAGTCCAAGAACACCTGGAGAGCCAAGTTTGCAGACCCAAGCGTGGAGGAGAAGAACTTGCCTTGCCAGCCCCTTCTGCAAACGCACGGCCTTATAGAGGACCGTCCACACGACCACGTGTCCGGGCACCGTCTCCCCAGCCGCTCCTCCTCTTCCCGGCTCCCCTCCGGGGAGGCTCGGCCCCTTTCCCGCGCCCGCAGCCCCTTGGCGCCAAAGGCCGCCTATATGGCACGGGAGGGGGGCCAGAGAGGGTGGTGCGCAACGGGGGCGCGGGTGAAGGGGGGCCTCGGGGCTTTTTCGCTTGCAACCCTGCACTCCCAAGCCGTCTCCCACTGCCGCAGCGGGCGGGGGCGTTTTGGAAAAATAAAATTAAAAAGCCCCAAGGAGACCCAACAACTCTTCCCGGCCTCTCCTCCTCCTCGCCCCGCGCCCCGAGCCGCAGTGCATGCTTACCTTGTGGCTCTGGGGCGGGCAGCAGAAGGAGCCACGGGTGGGTGCAATGGCCCAGGCCCGGGCTAGGGGTTGTTGAGGGCGGCGGGGGGGGCTCCTGTTACGCGTCGCCCACCATGGGGCTTCCCCGGAGCCCCTTGGCGCCGCCTCTGCGCCCCCCGGTTTGGAAGCGCGGCCCCCGCGCGTCGCCCTTGCAAGCCCGCCGGTGCCTCTCTCCAGCAGGCCAGGCGGCGGCACACAAGGAGCCCTATTGTATTATTGACACCGCGGCTCCCAGGCTCCTCCTCTTCCCTTTCCCTTCTTTCCCACCCTGGTAAAGCAGCCGCGGCGGCAACTTCCACCTCTTCCTTCCTTTTTTTTTGGGCCCGAGCCCAGCCTGGGACTGGGTGGCACCTGCGTGCCCGGAGGAGGAGGGGGATGGCACCGCCATCCGCTTCCTTCCTTCCTTACTCCCTTCGCGTTTACTCGAGAGTAAGCCGCATCATTGGCTCAAGTGGTTCATGCGGGCAGGGCAGCAGCTCGGTAACCGGGTACTTGCACGACGGAATGAGCTCCCGTCTCTGTCCCAGCGCCTGCACAGTGATGGGATGTTGTAACAGGTTCTCACCAGTTCGCCAGAACCGGCAGTAACTTTTCCCAGTGTCCCAGAGAACTGGTAGCAGCTTTTGGGGGGAACCACCTTCGGGGCTTACCTTTTCACTGGTTCCCCCACCACTGCTCATGTGCACCAAGCACTTGGTGTGCATGCATGTCTACAGTGCTTGGCGCTTATGCACAGCCTCCTTACTGTCCTCCTTGCTGTCCTTGTGTTGTGGGTGGGTGGGTTGAGGGGTGTGCGTGTGTGTGTGCTTATTATTATTATTTATTTTTTTCTTTGGCTCCGCCCACAGTGTCATGATGTCATCTCCGCCCACACTGATGACATCACGGTGGGGTAGTAAAAAATTTGGCATCCCACCACTGGTGTGTGTGCTTATTTTTATTTTATTATTATTATTTATTTTTTTCTTTGGCTCCGCCCACAGTGTCATGATGTCATCTCCGCCCACACTGATGACATCACGGTGGGGTAGTAAAAAATTTGGCATCCCACCACTGGTGTGTGTGCTTATTTTTATTTTATTATTATTATTATTATTTTTTTCTTTGGCTCCCCCCTCAGTGTCATGATGTCAGCTCCGCCCACACTGATGACATCACGGTGGGGTAATAAAAAATTTGACATCCCACCACTGGTGTGTGTGCTTATTTTTATTTTATTATTATTATTATTTATTTTTTCTTTGGCTCCGCCCTCAGTGTCATGATGTCATGATGTCATCTCCGCCCACACTGATGACATCACGGTGGGGTAGTAAAAAATTTGACATCCCACCACTGGTGTGTGCTTATTTTTATTTTATTATTATTATTATTTATTTTTTCTTTGGCTCCGCCCTCAGTGTCATGATGTCATGATGTCATCTCCGCCCACACTGATGACATCACGGTGGGGTAGTAAAAAATTTGACATCCCACCACTGGTGTGTGTGCTTATTTTTATTTTATTATTATTATTATTTATTTTTTCTTTGGCTCCGCCCTCAGTGTCATGATGTCATGATGTCAGCTCCGCCCACACTGATGACATCACGGTGGGGTAGTAAAAAATTTGACATCCCACCACTGACCTAGCAGTTCGAAAAGCAAGAAATTGCAAATACCACTTGGGCGGTAAGGTAAACAATGTTCCATGTACTCCGGTGTCTCTAGGCATGCCTGCCACATGCCCACGGGAACGTCTGCAAACGCAGGCAGCGCTGGCTGTAAACAGAGATGAGCACTGAGCCCGTGAGTGGCTGGTGAAGAAAACAAAAAAGAGGCTTTTTTCACTACATCCAAGTTACTATAATGAGAACATATACACGGAAGGGGTCCATCCGTGTTGGAAGATGCAAAATTGTGGAAACCAGACACTTCCTGTCTTCTGCTAGCAAGGACTCTTAAAACTGGAGATTGCAAAAGGGCAGCTGGCATAATTTCAGAAAGGCAAGAGGTTACACTTGGAACATGTTTTTTTCCAAGTAAAAGCAACCATTGAGATGAACAGAGACCAAGTTGAGAGGTCTAGTGGCTAATAGCTAAAATTTTAATTTGTTATTAAAATACCTCTTCTACCCAAAAGGGTTCTTAAAGCAATAGACAATAAGAGCAATAAATGTGTTGTTTAAAAATAGAACTTTAGAAGCAATTCATTTGTATTAAGGATGTAATCATTCTACCAGCTTACTAAGTACAGCATATGAAGAGCTTACTTTACAACTACAGTATAATCTTAATATATTGGAGGTACAGGTACCGTTGCTCATTTTTCTCAAAGGAAAAGAGGTGGAGGGGCAGATGTATTAAAAGTACATAAATACACAGTAATCTTTTATCAAGGTATCACATTAATTTTCTATTTCGTACACTGCTTTTTTCAACATATTTAGGGAAGCATGGATGCCCACAACTCATAGCATCAGGTCATAGAGGCAGCCTTGTGCTGGAATAGCGTGTGGTGCTGCAGTAAATTTAACAATTTCCTATTCTATGGCCTATATCAGTGATGGCGAACCGGTGGCACTCTGAGCCCTTTCTGCGGGCACCCATGCAGTCACCCCAGCACAGTTTACCCGCCACTCTGTCCAGCAGCCCAATGGGAGTGTTTCCTTCCTCCCCCAGCACAGAGTTCACCCCACCTCTGCTCAGCAGCCCCATGGGAGCACTTCCTCTGCCCAGGAACCCAGTGGGAGTGTTTCCTTCCTTTCCTTTTGTTATGTTGGCACTTTGAGATAAATAAGTGGGTTTTGGTTTGCAGTTTGGGCACTCAGTCTAAAAGGTTTCCCATCACTGGTCTATATTATGGAAATTGTTGCATTGGAAAGCAGCCAACTCATATTTAGTCATTACTTGTACAGTATTAACAGAAAATCCAGTGTGAATGAGTAGAACTGAAGGTAACATGAACTAACTCACTGTGCTATGGCAGAGGAATACAAATTGTGACTCTTGGCATTTCCCTATAAACTGCCATTTGCAGCAAATGGTACTGGATAAGGAGATAAATTCAAGCTGTGATCTGAACACTTTCTTGGTAGAAGAAAGATAAGGCATGGCAGTCCTTAAATACAACAGGAATACTTAAATATGAGTTAAAAAGGTATATCAGAGAGTAAACAAAACAGCAAAAAAAAAAAGACAACTATTGTGGCACCTTAAAGACTAACTCCTGTATTTAAATGTAAGCTTTCGTCGACCACTTAACTCGGTCCACGAAAGTTTACATTTGAATACAGGAGTCACTCTGATATGTTTGCACAGACTTTTTACTGCTACCAGTAAAAAAGGTTTGACAGCAACACTATCAGCCTAGAAAGGAAGTTATAATCACAATGGCCTGTCATCCTAAACTTCAAACAAAGATAAAGAGTTGGCAGGGGTAGGTAACCAAACCTGCAGACTGCACTTACTTCACATTATCAGCTTTTAACAAAATACGAACAACAATGCAGCAGGAAGAGTTTAGAGCAGGACTCAGATTCTAAGGGCAAAGCTTCCAAATACCTGGCATAATTAACTCCCTAAAGAGGAAAGCATTTGAGTATTAAATTAAGTGTTGCTCTGGTCAGTTAGGAACTGCAATTCTCTACTGTGACTTTACTGCAGATCACTGTATGCCTAATACAAGAGAAACTTAGCTGCAGAGTTAACCAATCATGTTGATAACAGCAGAAGTAGTATTGTTTTTCTGTTCCTCCAGCTACACTGATATATTTATATTGTCTGAAGCTTGAAATACTTTTACACAAAAGCTAAAATCAGAGCTGAGTCACGTTTTCTGTAGTTATGTAAAACAAAGTCGGCTCTTTCCAATGGACAGATAATTCTGACATAATGAACATATGTATATTCCATTCATGAAATTCACATGCAAAAAAGTGCCAACCCAACGTAGGATACCTGCAGTTGTAACTCATTAAATGTATGTATGTCCAGACATCCTGCTACGGTAATGGAGTAGACCGTGCAGCCAGTGACTCAACACTGTTGGGCAGCAGTAAATAACCTTACTCCCTAAAAGGGTGGGGTAATGGACTCCTCAGTGGAGGAAATACCACTGGAAACCATCATATTGGGCCCAATGGCAAAATAAGTGGAGGAGGAACCACTTCACTATTCTAATTCTCAATGGTCATGGAAGCCATGCCAGATGGACTGGCTGTGAAGGTGCACCTTGTCAATATCCTCAAGGCTGTAGTAGTCCGGGTGTCAAATCCTGCATGTCTCATTTCATATGTGCTGCAGGAGATGGCTCCGTGATCACAGTGTGTGGGTCATTTCATGGCAAGCTTGGCTCTACCTTAAACAAATTTATTTATTACAACTTGTACCTTGCTTAAAGAGCATAATGTGTTCTACAGGACTGCTCTTTAAGCGAGTTTGCTCTTTAAGCGAAACACCATTGTAAGTGACCAATTGTAACTTCTGTTGGGGGGGGGGGGTTGCGAGCCCCGATTTATTTGTTAGGCGAAGCAAACATTCAGAGAAAATTCTGCTCTTTAAACGAGTTACTCTTTAAATGAGACGCTCTTAATGCGAGGTTTCACTGAATTTAGATTTGCATGGCCGCCCAATCACCAAAGCGGCTCCAGGCAGCTCACAATTCCATTGCACACAACCCTGTATAAAAAGACCCAACATATCATTAAAAACCTTACATAAAACACTTTGTTAAAATCTTTGTAACAAATAAACTAAACAGATAGACTAAGAACCTGGATGGCAATTAGCATGTTCATATCAACCAACAAGCGGAGGGAGGGGGCTGTTCCTCTCTGCTCTCCACACCTGTTGGGCCAGACATCTTCAGCCCTTTCCTAAATTCTGGTTGAAGACAAAGGTCCATCAGAAGGAGGTTCCAAAGGACCGGAACAGATACCGAAAAGGCCCTCCGGATGGTCATCAAGGGCTGCCCCATATAGCGCGTGTTACAATAGTCCAACTGGGAGGTGATCAGTACGTGAGTGACCATGAGCAAGGAGTCCCAGTCCAGGAATGGGCACAACTAGCGTATCAGGAGAACCTGTGCAAAAGCCCTTCTGGCCATGGCTGCCAGCTGTTCCTGGAGCAGGAGTCATGAGTCCAGGAGGACCCCCAGATTGTATGCTGGGTCTGTGGGGCAAAAGCACCCCATCTAGTACCAAAGGTGGTAACTCCTCGGACAAACTAGGGCCCCCTATCCACAGCCACTCAGTCTTGCTGGGATTCAGATGTAGCCCGTTGTCCCCCATCCAGACCCTCACAGCCTCCAGGCACCTGGATAAGATGTCGACCTTAACATTTGGATCACCACTGGTGGAGATGTACAATTGGGTACCTAACCCTGTGGGAATGGATGATCCCACCCAGTGGTTTCATGTAGCTATTAAATAAGATATTAAATTCACGTCAATGGCATATTTCCTGAGACACATCCATCAACTGTGAAAAATATTTTCAGGAAAAAATGCATACTCAGACATGAGTAGCAACTACTGACGACGACAATTCATTAAATGGGCAATAATTTATATATGGGCTGAATACAAGTTGTCTCAGTGGGAAAACTCATTACACTCATCAAAATCATAGTTCAGAAGACCATAGAAATTCTACGCTTCTCTGAAAAGTTTACCATGTTCTTGAGCTAAGTAAATTGATTTGCAATATGGATGTCAGTTGCCCCACAAGGCATGAAAGCAAGTTATGTTCATGCAGATAAGCAATTTGCTAGACATTTCTACTGCAAAGTGGAGGATGCCTCTTTGTCCCTGTCATGCTTATAGAAGTTAGATTTGATAGTGCCACACTTCTCTGGCTTTGGCAAGTAGACAGAGGGGCGTGGTGGACTAGCTTCCATGGATAACAGTAGTATGAAAAACATGCATGATGATGTACAGTACTGTACTGCCTCATATTCAACTAAAAAATTCTAAACTCTCCAAAGAACATTCTAATCAAGCTTTTAGGAATCTCATCAGAAGATGATACTGGCCAAAATTCTATTAGTGTCTGCATCTGCATAACTTGTTACAACTAATTTGTTGTACATTTCAAATACTAATAGAGTTTTTTAAGTCCATTTAAAATATTTAAATACAGTATAGAATTAATAGAATCCAAAACTTGCTTTGATGTCCCAAAAACAAGAATACAGAACTTTGTCTAAGAATAACAACAATTTCTTCTTCCATATTCCAGGGAGATTTAAGCCTCTCAATCTCAGACTAAATTTTCTGTATTTTGAATAAAATCAGATCTTAATAAACTAGATCCTGCAATTTTTACATGAACTGATTACATAATAATGACATCTGACATTCTGTCTCAGATTTGGAAATTAGAAATAACATAGAACAGGTTTGTTTAGAGCAAAATAATTCATTCTATATAAATAAAAGAGAACTTTTAATTTAAATATTTATTATAAACCGTATTTCACAAGTACTAGAGAAGCTGCATATAAAAGCCATAACATAAAAAACCTTGGTAAAGCACTTACTGGAGTATGATATCAAAGAATTAACTGACAAGTTTTATCTAAATTATATGCAATAATAGATAAGAAATGTTTAATTCACAAATTTCAAAACTTTAATAAAGTCCTTTATACTAAAAGTATAAAAAGAAATAAAGGAATGTAATAAAAAGCATTCACTGATTTGACAAATTGATGCTCCCCACGTATTGCAGAGATTTCTTTTGATAAAAAGCAAAATTTGGTAGTCTCTATCCAGCATAAAGTGCTACTGTAGGAAATAAACCCTTATTTACATACAAGTGATAGCTATACAATAAATGAATTAAAAGTAACTGTATCACTGATTTTATAGACCTCAATACAGCTGAGGACTTTGTGAAGTATGCATTGTATTTGTTCAAGTTTATTTAAAGCAAATTGCCATGGCTAAAAACAATCATATTTACTCTAGTACTCACTTCACGTGATACTAACTGCATTATCAGCTAAATTTTCATAATCGTCATAACATTCAAAACCAGTACAAGGTTCTGCACATTCTACTTTGTTCATAACTAAGACAGTCAACTGTACTGTTTAAGCATACAGATGGGCCCCAAACAATGATTTCATTCAAAATCATAAATGATTCCAAAATTCTCCAAAAATATTTGTACATGATTTGCAAGCTTATTTGGATCATACATACAGAAGGAACCAGAAGTGCAAACTTCTCACATTCCTGCAAACACTATTTCTTACAAATTTAAGAGATTTGGCTAAACTCTCATTGCAAGAATCCAAAGCAGGACTTCCAGACAATTATCAACAAGAGCTAAAAGTCCCCATGCTTAATTTTTCAATCGGAAGCAGGAGCAATTCCTTGAATGCATCCGCAAACCTAAATTCTAAAGCTGCTTATCAGGTCCCACCACAAAAGTTGCTAGAAGTAAAAAGTTAGTCTAGAACCTGATCACCAGGAATTTTAGAGTAAAAAACATAACTGAGTTTTTTTAACCTCTGCTACATAAAAGTTTATTAATCTGCTAATAAAGTTTTCTTTGAAAATTGGATTTAATTTGGTTAAAATCAATGTACATATATACCAGGCTAACTTTTTAAAAGCTTATCAAAGGTACCATTATAAGTTAAAACACTTTGCATATCACAACATTTAAACATAATCAAGAAATAATTAGAAACCGTGAGCTGAGGATTAAACTGGATTTGTAAACATATCTGAATTGTCTTCTTTGTGGGATGCATTCCATTTTATAAAATGATGTGAAGAGATGAGGAGATTCTTCTTTTCCTTCAAAACATGACACTATTCAGAGTGCTGTAGAGACTTAATGTATCCTTAACTCATTGAAATGATCACATCTGAATAGGATGCTTCTGCTTGTTCACATTCCCATCTGCATATCCGCAAAGTTATAAAAATTGTCTATTTCCCTGGAAGCAGATGTCTTGTCCTCTGATACAAAAACCTGTATTTCAGAATAAAGAGGAAAGTACTGTTAGTATAAAAACTCACCAGGAACTGATAGCTTTTTACACCAGGACTCTATAAAAAGGATTATTCTGGTGAAACACTTCTATTATTAATAAGTCAATTAGTTAAAAACCCACTTAAATACTGGGCAGAAACCATGATTAATACCAAAGCTACTGTGAACAATTATTTTAGTTTTCAGTTTCCTATCAGGATTTCATTTCTCAACAGAAAAGTTTCATGTTCTCCATTCTCTTCAATGTGAGAAGAGATTCTCTTGAATATGAAAGAAGATGGGGGAATAAGGTTTATTATTCACTCAAAAAACCAATGTGGTAGAATCCAAAAATGCTGAACTAAGACTAGGGACACCAAGATTCACTTCCTCACTTTTATGAACTGACTGGATGGTGATGAGTCAACTGTCACTCACAAACTTAAGTTCCTCTCCTACTTGAGCCATGCATGATGCAGGTTGCTCTGAGTTTTTCAGAGGAAGTAGAAAAAGTTTTGAAAAGATAAATTCAGCACAGATACTTTCCTCCATAATGAACAAAGTGTTCTTATGAACATGTAGAGTTCAATGGAAAACAAAACCCTACAGCAACCAGAAATAACATTTGTTCTAAGAAAAAATGATGAATATATACAGCTACTAACCTTAGTTCCACTGAAAACATTAGCAACAGTATCTTGACAGGCTGCTACAGAACCATCTCCATTGATCTCAAGAGCAACAACAGGACCTAGAGAGGAAAATTCATTTTAAAATATACTTCTGCTTTATTTAGGTTTGTATGCAGTTGTGTCTTGGCAATAATAAAAAGGACACACCTTCCCTTGCTGCAACCCTGTATATTACCCCAAATTTGCACCAGAGATCTGGGGCATAAATGGAGGAGATTTGGAGGGATTATAGGATGGAGGAGGGAATCATACTGTGGAAGCAAGAGAGTGCTGTTTAAATAGTAGTACATTTTTAAGGATAACCCTATAACTGCTATTATGCCTGAGAAACTAGATAAATACCTGTACAATATTCTACTTTCCCTACTACAGGCTTTAAAAACCAAGCTTCTGCCAAACAGTAACCAGCAATGTAAACCAGTATGTTCATACCCATTAGTGGGTGTTTCTAGAAATGATTAGAAAAACTTCAACACCATTATTTTACTAGTGATTTAAAAATCCTAGTTAATCACAGCTTAACCAATGAAAAAAGCCAGGAGAAATGTCACCTGGTAACAGAGCCTGTTCTAATATCACTCTATATGAGGAAGCCCAGAACATGGATGCATCTATCAGTAGACTATCATTTCTGAACCTTGGGACCCACTTGAAAAGTGAGCTTTCTAATGGGCTTTAGGGAGAAGAATCTGACCAACTATACTCCCATAGAACTGAAGCAGCAGGAACTCTGGTACCCCAAGGAAGGATCCAAAACGGAAGTCCTTGAGGAAGTCCTCTAGGGTTGAGGCTTCCCTGGGTGACAAGCCTCAACCCTAGAGAGTGACCCCTGGTGGAAGACAGCATTGTTTTGGGACTTAGGGGCTATAAGAGAGGCCTTGCAGGAAGAAGACAATAGAGTAAGTGGTAGAGACAAGAAGACCTGATCCAGAGGTGGTGGTAGGAGGAGGATCCTGGGGAGATGCTCTAGAAAAGTCATCCAAATGGTATTAGACCAAAGTCTAAATTCCCAAGGGCTCTCTCCTGCCAGAGGGTTGGGAGTATATCTCTAAAGATGACCCTGAAGAGGAATGCTATGTAACTCCCGATCCCCTTAGACAAGATAGACAAAATCTCTTCCATATCATCATATTCAGGGGAATGTAACCAGTGGAAGGAGAAACATCACCAGGAACAGTCAAGCCCAGGAGAACCAACAGACATGCAGCTAAGATGATGGCGGAGGCATCTTCAGTAAGCCTGACAAAGCTGGAAGGTAGCAAACCTAGCTAAAACCAGGCAGGAGAAAGCTGACCACCACTGCCCTCAGTGTGGGCGTACCTGCCATCTCTCCTAAGGCCTCCTTTTATAATGCCCACACAACCAAAACAATTAATGGACTCTGAAGTGTTTTCTGGAGGAAAACCTGGGGCCTGCATAGTGAAGAGAACCAGTCCAGACTGTTTAACTATTAGTGTTTCCTCTCATTTCTTTGCAACCACTTGTGTTGTTCTAAATCAGGGATTCTCAACCTGTGGCCCGCAGGCCAGATGTGACCCGTGGTGCCATTTAATGTGGCCCCCGACCACACCAGGAAGTGCCATGTAATGGAAGAAGGGCAAAATGGCTGTCCAGCCCCTGAAGCTGTCTGTAGCTCAGTCAATTAGCTTTATGTCTCCCCAAGCCATCTGCATAAATGATTGCTCAGAACTAATTCTCTATTCCTACAAAGCATCTCTAGCACTGTGACAGTTCTTATCTTTGAAGGATAAAATACAGCTACAGTACTGTACAGTATTTTGAATTTTGAGGGCAATCCCACGGTTACAAGTTTGATTATATACCATAATTCAAATCTTCAAAGAAAAAAAATCTACTTTATGACCTGTCTGCATTGAGACAGCAATTGCTAATTGCCAGCGATGAAGGAGAGAGGGAGGAATGTCCCACAAGAGATAATACTTATTGAATAATCCTGTAGGCCAATGGGAAGTTTACTCACCAGGCTAGGGGGCAGTTTTTGAAATGAAATATTTTCTACTTCTGTGTTGGCACTTTCACAAATTCCGCATAATGCTTTTATCCAGTAGAAGTCAGGAGAAAAGTCTTTACCAAAAAAAAATTTTCCACCATTGGGATGACATTCTCAGAGCAATTTTCAGTAATTAAAAACTTGCAATTTGTTGCTTCTGAACTGCTAGGTTGGCAGGAGCTAGGACACAGATGGGCGCTTATTCTGTCATGCAGTACCCAGATCTCAAACTGCCGACTTGCCAGCCTTCCAGCTAACAAGGCGAGCTTCTTAACCACTGAGCCACTGCAGTCCCTTTTCTACACAATGAAAGGCTTACATGGGAGCCACAGTACAGAATTAGGAAGTGTTTAATTTTTGAAAATTGCTCTGCCCTCTCCAGGTGTAGTTGCATTGAGATTTCAGCCATAGAGTCTGTGAGGTATTAAGTGCTGATTACCAAATAAGAGAAGAAAACCCCATTTGAATCCCTTTTAGAATGTAGGAGTATATTGAGAGTTATAAAGGAAGTTGTAGCTTGGACAGTAATTAGATATACATTAAGATTCAAAAATATCAAATGTGGATTAATGAAAACCATTTATTATGGTGCTGTCCTTGTAATTGGCATTCAAGTGTATGAGGACAACTGTCTCTCTGTAGGATCCTGCCATCGAGATTTAGTCAATGCCAATATTTATTGAGTACTAAATCAATTTTCAGTTTTATTCTCCCCATGGGAATCTTACAGGTACACACATTTGCTTTTTTGAATTATAATTCTCAATAATCCCCAAACAGAAAAGTCAGCAGCCAAATCTACACATCTCCTGAACCCACCTAATTTCATGCTTTGAGGAAAAAAATGTTTTGTGTGCCTTACTTCACATTACCTCTGTGCCCAGGGGGGCAACAAGTGGGCTGCTATAGGCAAAAAGGCAGCTCCTGTTCACTAGTGGCCAAGAGCCCCAAATACTTTTCTTCTGTGTTATTGCTGCATAGTTATTATTACTTTGAAGGGCAACTCAATATGTTTTCCAAAAGACATGATATAAGTACTCCAAATTTCATCAACTGTAAATGTTATTTTGAACAGTTCAAAAGGTCATAATCAAATGCAGTACATTTTATCTACATTAAGGTGTACTGGAAAACAACTCTTCAATCTCACAGATTTAAAATATTATCCAAAAGCAGTACATAAGCATGTCTGAATTTTACAAACTTTGTGACCACTATCTTCTGGAATTTATTTATTTATTTATTTATACCCCGCCCTTATCCGAGGACTCAGGCAGCTTACAATTTAAAACAATTAAAACAATTAAAAATACAATAATTAAAATAGAAATTAAGATTAAAATTAAAAAATTAAAAATATTTCACATCAGTGATAAATTGCCAGCTAGGTATATAATCCAAATTTAACCAAGGTTGCTAGGCTTGTCCTAAAATGGATTTTAAAAGTTTATTGCGATATTACTTCAATTCCCATTATACCTTGTCTTAATCATGATCCAAAAAGATATCTGCGTGGAATTTAGAATAGTCTCACCTTTTTCAAGTAAAGGAATGAATTCAGCTGCACTTTCCTGGAACACTCTACGAGCATCATCAGCTTTCATTAAAACCTCTTTAGTTTGAATCAGCCAAAAGCCTTTGTCCTTCATCTGTTGAATTATAACAAAGATTATAACTTCATATACTGTATGACAGGTAGACATTAATGCTTAAAGGCTGGTGCCCAAGATGCACAATAAATGAATCAGCTAACAATATTAATACTCTCTTATTTATGCAATTGCTTATTTACTCAAGAAAAACTCCATCATTCATCTGAACCTAGGTTTTAACCACAGCTTAATGTACCATCTTCAAAACAGAAACCTTGAGCACCATCAAGACCAAGTATACAAATTCTGCACCTTTCTACAGTTCATGCAATTTCTCTCTGAGGTAAAGAAGCTAGAAAAGGTCTTATAAATCAGTGGGAAAGATGACTGCCATCACCTTTGACTGGGCAAGTCACTTCAAATAATTTCTTGTATAAATGCTAAATTATTTCCTCTCAAAGTTCTTTCAATGAGATATTAATTTTTACTAGTCCAGTCACTGAACTAGTCCAGTCACTAAAAATTAGGTCTCTCAATTACTCTAACAATGAACATCACTAACAGAAGTGATGTGATTTCTCATGTAACAGATGGAAATAAAGAACAAATTCTTTTAAATCTAGGGTTCTTTTTTATCATGTTATCCAAATCTACTCAACTTTCAGTTGTTGCCTGACTCATTCCTTTCCTGATGTCCTTAGAACAAGCAACAGATGCATATTTTGAGTAGATGTAAAAAAAAAAAACCTACCCAGTTCACAGATCAAGTGGGGGATATCCAACTCTTCCTGTATTTACTGACCTTTCTCCAGTAGTCTGGGAAATAGAAGTAGGCTATAGGATAAACCTATTGCATCTGAAATCTGATACATCTCCCAAAAAGCCCTACATCACCATTATATATTCTTAGACTGCAAAGCATCTGTTACTATGTAGAAAGAGGAAATACATTTTACAGACGTGGCTAGAACATCAGAGTTTGATTAAACCAAATATGATTTTGCAGCAACCATTTAGAATTCACACAAAGATTTAGCACTTTAACATTAGTCTATGAAAAAGTTAAGGAGCTTCTAGTGAAAATGCACAATGTGTGAAACGATGTTCTTCTTACCTCATCAATTAACTTTCTAGCATTGGCTGTTGTATAATCTCCAGCAAAGAATACTACCAGACAAGACTCTTCACTGTGCTTTGGACGTCTCCCGTGCGTTACTGGAATAATACTTCTGCTGGCATCAGTTGAAATCCTGACCGCTTTCAGGTCATCAGAGGCTGGCAGTGGTACGAAGTCCTGAACTAATGTATCCTCAGCTAAAAGGCTCCAGTTGTTCTCTCCTGAGATTGGTGTGAAGTCATGGATATTGCTCCATGTATTGTTAAAAATGCTCAGCCCTGCATCTTTCAACTGCAAAGCAAGCTCTGGATAATAGTACTGGAAACACCCAAACTTCATACCTGTGGAGGACTCAATAATAGGTTGGGTAGCACAACACAGAAGCACATCCAACTTTCTACAGTCCCGGGTACGAAACTGTTGGCAAGCCACGACACATTTACAATCTTTGCAGTCACGGAAAAATACACTGCCTTTTACAGGACCTAGAAAAATTCGGCAGCCCGTACAGTCATCTATAGTAACTGTAGCAGATTGGTCGAAGATGTAGATGTTGCAGTTCTCACATTCCTGAATAACAAACTGCTGTCCTGCAACTTTACCAGGTAAACGTCCTACTGTTTCATCCTTGAGGCCAGTAAACATGTAATCTTTAGGATCAATCTAGAAAGAAAAAAGGAACACAATTAATAAGATAACATACTTGATATGAAAGTGTTATCTTTTAATTAGGCCAGTCACGTAGGAACATACATTGATTAATAACAAGTTTATTTTCTAGAAATACTGGGTATATTTTTAATTCACACCAGTAAACATTCAGAATATTTGGCCAGAATCATATTGTGGCTTTATATGGATGCATATACTGTACTGTATACCAAAGAATTCTTTTAAAAAAACTGAAGAATTTGCTGTTCTTTAGAGTGACATGACACTTTCCAGAAAATCTGTTATAATTAGTCAATGAAGCTGCATTGCTCTTAAGTATTTATTATGACAATATGAATAGGAAAAAAATGGATGTGACTTAGAATATATCAGTACAATGATACTATAGTATGTTCATAGCTAGCAAATCCCATTATAAGTAGCAAATCCTCTTACAACCGGAAAAAAGTTGCAACGGAAATGTGAGGATTTTTAATTCATTATTCTTTCATTACCAAAGCATTGTATAAAAAATAACCAAGTTCTAAAACAATGTTTGCTAAATAAAGGAAAAAAATGCATCAGAAGCTGTGTTCCATCTATGTGTCTTGCTACCAAAACATGAGAGCTGTTTTTGTACAGCTTCAAGGTAGAGATAATTGTGTTAACTGGGGTGAGCAAATACGATCACGAGTTTGTGGCATTTTAAAGCTAACAATTTTCATTTGATATCTTCACTGAGTATACCCACAAAGAGTGCTATAATCTATTAAAGCTTATACAGTACTATGTAATACTTGGTATATTTCTTGTGCCATTAAGTGTTGCATCGTTTTTGCTTCTATTTAGTTTAGCCCCTCTAAAACCAAAACTTTGTCAATTCTTTCAAAGAAGTGATAACAGAACTCATTTCTAGTAGATACCAAAATCACATTGAAGGTTTATACATTTTCATTGATTTGCACAGAAAACAAATATTCTACCTAAGAACCCAATTTTCATTGACTTCCTAGTCTCTATATAGCATTAAAACAATATAGTATGCTGTAAAATATGGAATAAATGACTGGAAACAGAAGCAGCCCACATTGGAAAAATGTAGCTGTAGGTTCCACTAGAAAAACTACTACTATCAGTTCTTTGGGACTACATCTCATATGAATGTTTGTCAAGTAACACTCCGCTGTCTTAATTCCAACCCTCCTTCAAAGTCTTACAACATATTAAACCCATGGCTTGATGTAATCTGTTTGTAAGCTTTAGGGGGCAAAGTTCATCTCATCATGGCTAAATATAAATTTTGGCAGAATAAGGATAGTCTATTTGCAAGTTACAAGGTACAAGAAATAGATTTTCCAGCTTTTTTGTGCTTTATGAAATCAAAACCCATTCATAATACAGTAATACCTCATATAACATTAGTATCGAATAACACTAAAATCGCATAACATTAAGGAATCTGGGGGGAAGAATTGCATCAGATAACATTAAGATCCTATGGGATGCTTCAGATAACAACCGCTAAAGCCTGTGTGGTTACAATGTATCTCTATGGATCCCATAGAGGATCAGATAACACTAAAAATCATATAACACCAAGACTTGTGGAACCAGGTTTTAGTGTTATATGAGGTTTTACTGTACTATATACTCATGATGCATTCATATCAATAATGAAGCATTCAGATATTACCAGAGATAATTCTGGTGCCTAACAAAGAACTGAGGCAGCTAAACAAGTTATATTTCAAATTTTGTTTTGGTTTATTCCTTTTTTGTTTTTGTTTTCTGATATTTCAAATTCAGTTCACCTAAATTTTTGTTTTAAAATTCTGAAGATTTCTGTCAGTAGAGAGAACATTTATGCCATCAGACAAACTGATTAAGCAATGAAAAAGGACAGTACAGTACCTGGTCTTTAATATTGTTTAACTAAACAATTGACATATAATATACAGATTGAAACAGCAGCTTTTAGATCAATTAGTAACTCTATCTAAACAAGATCATTCTAGTTATTACCATTTGAGAATTGTTGGATGTAGCCTTCAACAAGGGAAGCCTTTAAGAGTGTTTGTCTTTTACACAGAGCTCCCCAAATTTACAGCTTAGATAAAAAGCACCCCACCTCAGCTAATGTACCTTCAGGAGAAGCAAATTCAGTACTGTAGAAATATTTAATATTTACATTTTAAAGATATATTGTACCTGCAACCCTTATGAAGAGTACTCTTCTAGAAATACTCAGATTCAAATAAAAGTGTACCACTTCTCTAAGCCTAGTTACTCATATCTATCAGACTTTACATTCCTTAACATCTGTAGTCATTTAAAGGTGCTGCAAACATATAAAGCTAGCAGCTACATTTTCGCCACCTTTAACACTTTTGTTTTGGGTGGAAAAACATGATACAAATCAGTGATGGGATTCAAAAAATTCTACTACCTACTCTGTGGGAGTAGTATGGTGGGCATGGCCAGGGGGAAAGACCTGAATTGCACCCAAATTAGGACTGCCGGTACTTTACGTATTTCAAAACTTGGATGGGCAGGGCCAGCCAGAATTTCTGCTACCGGTTCTGGGGAACTGATGCAAACCTGCTGAAGCCTACTACTGATACAAATTCTATAATTAATAAGTGCTATCTGACATGTTTATTTTCTTCATCAGCCAAGTGTCGTAACCTAGTCTAAATAATGAGTGTTAAGAAATCCAGTTAAAGTAGGTGTCATAACCTCTAAATAAAGAGCATTAAGAAATCCAGTTAATGCAATCAAGCACTCTGTCCAACAGTATACTTTATTGGTGTAGATACAGCCACAATATTATAGACTAGTGACAAGCAAACTGAGTTATAGTATTAATTGTTTTAATCCTAATTCATTTCTTCAAGAGTTCAATGATATTGTCTAGAATATATGAGTTTCTATGTTCATATACACAATGCCTTCCCTAATCAATTTTAGGATGGCCCAAGCAGACTCTTTCAGCCACTATGAATAAAGAATAAAAGATATGGGGAAGGCAGGGCTTTGGCAAAATATCTTAAGAAATAACAAAAATATTACCTAAGTGGCACTTTTAAATCCAATCTTGACATCATAGCAACAGACTGCATATTTGTTAAAATAGATTTCTCCCCTAAAATGTATGTAAAACATTTCTCCCTGCCTACTGGCACTTTACGGAAGATAAATAAGACTGTTGCATGACCACTTTAATTATTTATTTAAACTGGCAAGTGTTACTGAAAGATTCCCATTTTCTAGACTTGTTGGCATTTTAGATTCCTCTGAGCAGAGTCAACCACAAACGGTCACTGAAAAACTGAAATGCAGTTCTTGAGAACCATAAGAGGAAGTGAGTCAAAGCTTACAGGGAAGTCACGTCCTTCAAGTTAACACCAAGGAAAAGCATACATGATCTCAATGTTCCATGTTTCTGCATTTTTCAAATGTTTGATTCAAAAACAGCTGAACTAAAATATCAAGGCAGTCAAGAAAAAACATAAGTTTTATATTGTCTAAAGGAATTATTTGTGCACACCATGGAAAGAATGAGCTAGTTACCAACAAATACAAAATCGTTTGAGAAGAACCTGCAACCACATTTCATACACAAGGTATGTTTTAAGATACACATTAATGAAACGAGAAATCCACTTTGACACCAAATACACATTTTCAGAAAGGAATCTACATAACTGCATTCATATCTACCTTGTAACTAGCAAAAAGTATGTTCCTTCAAGTCAATTCTGATTTATGACAACCCTGGCCAGAAGTTTCTAGTACTCAAACTGATTTACCATTCCCTTCATCTGGGCCTGCCCCAGAACTGTGCAGACTGCCCAAAGTTGGTTCTTCTCTGGGAGGCACAGTGGAGAATTAAGCTCCCAGAATCCAGCTCTGAAGCCAGATCCTACTCAATGAAGTATTCAGCCAGCTATTTAGTACTGTATCTACTAAATCAGTTTGCTTCAGCAAAAACCAGTATGAAGAGTTGTAGCATTATCACGCATCGGTTGTCCCATCGCAAGGGCACCTCCTTATCAGTTCCTGAGCCTCATGCTCATTACTGGAACTTAACCCTTGCCTCACCACTTCTGGGAGAACAGAGGAGATTAAAAAGGAACCCTTACTATGCTCAGGCAGTAAGGCAGTTGAGCATAGAACAAAACAAAGGAGGCTTCTGGTAGCGTAGCTTAGGGGTGTGTGTGCTAAGAAAAAACAACAATCTTCAGAGAGAAACAGCTGTTTTATTCTCCAGGTTCATTGATAGTAAAGTCCATAAAAACGCAGATTAGAGGGTCATAACCATGAGTTCAGTCCAGTAAAAACAGTATCAGTTCGTTAGGTAATCATAGTGGAAAAAAGAGAAATAACAGATCCATAAGCCAGACCAGGTCTTATTCCATGGAGAGACAAAAACAAACTAACTAACTGTTCTCCAAAATGGAGAATTCCTGATCAGGTGATTTACTCTTAGCCAATCAGGTAATGGAGAAGAACTTTCTCAAAACAATAGTCGTTTTTACACGTGTGTAATCAGTGTTCTGGCCTATAGACAAAACATGGATCTCAACTAGTTAGAAAGATAAGAAATACAACAAAACAGACAGTCTTGTGACAGTCTTGTAAGACATACACAGAGGACAAAGGATTTTTATGAGGCCTAGCTGAATACTACAATTTCAAGCCTTGTGAAGCATGAGAAAATAAGTCTTTTCCTGACAAGCACTTTAATAATTGATTTGTTGTACAAGCTTTCACGAATTGGGGGGGGGGGCAAAAAGGCACATAGGAAAGAGCCTCTTTGAAGACTGTGGTATTTTTGAACTACAATCGGGTGTCCCCTGGTAACCTTGTGTTGCCAGCTAATCTTTCTCACACTAGGTCAGGTGAATGGAACTGCAGAATAAACTCACCAAAAAGTGTCTTCATTTTGGCAGTTTCACATTTGGCCCAGACACAGAAAACGAATGATGTTAGCCTAATAATTATAATTGTGTGACCTCAAGTCAATTTTGACTTAACACAACTCTTTTCAGGTTTTTCTATATAGAAAATACCCAGAAGCAGTCTACCATTTACATCTTCCTGGGGCGCCCTGGAATTGTGCGACTTGCTCATGACTACACAAGTCAGCTTTTCTCCCACAATGGGGAATTGATCTTCCAACCTCCAGCTCTGCAGCCTGATACCTAAACTACTGAACTATCCAGCTAGTTTAACTTTAGTTTATTAAGTCTTCTATTACAACATATAAGACCAAGTTTCACAGTGCTGCTTAAATATCAACAGAACATACTGAAATGTGTGTGTGTGTGTGAATGCCGTTAAATACCTTTGTAGTATGAGATGATAATATATTTTGAAGAAGTTACAGAAGGTACATAGTATAAGAAAATGAAAAGTTAAAGGAGGCAAGAAAATATTAAACAGTCATTTTTAAAAGTCCAGCTGAACATCTCCACAATTAAAATGGCCACATCATTAACCTTGCATGTAGCAGCATTTAACACCTCTGCTACAGTAATCAATAGAACCCATTCTGAAATTATCATCTTCATTTAAGCACCCTATTTTGTCTGAAGCATGTCATCCATACTTAAGCCTGGAAACCTCCACATGTGACAAAACAGGAGGAAAAGCCCACTTTTCACCACCAACCCAATTTCTCTGAATCCTGGGTACTAAACGCTACAAAGACAAACATGAATGCTACAAAGACAAACATGCCACATTGTATCTATGCACACATTACCTTCTGAGCGCTGGGAGATTCCTAAGTCAGAGCCTCACTCATCTCTTGGGAAATTACACAGGCAGCATCTATCCACCTACCTTCCACAGACCCTACTCCTGCCTATCTATGAACAGAAAAGTGTGCAAAGACAGGTGAGAAAACACCAGGCAGGCAGGACCAGAGTAGGTAAAATGCAAAGAAAAAGCTGGGTAAGGGGAAAGAGCCAGCTCTACCTATCAATTAGGGGAAGGAAGGTGGCTGCCCCAGGTTGTAAAAAAAATGGTACCAAATTACTAGGATTTTGTTTTGGTCTTAATCACAGCATTTTTATCTCAAGAGGGATAAGGATGGGAGAAAAATGTTTGTGATTGTATTCCCTTGGGTGCTAAAATAAACCTGGCTGGGTTGGAATGCATAATTTAAGCTTGTGTGAATTGGTAGAGAGGTAGAGGGGTGTGGATGTGAGAGTGAGACCACTTGATGTTTTGCCTCAGCCAGAAGAGTATATTGGACCACCTGTCTTGTGGGCAAAGAGTCCTAGTGGCACAGTGGTTAAAACTGCTGTACTGCAGCCACATCATTGTGAGTTTGATACTGAAATCAAGGTTGACTCAGCCTTCTATCCTTTCAGGTTGGTAAAATGAGCACCCAGCATATTGGGGTTCAAATGCTAATTACCTTGTGAACCGCCCAGAGAGTACACTAAGCACTAGGGGGCAGGTATATAAGTGTAATTGCTATTATTATTCTCTCAGGTGCCAAAATAAACCTGGCTGGGTTTGGGTACATCACAATTTCAGCTAGTGTGAATTGGTCGAGAGAGGGGGGAATATGGGTTTGGGGGGAGAGACCACATGACACTCTGCTTCGGGCAACAGAATATCTTAGACAACTCGTCTTGCAGCCAAAGAGCCCTGGCAAGGTAGTTGTCAAACTGCCACGTTGCAGCTAAAACATTGTGAGTTCGATCCTGACCAGAACACAAGGTCGACTCAGCCTTCCCTCCTTCCAAAGTCAGTAAAATGAGTACCCAGCATGATGGGGGACAAATTGCTGTTTTGTGGGGTTATATTTTATGATTGTTACTGTACTGTTGTTGTTTTGATTGCAAGGCGCCCTGAGTCGCTAAGACGAGTGGGCGGCAATATAAATCTGAACAAATAAATAATAAAATAAATAAATAAAAATGTGATTGTGTTGTGACCGCCCAGAGTGCATTAAGCACTATAGGGCGGTATATACATGTAATTGCTATTGCTATAAACATTGGGAGGGGGGGTGAGTGGTTAAGAAGCTCGCCTTGTCAGCTGGAAGGCTGGCAAGTCGGCATTTCGAGACCCGGGTACTGCATCGATGGAGTGAGTGCCCGTCTCTGCCCCAGCTCTTGGGGGACATGAAAGGAGCCTCATTTGAGCATTCCCTGCGTGGGGTTTCTTCCGCAAAAATCCTTTCAACCCAGAATAATTTCTGACACGAAATAATAATAATAATAATAATAATAATAATAATAATAATAATAATAATAATAATAATAATAATAATAATTTTAGATAGATAGATATACAGTATATAGATATATATAGATAGATAGATATAGATAGATATAGTAAAGGCAAAGGTTTCCCTTGCTCGAAAGCCAGTCGTATCCGACTCTAGGGGTCAGTGCTCATCTCTGTTTCTAAGCCAAAGAGCCAGCGCTGTCTGCTTCTGCAGACGTTTCCATGGTCATGTGGCAGGCATGAGTAGACACCGGAGCGCATGGAACGCTGTTACCTTCCCACCGAAGTGGTCCCTATTTAGTAAAGGTAAAGGTTTCCCTTGCTTGAAAGCCAGTCGTATCCGACTCTAGGGGTCAGTGCTCATCTCTGTTTCTAGGCCGAAGAGCCAGCGCTGTCTGCTTCTGCAGACGTTTCCATGGTCATGTGGCAGGCATGACTAGACACCGGGGAGCGCATGGAACGCTGTTTACCTTTCCCACCGAAGTGGTCCCTATTTATCTACTTGCAATTTCTTGCTTTTCGAACTGCTAGGTTGGCAGGAGCTGGGACAGAGACGGGAGCTCATTCCGTCCTGCAGTACTCGGGGAATCGATATATAGATAAACTTGTGTCAATTACTGGGGAGGGGGAGAGACCACGTGATGCTTCGCCTCGGGCAGCAGCGTCTCTTGGACCACCGGTCTTGTGGGCGGGTTAAAGAAGGGCCGGGCTGGAGAGGAAGAAGAAGGGGTGGGGGGTGCGTGTATGGGTTTCTTCCCCGTCGCCTCCCTCACTAAAAGGAGCGCGGAATGGCGGCTACCTTGGCCCGTTGGTCCCAACTGTATTGGGGCTTCTTCTCCTCCTGCTGCTGCTGCTGCTCGGCCTCCTCCGGAGAGACGGCGCCGTCTCGCTCCTCCGCCTCGGGCTTGGCCTGCTTCCTCCGCTTGGAGAAGAAGCAGCCCATGTCTCAGCGCCACACGACCCCTCCTCCCAGCAGCCCCCGACCCCGCTCCCCCGCCCCTCGCTCTCCTCCGTCCAGCCCCCTCCCCCTCCCGAGCCAACCCTCCTCGCGCGGCTGCCGTTAGCCGAATAAGCCTCGGCCTGCCCCGCCCTCCGCCACGAGAGCCCCGCTTCCGGCTTCGCCTCAGCCCGTCTCCCAGGGCGACGGCGGCCCCGCCCCCTGAGTGGGAACGGCGCATCCAATCAGCGGCGGGAGATCGCCCAAGCAGCCCCGCCAATCACCGTCGTCGGTTATTGACAGGGTGCTAAGCTTTACTCACCTCTTTGGCCCCTCTTCTTCCTCCATTGAGTAGTAATACATTTCGTGACAGAAATTATTCTGGGTTGGAAGCAGGGGCGTAGCTACCGCCGTATCTGCCATATCAATTATAGGGGGGGGGGGGGCTCCCAACGTGGATAAGAAAAAATTAATAAAAACGTCCCAAATTTTAATTATGATAAATAAATATTTCTTTTAATTTTATGCAATTTTTTTTGTGAGAAATCTTTACCCTTCCTAAGGACCCCCCAAACAAATTTTTATACAGGGCCCCGCCAAGGCACGCTATGCTTGGATTTTTTAAAAAAAAATTATTTAGGTATATAAAAGAAAAAAAAAGACAAACACTAGCATACATAAATCACATGAATCAAATAATAAAATTTCAAAAGTAACAGTACATCATTAAAAAAAAAGAAAAAATCCATTACACATAAACAATATAAACAAACTATTTTCTTTCACTTTTTCTAATACATAATCTCTCCTACACTGTTACATTTTACATCATTAATATCACCCAGTGTTATATACATTGTCCAGGGACTTATGTTTCTTCACATATGCTTGGAAGGATTTTTGCTGGAGAATCTCCACTCAGGGGACGCCTGAATGAGGCTCCTTTCATGTCCCCAAGATCATTTCCCACAGAAGTGGTCCCTGTTGATCTACTTGCAATGTCTTGCTTTTGAACTGCTAGGTTTTGGCAGGAGCTAGGACAGGGACGGGCGCTTATTCCGTCATGCAGTACCCAGATCTCGAACTGCCGACTTGCCAGCCTTCCAGCTAACAAGGCGAGCTTCTTAACCACTGAGCCCCTGCAGTCCCTTTCGACACAATGAAAGGCGTACATGGGAGCCACAGTACAGAATTAGGAAGTGTCTGATTTAGTTCGAAAGCAAGAAATTGCAAGTAGATAAATAGAGACCACTTTGGTGGGAAGGTAACAGTGTTCCATGTGCTCCGGTGTCTAGTCATGCCTGCCACATGACCATGGAAACATCTGTAGAAGCAGACAGCGCTGGCTCTTCGGCTTAGAAACAGAGATGAGCACTGACCTCTAGGGAAGGGAAACCTTTACCTTTACCTCTCCAGGTGTAGTTGCATTAAGATTTCAGCCATTAAGTACTGATTACCAAATAAGAAGAGAAAACCCCAAATAAGAGGAGAAAACCCCATTTACTCTCTGATAGCCATTCAAAGAGGCACAGAGATAAATATTAACTTTACTTGAAGGCAGAAAAGTCGTTAAACCCTATGTTTAATATATATACAGTACCTGTGTCATAGAAGTGAGGAAGGAACTTAAAATGACTCCATTGTTCTACAGCTGCCAAAACATCTGCCTCTGTTGCTTGTAAATATTATATAGTAATTATAATTCTGTGATTCCATAAACACAGTACAGTACTGTATTTAAAAAGAAACATGCTTTCTCATCTAAAATAGATTGATCTGGAACTATCGACTTACAGCTAGACTTTTACCAGTCAGAACAGTGGAAAAAATATAACACCAATGTCAGGTTATAAATTTTGTCCAGAAAAATTATTCATGGGTTTTATATTTCATTTACTAGCCACTGTAATGGATAACATAATGGACTAGGCTAGGACTCAGGAGAACTGTGTTCAAATCCCTGCTCAGACATGGAATCTCTTTGGAAGAGTAAAACCACTCCCTCAATGTTTCACTTACTTTGAAAACCGCATTAGGTTTTCTGCTTGGAAACTTGGAGTGCAGGAAGTATTAGGGAAATGATGGCGAACCTTGGCTGTTCAGGTGTTCTAGAACTTCAATTCCCAGAAGCCCTGATCAACAGGCATACTGACTTGGGCTTCTGGTAATTGAAGTCCAAGAACACACCTGGTGTGCCAAGGTTCACCATCACTGTATTCGGGTCACTAAAAATGGTTCCAACTTGAAGGCACATAACAATGATTCACTTCATTAAATTATTTTGCAGTGTAAAACACCGTTTATTTCATTATTCATTCAGAACAGAACTTGCTAAATTTATTTTTTACGTTTTTGGCAAACAATAGCTTAATTCCTCCCTTCTAAGGCAAGTTAAGTCCCCTGATTTCAGTGGGCATACAGTACAGTCCTGTTTTGAATACATTTGGTAAACAGAAGCCAGCTTCACTATATTCAGTATGGTATGCATGTCTAGGTAAAGTTACTTAAAACTGGTCTGCTTAATTCTGCATCAGATTGCACTGCATACTTGATTCATTGCTTTTTTTGACTTCACACTGAAAGTGTGCGCCTACAGTGCGCGCCTACAGACAGAGCTCCTACCCTTCCGGAAAGGCCTAAAAACCTGGCTGGCTAAGCAAGTGTGGGGAAATAGGGTCGTGGGGTCTCATATAGGGTGGCTGATTTAGTGACAGCCACCCTTCAGCTCATTTGGTGTGATTTTTATGCTTTTATGAATTTTTAAAGTTTTTACATCGAGTCTTAGGATATCGATATTTTAGTTTGTAAATGCCGCTCAGAGTCGGGCTTGCCCGATTGGAGCGGGGTAGCAAGTACGAATAAATAAATAAATAAATAAATAAAGCTTCTTCTTCTTCTAATTCTGTGTCCTCATCAAACCCTGGACTACCAAAATGAAGCCACTTTCTTTGATTTGTCATTGCCCAAATGCATGTCCTCATTGGTGCTTGTCTCTGGCAGCAATCAGCAGACCAGCAAATGGACTGGACTCTGTGTCTCTCCACATTCACACCATGTATTGTTGTCCACCAGCAGTCCTCACTTGAGCATGTTGCTCTTGCATTTAGGGGTTCCAGCCCTCAGCCTATTCAGGGTCCTCCAGACAACATAAGGGAGATTGAGATCTTCAGCTACATCCACCTTTAATGTTGTACTTTTCCCAGTGGGCTCTTTCTTCCATCTTCTAATTTGGTTTTGCTCTTGTGTGCCCTCAAGAATGTTTGTTCTTGACATAAAGCTCTTTCTGGATCTGAGCCTTTATCCATTTAAATTGTAAATAAACATAATTATAGGCAGTGGTGGGATACAAATTTTTTTCTAACTACTCTGTGGGTGTGGTATGGTGGGCGTGGTCAGGAGGGAAACCCTGTGTTGAATCAGAAATTAGGCCTACTTTATTTCAAAACTTGGATGGGTGGGGCCAGCCAGAATTTCTGCTACTGATTCTGGTGAACTGGGGTGAACCTGCTGAATCCCACCACTGATTATAGGTAAACATGAATTCAAAGCCTTACTAATTAAACTTGCTTAATGGCTTAGCTCAACAGAATACACAGTAAACATAAAAAGTCCCTAGATAGTAGCCAATGCTGCTAGAACACTCAAGGGGACTAATTACTCCAACTAAAAGGAAAATATGAGAAAACAAATATTTAAGCAATTAATAATTTGAAGTTTCTGAAACTGTTTAAGGGCTCAATCTATACACATTTATTTATGTATTTAACTCTATGGGATTTCCTTAAGAGTCTGGCCAAGTTATCCTAGTATTGTAATAGAGTAGACCATACTGTCAGTGACTCAACACCAAATGTCAGGTGGCGGTTAACTAACTTGACCAGCCTGAGGACTCACAGCCTTGGGTGCCGAAGTCCACAGGGAATGGTGATGATCCCAAGTGATTAAATCCCACTTGAATCCATCTTGATGGAGGGCAACAGCTTCATAAATACTGACCTGGGGCTGAGGAGGACTTTGTGTGCCAAAAGGGCTCAGGATCAGAAAGTGACTCAAGGAACTGGATCAGTGGTACAGCTGTCATGCTGTAATGCAGAAGGCAGATGAAAGGCCACTGCATTATATTCTCAGGGCAGTCTTCAGGGCTGGTCGCCATGAGAATCACCAATACTGTACTGTACCTGTATTTGGATTCAGATATGGTAGATGAAAAAGAAGGGACTTCCTTCTCATGAGAGTTCCTGAGGGTTGCATTGCAAACAGTCAGCTTGGGTGGGTACAAGAGAGAGGGACTGTTCATTATTGGCTCAATGTCATTGAAACTTCCTCCCAAAAGAAAGATAGCAGGGATGAACTTTCTGGGGCTGGATGGTAAAGAAAGGTGAAAAGTTAAAAACTGATTTGTTTGAAACATGGTGCTGGAGAAGAGTTTTCAGAATACCCTAGGCTGCCAAAAAAGACAAACAAGTTGATCCTAGAGCAACTCAACTCCAAACTATTTCTGGAAGCAAAAATGATCAATAGGAGACCATCCTACTTTGATCAAATCACAATAAGCCAAGAATCTCTGGGAAATATAATAATGCTGGGAAAGGTGGCAGGCAGTAGAAAACAATGAGATGGATTGATTGACTCCCTAAATAAAACCATAGACTGTATCTTGCAGAAGTTGAGCAGGGCTGTCAAGGACATGACATTCTGGAGATCTCTCATTCACAGGGTTGCCATAAGTTGGAGATGACTTAATGGCACATAACAACAATGTTACTTTAATTATATGCTGTGCTTGAAATATTTTTAGCCATTACTGGTTTTAATCAGCAGTTTTGAAATTATAATTTTCTGTACATTTGGATGGTGTTTAGGTGGTTTTTATGCCCTTTTAAAATCTGCTTCAAATCCTTTCCTGCACTGTGATTTCCACAAAGGGCAATCTAGAAATTCAGTCAATCAATCAGTGGCTTGTTGACAACCACTTTAGAGAGTTAAGGATTGCACAGAAAACTCAGGGGCTCAACCCTACACTCCAGTATATTCCTGTTCATATTTGCTTGAAAATACTAACTGGGTCTTCTATCCGTAAGTGTTTGAACATCTTGATTTCCAAACCTAGCCAGGAACTACTGTTGCCCAAGGGACACTTTGAGTGTGGGAGAGAGGTCTCTAACAGGCTCTCTTTCCCTATCACCAGCTCTACCACTTTTTACTGGTTTGCAATTGGTGATAAGGGACTGTGGTGGCTTAGTGGTTTAAGATGCTGATGACTGGAAGGCTGGTAGGTCAATAGTTTGAGACCCGAGTACTGCATGATGAAGTGAGCTCCCCTCTCTATCCCATTTCCTGCCAACCTAGGAGTTCAAAAGCAAGAAATTGCAAGTTGATAAATAGGTGCCACTTTGGCGGGGAAGGTAACAGCACTCAATGCACTCCAGTGTCTAGGCACACCTGCCACATGTCTACAGAAACATCTGCAGACACAGACAGCACTGTCTCTTTGGCTATAAATGGAGATGAGCACCAGACCCTAAAGTCGGATACGACTGGCTTTTGAGCAAGGGCGACCTTTACTTTTACTAATTGGTGATAGAAGGTATGAAGTACCAATTATACCAGAACGAACATATTGTTACATTGCTTTAGCCATTATTCAGGGCTCCTCTGTACAGGAAGCAAAATAAGGTGATGAGCACTTCAGACTTTAGAGAAGAGTTATATTTGAACTCTCCTCTACTCCAGTAACTCCCTGGAACTTGAAAGCAAACAAACAAATTTTAAAATCCTGGATGCTACTAAGTTTCAGCTGTGTTAGCTTTGTAGGGTCCCCCCCCCCCACAACACTATGAAGCAACGCTTTTTAAAATGTGACCTCTTCCCTACAATCTGAAACTCATTTTGACGCCCTAGTGGGTTGCTTGGATAGACTCGGCTCCCAGGCTTGCTTTCCTTATTCATATCAGAGTATTGCCTGGTGTGCAATGGTCCATGGGGTCACAAAAGGCTGAGACTCAACTATGAGTCTGAACAACAACAAAAAATAGGTAAAATTGGTAAAATTCAAAACAAACTAAAATGTTAAAATAATTAGATTTTTTTAGTCTACTTCAATAGTGTTAGATAACTAAATAGCTAGCTCTTCCTTTGTACATTTGGTGCGGCATAAAATGCATACACATAAATGGTGTATTGATTGAATTTCTCCCCATTCGCAGAACATTTATCTTGCATCCAATATCCTCATGATTATTCTTTGATTTTCTTACTTCAGTTCCAAGTCTATTAAGTGATTTCTAGATGATCCAGACAGAATCTTGTCCTGGTGGGAGACACTATTTGACATTTATCCATTCAACAAGTTTGTGTTGTTTTTGCTCTCCATAGGCTTAGCCTAGCTCTTTCTGGTTTAATATTTAAATATACAGTACTGTATAGAAAACTGTATAGAAGACTAACTGGTGCATTTCAATGTGACCCTTCATGGATCAAGTCCACATCATCAGACATTAGAGTGAGACTTCATGACATCAATTTATACACATCAGGTACATAGGTACACAAAGGCTAGCATACAGGTAAGTATACCAATCAATGTGGGTTTCTTTTTACAACTGGTAATACTTTTTAAAATGTGGTATGCTGTCTCACCTACAAACTGAAGCTCGGCAGCTCATTTTGACACCCTATCTGGTTGCTTGGATAGACCCGGTTCCTAGGCTTGCTTTCTTTATTCATATCGAATATTGCACAATTTAAAATTATGGACCTATAGGTAAAATAGGTAATGTTCAGAACAAATGTGGTAAAGTAAGGGATTGTGGTGGCTCAAGTGGTTAAGATGCTGAACTTGAAGTCGGCAGGTCAGCAGTTCAAGACCCGAGTACTGTGCAATGGAATGAGCTCCCATCTCTGTCCCAGTTCCTGCCAACCTAGCAGTTCGAAAGCAAGACATTGCAAGTAGAGAAATAGGTACTGCTTCAGTGAGAAGGTAAACAGCATTCCGTGCACGCCAGTGTCTAGTCATGCCTGCCACATGACCCCTGAAATGTCTGCAGGTGCAGGCAGCGCTGTCTCTTTGCCTATAAACAGAGATGAGCACTAAACCCTAGAGGCAGATACGGCTGGCTTTCAAACAAGAGTGACCTTTATCTTTACCTTTACCTTTGTGGATCAAGTCCACTTTGTCAGTCACAGGAGTGAGACTTCATGGCATCAGTTTTACACATCAGGCACAGAGGTAGAGAATGGTTAGCATAGCAGATAAGTATACAAATCAATGTGTTTGAGGTTTTGTTTTGTTTTTTACAACTGGTAATAGCAGTTGTGGTAAAATGTCAACATGTTTTTTGCCTTTTTGTTTTGTTTATTCTCTGATATGCTTGAAACTTTGTCCCACCTCCTGCCACCCTACCAGTTTGAAAGCAAGAAATTGCAAGTACAGTAGATAAATAGGGATCACTTCAGTGGGAAGGTAAACAGCATTCCATGCGCTCCAGTGTCTAGTCATGCCTGCCACACGACCACAGAAACGTCTGCAGAAGCAGACAGCGCTAGCTCTTTGGCTTTGTAACAGAAATGAGCACAGGGTGTCTATGGATCTATGCTATGGATCTATGCTATGCTTGAAATGCAGATGAACATGGCTACTGTACCATTAGTTAAAGGTAAAGGTTTTCCTTGCTCAAAAGCCAGTTGTATCTGACTCTAGGGTTCAGTGCCCATCTCTGTTTATGGCCAAAGAGCCAGCGCTGTCTGCATCTGCAGACATTTCCATGGACACACGGAATGCCTGTTAGATCCATGGTGGTGAACCTTGGCACTCCAGATGTTCTTGGACTTCAATTCCCAGAAGCCCAAGCATCCTGTGAATCCACACAAATGGGTTTACTGCGATTCATCTGGCCCGCACTGCCCTTGTCGCTCCCGGATGCGGAAGTAAAAATACTGCCCTGTGCTCATTTCTGTTTCAAAGCCACTGTCTGCTTCTGCAAACGTTTCCGTGGTCATGTGGCAGGCATGACTAGACACCGCATGGGACACTGTTACCTTCCCACCAAAGTGGTCCCTATTTATCTACTTGCAATTTATTGCTTTCGAACTGCTAGGTTGGCAGGAGCCGGGCCAAAGACGGGAGCTCATTCCGTCCTGCAGTACTCGGGAATCCAACTGCTGACCTTCCACCTCCCAGTCAGCGTGTTAGCCACTTGAGACAAAAAACAACAACAAATGGGACAGAGGCTCTCGGGCGACACGACTGGCGGGGCCTTTAAGAGGCGGGGCGCCTGGAAAGTTACTCGGGTGAGTAGGAGGGAGGCCCGAGGGCTGGCGAGAAGCCGCCACAGGGAGGGAGGGAGGAGGTCGTCTTTGCGCCTGCCTCGGCGGAGGCCATCCTTCTCCTGCTGCTGCGAGGCTCGGCACTGCGGCAGCGGCAACGCCAGGGCGGCGCTCGCCGTCCTCCCCAGCGGAGCGCCCTGCTCGTCATGCGTCCCAGGCGCCTTCTCCCCCTCCTCTTCCTCCTCGGGCTGTGCAGCGGCGGAGAGGATCCCAGCGGCGCCATGGAGGAGATCACCACGGAGAAAGAGGCGGAGGAGAGCCACCGGCAGGACAGCGTCAGCCTCCTCACCTTCATCCTCCTCCTCACCCTCACCATCCTCACCATCTGGCTCTTCAAGCATCGCCGGGTCCGCTTCCTTCACGAGACCGGCCTGGCCATGATCTACGGTGGGTAGATCTCCAACCCAGCCACCCACCCCCCGGCTGGGCGGAAAGATGCGCCTCCTTTGCCTTTGGGGGTCCTGTGAACGCCGCCGTTTCCGAGATCCTGCAAGGGGGGGGGGGCATTGCTTCGCCTTTGCTGTAGCAGCATCAGCAGTAGTAATAGTACTTCATGCGGTGCTCGTGTGTGTGTGTGTGTGTATCTTTCCACATGGCGCATTCGGTGTTGTGTTGGCGTCCGCAAGTACGTGTGGATAGGATGATGCGTGTGTGTGTGTGTGTGTACACGCATCATCTTATTGCTAAGGAAGCCTTCCCATGTCTTTTCTCCCCTCGTTTCCCTGGCATTGAAAAGGCGTACGCGCGACAGTGGGTTCTTTTGTCTGGCAATGCACGTGTGTGTGTGCGCGCACACCCACACCCAGATGTTGCACCTTTTCTCGCTCATTGGTGACTTTCTTTGCTTATTCCGCCCACCCTTTCAGGTGTAAGGGATTGCACTGTCAAAGGAGGGGAGGGGAGGCAGTCTCTCCTTCTGTGTGAGCAAATGGGTTTTCTGTTCTGTCTGAAGGGTGCTTTGCAGAGGTCATAATGGGGAATTCGGTTTTCTTTTGGGGAAGGGAAAGCAGTCATTTGCCCTGCCTAATAGCTCACAGCTAGTAATGCATCTTTCCCCCCCCCCAACACACACACACACACACACACACACACACACACACACACACACACACACACACACACACACACACACAAGTTTTCCCCCTTGGCTCCAGTGAGTTCAATGTACTGTATAAGGTTGTTGCATGGATCAGTGTTTGAAGGTCTAAGAACTGTCTGCAGCTTGAATGTGAATATTTCTGCACCCCTATCCTCCTCAGTCAGATTCCCTTCAAAAAATGAAGGAGCAGCCTTAGAAATACATGCATGGGAAGAGGCCTTTAATGTTTCCCAATGTGTTGTACCTGATAGAGTAAACTCCTTTTTTTAAAAATCCAAAGGTCAAGCTGCAATGAGCGTCATTGGCTGTCCTTTTCTTTTTTTTATCTGCAGAAGGATGTTTTAGAGCTTTTTCATATGTGCATTATATAATTTGCATCTGGCGATACTGGCTAGGGGGCTTGTCTTGGGTCGCGGTGGTGAGGGAAGTACTGTACTGTAATGAGTTTCTTTTACATAATGGAAAATTATAGCTATGAATTGTTATTTCCTGGCAGGTGTTTGGTGCAGCTTGTATGCAATTTTCTAAATTGTCATATTGTGGTGACATTTTAAAGTGTATCCATAATGAAGCCTTCAAGCCTTGCTATTAGAATACCGTTTCCGAGCTGAGCCGGTAATGTGCAGAGTGGTGCAGAAATGGTATCCCCCTAAGATAAATTTAAGTAAACATTTGCACTGTAACTTGGTGGGAAGATCCTGTCATGTTTTTGACTCAGCTACCTTGTATACCTTCCTGTTTTGGATTCCTGGTACCCTTGTGTCTGGAGTTGGTTGAGAAGAAAGCCCTGTCTTTAAGCATTCATGCCCTTGCTATGGTATCTGACTACCATCTCGCTGTGTGTTTTTGCTTTCCTTGATCTCTGTGGCAGTTAGTTCTTCCTGGCTTCTCCCAGACGGGAGTGAAACAAGACCGCAGGAAAGGTTATACAATGTACCTTTAGCCTATTGTGAATGATCAGGGGAGATCACTAGGCAGCGATTGTCCTTCAGAGGGTTTTCATGGTGAATGGATGATCTGTTTGTTCCTACTACTGTATCTGACGTGGCATTGAACTGGGAATTGTGAACAGCTCAGTGCCCGCCACATTTGATTAATGGTTGATGCAGAAGACTGTGAACCTAAGACAGCATATATAACCTTGTGCTGGTTTCCTTTTTAGCCTCACGTATTAGACAGGTTTAAAAACACAGTGTGCAAATTTAGAATGCAAACAAAGCCCTTTGTAAAGCTCTGGGTTTGATTTACGTTTTTGCTGCCCATATCTTTGTTTCCTTTCCATTGGTGAAAATAAAAAAACCTTACCAGCCACAAATCTGCAGAGCATTTCATGACTTGGATGTGTGTTGTGGCAAGAAAGCAGACAGATGAATTTTTATGTGAAGCAAAATATTTTAAAAAGCAACTGCTTTCTTTCCTCAGCTGTTAAAGAACCCTCTAAAAGTTAAATGTTTTGGAAGCAATGGATTTTTCTTTTGCTGAGGTTTCCTCAATCTCTGGAAGTCTCCTTTGTCATCTGTTCCCTGCTGCATTGCTGTGCAGTTGCTCTCTCCCTTTTCTCAAATATCCTGAAATTTAGCAAATGCAAGTTTTGATCAGAACTGAGGCCCCTGTATTTAATTTCCGGCTCAAATGTGGATAGAATTGTATCCTCAGTGTGAAAAACTGTTTGCAGTGTTTCAAAGACCATGCAAAAGTATCCCTTGGAAGAATCAGCTTTCATAAGTAGAAACATTGACTTGGCTTATGGTATGTCAGTGATGGCGAACCTTTTAGAGACTGGAGGAACTGCGTGGGCAGGCACCGTGCGTGCCCACACACCTATGTGACACCACTGGCGCACCTCTGGCAAAGCCACGTGGGTGCTCCCACCCCAGCAGTTGTTTCTGACCTCCTGCGGGTGAACTTGACACCCTGCAGGTGCACCTGACTCTCCCGTGTGTGTACTCAACTCCTAGGAGGGATGGGTGTGGGGTGTCTGGTCACCTAGCCCCACCGCAGCCCCCATGTGCAGGATTTCAGCCTCCCCGCTCACCTCCCATTGATGGAGGGAGAGGGATGGTGGGGAGGTGTTGCTCCCATTGGCATGGACTGAGCTGGGCTTCCCCTCAACAGTGTGCATGCCAACAGAGAGGCCCCTGCATGCTACCTCTGGCATGTGTGCCACAGGTTCGCCACCACCGTCCTATGAGATAGAACATGGAATTGCATAGTATTGTCTCTTGGAATAGTTTTAAGAAACACCTATTTTCTAGGAGTAGATGCCCGTTGCTGGCTGCCCTTTATACATTTTGTAGTGCCATGCAACAGGATACCAGGTTGGGCAAAACTCTCCTGTTGTGTCAGTCAACAACACATGAAATCCTTGAAAATACATACCTCATAATATATGGTATGTCCAAATGGAAGGTCGGTCCTGTTGAATTCAATGTGGATGACACCTAAATAAGTGGATCAAATATCAGTTCTAATGTGTTTGAAGTGACAGAGAAAACAAAGTACAGTAAAACCTCATATAACGCTAAAACTTGGTTCCACAAGTCTTCGTGTTATATGATTTTTAGTGTTATCTGATCCTCTATGGGATCCATAGAGATACATTGTAACCACACAGGCTTTCGCGGTTGTTATCTGAAGCATCCCATAGGATCTTAATGTTATCTGATACAATTCTTCCCCCCAGATTCCTTGATGTTATGCGATTTTAGTGTTATTCGATACTAATGTTATATGAGGTATTACTGTACTCTAAGTGTTATACTGTATAAGCAATTCCATTTACGGTACATTCTTGTTAATTTTTGGAAATTGGTTGCTCATATAAAATCTGATCTAGAACGTCATATCAAATAAATTCCTAAACTGTCCATATTTGTGACATGGTGAGTATCAGAAATGTTTTAAAATATTTGTTTAAAGAGAAGGGTTTGTGACAGAATAACTGAAATCCTGCTGCTTAGTAAAATAGGTTGCAACTAGAGGAGGCCCATAGAATCAGTGGAGACATGGTAAGTCTACTTTAGATATTCGGTTTATTCAGTGGCCCTGACGCTAGTTGCAACGCTATGCTGAGCAAATGCATTTCAGCCAATACTGTATATCACAACATATGTTCTCTAGTGCTAAACACCTTATTTTGGCAACACATTTTGTCTGTTACCTTCTTTAGGCAGTGTTATCTCATCCCAGCAACGCTTTTCACATAAAAGTCACTCTTTCTCAAAAACCAGTCCTATCCGACTCTAGGGTGTGATGCTCATCTCTGTTTACAGCCAAACAGCCAGCACTGTCTGTGTCTGCAGATTTTTTCCATGTTCCAGGCATGACTAGACACCAGAGCACATGGAATACTACTACCTTTCCCACTGAAGTGGTACCCATTTATCTACTTGAAATTTCTTGCTTTCGAACTGCTAGGTTGGCAGGAGCTGGGACAGATGCGGGGCTCGAACTTCTGACCTGCCAACCTTCCAGTCATCAAGTTCAGTGTCTTAACCACTAAGCCACCGCAGTCTTGCTGTTCATGTGCATAGTACTGTAATGTTGGGATGGGGCCTTTCTCTGAAGTTTTTTTCCCCAACTTGATTTTGATAAGAAGAAAAAAGAAGAAAATAAAACCTGAACAGAAAGGGAATGTTTTGCTTTATTATATTTCTAATATTCTTACATTCAGGGCCATTCTGATCCGGTTGAAGGTGTCAGCAACTCCTGGACACATGCCAATGTTCCTTTAACATTACCTGGCACTAAACTCCTTCCCCTTCAGTACTGTCCTAGTCCCCTCCTGGGTCTCCCAGACACAGGCAGCTCTAATTTGGGACTACTGAGACTCTGAGTCATTTTCCATGGAGTGCTGGTCCAGCAAAAATATTACCTTTTTGCTGCAACCTGGAAAATCCACTCTAAAAGTGATCCCAGACAATGTCAAAAGGAGAGAATGGTAGCAACATGGCCTCTCCCGGCTTAAGATGGCTTTACTCTGTCCCCCGTCCTTCAATAAACATACAAGTTATCAAAGGAATTGTGGTTTATTTTTCATAAGTGATGTTAAAGGTATGTTGTTCACACAATACAGATAACTATACAATAGATACAACACTATTAAAAAGATTCAGGAAAATCAACACCTTGGTTTCCCCCATGAATATAAATTAATCTAACTCACTAACTTATTCTGATAGTTTAGAAGAGAGCAGGATTTCTTTCCTCTCGTTCTTCCGTGGCTTGTTCTCTTCAGAGTCTCCCCAGAATCTCTTCAGATTCTCCGCAGACTCTCTTCAGATTCTCAGTTTTCCAAAGCCTCTCTCTGAAAGTTTACTTCAGCCAGTGTCTCTCAAGTTTTTCTCCCTCAAGTTCTTTCTGAAAACTCTCTCTTTCCTTTTTATACCTCACCATCCCTCTCCTGCCTTATCTCTTTTACATGAGCCAATCAGATACATCCCTGTATCTTCATAGTCCTCTGCCTAGCAACAGGGTATCAGAGTCCAGTACCTTCCTTCTCTGCTATATACATGCAGAGATACAACAAAGTTTAACTAACATATGGACTTTTAACTATGTTTGGTGTAACTTTTGAGCCCCATGGTAAGCTCTACCATGACAGAAGGTCTTTCTAGTTGTCTTGTTGCAGCTGTTGCTGTAGTGAACAGCCTGGTGACTTGGGGAAACTCACAAACAGCATATGAAGGCAATGACCTTTCCTTTGCAATTGGAATTTATTTATTCAATATTTGATATTCCATTGTGAAATATACTGAGCCTAATTAGAATTACTTTTTTTGTGTTTTTTCAGTGTCTGCTATGCAGCTATGGTCAGAGCTCTATTGTAGAATTATGTATGTGTCAGTGAAATTGTGTAACATGTAGAGGCACATTGACACTAATTAACAGTGTTCTAATTGTGTTATGAGGGGCTGCAGTGGCTCAAGTGGCTAAGATGCTGACTGGAAGGTGGCGGGTCAGCAATGTGATACCCAAATGCAGCAGGACAGCATTTCGTTCTGGTCATGCCTGCCACATCTCAATGGAAAACCTCTGCAGAAGTAGAAAGCGCTGGCTCTTCAGCTATGAAATAGAGATGAGCACCGAACCCTAGAGTCAGATACAATTGGCTTTCAAGCAAGGGTGACCTTTACCTTTACCATAATTGTGTTATGAATTACAGTACATGTCTGTCTGCACAATCGACATGTACCATGAAATATAACAAATGCTGTCTTCATCATCAATATACCACTCTCAGAGTGATGGACATATAAGTAAAACAGGTCTTCTTATTTACTAGCTGTTTGGTGGGAGAGGTTACATAATTTAACTCACTAATGGAGTTGTGGCCAATGTTTAAAATAGTCAATCACTATTTTGGGCAATAAAGAGTGTTTCTGGTCTTGAACAACTCCAACCTTGAACTTCTGGCTTTCAAAACAATCTTTAACTTGCTCCTCATCTTGATACCTGTCAGACCATTTCTCCCAAAGGATTTTTACCTTGGTCACCTGATCCTTTTAGGTGGCCAAACTGAGGAGGCACAGAAGGCATTAATGAGGAACTAAGCCTTCTTGGTGATGGCCCTGTCCCTGTCAAATTCACTTCATATGGAAGTTTGATAACCCTCCTCCATCCAAACCTTTCATCAACTGGTGAAAATAGAGCTTTATAAGACAACTTTCTACCAGTTTATCCCCTGTACAAATCCATTTTGTCAACCCATGTACACTGTACAGTATTTATGATTTATTCCAATGGCTTCCATTGGTTTTATTGTCCTCTTTGCTGCTGCTGCTGCTGCTGCTGTATTATATGTATTGAATATTGTTAACTCTGTGTGTTGGGTTGGGATGGTGGGTGAAATTTTTCTTTTTCTTTTTCTGGAAACTATCCAAGATAATGGTTTATCATTAAATTGATAAATGTAACAAATGAATAAATAAAAACTGTTGTTTTATTCAGTAACTGAACTGCTTTATCCACAGTGATTCTCTCCCACAAATGTAACTTATATATGAGGAAATCATAGCTTAGTAAAGGTAAAGGTTTCCCTTGCACGAAAGCCAGTTGTATCCGATTCTATGGGTCAGTGCTCATCTCTGTTTCAAAGCTGAAGAGCCAGCACTGTCTGCTTCTGCAGACGTTTTTGTGGTCACATGGCAGGCATGACTAGACATCGGAGCACATTGAACACTGTTACCTTCCCACTGAAGTGGTTCCTATTTATCTACTTGTAATTTTCTTGCTTTTGAACTGCTAGGTTGGCAGGAGCTGGGACAAAGACGGGAGCTTATTCTGTCCTGCAGTACTCTGGAATCGAACTGCTGACATTCCGCCTCCCAGTCAGCATCTTAGCCACTTGAGCCACTGCCAGCATAATATATTGTTAATAAATAAAACTGAGATTTTTTTTGTCTTGGCTTGCAATGGTGTACACACCTACCAAGAAGTAAATCCCACTGGACTCTGTAGATTAATTTTGAGTAGATCTCAAACTATTTCTAGTGCTGTTGTTTTCAGTAAGAATGGCAGAAACTAGAGGACATTGTCCAAGGTTGAAATCTTGTGTACACTTACCAGGAAATAAACTTCACTGAACACAGTTTAAACACTGAACTTATGTTTACTTTTAAATAAAGCCAGGATTGAGTTGAAACGAGAATAAATTTTGGACTTAAGGTCTGATTGGCTAAATAGTTTTCCATCTTTAAGCTGGTTTGCTTGACAGTTCTATGTTAATACATACAGCATTGGTGTTAAAACAAACCCTCTTTGATACTTCCATAACGTTGAGTTGGCCACAAAATTGACATTGTATGGAATTAGAATTGTAGTTCTGTCTTAGTTGTAAGAATTCTTTTATGTCCTGGCATCCTCTTCAAAGACCCATATTTCTGCATGAGGAAACAAGTGCACTTAAAATTCAGTGTTAGTTTCTAGCATAAGTACTTTACTCTAGAGCAGTGTAGGCTAATTTATGCCAAGCATGTGGAAGTGGCATGCAGAGCCCTTTCTGTGGGCATTCACACTGTCGTGGGCAAGCCCTGCCCTCATGCCCCCAGCAAGTCCCACACCACCGTCACCAATGGCAACACCATTTACCCACCCATCTCTCCCTGCCAATTGGGAGATGAGAGAGGAGGCTGAAATTCTGCCCAGGAGGTGGTGGCAGGGATGAGGTGAGGCAACCATACACCCCTACCCACCCCTCTTAGGAGGTGAGTAGGCAATGGTGTACCTGCCAGAGGGTATGTGCGCACCCATAGGGAGGTGAGCACATATGCTCACATAAAATCACTGGTGCACCTCAAGCATCATGCATGCAAACCAGTGGTGGGATGTCAAATTGTTTACTACCCCACCGTGATGTCATCAGTGTGGGCGGAGCCAATGTCATGATGTCATGACATTGTGGGTGGAGCCAAATAAAAATAATAATAAATAATAATAAATAATAAAAATAAGCACACACACCCCTCAACCCACCCACCCACCCACAACACAAGGACAGCAAGGAGGATAGCAAGGAGGCCGTGCATACATGCCAAGCACTGTAGACATGCATGCACACCAAGTGCTTGGTGCACATGCGCAGTGGGGGAACCAGTGAAAAGATTAGCCCCAAAGGTGGTTCCCCCAAAAAGCTGCTACCGGTTCTCTGGGACACTGGGGAAAGTTACTACCGGTTCTGGTGGACTGGTGAGAACCTGTTACATCCCATCACTGATGCAAACACACATAGTAAACCCATTTGTGGATTCACAGAGATTTGGGCTTCTGGGAATTGAAGTCAAAGAACACTTGGAGTGCCAAGGTTCACCATCAAAGTTCTAGATGGTGATGTACAGACCATTAAAACAATGTAAGACTTGATCCTGAAAACATGGTTCTAACTATTAGGAATGGGGGAAATTCCCTCTACCAATAGCATTACTAAGAAGATAATTATTTGGGTGGGATGGCCAAACAGGCATGACAGTAACAATCCCTGATAATCAGGGCTTCTGGGAATTGAAATTCAAGAACACCTGGAGTCCCAAGGTTCTTCATCACTGGCTACAATAGTTCTGTTGATTTTTACCAGAAAGAGAAAGAATATTAGAGTGATTGTTGTTTAAAACATCCTCCAGATGTGCAGACTCTAAAGCAGAAGTGCAGAAAAGATGATTGAGTGATGAGAAAGCCTCAGAAATCCCCATTGTAAGGAGAAGTAATAGAATAAAGGAGTTGCTACAGACACTGCTTATTTTAATGCTTTGATTTCAGTGTTGGCTGGAGGAACCAATGCAGGGTACTAGTTGCTTATTTTATGGATAGGATTTATTTGTTGCTTCTTTCTGTTTAATAATATTTTGGTCTTTTGGTGAGTGGGGTTTCTTTAGACCCACTCATCAGCTACTGCTCGCGTGTAGAACTAGTATGTGAAGAGGCACATACTATTAGCTCTTCACCTGTTGATGTAATAATTGATTAGACTCACCCTGAGCATCTCTGCAAATACCTGAAGGGATCTAGATTTTATGCGTCCAGTATGTGAAGGCTTCCACATGATCTGGAAGCAGTGCACAGCTGGGGATTCCAGATGGTGTGGCTTTGTGTGCATAGTCCAGGTGGAGAAAAAGAGGATTATTGGCCTACACAATGTCAAAATCTACCCATTCATTAATTGGGATTTTTTTTAGCAATATATTATTTTTGGGTAAGTCTAATGTTGCTTTTCCATCTCACAATAACAATTGCCATTTATCTTGTTCAGTTGGAGCACGTAGGATGCCTGTATTTATGGTTGTGTAGACAACTAGAAGTGTTTTTTTTTAAAGAAGTTGCTGAACTTTCATTCTTAATTCATATCAGTATGTTGCACATAATGGATTTTTATGTAGCATAAATAAAATTCAAAGGTGTTAGAATGATTAGCTTATAACCATAGCTGCTGGACTAACAACTTTAAAAGAAGTGGACTTGACCCACGAAAGCTAACAATAAAAATATAGCAGTTAGTCTTTAAAGTGCTATAGTGTTTTTTAACTTCAGACTAACACGGCTACTATTCCAAAAACTTTAAAACTGTGCTTCTAAAACCCAGCACAGAACTGACTGGATTTTGTGGAATGTGCCCTTTCTGCAACCAGATGCTGGAGAAAGAATGGCATACATACGTGATACTTAGACTTAGTTCCTCCTCATGCTAAACAGCATTTTGGCCAAGGAGGCTCCTCATTATTTCCAGAGCAATAAAGATTTACAGGATGGGTGCTAGCCCATCACCCAATCGTCCTCCATTCTCAGCCAGGTTTGATAGAAACAATGGCAGAGTTACATGTGTAATAAGATTACTTTATTGCTGTACCACAACAATGGAGTGTTACTGGTATAAGGACAAAAACCAGAATATTTGAGGACTTCTCTTTCTGTTGTTTCACCTACATTTCTATTTTGGTGTGTGTGTTTGCCTCTTGAAATAAATCTAGCTGAATGCCTCCCACAGATTGTTCTGAAGGATGTATCAACACAGTGGCAACTTCAACTGATAAGTTCCCATTTCTCTTTTCCCTGTAGGTCCCCAGTATGCACTTTGCTGGTGATATCACACCCACAATAGACCAATGCAGAAGCTTGCACGCTTCATGTAGGGGTTTCGGTAAGTGTGATTCTTTTCACCAATATTGTATATTTCTTTCACCTGTTTTAATATTCTTATTTTATACATGACCTATAAAATAAGAATATTTTTAAAGGAAAATATGCTTTATTGAACAGGAACTAAGAAGTACACTTAATCTCCCTGATTGGGCTTCCATTAATTGGAGGGCTGTGATGTCACCAGCAGAATGCATCCTAGGCTGGACTGGGCACCTGGGAGTTATTCTGGGCTGCCTGTTTTGTTGGTGTTTGGGTGGAAAATAGATATCAAGAGGTGGGAGAACTAAAGGTAAGTTGTATTGATAAAAGGATACTTGAACGTTATTTCTTCACCATCAAGCTCTAATCCTCCTCCAGTTTATACTGGATAGATCAGGGATTCTCAACCTGCAACCTATGGGCTGAATGTGGCCTGCGGGACCATTTCATGTGGCACCACCAGCAATTCCATCACACCAGGAAGTGCCATGTGGCAAAATGGCCATCTGGCCCCCGAAGCTGTCTGAGGAAGTGTGACCCAACCCCTGGCTTTACAAGGTTGAGAACTCCTGGGATAGACAGTCAAAACCCAGGACAGTGTTCAGTTTTAAAGATTCAGATCAGAATGAAGACATACGGTGGAAATTTTAGGATTCTCAATCTTCTGATTGCTTGCAGTTTGCAAAACGGGCTAGAAGGTAGTTGCACAGAAGATGCAGAAGATGGGAACAGGAGCTAACTATTCTCCCACCGATTGACTTAATTCCTCTTTCCTGGTCAATTTTGAAAACCTAATTTCATAACCAAATGAAAAAGTGAGAGAAGGGCTGCTGAGGAAAAATGGTAGATACCAAAAGTACTGCTAAACACAGTGATGGCAAACCTTGGCACTCCAAGTGTTCTTGGACTGCCATTACCAGAAGCCCAAGTCAACACTCTTGATAACCAGGGCTTCCGGGAATTGAAGTTCCTGAACCTTGGTACTCTGGGTGTTCTGGAACTTCAATTCCCAGAAGCCCTGGCTATCAGGAGTGCTGACTTGGCCTTCTGGTAATGGCAGTCCAAGAACACTTGGAGTGCCAAGGTTCACCATCACAAATCTAGAAGATTTGGAGCACTTGTTGGTGGCTGGTATATTGCTAGACATTTTTAAAAACATGACATATTTTTTAAAATTTTTTAATAGAGGTGCTAGAATATATGTACAGTCATACCTCGCATAACGAATTTAATATGTTCTGCGAGGTTGCTCGCTATGCGAAAAATTCGCTATGTGAGTCTGACTCGCATAACGAATTTTTCGCTAAGCGAGTTGGACTTTCCCTATGGAAAAACTTGCATAATGAGCGTTTCTATGGGGAAAACTCTCATAGCGAAAAGAATTCATTATGTGAGTTTCCCCATAGAAACGCTTGTTATGCAAGTTTTTCCATAGGGAAAAGTCCGACTCGCATAGCGAAAAATTCGTTATGCGAGTCAGACCGCTTAGCGAAAAACTTGCTCATTATGCGAGTTTTTTGCTAAGCGAAACACTTGTTATGCGAGGTTTGACTGTACTGTACTACAAAAAGTAAGATAATTAGTTTCTTATTCAAGTAACTTGTAATAATATTTTTTGGTAAATTTGAATACAAACATTAATTTTATTCCCTTTCTCCCTTTTTTTGCTTTTATTGATTTTTTTCCAGTCAAATGTTCCAAAAAATTCCCTTTGATTATCCCTTTAAAGTTAATCATCACATAATTAGCCTCTAAACTCAGTGGCAAGTAAGCACATGGTCATTTATTTGGGGAAATGAAGCAGGTGGAGCGGATTCTCACTATGAAGCAAAATGAGAAGTGTGTTTTGGTAGTATCTCCTTCCCTTTCTTTTAAAAAAATCCCCCCCCCCCCCCAGACACACACACTGAGAACTAAAACTGCAAACACCCATGAAAAGAGTCAAAACAGTATGTCCCTTTTCCTTTCCCAAGGAAATTGCATCAGGAAGAAAAAGCTGGCTACCATGAAACAGAGGTTAGTGCACAGAGTATGGATGTCACAGTTAAGTTGTTTGCTTGCTTCTGTGTGGTGGCTTAGTGGTTATGAAGCTGAACTTGATGACTTGACAACTGGAAGACTTGAGTGCTGCATGACATAGTAAGCTTCAGTCTCCATCTCAGCTCCTGCCAACCTAGCAGTATGGAAGCAAGAATTTGCAAGTAGATAAAAAGGGTACCAGTTTGGTGGGAAGGTAAACAGCATTCTATGCACTCCAGTGTCTGGTCATGCCTGCTACATGTCCATGGAAACTTCTTCAAACACAGACAGCTCTGGCTCTTTTGCTATAAACAGAGATAAGCACTGAGAGTTGGATACGACTAGCTTTCGAGCAAGGTTGTCCTTTAGCATGCAAGAATTTAATTTTGGAGGTGCAGGGAGATGCCTTGGCTGTAAAGTGGATGAGCACTTTGGAATTGAGTCTTTTTGCCTTCTGCTCAACTTACAAAACAATAAATAAATGCAAGGACTAGAGACCCAATGCTGTGCTATGTATTCTATGTTATTGAGGAAATGATCAATCAGCTGTTCATCCCTTTCTCTCCTATTTCCTGCAGTGGCTGTTTTGCATCTCTGAGGCAAGAGCAGGATTGGTAATTCTGTGTGGGTTACTCAACATCTCACTTCTGATATTAATCAGGCAAGAGTCTGATATTAGATAGGACTTTCTTGGGGGTGGGGATCAGGTTTTGCAGCCTGGGGGAATTTCAGTGCTGGTTTGTGGTTAGGGTACTGTTCCTAGAAACAAATCCAAACTGGGCTGGCCAGTTCCTTGCATGAGCTTGGACGTGGAAACCAAAAGCAGAAGGAGTGACTTTCCATGATGATGCTTCCCTTTGACACAGCATGCAAAAGCATAATCATGCTTCAGCCTTCATGCTGCATCTGTCTGTGCCACATCTGTCACAAATTAGGAGGCTCTGGGACTAAACTAGGGCATTGCCAGGTCTGCATTAATACTTTGTTTCTAGCATAGCACTGTAGTCTGACCTCTGGTTTCACAAATAAGAGGCAAAACCACCCCATATATCAGGAGGAAGGCAGCGTATATAAAGAGACATAAAGGCAATCTAGATAAAGTACAGATGGGACTGTCATTCTGCCTATGATGGACCGAGTGAGTCGTGTCTCCTCTACAAAGCTCACCATCACAGATTGTGATGTTGCTGAATACAGATCTCCCTTTATGAGAATAGAAGCAGTGCCTGTGTTTCTGTTGGTTTGTTTAATATCTTGCCTTTCTCCCACTAAGCTGACTCACAGCATGATAAAGAAACAGGCTCAACTCAAAACATAATGGTTGAAATGCTGTTTGTAGCAAAAACCAAGTGGTAACTTTCAGTCCTTCCTTCCCTGGTAAACAAAGTATCCCTGCCACAATTTCTTGGGGATGTGCACATACTCAGGCTTGGGATGTGTGCCTCCTTTTAAAAACTCTGATAGGGACACTTTGTTTGCCAAGGAGAAACAGACTAAAAGTTACAGTTTTAGCATATTCTAGGAACAAGATCTCAGCCAGAAGATTGTTTTAGACTACCGTATTTTGCTGGACCAGGAATATTATCGCGCACAATTTTCCAAAATTTTGTCACATGAAGGCATGATTTCTTTGCTGTAGTGTGCACATGACAGCTTCTGAAAATGTAGTGCTTGAAAAAGTTACTTTTTTGGAATGCACCTCCCAAAAATCTCCTAGCCACCACTCTCCCATTGGTTATTGATTGTGAAAGAAATACCCCCTCAACTCTCTGGAAAAGGGTTTGGAGATACCTGCTGGGCCACCGTGTATCAACTAGATAGCATATTAGCTGAAACAGTTAACTAGTACTTTTGATGATTTCTGATGGATCCCATTACAGTTCAGGGTGTTGATTTAACCCAGTGTTTTCCCTATTTTTGGCCAGAAGCCTAAGTCAATTCCCCAAAGCACTGATAAGCCAATATACTGACTTGGGCTTCTGGGAATTGAAGTCCCCTTGTGGGACGTGGGGCCCACTTTGGGAAACACTGATTTAACCTGCAAGGAACTCTATTGTAGATGACCAAGACCTCTTAGTGGAACACATCTGTAAAAAATAAAGAAAGGGAAAAAGATAGCTATTTCCTTTATGACTGTGTGCAGCTGCTAAGATTGCTACCATTTAGGTACTGTACTCCTTCTGTGGTAACAATGCATTGGGCTGTCAAGAAGGGACTTTTCTGTGGAGGTGCCCAAATGTGTAACTCCTTCCATAAGCATAGTTTTCTTGATGACAGCACTATATTTTGGGTGCCAGAATAATCCTGTCCCATCCATATAACCTTTTGCTTAGTAATGCAAATCATTTCATGGTTTGAATAGTGACTTGCTGTTGTTTGTATCTTGAATTTCAGACAACTTTGTTTTAAGGCAGTGTTCATGGAAAGTGTCATTGTTTGAAAGAAATTGCCCAGAATCCAGTCACAATGAGCCCCTTTGCCTTTCTGTTTGTGACACGATTGGAGGCACACTTGCAAATGAGACTGTTTCTTCAGGGAGTGGATGCATGGGAGTGTGGTGGCTGGTCAGCTGAAGGGGCAAAGTTGCTTGCACAATCATTTAAGGCAATAGGATTTTGGCCTGTCTTAAAGACTAGTTTTGATAATTAGAGAGAATCAGGAAATTTTAAGAAAGATTAAAAATATGTATGGTAGAAATAAGGTAGTATATAATGCATCACAGCCTATACCAGTGATGGTATACCTTTTAGAGGGGTGTGGCAAACTCTTTGCTGTGGGGAGGGAGGAAGCACTCCCATTGGGCTGCTGAACAGAGGGGTGGGGCAAACGTTGTGCTGGGGCGACAGCAAGTGTGCCCACAGAGAGAGCTCTAAATGCCCTGTTTGACATGAGGGCCGTAGGTTCACCTCCACTGTATGACTCTGTGAATTTGCCTTTTGGCACATTTGCCAAGAAAGATGGACTGGTCCTACCGGTAATCCATCAGAAATCCCCTATGGTGGGCTAAAGGCAAAAGCAAAAGGGCTTTCAGAACAAATGTATCGTGTCCTTTTTGACCTTTCCCTGGCTGTTTTAGAGTATCCCTGGTACAGGGAAGATTTTTAGAACTTTTTTTTAATGAGCCCTTTCCTTTGGTGGTTGTATACTCAGTGGTGTTCCCTATCTAGGAGAAGAAAGCTTCCATTGACTAGATTAAAACTCTGAAGAGGAGAGGAGAAATGATGAACTGTTGCATTCATGAAAGAACAAATTGTCTTGTTGTACACTTACTTAATCAGCTGTATTTTGGAGAGCGTGACCTGAAGTCTTGATGAAGATCTCAGAAACCATTTGATATGCTGAAGAGCAATATAGTGACATTTAAGTCTTTCATTTGGAGTGAGGAGACAACTGTTCATATGTGCAGTATTTTAAACCTCCTGTATTGCGCAGACACTGTCACATGTATGTGGAAACGTGTGTGTGTGTGTCTCAGCAAGTGTGGGAATGAAGGGAATCGTTCCAGAGATATTGAGTGATCACATCAGAAATGTGAGGGAAATGGTTATTTGAAACATGGAAAACTAGTTTGAGAGGAGCTGTTGAGAGTAAATACTTAAAATGTTATTTTATCTAAAATATTTTATTCCTCTTCTTCAAGTGCCATATCTGATTCTGAATATTGGCTGTCATCATGGCAATCAGCCATGAAGATTTTTCTGGGAATATAATGCAGTGGTATTCCATTTGTTTTCTGCATTGCAGCATGGCACCAATACCACTGATCCAGTTCCGTGAGTCATTTTCTGGTCCTGAGCCTTTTTGGCGCACAAAGTCCTCCTCAGCCCAAGGCCAGTATTGCTGAAGTAAAATTTAACCCACTTGGGTCCATCACCCTTCCCTGTGGACGTTGCCGCCCAGGGTTGTTAGTTCTCATGGTTATCAGGTTAGTTAACCGCTGTCCTAACAAAGAGAGGGAGAAATGGATGTGGTGGAAATTAGGTTTTGCCAAATAAAAAGTGTGAAGTTGCTGTGGCAGTTGCAAGATGGGACTTTGTAAGCTACATGCAAAGGAGCTTAGATGCTGGAATGGGCTCTGCAAGGATAGAAATGGAGAACTTGAAAAATCAACAAGAAGTAGAACTGAAACAATTGAAACTACCTGTTTTTAGTTCTGTTTCCTGGTGGTCACATCTGTTTGGAAGCTCACAGTATCCAAACTTGCCTTCTAGTTTTCTGAATTGATCGAGCTCAAAATACGGGTATGTGGTGAGAAATATCATGGGATGACCTATAAGCAAGTCAGAGAAAGTCTAAAAAATATGATGGTGCTTTCTTAAAATTAAAGGCTCTGCCCCATCTTGCAACTCCCCTGAGATTTCCTCGGATGATAGGGATCCCACGAAAACCTCAGATCCAGGGGTTGGGGAAGGATCAGAAAATTTTAATTCCTGGAAAACAGCTCCAGCTGATAATGTCATTAGCCTTACCTGACACAATTTTATGCTACTGGATTTCAGCCATTGTTTTAATCTAAGTTTGGAATATGCTGCTCAGACAGCATTATTGGAACCCTATATTAGCAACAGGACTTAAAGCACAAAGTGTATGTGTTATGATTGACAATGTTGCCTTGGAATAATAACGTTCTGGGAAAGCAATGTTGACAGATTTTGGTGAGATCACATTACTTCTGCATACAGATGTAAGTGGGATAGAAACCTATTACATTTGGATCAGTTGTGTCTGTACATATTTTGTGCTGAAGTTTCCATAATGTTGGATCTTTTGACTTACTGAGATGGATATTGGCAGACAAAAATAGATTAAATTGTGTATTATGACATTTTAAATTACTCTTGCATCTGATACAATATCTGCGTTTAACATCATGGGAAGAAATATAAGTTTTTGTGCTTTAACACTAATTTCTGCCTTCTGTTGATTTGATACATTCATTGAAAGCTGGCGATATTACAGTAAACAGTAGAGAATTGTGCTTAAAATCTGGTCCAGGGGGAGAACTGGAAAGGTAGATTTTCTTATTCCTTCATTAATTCTTACAGCCTCTGCCATGTTTTCTGTCAGTGTTCCCTGAATTCAGGGATGTTATCTGAAGCAAAACGAGAGAACGTTCTCTGAAATAGTAGCCTCCTTATTTGTATCCATTACATTGAATTAATGTGGTTTAAGAGTTGATTTGCATACGTTTCATACATTCAGAGAATCTGCTCTAGTCCGGCTGACAAATTGGCCCACTTCACACACACACAGTATTCAAAAGCACAAAATTATTTGTGCTAGTGGAATAACTACTGGATATTGGCATTAGACCTCACATGACCAGGTGGTGATATTGTAAGACACAGTAAGTTCTTGCTTGTCTGGTCTTTTTGGGTGCCTTTTATCTTGTTGATTCTGATGATCTCTGGGGTGATGTGACTAACTAACTATGCAGTCATTGTTGCCTGCACTAATTGCTAAAAATAAAGGCTAGCCAGCTTTAATAAAATAAAACCTAGCCAGTTCACTAAAATTTTTGTTTCATATCCTCTTTTTAAAAATGTATATACTGGAATAACTGCTGTACAGTTTTAAAATTGAAATCATATAACACTCTCACTTTCTCTCTCTCTCTCTCTCTCTCTGTGATTTCCTGAGCTTTCCCCCCCCCCCCCCGTCACCTTTCAGTGTATTGTCGATAATTATAAGCCTCCTGAAATTAGATTCATGTAGGGTAGTTGTAAAGGTAAAGGCTACCCTTGCTCAAAAGCTAGTCATATCCAACTCTATGGTGCGGTGCTCTGTTTACAACCAAAGAGCAAGCTATGTATGTATAATTAATATGGGAAACAAGTTATTTGTCTCTTATTTCTTCAGTGATGACTTCTCTATTGAAAAGTGAAGGGAAACACCCACATTTATGGCACCTTAAACCTCTGAATGTTGCCATGCCTCTTTTCATTATTGTGAAAAGATGTAAATCAAGCAGTCTAGAATGAGCAAAGTAGCAATTCAGGCAAACCATTTCAGATGTTACTTTTTGGCTCTTGAACCTTATATCTTACTTTATTCATGAGCAAGGATGTATCAGACTTATGCAGAATGTACATTTTTCATGGATCAGCACTTGCCTAGATTAAAAAAAATTTTTGGGCAACCTGAACTTAATATGCTTTATCTGCATGCCATTTGAAATGTCATGAGACATGCTGCCAATACTGTGGTGATCCTATGCTGCTTCATAGAAAGAGTGGAGTCTCAAGTGATTATTGATTTTTAGGATGTTGTGAAGTGGAGCAAAAACAGCTGTGTGGATACTGAGGAAAAAGTAAATGTCCCATTTATTGTCTAGAACACTACAAAATGCATTGTGAACAATGTAAAGAATATGCCATTTTAAAATATGAGTAGGAATTTTAATGGTGTTTTTTTAGGAGGAGTATTAGCTATTTTACTCTGTGGAAGCAAAGACAGTGTTGTTTGTGGCATTGTAAAGAGTGACACATTTTATTATAGCATGAAATTGTGTAAGCAACGTACCAACTTTGAAAAGAAATGTTCAAAGTTTGTCCAGCATGATGTGGGAAATGGAGCAATAATTTTCAGCCTTCTCTGTAAGAATGTAAATAGATGGGTGCACTCCTGCCCACAACTTATATTCCTGGAATTTGTAGTTTTGGGAGATAGTTGAAGAGCCTCATTGTTTTTTAGGAATTGTGCATAATTAGACACTCCATTTTTTACCTTTGGAGGAAATCATGGCTGTTAAGCTTGTTCAGTGCGTAGCTGCTCTATTGTTCTTTTTAAATGGAATACAAAGCCTTTATTTACTTGTAATTGTTCATTTGGAAGTTAACAGGGTACAAGGCAAGGTTTGGTTAAGCCTTCTGCTAGCTTTGGTGTGTGCTTCCATCTCCTTTTCCTTATTATGTCTCTTCCCTCCTGCCTCCTTTAGAGATGTGTACAAATAGAGGAGACTTTCTGAAAGGGAGAGAACATGACTTTGAACAAACCTTCTGTGCTGTGTAAAGAAGAAAATAGATTTTCTTCTACTGGGTGAACATTATAGACAACTGAGACAAGAAAGAATGTTGGTGCAGACTCTCTGTTCCTTTGTTGTTGTTGTTCAGTCGTACAGTCAAGTCTGACCCTTTGCATCCCCATGGACCACCACATGCCCTCTGCAGCCCGGCCAGATCTACATCCATTGTACTGTATCAATGATTCCGTCCATCCACCTCCTTTCTTTTTAGGCTAACTTTTAAACAAGATTTGATAACACATAGTTGAAGGTCTGTGTAAATTCAGATATGGTCTATTACTTCTAACGCATCTAATTTCATTAGTCATTTTGCAGACGGTCTGCTAGATCAGTTTGTTGTAGTAAAAATGTTTTATGCCACCTGAAAGACTAATGTGTTTTGCTATGTCTTAGTTCTCACAGACTCTAAGCCCACTGAATAATGAAATGTATTAATCTTTCAGGTGGCATAAGACTTCTTGTTGTTCTCACCAATCTTAAGGACAAGAACTGTGTAATTCTCATATTGTGATTGGTTAAAATCCATGGCTCCAGCATGCTTGGTATAATCACATAAATGTGTCGGGAGCCTGAATAAACTCTCCAAAAGCTTGCAAATGTTCATTTGTAGTCCACTATTCTTGGTGAAAGGAGGATCACCTTCAAAGAGGCTTCAGGCAGATATTTCTCAAGGTTGATATCTTAACTTGCTATCCAGGTTAAATGGTGATCAGATGCACACACAGCTGGTTATTTGGGTTGCCTTTGATAGCATGTGATTTTTCCTATTTTCTGGTGTTTTCAATAAATTCTAGCCAATCGACCCCCTTTTGCAAGCTGAACTGCCATTTTCTGAAACAGGACTGGGGCTACAGGTTTTTCGGGTGGTGGCACAATTGAGAGCACTCTCAGTTATCCCACTCTGCAGTCTGTGTGATTAGTTTGCCTGCTCCCAAAGGAGCTGTGGGTGTCTTCACTGTGGTGACAACCATGTGACATATGTAGTGGGTTGTGATATTAAAAGGGACAACAGAGAAACCTCTTCTATTTATGTCTTCTCCAAATAGATAAATTAACTGATGCAGCATAATCGTAGATGGCCTTTTGTGCTTGAATTGTATCTGATGCCATGCTGTATCATTCAGATGAATATTTTTAAAAGGGGAAAGTCACTACGACCAGATGGCAACAGAAAGCAAGGGAAGAAGGCATCATTAATTAAAAGGGGAAGAAATTGGAGCACTCTGAAATGCTGTCTGGATCCTTCTCACAGGAGAAGAAAGTGTCTCTTGTGAGTGGAGGTCTCGCTCAAGTGCAAGATAAACTAGACTGTACTGAAGATAAGAGCCTTTTAAGAACAAAACAAACCACTCCAACTTCCCCCATCTAGAGAGACCCTTTAATGCAGGATTTCTCAACTTTTTAAAGCCGGGGGCCAGGTCACGCTCCCTCAGACAGCTTCAGGGGCTGCATGGCCATTTTGCCCTTCCTTCACCACATGGCACTTCCTGGCGTGGTGGTGGTGGTAGTGGGCCACATGAAATGGTGTCATGGGCCACATTCGGCCCATGGGCCACAGGATGAGAATCCCTGCTTTAATGTCTGTAATGTATTACCTAGTTCACCTGTGTATGAATGATTCTACATGGACTTTATTTTTAGACACAAAGCTTTTCTGAATTTATGATTACTTCTCAATCTAGCATCAGGTTAGCCAGAGAGTGGAGCAAGAATGCACAGTGGATCCTTCTAGTAACTCTTAATTGGGCTGGCTGAGTGGACTTCTTGTACCGTGTATCATTTGTGATGTGTATAGAATTATTTTTTAAATTTGTCAAGGTCATGTATTCTCTTTGGTCTGGTTTTGCCTGCTTATGAGCAAAGTGCTACATGTTGCAGTTTTTTAAAATTAAAATGAGTTCAATTTCACTCACTTAGACCTCACTTACTTCTTGGAGTACCTAAGATAACATTATGAATTTGTGTAATTCTTTGTTTTCTTCATAAAGAACTCCTAGTTTTGAAATTTAAACTTCTCTGTAGGTTGTCCTTCTCATCTTGCAGCCTGCATGTCTCTCAGTGATACACCAGGTTTAACAGATTGGTGACTTAAGGCTCATGTTTTCCTTCTCACACTTTAAACATAATACAGTAGAAGAAACTATTTTCATCTGTTTTTGGCTTTGAGCTGGATTTATGTCTGTTGTTTGAAATCAATATAACACTTTTGTACTATGGTTGTGAAGTGTCTCTTTGATAACTATGTTTCCTCCATCTGTGGGAGCTCTGATACCCAAATATGAATTATTATTTTTAGGCTACCATTTAGGGTAGGGGCCATGGTGGCTTTGCAGTTAAGATGCTGAGTTTGATGACTGGAAGGTCGACACTTCAGTAGTTTGAGACCTGAGTACTGTGTGACGGACTGAGTTCCCATTGTCTGTCCCAGTTCCTGACAAGCTGGAGGTTCAAAAGCAAGAAATTGCAAGTAGATAAATATGTACCACTTTGGCAGGAAAGGTAACAGTGCTCCAGCATCCAGTCATGCATGCCATATGACCATGGAAACATATGCAGACACAGACAGTGTTGGCTCTTTGGCTGTAAACTGAGCTGAGCACTACCCCCTAGAGTAGCACATGATTGGCTTTTGAGCAAGATAGACCTTTTTACCTTTTAGGGTACACCTATGCTGTGGACTTGCGTTGTCCTGCTGCCGGTAGAATTGTTGTGATGTCCCTGTAGTATCTTGGCAATTGTAAAGTGGTGGAGGTGATTGAATTTTTTTCTTCCAGAGGTCTCCAGCTTTGTCTTTTCTTCATACTATGATTTTCCAAGGTAATGGAAGATTGTGGTAAAAGGTCCTTCTTAAAACATGACAGAGCCCTGCTGGGTCAAACTGTTAAGCTATTTATAAACCATTGCATAATAGAAAATTTTCTGGTTGGCTTGCAGCATACAAAGTTCTCAAAGTGCCCTGCAATCAAATACAGTATGGCCAAAAAAAAAAATCCTCCTTTTAATACACTGTATCAATTTAAAGGTAAAAGTCTTGTGTCTTCTCTCTCTCTCTCTTTTAATGGATGGGGTGTGTGGATTTCAGAAAGTGACTTGTGGAGCTCGATTAGTGGTATGGGTGTCATGGATGGGGTGTGTGGGGTAAATTATGTTGACTTTTGGGGTTTTTAGTTAGTTTTCATATTGTTTTTAATTGTTGTTAGCTGCCCAGAGTCATTGCTGTGTTAGGCAGCAATAGAAATTTGAATGAATGAATGAATGAATGAATGAATGAATGAATGAATGAATGAATGAATGAATGAATGAATAGTAGCCTCTTTCTCACCCTTAGATAAGTTGCCACAGAACATGGATGGTCAGCCTAGGAGTTGCAGCATCAGAACTTTAACATGGTCCAAATTCATCTAGTATTTCCTGTTTAGGGTTAAAACTATTCACTAGTTCTCTTTGTTTCCCCATTTTTCTTTTTACTGAAATGGCATGAACATCTTCTGTGCCTTGCTAAAGTATGATGATATTTCAAATGTTTTTCTTTGCATTCTGTATACAGTACAGTATCTATATTTTCTGTGTGTCTGGCTATCCTGCTATGGTAATAGAGGAGACCATACTGCCAGTGACTCAACACCAAGTGTCAGGCAACAGTTAACTAACCTGACAACGCTGAGGACTAACAGCTTCGGTGCCAAAGTCCACAGAGAAGGGTAATGGTCCCCAAATGGATTAAATCCCACTTGAATCCCTCTTGATGGAGGGCAGCAACTTCATCAATACTGGCCTGGGGCTGGGGAGGACTTTGTGTGCCAAAAGGGCTCAGGACCAGAAAGTGACTTGTGGAGCTCAATCAGTGGTATATGGAAGGCAGATGAAAGGCCACAGCATTATATTCTCAGGACAGCCTTCATGGCTGATCTCCATGAGGATCGCCAATATTCAGATTTGGGTATGGCAGAACAACAAGAAGAATATCTTTATTTTCCACAAAATGAATGTGTGGGATGCAGATGTCCCCTCTGGTTTGGATTGCTGATTGTTTTCTCTTTCTCTTGGAGCATAGATGAAAAACAGTGGCTCTCCAGTGTTTCAAATGCAATTCTCATACTGCCTCACCCATTGGGTTTACCAGTTAGGGTTCATGGGGATTGTGGGCAAAAAAAACCCAGATCTATTCCAAGTTGGCATAGAACACTAGGATATGTTGCATTGTTGGCTCTTTTTTCATTTATGGTTTTAATTAACACAAGTAACACAATACAATTGCTGTAAAAGGGTCAAGAAGTCATTGGCAGAATGTTCAGCAGAGTCAACAAAGAAACAATGTCCTGGATCTACACTGAGATAATAAAATCACTTGGTTAGACATTTCTTATCAAAGCACAAATTTGTTGACCAAATATGGAAAGAACATACAAGTCACAACAATGAGGTGTCTTGTGACATTTTAAACTCAAACTAGTTTTATTTGACATGAGTTTTTCTGGACTGTAGCCATTACATCAGATGCTGAAGTAGTCTACAATCCACAAAAGTGTAGGTTTTACTAGCATACAAGGTGCCGCAAGACTAACAAGGCTGTACCGGGGGGGGGGGGGGGGCACAGTTCAGTTACTGAATTTCATTTTGTCCCACATTTTATCTTTGAAACTGAAGTTATGTAATTTTGAGATTGTATCATGATGGATTCTTGGTGACTGAGGTGAATGAGATAATAAAGGAGAGATGCATCAGAAAACAAAACAAAATAAACAAAATAAAATAAAAATAAAATAAAAACACTGAAACACTGTAGCACTTTCAAGACTAACTGCTATATTTTTATTGTTAGCTTTCATGGATCAAGTCCACTTCTTCAGAAAAGAGTGAAACTTATAAGAGTGAAACTTTGTCTGAAGAAGTGGACTTGATCCACAAAAGCTAACAATAAAAATATAGCAGTTAGTCTTGAAAGTGCTACAGTGTTTTTTATTTTATTTTTATTTTGTTTTGTTTTGTTTTCTGATATGCCTGAACCACAGACTAATGGCTACTATTCCAAAAAAGGAGAGATACTGTAATTGACTCTGCAATGTGTTGCTACTTACTTACTATGGGCCCCGCTGTCACTTCCGCTGCCATTATAAACTGTAATTTACGGCCATTGTAAACATGTTTACTGCAGCCATAAACTATGGGGAGACAATCAGTCCAGCCCCCTGAACTAATTGAGGGGGCATGACCCAGCCCCTAACTTGAAAAGGTTGAGAACCCCTAGAGCAGTGGTGCCCAAACTAAGGCCCGGGAGCCGGGTGTGGCCCCCGATGCCAATTCATCCGGCCCGTGAAGCCCTTCTTGCTCCTGGAAGCGGAAGTAAAACGCGCCCACAAAGTTTGGGCACCCCTGCCCTAGAGGCTATCAGGGAAATATAAACAGTAAGATGAATGTCTCTTCTTCTTAACCTAAAATAAAAACTGGGACACCAAAATTATCCTGTGGCATTGCTGTGATTTTTAAAAAACTTTTCTGTCCTGTTGCTTTGCTTCAATTTATTAGCCCCACCACCACCATAATATTTCCACTTCATAACTAGTTCTTCCCCTTAAGATTCTTCTTAGTGAATTAAAACTAAGACCCCTTTCTTCTGCAAAATAATATTTGTTTGGGCTTCTTTATCAAATAACTATTTTTGATGTGGTGTAGTTTGGCTTCATACTTTCCCAGTAATTACTTGGCAATTAAAGTGAAGTAGTGTTATACACTTTTACAACATTACATGAATTGTCTGGGTGTCACCATTCCTCAAGGCATAGAGCTGATATCTGTTCTGGATGGGATATGTGATGATTCCAGTGCGACAGCTGGAAAGGTTTTTTTTTTAAAAAAAAAAATCATGTGTGTGTGAGAGAGAGACACTGGCTGACTGATTCAGGAGAATATTTCTGTGTATAACTCACTAGAATGGATATGCCAAGTTGTGTGGCAGTACAGAGCTTTTACAGTAGTGTCATGCTGTTTGTATGTTAAGGTAGGACACTTGGAGAATGGTAGAACATGTGCATGTCCAATCCCCGATCATTTCTGAGAGTACACTGGGGAAGGGTAGTTAGCATAAATTATGTGTGAGAGAAAGAGTTGACCAGATTTACTCATACATTACTGGAAGATATACAATAAAGCATAATGGTCTCTTGGCTTTAATTGGTAAGAATGATGCATAAAGTCCACCTCCTTTAACCCCTACTAATTAAATTGTTATGATCCCCAATCTATGGTCATTTAGATATAGATCTGTACTTGTATATGGAGGTAGTTCCATTGTATAGTCTAATTGGCTGTTGGGACTCATTCTCCCATGCATTTGTATGTGTTGCAGAGATTCTTGCACGCTAAGGTATTTTTCTTGCTACTTGAGCATGCAAATAGCAAGGTCTGGCCTAGTCTTTAGCAAGGTCTGGCCTAGTCTTTTTTTGGTTCAGGGGATTTCATTCCCATAATTCTTCCTGTGGAGTGATTCTGTGCAAATCATAGGCATAGGCATAGAATCCCTAAAATTCTGAAAGTCCTATACCTACGTCTGACACAAAACATTTACTGAGGGATCCTAAGAATTGTAGGGTACAAGTGTAACTTTCTAGCTCTGCAGTATAATCATCCCTTAAGAAACACAAAGCATTCATACTCAGTTGCCTGTTCGTGGTGGAAAACATCAAATAATGCCATTAAAGTGGGGGGGGGGGGGATATGGAAACATAAAAGCCTGACAGAATGTGACTTGTGACTCAAATCTGTGTTTCAGGATTGATTGTTGGAGTCATCTTAAGATATGGCATACCTCCTTCCAGTGGCCATGACAAACCATTCAGCTGCTCCCAAGAGGACCGGGCATTCACAACTCTGTTGGTCAACATCAGTGGGAAGTTTTTTGAGTATACGTTAAAGGGAGAAATAAGCCCTGGAAAGCTGCACAACGTGGAACAGAATGATATGCTGAGAAAAGTGAGGACTGCATTTTGCTAATACTAGACCTCCTGTGTACTGATAGCATTTATTTTTATGCTGTTCTGTTAACATACTTATGTTTCGAAACTGAATGTTGGCTGTTTCAGAGAAGCAGTACCTTACTTGAAATGTTCTTCAGGTGTGGTGAGATGTCCTCCCCCCCCCCTTTCTATCTTCTGTTGTTAGTGTGCTACAATTGATGCTTGTCAATTTCCTCATGGTAGTTTGGTAGGCAGCTCTCTTAAGAAAACAGAGGCTGCGATTTGAGTTAATTATCCCTTATATTCCATGTATAGCACTTTGTCCTGTTGATTTCAGTACCTGAAGCAACATATACTCTTAAATCATCCATTTCTCATTCTTCCTCACAGTAGTCATGTGAGGTAGGATGCTGATGGTCTCAGTTTACAGTCTGAGCAGCAGATGTCGACCACTTCTCTCTTCTCCATATCTAGAAAACTCTGAAAGTGGTTACCATAAGTCAAAATGACTTAACAGCACATGAGTCTTATATTATTATTAGGGAGATACCTAGAAAAGGCCAGCTTTTCACCCAAAATTAAAAAGCCGCAAAATCATTCATAAGCTTTCAGAAGGAAACAGTGTCTTTGATCTTCATGTTCAGTTATACGGTCCAGCTGTGAAATAGGCCAAATTCTGTCCTGTTAGAACCTCTCAAATCTTTATAGAGAAGCTGCCTCCAGATGTATTGCTTCGTCTGCTTTTTCACTGTCTGGATGTCATCTGATTTGTTTTCCCACAATGTTGTGTCTTTGGTGGGAGTGTAATGGCCTCATAAAGATTTCACCCTTATATTTTGGATTAAGCACTTTCTGAAGTCATTGCAATTAGACCTATGTTTCTATATCACATTGCACTTGTTTAGTTTTTTTTAAAACTGATGTAATTGTAAGAGACTGACATAGAAAATCCGAATGTAGACTGCACAGGTGTTCAAGACAGTAGCATGGAGATATTTTATTCCAATGTGTAAATATTTTTATCTCTCTCTTTTTAAGGTAACTTTTGACCCAGAAGTATTTTTCAATATACTTCTGCCTCCCATTATTTTCCATGCTGGCTATAGTTTGAAGAAGGTAAGCCTTGAAATCTTTTCTACTTTCCCCCCCAAATGAATTCCATTCTTATGTGTTTAATACCAAGTTATTGGTTCTCATATTATTTTACTGCCATCATCTTGAATGCAAACATGTTTTTATTTAGGATTTAACTTGTCCTTTCTTCTGCTTCCAGATTCATATATTTTGCAATAATGGCTTTTTTTGAGGGCAGGTTGTCCTCCTTATCAAATGTATTATTAGTGTTATAATGCAATATTTCTGATTTTCTCCCAATGGTGCTTCTGTTAGTTTAACTGATACACTAGTACCCCGGATAACGTTGAGACTTGGTTCCACAAGTCTCGTCGTTATCCGGTTTTTAATGTTGTGCGATGCATTGATCACACAACGTTAAAAAAAACCCTGTTTCCCTGGAGACTGCAGCAAGCCAGAATTTTGGGATTTGAACCCTGACGTTTTGGCTTGCTGCACTGGCTGAGGACGTCCGGCAAGCCCAGAAACAACTTGGATCGGGTCTCCCCACCTCCCTGGACCCGGCGGGAGGGTCAGAGACCCCAAAATTGGTTTTAAAAAGTCTCTTTTTTTACCAATTTTGGGGTCTCTGACCCCCCCCCCGCCGGGTCCAGGGAGGTGGGGAGACCCAATCCAAGCTGTTTCTGGGCTTCCCCGACGTCCTCAATCAGTGCAGCAAGCCAGAATGTCGGGATTCGAACCCTGACGTTTTGGCTTGCTACACTGGCTGAGGACGTTGGGAAAGCCCAGAAACAGCTTGGATCGTGTTCCCTGCCTGCTCCAGAGAGATCAGAAGACCCGATCTACAGCTGCAGGGTGGCTGGGGAAGCTGACGGGGACTCCCTGTCGGCTTCCCTAGCCACCCGCCCTGGCCTCCGCAGCTGTGGGGTGGCTGGGGAAGCCGACGGCGGAGCCCCCCGTCAGCTTTCCAGCCTCCCCACCCCTGCCTCTGTAGCTGCAGGGTGGCTGGGAAGCTGAACGGAGAACCCCGTTCAGCTTTCCAGCCACCCTGCTGCTAAGAACGACTGTATCGGATAACGTGAAAAATCGCGTTATTCGATACAAGATTTTTCCGAAAATCTTGTAACATTATGCGGTTTTAGCGCTATCCGGTACTAGCATTATCCGGGGTATTACTGTAATTGGTTTATACATTTCAATATGATTATAGTTGATCTTCCCTCTTGTATTAACTATGGCTGAACCACTGAAACCTTTATGGCTGGATAGTGCCTTAGATCCAATGGAGCACTTGTATAAGTCAAAGACACTGATGCAGAGACATGTGGCTCTCCATCATGGTTGTATATCTGATACAAGTCTGTCTGTTAGATGGTTAGACCTCCAGTTTTTGAGGAGAAATTTCTTTCAGGAAATAGATGAAAGATTCCCCCCCCCCATCGGAAAGAAAGTATTGTACTCAATCCTTCCTGTATGCTAGGGGTTCCCAACCTAAGGCCTGTGGCCTGGATCCAGGCCACAGCGCCATTTCATGTGGCTCCCCACCTCTCCAAGGGCATTCAAGAAAAATGGCCACTAATTTGAAACTGTTGTGACAAAATGGTCACCCCCATTGTGCAGGCAAAGCAAAATGGCCATCTGGCCCTCAAAGCTGACTGAAAGAGTGTGACCCAGCCCCTGGCTTGAAAAGGTTGGTAACCCCTGCTGTATGCTATTTTTTAATTTCCTCTTTGAGGTTGATTTACAATTGTTTATATATGTTTTGATGAATTATGATAAATTCTTGCACTGATTGAGCCATGTAGACTGATATTCTTGAAAGCTGCCTTTCTGGAGATGCAAAGGGGAAATCTGGTGACTTTATCAGATTTTCCTTTGAAATCAAGCAAAAGCTTGTTGCGCTTGTTCATTCAGAATTTTCTACTCACACAATCATCCTCTTTTGAACTTGACATGGTTTGTCTCCCAGTCATTGGATGATTCTGTAAGATACTGCAGTATAGAATGGTGAGGATCCTTGGCTTGAAGGCCATTTATCCTAAGGAAGCCCTCAGTATTTTGAGAAGAAAATAGGATCCAGGTGTAATTGGCATTACTCTTCCAAATATTTCAGAAAGATTTTATAGCAAAGCTAAAGCAATCCTGTTAAACAGAAGATGGTATTCTTAACTCCTCTTATAGTTGTACCTAATTTATTTTTCTTCTGTAGAGGCATTTCTTCAGGAATTTGGGGTCTATATTGACATATGCTTTCCTGGGAACTGCAGTCTCTTGTTTCATTATTGGGTAAGTTGAGTTTTGCCGCACCTTTTGGTAACATTTGGATCATTTCTCAATCTTAAATGATAAAGTGATCTGCAGCAGCTGAATCACTGGTGTTGTGGGGTTGTGTATCTGGTCTGTTGAGTTCAGTAAATTAAGCTGATTTGCGTACAGATGCCATCAGCTGTGGCAGAACAGGAATACTGTAGAAATTGTTAGAAAAAACATTAAAATGTGCCTTCAAAGTAGGGCAGGTTGGCTAAACTTCAGACAATATTTTCATTCTGAAGAAAAAAATTCTTTTCAGGAAATAGCAAATCCTGGATGGTATAATCTATCTCATTAAAATGTCCATGCTTTGGAACAAGCTATGAAAAGATATTGTAAAATGTTCTTTTGGATTTTTATTGGGCATCACCTCTATCTTAGTACAAGGTGAAGGAGAGATCTTGTTTGTAGATTTTGGCTTATAAATTCACATGCTTATTTGAGAACAGCTTCCTCTATCTAAAATGTATATGTTGACTTGTAATTGGCAGGGGGTTTTATATTACTGTACAGGTACTTGGATTTCTATACTCAGAATTCTACAAGAATTCCCCCAGTCAGAATTCTGGGGACTTTAGCCAAAAAGGCAAGGTTCTCACAGGAATTTTCAGTTACTTTCTGGTGAGGAATACAGGCCCTGTCAGCCTTTTTGGTCCTGAATAATGAAGGCCAAGGAAATGGGTAGGTAAAGTAAAGACTGCCCTTGCTCAAAAGCCAGTTGTATCTGACTCTAGGGTTCAGTGCTCATCTCTGTTTATAGCCAAAGAACCAGTGGTGTCTGCATCTGCAGATGTTTCCATGGACATGTGGCAGGCATGCCTCAAGAATTACTAAACTCTGTGGAGCTGCAGGGAATTAGGAGACTGGTAGTTTTTAAAGAGGTATCTTCTTCAGAGTCTAATGGGTAGAGAGACTGCCAGTCCTCTAATCCCTTGCAGCTACCCATGGAGTTTATTTACTCCTATCCATTTTTTCTGACTTCTTGGGATAATAATTTTTTTTGTCAGAGATTAGACTGAGTTGAAAGGATTTTTAGGGGACGCCCAAATGAGGCTCCTTTCATGTCCCCAAGTGCATCTCTCGGGTATCGAAACCTGACTTCCAGTCTCCAGATCAGTGCCTTAACCATAAAGCTACCTGGGGGGGGGGGAGAGAGCTGCCTTCATTCCCTACCTGTGTGTAGTAAAAAACTCTTGTGAGAACTCTTAATTTGTAAAACTACAAAAGTCCAATGTCTAGTTTTTAATTCCTAGCAGGGGTTCGTGCCTTTGTGTTTAGCCTTACCAGATGCCCAAACGTGTGACAGTTAGAAACCTATCATATCTATCCAGGGTAGTGATGGTGTTGTTTCAGAGACCACACTGAGTTGCAGAGCTTTCTCCCCAGCTGTAATATCAAAAGCATTATTGGGTTTGTGCATGCTATATTTTGCTTTTGAGATATTTTATTTATTTATTTACTTACCTACTTACTTACTTACTCCTATTTACTATCCCGCCCCAATCAGGTAGACCCGACTCTTGGCGGCTTACAAAAATAGATTACAATCATAGGTTAGGCCTATGATAATGCTAATATTTAAAACTTTAAAAGTTCATAAAAATTAAAACACCGCTAAAGATGAAAAACAAAATCAAAATCAAAAGGGTGGCTGTCCCTTGGGACACCTCTCAAAATGCAGCTCAGCACATACATGTCAGGCTTGGAAAGAAGGGTTGTTCCCACAGCTAAGCAGTGCTTCTTATGAATTTGAGGATATTCCTGAGTTTGGTGTAACTGCTGGAGTGATTCTTAGCTTGGACAAGAACTGGAGTTCATTGTATTTGCTAAAGGAAGATAGGAGGCATGCTGCAGCAAATGTAAGGCATATATTTGAGTGTCTTCCCAAAATTGTATACTTGTGACGTGTAAGAATGAAAATGAGGTCTTTCCTTTGCTCCACATCTTTGTATATACCTAAATTTTCTCCCCCTGCCTTCCTTTCGGCAACTGTCCAAATATTGGACAAGGGATTATAGTGGTAATCTTACGTCCACTAATTTAGGAATGAGCACTGTTTGAATGTCTGGTTTTGCCTCCAGATAACGATCAATATTGTGGTTTATACAAAGGTCAACAGCAGAGTTGCTTGAAAGAGAAAGGTACAGTGTCCCTTTTAAAAATAAAAATAGTAATGGAATAAGTCCACACTCATCTGCTATCAAAAAGTTTTAAATGATGTGTTTCTCTTAAGGAATATGTTTGTGAGAATGAAGGAAATTTGTTACAAATTAAGTTGGAGTTGACATTGAATGTTAATGAAAGTGAATCATATGGATTCAAAATATTCTGTATTATGTTAGAGATGTGATCAGGAAGTAGGTACTGTACTTATTTCATATGTGGTGGGAACATGATACAATTTTGAATTTTTGGATGCTGGCTTTTAAGGAGATGAAAGGAGTAGAAGCTTGCTTTAAAATTGCACCTTAATCTATCTTTGATAACGATCAATTTAGGATTAGGGTTAAATATGTTTTTCAGTTATCAAATTGGTATAATGAATTTAGCTGTTAATGATAAATAGACATGTGACATTAAAATTAAAAAGATTGTTAGAAGGGAATAATTCTAATTATATATGGTGAAATTTTATAGAATTTATACTAATGAAAGGCAAAGGTCAGTCACAAGCCCAAAAGTCACTGCATTTTTGGAAGAGTTTGGGACTCCATAATATGAAAGAAAATAAAAATAATGATAATGGTATCTCTCATGGCCCTGGGGGTGGTGAGCACCATTTGTTGTTAATTATTATTATGTATTAACTTTGCTATTTTTCTTTTTTGTTTGTATTTTATTTCTATTAGGTTTGTAGCTTAAATTATATATTTGTAAAAAAAAATTAGGTGATTCACAGCATCCTTTATTCTTTAATCAACAGGAATCTTATGTATGGTGTAGTAAAACTCATGAAGCTAGTGGGACAACTCTCTGATAAATTCTATTACACAGATTGTCTTTTCTTTGGAGCCATTATATCTGCTACTGATCCAGGTACAATATCCACTTTTAAAAATTCATCCATTTACTTCAATAAATGTTGCAACCATCCCGATAGGAATTTAGTTAAACTTTTTGCTTTCTAACCCACCTTGAAGAAAGGATGCATCTGTGGTAATATTTACCTAGTGAGATGTAGTCACTAGCGTTTTGAATTATAACCAGTGATGGGATGTAACAGGTTCTCACCAGTTCGCCAGAAACGGTAGTAACTTTTCCCAGTGTCCCGGAGAACCGGTAGCAGCTTTTGTGGGGAACCACCTTCGGGGCTTACCTTTTCACTTGTGGTGGGTTTATTTTAATGTATTTATTTATTTATTTATGGGTTTGTGTTATGGGTGGGTGGGTGGGTTGAGGTGTGTGTGTGTGTATATGTGTATGTGGTTATTTTTATTTTATTTTATTATTATTTTGTATTTTTTAATTTTTTTTCTTTGGCCCCACCCACATTATGACATCATGATGTTAGCTCCGCCCACACTGATGATGTCATGGTGGGGTAGTAAATTTTTTGACATCCCACCACTGATTATAACTCAATTGAACTGGGTTCAAATCTTTCTGGGCACATCCACATGATGGGAGAAAGGAGAGCCAGACATGCTACTTTGAGCTGATGGGAGGAAAGGTACAATATAAATGCAAGAAACAAGCAAATACAGTACTGTACACGCATAAAACAGCATCTGATCTCTCGTCCTGTTTAGTAGCAAATTAATTTTTTTCCTTAAGGCATAATCATTATCATGAAATGATTATACTCAAGAGAAACAGAGCTTTATTTAAATAATGGATCTATAAGAGAAGTGAAACTTAAAAGACGTTGGCACATTGAAATTTGGCTGCTCAGCTTGCAGAAATCTAGAATGCAGCATGGATTCAGGAGTCTTCTGCTCCATCTGGAAAACCCCGAGAGGGGTAACTGCATTCAGAATAGGAGAAACATGCATTAACAGAGGAGGCAGGGTGGCTGCCAAAGGCACTAGGGTTGTCTGACTATAAAGAAAGGAAGTCTTGCGGTTGTTATCATACAACCATTTTCTCTTCTCTTGGCATCTTTTGGACAGACAGGCCTGAGGTCCCTTTTTCGTGCATTTTTGCCACTGGGGTGCCCTCTGCTGCATCACTCTGTTCCACACTGCTAAATGTAGCATCAGAGAACCCTGACCCCCGTGGGAGAGAGCTTTTGATATGCCATGTCTAACCACAACCAGTTAACAGCTTCTACACAGAGTCTTCCCACTTGATTTGTAACTGTTTGTGTTACTGGGAACCAAAACAGCAATGCTGTCTTCTCTCCTAGCTTTGGATCCTGCAGCTTATGTGAATCCTGTGAATTTCTAGCTTTTAGTGGTTCTAATCCAGTTGTATCTGCCTGACTTTTCCCACTCAATCATTTTAAGATTGTTAGTGACTGCTGGGTTGAGGCAGCAAATCAATGACCTGCTTTCCATCCCCACCCCACCCCCCACTCTCCTTATATCTCTCCGCCACTCCTATTTTGTGTAACATTGGGCTTCCTAAAGTTACTGGGCAATTTAACGACTCTTTCAAATACCATGTGATCTAAAATAGGCCACTTTTTGATCCTCTCCCTCCCTCTGTGACTTTCCGTGACCTTTGACCGACCCCCCTAAATCGCATGGTTTGAAGATAGATCTATGTCCAGATGGATGTGAAAAGCAATGATAATTTTGGAGTCAGGTGACTTCATGCCAAACTCCCTCCCCCCTATGACTTTCCGTGACTTTTGGTTGCCCCTGTACCCCCTAAAATGGTCACGTTGTATTTGAATGACCCCCTGGCCTAAAAGCTCATTCACAATGCCTTAGTTCTCAATGACAGTATTCCTGTCTTTCTTTTATTCTTTATCACAGAGTAAACAGAATGTACAGAGGTACAGAAAGGTTGGCTAGCATAACGGATAACTATACAAATCAGTATGGCTTTTTGCAACTGGTAATTGCAGAAGATCCATGGTTGTTATTCAGATTTGCCGTGAGGTTTAGCCCTTTTGGGTTGCAAATGGTTAGAAGGTGGCTTGAAGACAAACACTGTGGCATTACACAAACTTCACTGCAAATCTAAATAACAACCAGGGAAACCATTGTATACCTCTGTACCTGATGTATATAGATTGATGCCATGAAATCTCACTCTTATGTCTGATGAAGTGGACTTGATCCATGAAAGGTAACATTAAAATACAGTCATACCTTGCATAACGAATTTAATTCGTTCTGCGAGGTTGCTCGCTATGCGAAAAATTCGCTATGTGAGTCTGACTCGCATGGCGAATTTTTCGCTATGCGAGTTGGACTTTCCCTATGGAAAAACTCTCATAACGAGCGTTTCTATGGGAAAAACTCGCATAGCAAAAAAAATTCGTTATGCGAGTTTCCCCCATAGAAACGCTCGTTATGCGAGTTTTTCCATAGGGAAAAGTCCGACTCGCATAGCGAAAAATTCGTTATGCGAGTCAGACCGCTTAGCGAAAAACTTGCTCGTTATGCGAGTTTTTCACTAAGTGAAACACTTGTTATGTGAGGTTTGACTGTATAGTAAAATTTAAGGTGCCACAATGTTTTTTGTCGTTTTGTTTTGTTTACTCTCTGATATGCTTGCACAGACTAACACGGCTACCATTTCAAAAATTTCATTCCTTAGTTTCCGAACAAGCTGACACAATTTGAGTGTAGAGTACTGTATATCAATGGATATTGCTCTAATCCTCTGTTACCCATTGAAGCTCGATTTCTGGGTTGTAGTTAATAGATTTAAATGGTTGCATTACAGTCAAAAACACTCCCTGTGTAGGGAATCTAGAAAACAGATTCTTCTGTCCTCAGAATCCTATATAGCAAATCTGATTTTGAGACGCCTGCTCTTCCCTTACTTTTCCATTGTAGTCACTGTACTGGCCATCTTTAATGAGCTTCATGCAGATGTTGATCTCTATGCACTGCTGTTTGGAGAGAGTGTTCTCAATGATGCTGTTGCGATTGTATTGTCTTCGTAAGTAAAAAGCTTATATGTTTCTGTACAGCTGTTAGTCTGTCTCAGCCTGTTGGCAATATTAAAGTAGAAAAAAAATAAGAATAAAGAGTGGACAGTTGTGGCCTTTTGGAGACTAAAGTTCACATTGAAAATAATATCATGGTGATTCAAAGTGCTATAATATTTTATTTTTATGTTTCTGTTTTCCCCCTACCTTAATTTTGCGATAATGCTTCCATATAGCACATGTCATGGCCTCAATAGGCCGTTTTCTTGCTACTGTTTTAGGATCAGTAGTGTTGTGTGGATTGCAGCTGCCCGGGGCATAAGCCAAATTTGCCGCCCCCTAGTGAATGCTGACGCCTTCTCCTGCTAAGGCTTCTGGGAGTTGTAGTCCAAGAACAACCATATGCCCAGTGCCACCCGGGAGAGGCCACCCCCTGCCCCCCTACACTACACCACTGTTTAGGATCCAGATTTGGAAAGACCAGTGTTTTTGGTTTCACTTGTTTTACACTGGTATTTCTCACAGGACCATCTGATCAAAACCACACCAAACTTCTAAGCACAGTATTGGAATGCCATTTTCTCCCCTTGGATTAAAATTTCCAGAAACCCCTAGACCAGCGATGGCAAACCTTGGCACTCCAAGTGTTCTTGGACTTCAATTCCCAGAAGCCCAAGTCAGCACTCCTGTTGATCAGGGCTTCTAGGAATTGACGTTCAAGATCACCTGGAGTGCCAAGGTTGTCCATCATGGCCCTAGACATTGGATTCCAGTAGTTATAGTCCTATAAAGTAACCTTTTCCAGCTTTGCCCCTAAGATGTTTGTTGGGTGAATTATCTGGGATAAATATTTATCTCCCTCTTATTGTATTTCCCTCTATTGCAGTTCTATTGTGGCTTATCAGCCCACAGGAGGAAACCTCCATGCTTTCGACGCAGCAGCCTTTTTTAAATCTGTCGGCATCTTCCTTGGAATCTTCAGTGGCTCTTTCATGATGGGAGTGGTGACAGGGATTGTGACAGCTCTGATATCCTTTTTGTCTGCAAAATGTCTTTTGACTGTTTACTGTTGCCAACCAGAGTCTTGCCTTTCTGCAGCAGTTTTGAAAATCTACTACCCTTGGGTCCTTTTTATGGAGCAATGTTTGTGCAGAAGGTAGATCTGATGCTTAGAGAGAGGGCAGTTTCCAAGCCAAGGGTTCCATCAAAAAGAAGCTGGAACAGGCAAACAAGTAAACAAATAAACTAGAAATAAAATAATAGAGTAAAGACTCATAAGTAGAGATTCCTGAAGCAACTTTCAACATGGACATGTCAGGGGATTAAAGGGAACCTATGGTCTGTTTCCTTATTTCTTGTATCACACTCTCACTTATTGGTTTCTCTTCAGATTGCATAAATCTTTCGCCTTTCACACTCTCACTTATTGAATTCATAACTTTGAGATAGTACAGTTAGAAAATGCAAGTGGCTTTTGTGTTTCCTTAATGAAAATGCTCACGTAACAAAGTTTACAAAACTGCACTGCTTTCCCTTGCTGGAGACGGCCCTCTTTTTCCTGATGTCTTGGAGTACGTTCTTGTTGGCTGAAGCCTGTGGTTTTACAGGTAGAGTAATTTAGTAATTTATTGGCAGGGCTAAGCAATTTTGGGCTGACATAGTGATGACTGTTATTATCAAAACATTTCAGCCATTGATCTTGTGATAGGTAAGATAAAACTTATGGCTATGTCTGAAATAATTTCTCCATTAGTTGCTTATTTTTAGCTACAAATTCCTGCAAAGATTCATATTATAAATCTGACTTCTGGATTGCTGGATTGCTTGGGCATCTATGAATCCGAACTAAATTGGGCCATGAAAATTAGAGTTCATTATTTTCACACTGTGTACCTTCTAACATGCTAAGATGTAGATTTTTCTGAACTTAGGTCTTCTTCGTTCTGAAATTGTCTTAGGTCTTCTTCGTTCTGAAATTGCTCTCATATAATTCATAATCCATACTGATGACTCCAACAAAGAGATTTATTTTTCTGATTAATTTTGTTAAGAGCAGAGTTGATTGACACTGATATGGCTTGAGTGCCTTTAATTTAAAAATGTGCATAACCTTGGATATGCCTACCTGGAATGTTATCTCTTCATAGCAGACCCTATTCCTAATTCAAAATCTATTGCGTTGAAAGTAGGGTGGGTTTTTAGATGTTAGTTGTAGGATTTATTCAGATTCGATATTATAGTGAATCACTCAACAGAAATGTAAAGAAAACCCAAGTTAGAGTGCATATTCGTAAGTACTGAAAGAACAACTTATGTGTTGTTATATACCATTAAGTTACATCCAATTTGTGGCAGTCTTAATGGGGTCTTCATGGTGGGTGATAAATGCAAATGATTCTGTCATTGCTATTTCCCAGTGAGCTTCCCTGGTTGAATGGATATTTGAACCCAGGACTCCTGAGTCTTAGTCATTCTATTTTAAATCCCACCAGCTCGCATTGTATGCCTTGTGTCTTTTGTACTTCTGAGAAGTTGGTTAGGTTTTCTTAATGCAGTGAGGAAAGGAATACTGACGCTTTGTGTTAGAACAGTATGATTAAATGGCCTCTAACTGTGAACTGAATGCTAACATTCATATTGATTGACTGAATGTTGCTATTAATTTGTCATTTTGCACAGTGCAGTTGGATTTTACATAGTATGTTTGCACATCCAAACTGTTGATTTCTCAAGTTGTGTGGGCAATTGTATTTCTTATATATATATAAGCCCTCACATATTTTAAGCCTAATCATTTTAGCTGTTGACTGAGCAAAATGTACATACAATACATGTGAATGCAACATAACATAATATGTTGGAAAATATGCAGTATTGCTGTCTTTCGCTCAGGGTTATAGCAGCTAGTTTCTGGACACATGAAACTATAGAACTGGATTTCTATCAGAAGAGGTAAATCTTTGAGGCAGGATTAATTTCCACAGCTTATTATTAGAGTTCGTGAGTAAGCTCAGCAGAAATGGCTAAACCACAAGGCTAATACTCATGATAGTAAGCATGGACCAGTATTTAAGGCTTTAAGAATGAAGAAATAGATAATGAATCCAGAAAGTATATTCTCTTAATGCTTCTTGGCATGCTGTTTTCATTGGCAGGTGTGGTATCTGTTCTATTTTGCGGAATCACACAAGCTCACTACACATATAATAATCTTTCAGTTGAGTCAAGGAGCCGGACCAAGCAGGTAAGAAAACATTATCTTCCTTTTGATATACTAAGACAGGGGTCAACAAACTTTTTAAGTCACACTTCCTCAGACATTGAAGGTTCTGAACTGGTAGTCCCTCCCCCACTGCACACGCTGCCGTAAACGCATCTGTAGCTGTCGTAAACGTGTACAGCTGCTGTAAATACATACGAGTCCACGTCCGGTTATTGGAGGGAGGCCGTGGTCTGGATTATTTGGCACCATATGCTGAATTCAGCCTGTGGGTCATAGGTTGGCGACCCCTGTACTAAGGCATGGTTCACTTATGTTCTGTGGATTGATTTTTCTGTCATGCTAACTATACCTAACAAAAGCCGGTGATAATTTCTTAGTTATTATGAAAACTGATTAGCTGAAATGTATAAATATATAGAGAGATTGCAGTGGCTTAGTGGCTAAGATGCTGTACTTGACGACTGGAAGGTCAGAAGGTCAGCAGTTGGAGACTGGAGTGCTGCACAAGAGCTCTCATCATTGTCCCAGCTCTTACCAACCTAGCAGTTTGAAGCAAGATGTTAGAAGTAGATAAATAGGTACCCCTTTGGTGGGAAGGTAACAGTGTCCCATGTGCTCCAGTGTCTAGTCATGCCTCCCACATGTCCATGGAAATGTCTGCAGACGCAGACAGCACTGGCTCTTTGGCTGTAAATGGAGATGAGAACCAAACCCTTGAGTCAGATATGACAGGCTTTTGAGCAAGGGCAACCGTTACCTATAAATATGTATACATATATATCAAATATATGAATCATGTGGTCAATTCTTCACTGGATTGTACTTTCCAGAATGCAGGTGCGGGATTGTATATTTTTGTGCTGTATGGTGGGAGTTTGGAGAAAGGTTTTAGCCAGTGGTGGGATTCAGTTTTCTTTACTACCTATTCTGTGGATGTGGCCAGGGGGAAAGCCCTGCGTTGCACCTGAATTAGGACTACTTTATTTCAAAACTTGGATGGGGCCAGCTGGAATTTTTGCTACCGGTTCTGGCAAACTGGGGCAAACCTGCTGAATTCCACCACTGGGTTTACCCTAACCTTTATCACCCATCCATTGGAAGTGATGTTTTGTTCAATAAGAGTGATTCATATAGCTGTGAGTTAGATTTGTGGGCCACCTTTGTTCCAAGTGACCTAAAGTAGCATATGTGGATCCTTACAACGGCCCTGTGAGGCAGTAGAGTTTGCAAGAGAGCAAGTGGTCCAAAGTTATCCAGTGAGTTTTAAGGCTGAATGCAGATTTGAACTGTGGTTTCCCAAGGTTAGCCTTTGTGTTATGCAGGATCAATTCAATAGTAGACAACAAAAGCAAATTTGATAGAGAAGAGACAACACCAAGTGATTCAAAATAATGCAGACTACAACAGATTAAGCTTTGGGTATGAAAAATCTTGATTTTGCCCCAAAACAGATCTTCCCCCACTAACTTTCTATTCTGTTTGTTTATTTAGACTATTCTAAATGTGTTGTTCAGTGTTTTGATTATACATGAACTGTACTGACTAAATTAAATCTCTCTAATTGTCCTTACAGCTCTTTGAAGTTCTACACTTCCTGGCTGAGAACTTCATCTTTTCCTACATGGGTTTAGCCCTGTTTACTTTCCAGAAGCATGTCTTCAGTCCCGTTTTTATTATCGGAGCTTTTGTATCCTTCCCCACTCCCCATGCTTTTAAGACATGTTTTAGTTGTGTTTCAGAGTTGCCTAGAAAGTTTTCAGCATGTCTGCCCTCCTGCCTGTCTTTCTGCTTTTATCAATTGCTTGTAATCAAATAATCTTTACTGATAAGTAAGCCCATTGGCATCCAGTAAGACCTACTCCCTGGTAAGTGTATATGGGCTTGCTGTCTCAGAGGTTCCTCTACCACCACCCCCATCCCATATAGTGCCACACTGTACAGTTGTTCTCTTTTTGAAAATAAGACTTTGGAAGATTTTCCAGGAGTTTGGTTTACAAAACGACATTCCTTGCTTCTTGTTTTCTGTTTGCTATAGGTAAGACAAAAAGGCACATAATGGGTTTCTTAAACTGTCTATCAAGCATCTAATAGATGAAATATTAATAGAAAATCTTATCTCTGACCTTGATCCACAGCATTGTGTACTAGAAATCTGTTTACACAATAGAGCTTTGGAAGTCTGATGAGCCAGTCCTGTGAGCAGTTTGAGAAAAGAAATAGTAAGAAAATAAGTTCCTGTCTTCTGAAAGGTGCATAAGAAGATGTGAGGAAAAGTTAGAGGAGAAGGTACTTGAACCTTTTTGAGCCTGACAGGTCATATCCTGCATATGCTATTTTGAGGATTCATTCTTCCTCAGCTAGACCCACATCTTCTCTTCATCCGGACTGTCTGAGCTGAGCCTGGGTTTGGGGTAGAGAAGACAATAAAATATGAGACAGTCTTGTGCCACTTTAAAAACTACCAAGTTTTATTTGGCATAGGTTGCCATAAGCATTTTGCATCTGATAAGTGGGCTGTAGTCCACAAAAACTTATACCAAAAGCTCTGACTCTTTAAGATCTCATGCTAATGTATGATTCACAAGTGGCAGAAAACTTGGATCAGATCCAATCAACTATGGGCTGAATCAAGCTCATTCAAAAGCCTATTCAATTGTTGTGGTAGCAACAAAGAACAAATCTGTGCATCTGCACAAAACTGTTTGACAGAGTTCTTTTGGGCCCATTTCACAGAGACCCATAAGCAAAGGATGTTTGTGCTGGTTATAGAAAGCATATGACTCTCACTGTAACTGTCAGTCTGTTCTGACCCAATGCAATGTGTTAGTTATTACTTAGAAAGCTTTAGAGCAGAGGTGCCAAAACTACAGCCCAGGGGCCGGATGCATCCCCCAATGCCAATTCATCTGGCCCACAAATCCTTTGTTGCTCCTGGAAGTGGAAGTAAAACATGCCTGTACGGGCAGATTTTACTTCCGCTTCCAGTGACTGGTTCCCTGAACCACGTGACTGGCCCATGGCCTGAAAAGTTTGGGCACCCCTGCTTTAGAAAGCTTGGTCCAGAAAGAACCATATTGCCCCAGATGAGCCTCTGAAGATTATCTGGGGAGTTCCTTTTCAAGCTTGTTTGATGAGAACATGAGAGAGAGAGAGAAAGGCTTCTCAGTACCTTTTCTTGCACTCCTGAAGGACAGTGTCCCATGAGCCAGGTTGGTTACTCCCTCTTGTCATCCCATTGTTGGACAAAGACTTTCCTAAATGCAGTGAATATTAATAATTGGAGTGTGAGGTGGGAATGCTGTATGCCTTGAATTTAGATGATTTTAAAACTTTTTTTGATGAAATGTTTTTTAGTTGTGGTTTTAATATGATGAGTTGTTTAGCTGCCCATTTAGTATAATTTGTAGAGTACTTTTTAAAATTGTGATCATTATGTGGTTTTAATTGTTATTGAGCTGCTTTGGTTGTGAACTTAATGAAACTTAACTGATCATGATATGACCCAGATATTACGTTCACATCCTTAACCAAAATGTATGGTCAGATAGCAGTATTCCTGGGACGAGCAGCACACATTTACCCACTCTCGTTCTTCTTGAATTTGGGGAGAAGACACAAAATCAGTTGGAATTTTCAACACATGCTGATGTTTTCAGGTAAAACACCATTGGTGATAGTGAGCTGCCTTGTACAATACTGAGTTCTGGTTATTGTGAGAGAAATGACAATTCACGGTCCATTTTAAACAGAAAGGGGGAGGTTAGTTTTGTTCTAAAAACAGTAACTTTTTTCAGATATTTATTTCATGTATGCATCATGCCCATACGTTGGCTGGTTTGATATTTCTCAACTTAATTTACTTGCCAAGCAGCTTCTCTTATTTGGGCTTGATTTCTGTTCTCTGCCATTTAAATAAAAACATCAAAGATACTGGTATATGTATGGCAATATACTATCAGACTAGTCTTGCAGTGGGTCTGAGATATAATGCAAAATGATCATTCCCAGAGTAAAATTAGCCTGGGGATCATCTGTGCGATGCGCTGTGATTCTCTTTGCATGAAGCCACTACCTATTGTTATAATTTAGTGGTTCAGAATCAGTCACAATCAATGTGCATTCCTAGGTAAGGCAGGAATTGGTATGAAAACGTAAAGCATCTCATGTGGAACAGGACCTGGGGTGACATGAAACCAATATATGGCAACATAGTTAAGGTTAAAAAAAAAAAGAAGTGCCCAAAACTGATCAAACTTCTTAACTCTCATAATCATGGCAAAGCACTTGGAACTCTTTAATTCCCATTTATGTCAGGTATTTCTTATAAACAACATAATAGAGCAAACCTCAGACAGTTCTTCCACCAGTTAAGAGACATCGGTGCTTCTCTATCCAATGCCACTGAGTCCTACAGTTGGTTACAACTGGCTTTCAAACAAAGGAGACCTTTATCTTTACTTTTACCTTACAGGAAGACACCTTGTTGGCATGGTGCAGATACCAAAAAGTAAACGTATTTTACGTCCCTTATTGTTTTTGGAAGTGTGAATCAAGTAGATCAGAGTCAAATGTAACCCAAGCAAAGTTTTCACCATTCCTAATAGAAAGGTTTCTGTTCTTTTTCTGTTGCTGTCCCACAGGTCTAAGAGGAGCCATGGCCTTTGCTCTAGCTATACGAGACACCGCAACTTATGCTCACCAAATGATGTTCTCCACAACACTCCTCATTGTCTTCTTTACTGTTTGGATCATTGGGGGAGGCACAACACCCATGCTCTCGTGGCTAAATATAAGGTATCCCATCTGAATACATACATTTTAAAATGGAATTTGTATTCTAAATGTTAAAAAATCTATCATGACAACATCAGTAATGAAATCCATACAACACAGCAAATATTCTAGGTTTTTTTCATAGAAGAATCATTATTTATAATCATTAATAAGACCAAAATTTGGCTATTGCTTGTGAGACTAAATATTATTTTGTTGTTAGTGCAAGCTAGTGTTGGAGCATGTACGTGTGATTTCAGCATAAACAACATCAAGCTGTCTTGTGTTATATTTAAATAACATTTAAATATAAAGGTTCTTCCTTCTACTTCTTCTAGCTTCTATAAATTAGCATTTGCAACTCATTCCTGGGTGCAGCTCATACACTCCTAAAGAATGAAAGAGGCAAACCGCTAACTTTAGACCTAGAAGTTCCTCCTGTGTCTATTCTGCCATTGGCATGTGATCTGTGCCACAAACACGGAAGCATGCTTCAGTATGGAACAGGAACCAAAATACTAAGAGTATTGCCCATTGCAATAGTTCTTTCTTCTAATTAGGCCTGGCTATTTCTCTGCTCACCACAAAGTGAAGTACCGTATATGCCGGCATATAAGACGACTGGGAGTATAAGACGACCCCCCAACATTTCCACTCAAAATATAGAGTTTGCTATATACTCGCCATATAAGACTACCCCCTCTTCCGCACACCTTCCACACACCAAATAAAACATAAAAGAACGTCAGATTTGATTTCAACATCTCCCTGTGGCCGGCACTAGTGCGCATGTGCGAGCTCTGCGTAGACAAGGGGCGGGGCGGAGCACCGCTGCTTCCCGCCAAGCAGAACGGGCCAGTCACGCCGAAAAGGCTGGCACCCCTGTCTCGCTGCTGATGCTTGCCACAGCCATGCTGGATAATGCGCGATACTGGATGGTATGTAGAATGATGTGAGTGGGCATCGGGAGGCCACTATGGACACCAGGCGGGCATCGGGAGGCCACTATGGGCACCGGGCGAGCATCAGGAGGCCACTATGGGCAGCTATGTCTATCCCAACTGAAGTGCACCTTGCGTATAAGACGACCCCCCCCTTGGAGGCATGTTTTTCAGGGGGAGGAAGTAGTCTTATACGCCAGCATATACAGTAATTTTACCAGAAACAAGTTTTACAGGCTGCATGAGATGAAACCCTTAATCCAGAAGGTGGCAGTCAGATGCAACTTTAATACACTGTGTGTCTATATGGTGGAAATGGTGGAAACTGTAAGATAGCTGGAGAACAGCTGAAAGGGAAGGTCTTCTGATGTCAGGCTTTTTAGAAACTGGCTGACTGTTGAGACCTTAGGTGTTTTGAAACTTCAGCCTGCCATGTAATGAAGCAACCTTGCTTAATGGTGCACTTGTGTTTAGAAAGTTATCTCTTAAGGTTGACCCTCTAGCCTAGAATCTGGAATGTAGTGGGTGTTTCAAAGTACTATTAGCAAGAACCAACATAAATGATGTGGAGTCGCTCTGTAGTTTTCCCATGAAAGATGAAAATGTTATGCTCCAAACTCTAACATTGGTGGACATTTAGTTAAAAGTTCATACGGAATGGTACTCATTTCCAAGTTCATCTGCACAGCATAGGACTGCCATTACAGCCTAATTCAGCTGTTTTCCTGGGGTACACAGAAAGAGCTTCGTCGAAGATTGTAGTATTTTTGAACCACAATCCAGTGTACCCTGGTAAGAGTCACCTTGTGTTTCTGGCTAATCTTTCTCACTCTGGGTCGGACAAAAGGAACTGTAGAATGAACTCACTAAAAAGTGGCTTCATTTTGGCAGTTCCACGTCTGTCCTAGACACAAAAGATGATGAAGAAGAAGCTCTTTTCCTATACAGTAATACCTCGGATAACGCTAAGACTTGGTTCCACAAGTCTTGGTGTTATCCAATTTTTAGTGTTATCCGATGCATGTTAAAATCCTATGGGATGGATCGGATAACGTTAAAGCTCCATAGAGATACATTGTAACTTCACAGGCTTAAGCGGTTGTTATCTGATCCATCCCATAGGACCTTAACGTTATTCGATCCAATTCTCCTCCCCAGATTACTTAACGTTATGCGATTTTAGCGTTATCTGAGGTAAACGTTATCCGAGGTATTATTGTAGATGTGAATAAGGCTAAATTTGTGCAGGAAACATGGGTGAGCTCCTAAATTACACAAACCCTTGTCCCTGAGCCCCACGTGGGACTCAGACCTTTGAGCATTGGTCAGGAGTCCTGCCTTATTAGAGTGTTTAATTGCAGAAGCATAATTGCATTCACCCAAACAGTCTTCTGGGTTCCTTTTCAGAGCTTTACATCCAACCTGTGGATGTCTAACTCAGAGATTCTCAACCTGTGGCCCAAGGGATGGATGCAGCCCAAGGCACCATTTCATGTGGTCCCTCCACTGCCTCCACCACACCAGGAAGTGACATGTGGGGGAGGAAGGGCAAAATGGCCGTCCGACCCCTGACACACTCTGAGTGAGTGAGACCCGTCCCCCTCCTGGCTTAAAAAGGTTGAGAACTCCTGGTCTAACTGAATTAAGGTTGGAAGGATGTTGAGGGGCAGGGTTCCTATAAATCTCCACCACAGATATACCCTTATTTGTGCATTCAGATGGACACAAGATTAGGGTTTGTTTCATAGCTCATTGTAATATTACTGGGGGAAATGAAACCTGTGTAACAATCCCTGTTCTCATTTGAACTTCATCCGGCTCTTCATTGGCAGATGCTTAGAATGAGCTTTTTCTTTAATGAATGTCATCGTAAAAGAAAGAATGCAGTTACACATGTTCAGTATATGCTTAGAGCAGGGGTACCCAAATGTTTCAGGCTGTTGGCCGGTCATGTGGTTCCTCCCACCAGAAATGGAAATAAAATGCACCTTGCATTCTGTTTTGCAACAGGATGACATAGATTTTAGGCTGCCATTTTCTCTGCTTAAACTAGGGGTATCCAAACTATGGCCCATGGGCCAGATCTAGCCCCTAACACAAATTCATCTGGCCCGCTACAACCTCGTCGCTCCTGGAAGTGGAAGGAAAATGCACCTATATGGGCACATTTTATTTCCGCTTCCAGGAGCGACTAGGGTGCCGTGGGCCAGATGAATTGGTGTCAAGGGCCAGATATGACCCATGTGCCATAGTTTGGGCACCCTTGGCTTAGAGTCAGATCTTCTTCCAAATCTTCTGCAGATCAGCAGTGTTCAAAGGGGAAGGCGCTTGAGTCAGGAAACCAAAACCACCAGCAGTGTTCTTCTGCATAAAATAGCTGATTTAAGCGAGTTTTACTGGCAATTCTAACAGAGGAAAGAAACTAAAAACCCTCTAAACATTTCTGTTGTGTCAGGAACAAATGATTACCCTATTTGCTGGTGTATAAGACCCACTTTTTTCCTCCTAAAATACACTGGGGAAAAGAAGTGCATCTTGTACTGTATATAGTGGTCTATAGTGGGCTATTTTGGTAATAAAGGGGTACATCTCATATTCCTATGCATCTTATACACAAGCAAATACTGTATGTTATGGTGCTCACAGTTATAGAAATCTTTCTTAAACATTTATTGTAATTTTGCTTTGCTTTAATTTAAAAGTTTCTGAAATGAGGAAGTTCATACAGTAGCAACAGAGTCCAAGAATTCTGAGGCATCTGTGTTTTTCAAACATTCAATATCCAGTAATTCACACGTTGTATTAGCTTATAATTGCAGTATTCTATTAGCTTAGTAGTGCAACTTTAATGACTGGATTACCAGCACGCAGGAGGTAAAACCTTGGAGTGAGTGGCCAGCAAGCCCAGAATGTAAGCTTATTTTTTAAATATATAATTAATGTGTTAAGAGTGAGTTGTAAAAACTCATTTGATATGGTGTCTGAACTCACATAGCCCAGTTTTGACCAAATGGCTGATGAGCAAATAGGAAAAAAACACAAGTGGCCCTGAAACATAATTTCTCTGAGCTTTTTATTTTTATTGAAGCTGAAACCATTATTTGGGGTTACAGATTAGAGATAACACAAGAAACCAACGTTTGCCAAGACAGCTTCAACTGAACCATCAAGTCAAACATAGCTGAACTATCTATTGTGATTATTTGGGGAAACATAGTTTGATTTCTAGATTTTAAAAATGCTGTTACCAGCCTTACATGGTATAAATCAGTGATGGCAAACCTTGGCACTCCAGATATTCCTGAACTTCAGTTCCCAGAAGCCCTGATCAGCTGGAGTGCTGACTTGGGCTTCTGGTAATTGAAGTCCAAGAACACCTAGAGGGACAAGGTTGGCCATTACTGGTGTAAATGAAGGCAATGGGCTTCCAGCCATTGTACACTTGCCACTGATCTGTCACTGTGTACTTTAGTCACAATACTAAGCAGTAACAGGATTGGGCAGACCAGACAGCAGACAACAGTCTAAAGAAGACAAACAGAGAAGCAAGTTACTAGACAGAGAGAGGAATAATGGATATTCACGAGACAGAGGCAAACAGAAGCAGAGTGTTCAGTTAGGCAAGGAAATTGCTCACATTTTGGATTGCTTGTGGCATGGTGAGCTGCGAGTTATATTTTGATGATCACATGATGTCCATGGGATCTTGAACCAGCCCAAGCCTGATATATGCCGAAATTGAATATTTTTGGTCAGCAGTAGACCTCCTGTTTTTCAGACCAGACTGGAGAGATGCCTCCATGGATGGAGAGGTCAGTTGTTTTCTGCTGTTTGGTTTCCCTGCATTTTGGTTGAGGAAAAGAGCCTGCTGTCTGAAGAAGTAAGAGGCGTGAGAAAAAAGGAAGTAGCATTTCACAGAAATGAAAAAAGCAGATCCAGAGAGAAGGATCTGAAAGAAAGAGCATAAGCAGTGGTCCTGAGACAGGAGAAATAAAAAGAGTAGAACAGAGTGTGGTAACTAGGGCAAAAGGCTACAGTTGAAACCTTGATTTCATTACATCTTTGTTGCTTTCTGGTGCTATTTTTGCAGTTTATATGTACATTTGTCTACTGTCAGTCTTGCAGAGGTAGCAAATTAAAGAAATCTCAACCATTCCCACCAGTGGTGGGATGTCAAAAATTTTACTACCCCACCGTGATGTCATCACAGCATGGGCGGAGCTAACATCATGATGTCATGATGTGGGCGGGGCCAAAGAATTTTTTAAAAAAAATAATAATAAAAGAAAAAGAAAAATAAGCACACACACACACACCCCTCAACCCACCCACAACACAAACCCGTAAATAAATTAAATAAATAAAATAAAAATTACATTAAAATACAACCACCCACCCACCCCAAACATAAATCTGTATTTATGGTACTGTGGTAGTATGTCAATATAGGTAATGGTATTAAATACACATTAAAATACACACAGACACACCACATCCAAAGGTGAGTCACTTACCCTGGGGAGCAGGCTATAGGGAGCTTCAGGCTAGCAGCTTCTCTTCCTCCTCCCTACTTGGGAGGACAGCAAGGATGCTGTGCATACACGCCAAGCACTGTAGGCGTGCATCCACAGTAGGGGAACCAGTGAAAAGGTAAGCCCCAAAGGTGGTTCCCCCCAAAAGCTGCTACCGGTTCTCCGGGACACTGAGAAAAGTTACTACCGGTTCTGGCGAACTGGTGAGAACCTGTTACATCCTATCACTGATTCCCACACCCTGGATGGTATTTATGGTGACACTGGTGGCAGTGAGAAACTAGGAGCTACAGCTGTGGAATGCTTTCCTCAGAATAGTTTGCCTAGTGTCTACTTGGTTTTTAAATTTACTTTTAACCCTTAATGAAATAGCTGAGTTTTTCCTCTTCACATAGTCTGCTTTAACTATGTTGGAGTTTCAAATTGTTAACCTTCTGTTTTGAAAAAAAAAATATTGCACTAGTGTTATAAATTCTACTCTTGTTCCTTTTTTAAAAAAACACTAAGTTTTGTTTTGTTTTTATATGTGTGTAATGCAGACCTAGTAATCTTTTTTTTTAAAGTAGGATAAAAATAGATAAATAAATGAATTCCATTCTTATGCCTGTACTAGAGTTGGTGAACATATTCCATCGGCGGAAGAGATGAATGAAAGCCGCTGGCTGTACTTCAGGTGACAACTAGTTCTGTCAGTAACCAGCTTTACCTGATGCTTGGCTTTCTTCATCTTTCTAACCACAAATGTTTGCACTCTCCTTTTGCTGTCGCATGTCTTTTTCTGAAGCCTGCAGATGACTTTACAGCAGTTCTCATTGTTCTGTAAATCTGGCTTCCTGTGGGTTGGAAGGAGACAGTTTCCCTTCTCCACAGTATGCTATCTAGAAGTTGGAAGGACAACCAGAACATGGAACACTTGTTCCAGGAAGATTCATTTGTTGGACCATCTTTGTTACTTTCTTGCAAAAGTCTATATCAATCTCAAGCTCTTTTTGCTGAGCTCTCATGAAGCTGCGTGGATTTCCTTTTTTTAAATCATACAGCAAGGTGGAGCTGAGCAATCTCAATTGGCTTCAGGATGAAATTCTTGCCCCTAGCCCCAACTGTGGACTGTAGCACTACCAGAAATGACAATTTATATACTTTAGTAAGAAAAAGAAGTTCCAGGATTGCTAGCGTCACTTAGGGGGATTATGAGCCTTGAAGGAAGACCCCCTCCCCAAGACCCCTAAGATAGAAGTTTTCTTTTGGTAGAAAAATATGTGGGGCTATGAGGTCATATTTGAGACTGAAAAAATACCTGGGGGAGTCTCATGTAGAGTACTAAAAGAAAACATTCAGCAGCATGAATGTAAAAAATGAAGTGTTAGCACAGCTCTACTAGCATGTACTTAAAGATAAATCACAATGATTTCAGCAGTATTTGGGTCCACATACTGAACAACAAACATATATATGAGTCAGACAAGGGTATGTTTTGTCTCCTTGTTTAGTTTGAGTTGTATCCAGAACATATCATATGAAGAGCTAGATTAGATTTAGATGAAAGGGGAATAAATGTTGCCAGAAGAAATATCTGTAATTGCAGATGATGCCCTACTACCGGCAGAAAATAGCATTGTCTGCAAACAAATAGTGATGAAAGTTAAAGAAGGAAATGCAAAAAGATGTTTGTTGTTCAGTATTTTGTTCTTGTTACATGCTACCAAGTTGCCCCCAATTTATGGCAACCTTATGAATGAGCAATCTCCAAAACTACCCTGAATATTAGGAAGATAAACATTACGGCTGTAGAATCCTATAATTCTAATATTGACAAGGAAGAAATCAAAATTGTTGTATATCTTCTGTAATGCTGTAATCAGTTGAAATAGAGACTGTAGCCAAGGAATCAGAAGAAGACTGAGACTCAATAGACAGCTCCGAAAAGACTCGAAAAAATCCTTAATTAGAAGGTTGTGTTATTGTAGGCCAAGGCTAAGATCATCCATGTGATGCTATTTCTGATTACTATACATGGATGCAAAAACTAGACAATAAAGAAAGCTGATGGGGGAAATTGATTCATTCAAAATTTAGAAAAGAAATTTGTGATTAACCATTGACCTCCAGAAGGACAAACAAGTGAATCCGAGAGAGAGGAAAGGCCATTGTACTTAAGACATTTTGAGATGTCTTACTAGAAAAAGTGGAAATGCTGGGGAAACCTGAAGGTATCCTGAAAAGAAGATGACCAAGTATGAGATGAATCAACTCAGTAAGGGAAATTGGCCGAATGTGATCAAGATGTCAATGATAGAGCCTTTGGGAGGTCACTGATACACCAAAAACAGTGTAAGTCAAAAGCAACTTGATGACATAGAACAACAGCCATTTAGTCTAGCTATGAAACATATCCAAAGAGATATTCATACCCAATGCAAAGCATTGCCCCAAAGAAGGCTTTGAACTGCTTGGACCAAAATGCCTTGGGTAGGTTTTAAAGTGAAATAAATAGACAATATTTTTATACACGCTGAGACTTTTGTCTCTCTTTCACAATTGCATATAATAGCCATGACAAGGATGCTACTCCAGTTTATTACTGGCTATTGAGCAACTTTGTTTTGGAGCATCTAGGCCATTAGAAACACTTTTATTTTTTTGCATTAAGAGGTTGCATTAGCATTTGTAGATCATAAATTGTGCCCAGAAATTGGTCAGTATCCTCTAAAGCTGTTGTAACAGGGAAGTCTCATGCTCCTATTAGGGAGAGGTGGTGCATAACATTAAGCTTGAAATTATACTTTGTCAATGCAAGGTGGTGGGTGGTATCCACCAAATGATACCTGATATGTAGTATGAAGAGTAGCAGGGTTGTAATCTTTCCTCTCTACTGAGATCTGTCCAGCTCAGGGAGGATCTTTGCCTTTAACAAACTTTGCCCAAAAAGTTACACTCATTTCAATGGGGCTTTCCTTGCCAATGTGAATTGGAGGTGAGGGAGACCTAAAGATCTTCCACTCCCCAATGCTAGAGTCCTGATCTAGAATCCTCACTTGTGATGTTAAACATGTAATTTAAAAATTACATGTTTAACATCCTATGTAGATTACCCTCTAGTGGTGTGGCAGAAGACTCTGTATAGGGAACTTGAGAAGAATGTATTTTTCAATAACGGTCCTCATTAATGACAGAAGCAGACTTTATAGATGGCCCTTACTAGCCCTGCAACCGCATTAGTGTTAGATAGACAACTGAGGTGGTTGTCTGTAAACTCAAGAAGTAAAAGAAAACTCCTGGTCTGACATTCCTCACCTAATGATGTGCCACCCTTAGTGTCTGTTTCTACCCTCAGACAGAAAAATTATGGAAATAGAAATGTTTTGGTAGCCATATATGGATTGAAAGGGCTTTTTTCTCCCTGAAAGGGATGCAAGCAGTTTATTTGGCTAAGCTTCATTTTGAAGAGACTGCCACAGTGAATTCTTACTACCTAATAAAGCCTTGAATATTCTGTGGTCATGCACAACCTATAGCCTCCTGGTCAGTTGCAACCCATTTCATCCCCCTGCTCTTTCCTTCTGCTGGCAATAAGGACAGAGCATCTGTGGCAATTTCTGAGGGGAACCTTGTATACTTTACCGATCCCAGCATGGACACAGTGATCGCTAGGAATCTCTCTGGGAAAAGTTGCCTAGCACTCTTCTTTCCACCTTCTCCTCCCAGACAGACTCATGGTTTACATTTCCCACATCATGGGACAGAGTGTAAAGCTTCATACATCTGCATGCTTACAGCCCCCCCCCCCTTCAGAGCAGTCCAAGGTGGAGAAAGGCTGTGTGTTTTTTCCTCTATGAATTATTCAGGCAGAATACTCAGTACTGTACTTGAATCTGTTACTTACAGTTGTCAAGCCCAGCAGGCAATTAATTCCTTTAGTTTTTCAGCTAAAATCCTTTGGCAGGAGAAATTTGGAATGGAGTCTCTCACATAGGTTTTGTGTTGCTACGTTAACACTGAACTAATGTGTGGTAGTGGCAGTGGTGGTGATACAGGTTATATATGCCCAGCAGCGCGTTGTCTGCCATCTGCACTGTCTTGGGTTTATTGGCTGAGTTTTGCTGGACTTTCCTGCTGCAAGTGGCTCTTCCTGTTCGTGCTTTAAGTAAATACTATCTTGTCGAACAACTTGCTCACAGATAGTCCTGCACTGAATCAACCTCCTGCTTGCTTTCTGTGCAACTTGATCTGTGCTCTCTACTCCTGTCCTGTATATCTTTTCAACACCCATTTTTTAGTAGCCTGTACCAAACTGACTGTGTGGCTTAGTGGTTGGGATGCTGAACTTGATGACTGGAAGGTCAGCAGTTCAAGACCCGAGTGCTGCATGACGGAGTGAGCTCCCATCTCTGTCCCAGCTCCTGCCAACCTAGTAGTTTGAAAGCAAGAAATTGCAAGTAGATAAATAGGTAGCACTTGGATGGGAAGGTAAACAGTGTTCCGTATACTCTGGTGTCTAGTTACGCCTGCCACATGTCCATCGAAATGTCTGCAGATACAGACAGTGCTGGCTCTTTGGCTGTAAACAGAGAAAACCACTGAACCCTATAGTCAGATACAACTGGCTATTGAGCAAGGGCGAGGCGACCTTTAATTTTACCAAACTGATCCAAGAGCATTCTTGCCCTTAATTCAGGGCTGATTTGGAACTCTGATGAAGCCTTTGTTTTTAACCATTTGTACCAGAGTCTCACTATTTCCCTGGCCCCAGAACCTATATAAATAAACCCATATCCATCACTCAGACAGAAAATGTAAGCTGACTATTACATGGATATTTGCAGTCTACACTCTCTCTGTCCTTCAGACAACTCATTCAGGTTTTCATAAAGTTGTAATTTCCTAAGGAACTGGATTCAGGCAAATCAGTGGGGGGGTTTCCCTTGCTTTTTTTTTTAACTAATTGCAGCTTTATGAAATGATTTTTCCCTATGATTTGCGTATGGGTTTAACTTGTAATAATCTTGGGATGGCAGCTGACTATAAGCAGACAATAATGGGATAGACACAGATAAAAACTGTGCTTTATGAGACACCTTCTGACATTTCTTATACTATCAACATCTAAAATGTCTTCCTATAGTTTAGCTTCCTTTTACAGGAAAAGCACACCCAGTGACAGGGCGAGTTGAATTTAGCTAAATGCCAATGTGTGTTGTTGTTGTTGTTTGTATAGAGTTGGAGTTGACCCAGATCAAGACCCTCCACCCACTAATGACAGCTTCCAAGTCTTACAAGGGGTGAGTAGTTAATTTGGACAGCAGGTCAATGATGTTTGGGTTTCCGCTTGAGCAAACAGACTCATAAATGTTATGATTTCATACAACAGCCTAACATCAATTGGATCTCTTATTTGTCTGTGTTAGTCATATAAAAACAGATCTGATCTCATGGGGAGGACAATTGTATGAAACCCTGAGTTCTTTAGAATCAATTTCTTAACTGTAGACTGAACAGAATGAATGCTTATAAAGCAGTGTTTCCCAATCTGGGGTCCAGGCCCCACAGAGGGCTTTCAGTTCCCCAGAAGCCTAAGTTAGTACATTGGCTGATCAGTGCTTTGGGGATTTGACTTAGGCTTCTGGATAAAAGAGACTAATGCATGAAGTGGAAGTGCACAGATATTATATTTGCTGACATTTTCAGAGCAATGGTTTTGGACAGCAAATACAGTCAAACCTCGCATAAAGAGTGTTTCGCTTAAAGAATAACTCGCTTAAAGAGCAGAATTTTCTCTGAATGTTCGCTTCGCTTAACAAATAAAACCAATCAAAAACTCGCTTAACAAATAAATCGTGGTTCACAATACCCCCCACAATTGGTTACTTATAATAGTGTTTCTCTTAAAGAGCAAACTCGCTTAAAGAGCAATCCTGTGGAACGCATTATGCTCTTTAAGCGAGGTACAACTGTACTGAGATAAGTTTTAAAAGATGGAGACGATTAGAGTCTTTTACTTTATCTTGATCCTTCCCCACAGTATCCTGATACAGTACTGTATAGCTTGCCCAAAGCCACACAAGACTGGCTCTTCTCCCGAGAGGCACAATGGGGGGTTTGAGATTCTTCTGCTCAGTGACCTCTCCGTCCAGCTTGAGTTAGGTATCTGGATGAAGAGACAAAACATATGTGGTAGTTGTGGTGTTGCTTTCGGTGATTCCAGGGGTTGAAAATCCATCATACAGACTGTTGTGCTAACTGCCATTCTAGTCTTCTAAACATCCTCCAACTCCTCACAGGATTGCAATGTGGGTTCCAGCCATAAATGAGGCTTTGTGATCCAAATCTGAACCATATTTTTGCTTCTCTTTTTTCTTTCCTAATGATCATCATATAACTTCCAGTACATTATTCCTATGTACTTTATCTGTTTCTCCAAATAAATGTATACACACGCCTCTTCTCTGTTCTTTTCTCTAATCCCGTGGTTCCCAATTTGGGGTGCATGCCCCACAGGAGGGTAATTTGGTTTGAGAGTTATTAATGGTGAATTTGAGAATGAGTTATTAATGGTTAATGGCCTTTTAGGCTTCCTCTACCCTGAATAGGAGTTAAGTTTTTTGAATAATAAGAATTTTATGTCACAGGAGGGGGCATCAGGATTTTAGAGATGCTTAGGTGGGCATGGCCAAAAAAATGGGGAACCACTGATCTAACCCAATCCTATTTCATCACACTGTGTATATCTCCTTTGCAGCTGTGTGAATGAGATGGGAGGGAGGGTGCCAGTTTGAATCTCATGTCTTAACTAGAGATAACAAAAATGAACCAGGGACAGATTACCCCAAAATTTGGATGGTGGTCTCCCCTTGGTCACAATTTGTGTATAGAGCACAGTACAGTATCTGACCTGATTGGGTGACAAGATCTGATGTGCCATGGATGAACGGTATTTTTGAGCAACTGTTCCTCATTTGAAATGACCAGTGTAGCCATTTCTGTGATCTGTTAAATGAAATCAAGGACAGCTATCTGAAATGTACTTTGTTTGGATTTGCTTAGACTCGGATAACACAGCTGCTTTATTGGGTAACATATACAGAGAAAAGCTTAAGCATTACCATGCCAGATGCTTACCTGTGTGAGGGTTTTGTCTAATCATTTTAACAGTATATAACAAACATTATCTCTTCCTCAGGATGGTCCAGATGTTGAAAGAAGGAGCCGGACAAAACTGGAAAGTGTTTGGATCTTCAGGTTGTGGTACAGTTTTGACCACAAGTATCCTTTCTAAGCTAATATGAACCTTTTTGGACAAGAGACAGTTGTAAAAGTAGAGAGGCTAAATGTTTGGTGTGCAGGACAAGAGTAAGCACCGAACAAGCTTCTGTCCCCTGCAAAAAGTAATTGAGGAAAGGAAGGTATGATTTACAGTAACAGATGACTCATTGGCAATTAGCAGCTCCCCTGGTGGCTTAGTGGTTAAGGCGCTAAGCTGGAGGCTGGAAGGTCGGGTTTCGATACCTGAGAGCTGCACTTGGGATCATGAAAGGAGCCTCATTTGGGCACCCCCTAAAAATCCTTTCAAACCAGAGTAATCTCTGACATGATGTTGTTGTCGTTGTTGTTGTCGTTGTTGTCGTTGTCATTGTTAGCAGTTGCTCTCTACAGCAGTGTCCTTGCCTCCAGGGAGCTCAAGACAAAGGGGGGTATAAAGTGATCACATTTTTCTTCTCATAACACCTCTGTGACGTACATCAGACTAGAGTGATATATGGCTATAGTCTTGGTGGTGCAGCTGCACACATCTAAGGCTGATAAAACATTTGTGGTCTATTCCACCATTCTGTCTGCTTTACCCATTTGCTTAATGACTACATATGTCAGCAATGAAGCTGAACAACTGAACTCAAGAAACTGGCTTTTGATGGTGAACAGTGATTGGAGAATAAACAATAATAACTTAAGTAAAATCTCATTAGTTCCTAATAATATATTATTAGTGGTTTTGTAGTCTCCAACCTAGCAGTTCGAAAGCAAGAAATTGCAAGTAGACAAATAGGGACCACTTCGGTGGGAAGGTAACAGCTTTCCATGCGCTCCGGTGTCTAGTCATGCCTGCCACATGACCATGGAAACATCTGCAGAAGCAGATAGCGCTGGCTCTTTGGCTTAGAAACAGAGATGAGCACTGACCCCTAGAGTCGGATACGACTGGCTTTCGAGCAAGGGAAACCTTTATCTTTTAGTGTCTCCATGCCTGCCACGTGTCCACGGAAACGTCTGCAGATGCAGACAGCACTGGCTCTTTGGCTATAAAAAGAGATGAGCACTGAACCCTAGAGTCGGATATGACTGGCTTTTGAGCAAGGGCAACCTTTACCTATTGTCTGTTGAACTTTCTTAATTTCACTTAGGGCTAAGCACAAATCCACTGGTCTAATTCAGAAGAGCCGATTCAGGGTTTTCAAATGTATCCTAATTTGCTCTAAAATGAGTTGTATTTCATACGGTTAGATTTGTGCTCCAGATCTGAGTTTGTTTGTAAGCCTTCCATTGATTTGCACTGGCAAATCAGTTTTCTCCATGGATGAACATTATATTTGGAGATATTATAGATTCTAAAGCAGGGGGAGAAATCTGTTCCATTTCAGAAAGCTAACATTAGAGATTTATACAGGAGATATCTTTAAATTTTATTTTAAAAAAATAGAAAGGAAATTGCTGAAGCAATTTGTGCCCCTTTACATTCGGATTGTGCTTCAGACATGAAATGATTTGTAAATTTGCTTCACTTCACTCCAGAATCACATACTATATCACCGTTTTGCATTAAACCAGACCTTACATAAACAGATTTGCATCAAACTGATTTGAACTTGAAATTTAGGATTTGCCTGAACCCATGCCTTTAGGCTTACTTTCATTTATCTTCTGTCCTTGTTTTGTTTTTTACTTGTTTGTTTGTTTATTGCTGTTGATTATAGCATTTAATATAAGCCACCTTTGAGTTTGGCAGTTCATGAGTTTAAAAAAGTAAAACATAATTATATATATTCTAGCCTTCTTTGGAACCAGAAGGCTAAATTTTCATAGTCATGCTAACTAGGATAACACTACCCATAGTCTTTTCACCCTCAATTTTTTTTGTATTTTTGCCTCTAAATGGATTCTTAGTTCACTGCAATACAGTAGCTATAAATGTACTGTATGTGCATTCCAACCGTTGTAATTTTGTGGTTTGTGATTCTGTGTTGGTGACATGTCCCCTGCCAGAATTTCACATGCTTACGCCCATGGTGGGTGGAGCCTGCATGGTGGGTAGAGCCTGCATGGTGGGTGGAGCCTATATCATGGGCGGAGCCGACATCATGGGCGGAGCCTACGTCGTGGGCGATCTAGTCATGCCTGTCATATGGCCATGTATACATCTGCAAACACAGGCAGCACTGGCTCTTTGGCTGTAAATGGAGATGAGCACTGCACCCTAGAGTCAGATATGACTGGCTTTTGAGTAAGGAAGACCTTGAACCACTTGCAGAGACAAACCTGACATCAAATTCGAATATGTCCTTGCTCGAAAGCCTGTTGTTACCAACTCTAGGGTTCAGTGCTCATCTCTGTTTATAGCCAAAGAGCTAGTGGATTTGATCCACAAAAGCTCACACTAAAATACAGCAGTTAGTCTTTAAGGTGCCACAACGTTTTTCTCGTTTTGTTTACTCTCTGATATGCTTGCACAGAATAAAACTTTTAAAATGGTAGCTATGTTAGTCTGGGCAGGGCAAGGAGTTGGGCGTGGCCACCCAATTTCGCTTTCCCCCCCCGCCTGAAAGTCACCCAATTTTGCTAAAAAAAAACCTTACCGGGGGGTGCAGTACAAACCTGTTGCTGCCCACCACTGCTTATGCCGTACCACAAAATTCCAATCACTTATAAAATTGCATTCTCAGCAATGGGAAATATGTGAGAAATCTCAAGAGGTTTCTCTAACAGAAAGTTACCAGAACCCAGCATAGAAAATATTATTTATTTTAACACAATTGACATGTTAAATTGTTTGTAACTTTTTCCATTAATGAAGTCATATACACAATGCGAGCTTTCCAACCATGGTCACTGTGAAAGAATGTGGACCTTAGAGGACCTTAATGATAAGATCCATCTGCTTTAACTCTAACTTTTAGTCATCTTGCTATCCATATTCTTGATGACCTTTTTCTTGATACTTTTCAATGTACTGTATCATCAGTCAAGAAAGCTGTAAATGGTCTGTGTGAGTTTTCTTCAGACCCTTGCAGTGATATATATCATGGCCTCTTTCATGTGCTAAAGAGCAGCTTGTTTGTGGTGTTGGTTAGTACTACAAATAGAAATGGGCTATATCATGCTCATTTGTACATGTGACACTTGTATAGAGAAGCTGTTACAGGGACTCATTCAAGCTATTTCTGTATGAATGTGTAGATTGGCTCAAAGCCCATAATAATACTGTATCATACAAAGGGGTTTGGGGCATAGTTCAATGGTTGGATAGGATTGTTGGGGGGAAAATACAGTTCTTTCTTTTCCTTAATGGCACATTAAAGTTACCTCAAACCCATTCTCACACATAGCGGCCCTCCGCTAACTACAACTCTTCCCAGTTGGTGTGGTTTGATAGCACATTGCTTGACTACTCCCCAGGTTTATGAGGTAAGTGTACCTTTGTTATCCACTCAACTCTCATATTAACACAAATATTTTCCTGAGTATCAGTATTATAAGTGGGAAACGGTTAATATATATGAGGGCGACACCCAGGAGAGGGTAGGTTTCCCAAACTTTGTGTCGCTGCAGGAGGAGGGGTTTCTACCTAATGTGGAATTGCTGGAGGAGGTCATGATAATAAGTGTCATGATAATAAGCAGGGCTTGAGGTTGTTGTCGGATACCTCAGACAAGGTGGAGGTATGGTGAGATACGGTGGAAGATTGGGATCCTATCCTCCACAGAGGTAGAAGCAGAAATAGCTGAAAAGTGGAGTCATCTTCACATAGTCTGCTCCTCTGTGGAATACATGGGAAGCCTACAGCTCCATCTGATTCAGCATTGCCCTAGCCAGTGATGGCCAACCTTGGCACTCCAGGTGTTCTTGAACTTCAATTCCCAGAAGCCCTGATCAGCAGGAGTGCTGACTTGGGCTTCTGGGAATTGAAGCCCAAGAACACCTGGAGTGCCAAGGTTGGCCATCACTGCCTTAGCCTTAGTGTCCTTGCCAACTGACATCAGCCATGCTCCCCACACCAACACACCTTCAAGGCTGGAGAGGCAAGCAACAACAGGTATGGCAGGGGATACTTTGGAAGGGTCAGCATTGTAGAGGCTAGTCCCCATCACAGCCTTTATCAGCACTCCCTAAAAGGATGGCATTCTGGAGCCAGACCCATACATCCCATTCACTGCCCAAGACCTGGACTTTTGGGACTCAGTAAAATCAAATGTGGCCCCACCTAGATGGGCTGAGTCTAAATGGTTGGTGCTAGGAACTCTGCCCTCTGTGAACGCAAGAGAACAGGCTGCTGGGGCTAAGATTCTTATAATAAAAGATGCCTTGGGTGATGAATGCAAGGTGGAACTCAAGGAGTTGCTTCCTTGGGGACTCACAATATGCCAGTGGCCAAACCATTCGGCTGCAACTGTCTTATCATTTTGTGCAGTTTGACTAGACCCTTGGTCTGCAAATGTGGCTGTCCAGATGTTCTTGGACTTCAATTCCCAGAAGCCCCAATCAGCAGGAGTGCTGACTTGGGGCTCCTGGTAATTCAAGTCCAAGAACATATGGAGAGCCACATTTGCAGACCACTGGACTAGACCAGTGGTTCCCAATGTGTGGCCCAGGCCCTACAGGGGGACTTCATATCTCACAAGCCTAAGTCAGTACATTGGCTGATCAGTGCTTTGGGGAATTGGCTTAGACTTCTGGGAATTAAAGTCCAAAAAACCAAAGGTTGGGAAACAGTGGGCTAGACAGTGTCTCTATGTCACCTGCTTGGATGATAAGCCAATTATGCCCTTTTAAAGAGTTCTGTTGAAATAAGGGACACACAGAAATAACCATGTGATTTTTATTCGAGTTCTTACATCTCAAATGCTCATATATACAGCCATACCTCGCATAAAGAGCGCCTCGCTTAAAGAGCAGAATTTTCTCTGAATGTTCGCTTCGCTTAACAAATAAAACCAACCAAAAACTTGCTTAACAAATAAATCGGGGTTTGCAATCCCCCCCCCCAATTGGTCATTTACAATGGTGTTTCCTTAAAGAGCAAACTAACATAAAGAGCAATCCTGTGGAACACATTATGCTCTTTAAGCGAGGTACAACTGTATTTTTAATGGCATTTAGTGAGTGTAATTTTGTGGACAAGGTCCAGAGTTCTGCAAAAGCAGCTGAAAAGTATAGTAAATAAATGTGAATTTGCTTCCTTTGGACTACCTACATAGCCCCAGCAGTATACACTGCTTCCAGATTCTCTGTGTTTTACAGCGAGGTCAGAGTGGGAGAGAAATTTGGTCTCCAAAGAACAAATGAGAACACAAATTCAATTCTTCCTTTTGGCACTCACAGAGGCCTTGAATGAGGGGAAAGAAAGCCAAACACTCTTGAAATCAGTGGCCATGTCCTCTGGGGCAGTGTTCCCCAACCTTTAGGTTTTGGACTTCAATTCCCAGAAGCCTAAGTCAGTCCATTGGCTGATCAGTGCTTCGGCTTCTGGGATATCGAAGTTCCAAACCCAAAGGTTGGGGAGCACCGCTCTGGAGAATAAATTGCATTGGCCGTGTGCTTTGAAAGCTCTCATACTTCTAAACACCTCTCATCCCAAAGGCTTCTTCACCTCTTTTTACACAGAGACTTCTCAAAAGAGATCTCATATCCTGGACCTGTTCCTAACCGATGCTCCCCCTAGGCCCAAACCCACTCCTTGTTTTTAATTGACAAATCATAGAATCACTGAGTTGGAAGGGGCCTTTTAGACCATCTGGTCCAACCCCTTACTCAATGCAGGAATCCAAAGCAAAGCAGACATAATGGATGGATGTCCAATTCTCTTTCGAATGCTTCCAGTGTTAGACCACTCACCACTTCTCGAGGCATTTGATTTCACTGTTGTACTGCTCTAACCGTTAAGAAGTTTCCCTGATAGTCAGCCTATATCTGGCTTACTTTAGTTTGAGTCCATTATTACACATCCTGCACTCTGAGATGACCAAGAACAGATCCCACTCCTTCCTTCCTTATGACCATCTTTCAGGTATTTGAAGAGTGCTATCATATCCCCTCTCAGACTCCTTTTCTCAATGCTAAACATGCCTCTCTTGTACTACAACACTCCATCCTCCAGTCTAGCCACTTTTCAAAGCCTTGTCTGCTATAAAACATAGTATTATTACTCTTGTTTAGATGTATAAAATCCACAACTTCCTGCAGTGCGGTGTAAATGCCAGAAGGTCTCAGCCCAAGGAGTGTGATACATCTCAAGAAAATTGGAGCGACCTTATCTATAAAAATGTAAAGAATTGGAGAGGCCACTTTAGGGTTATTTTTGGGGGAAATTCAAGGTCCCATGGATGTTTGGATTGTTTCTCTGGCCCTCTTTCAAAAGAATGTTTCAGATTACTGGGGCTCTGACATAAATATTCATATGTCCCATTCACTTTAAGGCAACATAATTCTGAGCACGTCTGTTAAGCAAACCTGTCCGCCTGTGTGTATAGAAAGCAACATTTGGCCACCCGATTAATTTTGCTTATAAATTGCAGGTTGATCTAAAATAAATAAAGCCGAGTAAAGCACATGGCAAGACACAAAGTCTCCTTGCCATAAACATAACCTTATGATAACATGAAAAATGTATGCCTTCATTTTCTTGGTTTCCTTTCCCCTCCCCTTTTCCTTTTCCTGTTGTATATTTTCTCTGTTAGAATTGTAAAGCCTGAAGATCTGTTTTGTCTTCTTGCTATTGATAAATAAGACAGATTGTGAGCTTTCCAGCCATACAGTGGGATGCCAAAACAACCCAGAGGACAGAGGAGAAGCATGTTGGCCCCTCTTTGATTTAAAAACAACAACAGACTTTTAGTGTTGCTGAGCCTCAGGTTCATCTGTCTCTTTGCTTCATTTGGACCCCTTGAATTTCACTGACAAAAGCAGTGTAGAAACCCAAAAAAACATATTCAATCATATTAGCAAAAGCTCAGTAAAAATGGAATCTTTGTAGCGTTTTTCCTTCTACCTGAGATGGAATGAAGTCAGACACCGGCCTGTATGAATGTCATGTGTGAATGGACATAGAAGTTTGTGCATCCCCAGAATGGGCAAATGTAGATGTCAGTGAAAACAATGGATTTTAAGTGATCTAATTATGTGCAAGATTTCAGCAGTAAATTGGTTTGTCTTAAATTCTTTATTCTGTAGCATAGTCAGTCTTATTTTAAACTAAATGCTTGAAGGTCTATGTTTTTCAACCAATAAATACAGTACTTTGAAACACTTTCCAGAACCAGGAGCAGCTTAGAGAAGAAGATTCTGACTTTATTCTGCACGACAGTAACCTGACATATGGAGATGCAACAATAACTGCTAACGGGTCGTCTGGCTCCTGTACTGCTATTAGCAGCCTCAATGGCCGGAAAACAACAAAAAGTAGCTCTGAAGAGGCCTTGGAACATGATCTGGGATCAGAGGCACCTGAAGTGATGAGCAGAGGCACTCGGCTAGTATTTCCACTGGATGAGTGATGACTGGTATGATAAAAATCCACCAACACCCAACAATCCAAGATATTTGCAGGAATCAGTGTCAGTGAAAGAACATCTCAAGTTAAATTAATGTCCTTTGGACAAGTGGTTTTCTTGTCTGAAGATGCTCTTCTCTCGATTCAGTTTTTTAAATTGTTCAAATTGCTGACAATATCTAATTAAGAACTGGTCAGCCTCTGGCTTCTAAGACAAACAAGCAAACACACAAAAACAACCTTAAAATTTAAAGCAGCTTGTAGTAACCACCTCATTCCGCTGCTCTGCTCGTCTTACTAGAAGGTTGGCAATATTAATGGCTGAAGCAGTTAACAGAAGTGGCTCAAGTAATTTCCGAGTCACTCACAGCTTTGCAGCCTGGAAACACAGGAGTGAATTCTGTTGTCATTGTTTATCACCAATGACAAAGGTGCAATGTTTAATTTATACTTGAATACTGTAGAGATAAAAGAGGATGTTATGTTTAGTGACCACATTAACAAAAACACTTTTCCTGGGATATGTTATCGAAAAAAGCCTCATGTCATTTCAGTTACAAAAAGAAATTGTCCGCACTGTTAAAATGTGGTATTAATTTATTCTGTTTCTGACGGAGAAAGATGAAATCTGTGTGTTTGTGCTTCTCTTATCTTTGGCCAATTTGTTGAGAATTTCTGTGAGATCCTAGTGGCCACATCACAAAGTCCGTCCAGCTGCCATTTAAATTGTTATGTCCTGCCTTATGCCCTTTATACCATTCTAGTTATATTGCTAAATTTGTGAAATATTGAGGAAATAACCAGTCAACTCACAATGTTACAGATCTGGACCTCCCTCTACTACAGAGGTAAGGACAGTGTTGAATGTCTGCAGCTGCAGATTTGTATGCAACTTGAAAACTAAAGTCCTGAAGGAAGTATTGTTCCAGTGTGCGTCTGGATTTAAATGCTTATCTTTGATTAGTTCTTTGCTCTGATAGAAGCATCAGATAAATGTTTCTCTTAAGTTTGTTAGAAAGAATATGAATATTTGTGTATGTGGGTGTGAGTGTGTGTGTGGCATATTGCACTGTGACCTTATCATAAAGTGGTGCAGTGCCTTTTCTGTCATGTGTGTTATGTTATCATCTGAAAAGGGAAGGCTCTGTTCAGGGCTGGGATAGGAAACACATGGCTGTCCAGATGTTGTTTGACTTTCATTCCCAGCGGCCTTTCAGGTGGTGGTGTGAGATAATGGGAATTGTATTTCATTCATTGCTGGAAGGCTATAGCTTCCCCATCTCTGGGTTAGAGTCCAGGGATGCTCTTTAGAAATATGGTGTGTGTTCTCCTAATTGTGAATGAGTAGCCTCAGTAATGCAATTAGGAAGCTCACTTCTGCTTTCCTGAATAAAAGTGTTGACTGTTATAAAAGCAGAATGTTTTCTTAAATGTGATTTTGACTCTAATGGGTGATTTTTTTTAAAAAAAACCTGACTACCCTTTAAAGATGACATTCTTAGGGAAATTAAAATGTTTTCTCATTTTCTTTTTCTCCTATCATGATGATGATAACCATTTTAACTTATTATTTTATTTTTCTCTAGCTTGTGAAACAGAAAGTAAATTTGAACCAATGTAAATAATAAAGCCTATAACTTCATTTTCTGCTTTCTCTGTCATGATTTGTTTCCAATATTTTGATTCACAGTGTTGCCTATGGATTTTTCATTGCTTTGAGGATTGTTAAATACAGTACTGTATAGATATTAAGCCAGAAATGAAACCTAGTGTTCCTCTTAAACATCTTCACAACTGACAGTAATGTATATCGAGAGAAAGTGTGACATCCTAACAAGCCTGGTAGACAAAGTGTCAAGTTGAATGACTGGAATTCTATATATTGTGCAGTAAAACCTCGCATAAAGAGCACTTCACATTTTGGGTGCAGTCCAGTCAAACCTCGCATAAGTAGCGCCTCGCTTAAAGACTAACTCACTTAAAGAGCAGAATTTTCTCTGAATGGTTCCCTTGCTTAACAACTATGACCAACTCAAAACTCACTTAACAACTAAATTGGGGTTCTCAATCCCCCCCCCCCAAGAAGTCACAATTGGCAACTTACAATGGTGTTTCGGTTAAAGAGCAATTCCATGGAACACATTATGCTCTTTAGGCAAGGTACCACTGTACCATAATCTATATAGGCCAGGGGCACCCAAACTATAGCCCATGGTCCCAATTAGGCCCCTGCATATCATTAATGTGGCCCGTGGTGAGCACCCGGACTCACTGCGGATAGTCCCCCCACCCACCCCCACAGCTGCATGACGTCAGCATTGGTGTGGGTGGAGGCAGCGACCGCACGTTGTCCAGGCTGCTCCAAGCAGCCTCTTGCTCGGTCTCATCCCCTCAGCAGCCTTTGCTAAAGCCAACTGATGCTTCTGGGAAATTTTCGGAGCCTCCTGTGTTTTAAAATTCACGGAGCTAAGAGAGGCCCCTGGTGCGCTCGGGATGACATCACCACAGCACACCAGGTTTACCCTTCCAGTGCCATGAATTTTGAAACACAGGAAGCTCCGAAAATTTTCCCGAAGCAGTGATTGGCTTTAGCAAAGGCTGCTGAGGGGAAGGGACTGAGCAAGCGGATGCTTGGAGCAGCCCAGGCAAAGCGCGGTCGTCGCCTCCAACGCCACTGCTGCTGCAATCAAAACTGTCAGCAGCGGGAGCAGCCCGCCTCTGGTCCCCGCAGCTGTGTGTCAGGGCGGGAACGGCCCACTAAAAAAATAGTTTGGGCACCACTGATATAGGCTAACCAGTCTGCCATTGGGAATCATTTCAGTTTACACTTTGTTCTTAGCAGGCTGTATTCAAACAATTTTAGCAATAGGTTATTCTATATGGGCAGCAGCCCAAGGTTCCATTACACTTGTTTTAAACATGTCCAAAAAACCCAAGATATAGTTCAGAATTTTCACAAGTAGGACACACAAATGTTACTATATGCACCGGAAGAGTTGCTACTTTCAGTCTGACTAATGCCTCAGATAATTAAAACTGACAAGACTATGCGTTGTGGTTTTTAAAACTGGGCCCTTTCTATCTTGTTCCATCTCCAGCTTAGTGACACAAAAAATAATTTTCAGTCACAAAGGCAATTTTTCCACAGCCTGCCTTACCACATTTTGCATATATAGTTGCAAACCATTCTAACCTATACCAAAACAGCAGGTTGTTAAAATCAAGCTGCAACAAGCTTAGCTGCTGTCATGTGGTCAAGAGTCAATTTTTAATATTCAGGCTGTTGTCTTCACACTTGAAAGGTTACCTGCAATTGGGTTTTGCTGCACCCATCCTTACTCTATTTTCTTTAGCAGAACTACCTAAATCTTTGTGCAATTGATTCAAATTTGTCTAATCTAGTTGTGACTAAACTACAATAATTCACAACTAAAGCAGGCCCATTTGAATCAATGGAATTTACAGAGTTGATTCACCAAATCCCCACTGATTCATTGGACCAAATCCAACATGACTTGCTATGCTAAGCTGCAGATTTCAGTAAGATTTATTATTTTATAAAGTAATCCTATTAATAATACTAATACAGCCCTGATCACCTTGTTAGCTGGACAGCTAGCAGGTCAGCAGTTCAAGACCTGGGTACTGCCTGACGGCTTGAGCACCCGTCTCTGTCCCAGCTCCTGCCAACCTAGCAGATTGAAAGCAAGAATTTGCAAGTAGATAAATAAGGACCACTTTGTTGGGGGAGAAAAGATCTTGGCGACATGAAAGAAGCTTCATTCGGGTGTCTCCTGAGTGGAGTTCCTCCAGCAAAAATTATTTCAACCCAGAATAACTTCTGACACAAAATTATTATTATTAGCCGTGATCAACACAATTACACAATACATATATACTGAATAGGACAGTATGTCTATTAGTTATAGATTTAACTAGTGGTCTTACAGACTTGAAAATATCCAACAATCTTTCTAGATCAGAAGTGGGCCAAGAGGAACCCACAGGCCCACAACACAACAACAAAAAATATTTAAAACCATTGATACCTTTTGCACCTATTTTTGCTATGTTCCTCGTGGGTTCTTTAAAAGAGATGAAGTGGCTTTTAAAAGAGTTGGGGCATGGAGAGGCATTATAGCCCTCTAAAGTCTAGGGAGAGCATGGCTAACAATTCTAGGTAAACAGATGTTAATATAAGCATCATCAACTTTTTAAAAAAGTTTACTTCCTTTAGCCTCCTTCCCAACACTTGTAAGAAATGGCATTGCAATACAGGTATGGATTTTTGCCAAAGCTTTGACAAAAAATAAACTTTACAAAGAATGTTGTGTTTTGGCTGTTCAGTAACAGCCTAAACTTTTATTCTGGGGTTAAAAAAAGATTATTTGTAGTTGCTGTACAGATCATACAAATCAAACAAAAGAAGTATGTATAGGTTTTCAAGTCATTGATGAGTGATGAGAGTCTCCCTTACTGGTGCCTTTCTTCCCGTTTTTGCCTGTAAACTTTTCCCAAACAAATTCAATGAAATAGAAGGAGAAAAATAAGAACAGACTTTCTTTTAAAAATAATAAATAATTTAGAAATGGGTTTGAAGAGGGAATAAATGGAAAGTTACGGCCATGTCAACAATGTATCATACATTTCTTTAGCCATGCCCCTGGATTTCTGTCTTAAGCACTGTGTCGACATTTCCCTTCTGTTAAATAAACACTGTGTTTAAAGATTGTGAGCACAAGATAGGAGATCCTATTCCAAACACCATCCTTCTGTTTCCTTCAATACGGTAGATGGTTGTCATAGTGCTACTAGTCAAAACAAAAATCTTATCAGAAGATGTAAAGCTTGCAACTGACTTGGAAGATAAAGCACATCATGAGTGGAATGCCACTGCTACATTGCACCATGTGACTTTCCATTTGGTCAATGTTCTTTTGATCATGACATCCATTTTGTAAAATATAGTCACTATTTGTCCTGTTATGCAGAGCTGTACAGTAGGAGTTGTAAATGCATAACTCTTCTTCCATGTCTCTCTCATGAGTCAGTTGCTGGGAAATTAGCCTGTAGGGGTTTAAAAACAAAAAGATTAGATTAAATTAAGATTTTAACAGGCTGATGTATGAATTAGCTTGCGACCCAATGGGACATCAAAGTAACAAAGCATTTTTACTCAGCCCATCGTCTTTGCTTGAAATTAAGTTGCATCATATTTCAACAGGCAAATTTTAATTTTAATTTATTTTCCAATTTATATCCCACCTGCTCAGGAGAACCCGACTCAGGGTGCCTTACATAATCATAAAAACCATATACAATAGATACAATACAGTCATACCTTGCAGAACGAATTTAATTCATCCTGCGAGGCTGCTCGCTATGCGAGTTTTTCGCTATGTGAATCAGACTCGCATAACGAATTTTTCAGTATGCGAGTCGGACTTCCCCTATGGAAAATCTTGCATAATGAGCGTTTCAATGGGGACATCTCACATGGCAAAAAAATTTCGATATGCGAGTTTTACCCATAGAAACGCTCGTTATGCGACTTTTTCCATAGGGAAAAGTCCGACTCGCATACTGAAAAATTCGTTATGCGAGTTGGACTGCTTAGCAAAAAAACTTGCTCATACGAGTTTTTCACTAAGCGAAATGCTCGTTATGCGAGGTTTGACTGGATAAGCAATAAATCAAACAATATACAGTAACCAAAATACAAAGTGAATACAAAGTAATGACATAACATCATGCAATATACAAAATTCAATCAGAAACAGCATATACATGTAATAGTATACATAAATATAATATCACAGTCTCTCCATCATGGCCATGAATTAACCAATAAATATCTAGCTGAGCTAAGAAACCTTTAGTTCCACACCACACCACACCACACCACACCACACCACCCCCGATAAACAAAAGGAAACAATCACTTCATTTGTGAAGGTTTTTAAGGTCTAGTCCACACATTCCTTGTGGGTGAGTTCCCCATTATATCAGTACTGTATTACCTAAAATATCAGTATTTATGTGATTTTGGACAACTGATATATAGTTGTAGAACTTATGGGAGTGATACAAAAGCAGTTCAGGAAAATCAGTGCAATTAAAGTAACTAAAGGGAGCCCAAACTTTTCAGGCTGTGGGCCGATCATGTGGTTCAACAGGCTGGTCGCATAGTTCCTCCCACCGAAAGCAGAAGTAAAATGTGTGTTGCAATCTGTTTTGCAGCAGGATGAAATAGATTTTAAGTTGCCATTTTCTCTGCTTAAACCAGGGGTGCTCAAATTATAGCCCATAGGCCAGATCCGCCACCTGATGCAAATTCATCTGGCCCACACCACCCTCGTCACTCCCAGAAGCGGACATGTTTTACTTCCACTTCTGGGAGTGATGAGGGCAGCATGGGCCAGATGAATTGGTATTGGGTCTAGATCTGGCCCATGGGCCATAGTTTGGGCACCCCTGAATTAACTCAACAACATACTTTGCATGCAACAAGCCACAAACTTTGTATGCAAAAGGTTGGACTTCCATCTCTGGCATCTCTGAGGAACAGGAGATTCAGAAACCCTAATGAGGCAAAGTCAATCAGTGGTGACATCACTGAGTCAGACAGAGTAATGGCTGAACTAGCCATGTTCCATTTAAGCTCAAGATGCTGTTCAACAACACTCCTCTAAGGCAACACATTCCTGTTGGAGTGGGGGACAACCTTTGTCGCTCCCTCCCCCCAGTGTGATAGTAGTCTATGGCTGAACGATTTGGATAAGAGGCCATTAGGAATTTCTAGGCCAAGCTAGTTGAGGGAGAAAGCTGAAATAAAATGTATGATATGCTTCATACTCATCTAAGTGGATTAGTGAAAGATCAGTGAAAGAGCCCTTGTGGCACAGAGGTGAAACTGCTGTACTGCAGCTAAAATGTCTTGACTGGTATCAAGGTTGACTCAGCCTTCTATCCTTCCAAGGTCAGTAAAATGAGGGCCCATCATGTTTGGGGCCAAATGCTAATTAATTTGTGATCCACCCAGAGCGTGCACAAAGAGCTATGGGGCAGTATATAAGTGTAATTGCTGTTTTACAAAAGAAATTGAATTGATATCTAAGCAATGCACTCTTCATTTTATATCTTGTTTTTCAGCTCATATGCAAAGCACTCGTGTAAAATTGTGCTAGTATAAAATTGAACTGGTAGCCATGTTAGTCTGTGCAAACATATCAGAGAGTAAAAAAAAACCATAGACAAGGTAGACTTGATCTATGAAAGCTCAGATTTAAATATAGGAGTTAGTCTTTAAGGTGCTACAACTTTTTTGTCTTTTTGTTATTGTTGTTGTTTTACTCTCTGATATATACTAATGTTAGCTTGAATCAGTCCGGGACACACAGACTTCCTGAACTAAGAGATAATTCCTAAAGGCCAGATAAAATGACAACTCTTGTTCAGATAGTATTTGGCTTAAAGCTTGGACGTAGCCTTGAATATGTTTGGATTTTTAATTTTAATTTTTTAGTGCTAAAGCGAAGCAACATACTGTATGAGCAAATACTCAGTCTTCAGGTGAGCTCTTTTTGCAACTCCCTGCAGCAAAAAGTAAAGAAATTAGACAAAAAAATAATCCTCTCCTGTTACTTCTAGATCAGTGGTTCCCAACAAGGGGTACACAGCCCACTAGTGGACTTCAATGGCTGATCAGTGCTTTCGGGAAATGACTTAGGCTTCTGGGAATTGAAGTCCAAAAACCAGCATTTGGGAAACACTGTTAGATGTAACTACCGAAAATCTAACTACAGTATGTGTATTATCACATGAGCATGGAGTTTGCATTTTAGACCACTTGTAGTGCAATTTTCCAGCACACTTATAGGAAATAGGGCTCTAGCCTAGGGGTGGCCAACCTTGGTGCTTCAGATGTTCTTGGACTTCAATTCCCAAAAGCCCTGATCAGCAGGTGTGCTTACTTAGGCTTCTGGTAAATGAAGTCCAGGAACACCTGGGGCACCAAGGTTGGTCCAGCAGTAGGGCTTCTACTTTTGAGGGTTCAGCTGGAATGATTCCTCAATGGACAAAAGAGTTGCTCTTGTTAGAAAGCTCTTTCAAGTGTGCTCAGATGAGCACATTTTTGCTGTCTGGTCACTCACTCAATCCTACGGTAGTATTTCCCACTCCTGGTCTAGCATAATACTTAGTTAAGTATGATACTATCCCCAAACAGAAAGATAGAATCAGATCAGCAACCTAACTCACAAAACAGATCTGAGAAAGCTCAGCCAACAAGCAACTGTAAGTTAGAATTTGCTAGTAAAATAATTATCTTCTTTTTAACACAACAGCTTAAAACAAATAACTTTAAATTTCCATTACAATACTAAAGGGCTTTGAGAAGGACTTAATTAAAACATACTGTTTGTTTAGAAACATAACTCTAAAGAACTCAATTAAGCAATAAGTGCTAAAAGAATGTCTTTACTTTACATCTTTAATCTGCTTAATTTGACTGCCTTATTTTTCCCCTTTGTTGAATTACTCCACTCTAAAATAATCAATATCTTTAAGCAAGTATATAATTTCCTCACACTTCCTTTTTTTATCCAAGGAAACTGGGTTAAACAGTATCTGGAAACAGTTATCTTGTTATCTGAGTAACAGCCATCAAGGTTAAATGTATAATTTAACATTAGTATTTTTTGATTCTTACGTTTCATGAAGCTGTAAAAACAACTATTAAGCAAGACTGAAAGAAACTGATAAACACATAACTTAATTTCAAAGACATCAATGTCTGATTTTGTTCCAACAAATTCCTCTGATCATAAAATGAAAGGATTATACTTCAAATGGGTTAGTTAAACTCATTAAAATTTGAGAACTTAACTTGATTCTGGTCTATAATTAAGGTAAAGGTCACCCTTGCTCAAAAGCCAGTCGTATCTGACTCTAAGGTTCAGTGCTCATCTCTGTTTCACAGCCGAAGAGCCAGCGTTGGCTGCTTCTGCAGACATTCCCATGGTCATGTGGCAGGCATGACAAGACAACGGAGTGCACGGATCACTGTCTATCTTCCCACCGAAGTGGTCCCTATTTATCAATTTGCAATTTCTTGCTTTCAAACTGCTAGGTTGGGAGGAGCTGGGACAAAGACAGGAGCTCATTTTATCCTGCAGTATTCGGGATTACCTGCTGCCTTTCACTCAGCGTCTTATCCACTTGAACCACTGCAGTCCCTGGTCTATAATTACTAAATCACAAACAGATTATTTAAATGATACCCTACATGTAAATGCATTTTTCTAGGTCACATATTTCTATTAAAGGAAAATGTTTTAAAAATTCATTTCATTGCAGTTACTTTGCATGCTGTGCTTCACATTAATCTTGCATAATACTGTATATAGATAGCTCTGTCAGTTTCTAATAAAGAATCTGTTCATTTCAAGCCTTGTCTAACAGTAGCTGAAAGAACAGGAAGAGAAAAAAATCTAAAAGTACAGTTCCCATGTAATGTAGTGACATGAAAGGCTGCCTTATTCTGCATCATTTTCAGTGGCATTGCCTACATTGGTTCTCAAAGATTTCATGCATGAGTCTTCTACTCCCCTAGGTAGAGATATCACAAATCAGGTGGACCTCTTTAGAACTTGATTTCAATCTCAAATTGCACCTGAAAGATTCAAACTGTATTCTTACATATATTTACTCAGGAATAAGTACCACAGAACAATATATGAATAACACAGAGGTTCTGAAATTTCCAGGCTGGGAGCTGTTAGTCTGCAGTCTGTTCCAGCAAAATTAGCAAAAATTCTTGGGCCAACTTTAAGACAATTGTGCTTCATTTAATACAAGTGGTCACACACAGAGAAAAACTAAGATGAATTTTTTTTATGAAGAAAGTAATAATCAAGGGAATGCTTATTCAGTTCCAGGAATGTACATTCATGGTTTACTGTCCAAAAGTCCAATAACAGGTGCTGGTATAGTGACCCTATACACATGATGGTGAACCTTGGCACTCCAGGTATTCTTGGACTTCAATTCTCAGAAGGTCAAGTCAGAAGGCCAAGAAGGCTAAGTCAAGAACAGCTGGAGTGCCACGGTCTGCCATCACTGCTCCTACAGACATTGGCTGAGATACAATGATATCACATATCATTCAGATACCCCACCTCTTCAGATGGTGCAAAAGAAGGGGATGTCATAGGGTCTGCTGAGAAAGAAAGTGGAAATTTAGTCCTCTAAATGGAAGGAAACCTTGATACAGAACCAGGGTTTATATATTGTGACCTGTTGCAGAGGAGTTGGAAAAGCAAGACTATTATGCATTCTTTAAAAAAAATCAAAATAAACAGGGGTTTTACATATAAGAGGGAAGACCATCTCACACAATCATTTTTGTCAGCAAGAGAGAGACACACACGGATATCAGATATCTGGATGGTTCTTTTTTACAGATTATTGTCATCTTACAGTGGCATCCTATCGAATTAATCTCCATTGGGTTCAGTCCAGTTCTATGCAATTAAGCTCCTAGGTATGTGCCTACAGGACTGCAGACTTAAGCTCTTAAGTCATTGAACCATAAGATCAGCTACAAAAACAAGATACCTTATGTCTAAATGCATGATGTCTAATAATTAGCACCCAAAGGGAGAAGAGGTTACTAGTGACAGCCATACCACTGCAGAAGGAGAATGTACACACGTGTACATAGACTGCACAACTTATTTTAACCTAGGCTAACTGGTATAAGATACATTCTTAGCCTTGCACAGTGATAATATAGGTCACGGCCAGAGCTTAAAACTGCTGTGCTTCCCTGGTGCTAAATACCTTTCTAGACTCTCAGTACTTAATCTTATGAAAACAAGGTTACAAGATGCAGAGCTACATTTCAGCAACAAGAATGATCCAAAATGCAAATGTATATGTCAGAGGAAGATCCGTGTTGATTTTTAAGAATCCAAGCTATACAAACAAGAATTATAAACTATATTTGCTAGTACAGTAATACCTCATATAACATTAGTATCGAATAACACGAAAATCGCATAACATCAAGGAATCTGGGGGGAAGAATTGCATCAGATAACATTAAGATCCTATGGGATGCTTCAGATAACAACCGCGAAAGCCTGTGTGGTTACAATGTATCTCTATGGATCCCATAAAGGATCAGATAACACGAAAAATCATATAACACGAAGACTTGTGGAACCAGGTTTTAGTGTTATATGAGGTTTTACTGTATAAGGGTAGATTTAACCAAGTGGTAGGTGAAACCATGGACCACACATATCACTTCAGGGATATTTCTTTGCCTCTCCAAGTTTTACCTCAGGAAAAAAGTAAACAGATCTAAATTTTTGCCCAAAAGGGGCCTATTTCCATCTTCTGGACCTTAAACTTTCACCTTAGAGGTCCTATGATGTCCCCTTAGTCTCCCCATCCCTCTAATAGGAACCAGAAGTAAAAATATATAATGTATACAAAGAAATGCAATAGAGAACCACAGATTTATCCATCAGAGCTGAATAATAACTATCCAGTCTGACAATATTTTTATAATTGGAATATAAAGAAAGAAAACCAAGATAATGGCAACAGGCCCTATCAGTCCCTGGAAAATAGATGGGGAAGAAGTAGAAGCAGTGACAGACTTTACTTTCTTAGGATCAAAGCTCACTGCAGATGGTGATTGCAGCCATGAAATAAAAAGGCGACTGATTCTTGGGAGGCAAGCGATGAGAAACCTAGAAAACATAGTGAAAAGTAGAGACATCACATTGCAAACAAAAATTCGTTTAGTCAAAGCAATGGTATTCCCAGTGGCAATGTATGGTTGTGAGAGCTGGACCATTAGGAAAGCTGAGTGCAGAATAATAGATGCCTTTGACATGTGGTGCTGGAGGAAAGTTTTGAGAGTACCCTGGACAGCGAGGAGAACAAATAAGTCAATCTTAGAAGAAATCAACCCTGACTGCTCATTAGAAGGTCAAATAGTAAATATGAAGCTAAGTACTTTGGACATCAAATGAGAAGAGAGGATTCACTTGAGAAAGCCTTGATGCTGGCAAAAGAAGACGGGGGCGGCCCAAAATGAGATGGCTAGATGGTATTATATACACAATGGGCACAGAACTGAGCGAGTTGAGGAGGATGGTGGAGGGCAAAGTGCCTGGCGGACAGTGGTCCATAGGGTCACAAAAAGTCAGAATTGACTGTGTGACTAAACAACAACAAAAGAACTACATTACTGTACTGTATCTCATTTTTCCTAGGAGATCTTCTCCTTCCCTATCCAGCTCAGTTACATTTAACTAAACTCAGTTAAACTCATTAAAGGCAAAGGATTTATGTGAGTTTCAGAGGGTGTAGGTTGACCCACATCAATAACTGAAAAAGAAAGAGTCTAATTTCACTAATCCCTTGTCAATTCCAAAGTACTGCAGGATAAGCACGATGGTGAGATACTGTAAATATAGTCTCCAGCTCTCACACAGTTTGACGCACTCTAACACACTATCTTGTTTATTTCAAAGCAGAGATTTAAGCAGGAGATCAAATAACACAATACTTTAAAAAGTTATTTCCTTAATATTGAAGATTAACACCAAATGTAGGTGTTCTATGAATGGTAGCCAAATTATTTATGGCAAAATATTGGGAAATTTAAACAGGACGTATTGAAAAGTAGTGTATGCTTACACATATAGAGGATACAAATGCTTTAAGCAACAGAGGATAAAAACACTGCACTACAGGGTTGAAATGAAGAAACAGTTCACCTATGTCTCTACAGGTGCATAATACTATATTTCTCTCTCTTCTTTTTATTATCACATATTTTTATTATCACATATTCAATTATTGGGGGGGGGAGAGAACAGTTCCAGTTTAAACTCTAGGTGTGGATGTGTTGCAAATGATCAGCTGCGTTGGCTCAGTGGTTAAGAAGTTCGCCTTGTTAGCTTCTTAGGTTGAAAGAAGAGAGTGCAAAAGCTGGCTTGAGACTCAACATCAAGAAAACCAAGATAATGGCAGCAGGCCCTATCAGTTCCTGGAGAAGTTACATTTAACTAAAGTTCAAAGCAGAGATTTAACCAGGAGATCAAATAACACAATACTTTAAAAAGTTATTTCCTTAATATTGAAGATTAACACCAAATGTAGGTGTTCTATGAATGATACCCAAATTATTTATGGCAAAATATTGGGAAATTTAAACAGGACGTATTGAAAAGTAGTGAACTTTGGATGGGGAAGAAGTAGAAGCAGTGACAGATTTTACTTTCCTAGGGTCCAAAACCACTGAAGATGGTGATTGTAGCCATGAAATAAAAAGGCGACTGATTCTTGGGAGATAAGCTATGAGAAACCTGGGGAACATAGTCAAAAGTATAGATATCACCTTGCAAACAAAAATTTGCAGAGTCAAAGCAATGGTATTCCCGGTGGCAATGTATGGTTGTGAGAGCTAGACCATTAGGAAAGCTGAGCACAGAAGAACAGATGCCTTTGAAATGTGGTGTTGGAGGAGAGTTTTGAGAGTCTCCTGGACAGAGAGAAAAAATAGGTGGATCCTAGAAGAAATCAACCCTGACTGCTGCTCAAATAGTAAATATGAAGCTAAAGTACTTTGGACATCAAATGAGAAGAGAGGATTCACTTGAGAAAGCCTTGATGCTGGGAAGGGTGGAGGGCAAAAGAAGAAGGGAGGGCAAAAATGAGATGGCTAGATGGTATTGTAGATGCAATGGGCACAAAGTATGGTGGGCTGAGGGGGATGGTGGAGGGCAGAGGTGCCTGGAGGGCAATGGTCTATGGGGTCGCAAAGGGTCGGAATTGACTGTGCGACTGAACAACAACAATTTGTTAGCTGGAAAGCTGGTAGGTTGACAGTTCGAGACCCAGGTTCTGCATGATGGATTGAGTGTCCGTCTCTGTCCCAGCTCTTGGGGACATAAAAGGAGCTTCAATGGTGCATTCCCTGAGCAGAGTTTCTTCTGCAAAAATCCTTCCAACCCAGACTAATTTCTGACATCAAATTATTATTATAACTCATGCTCAGCGTGTACATTGCTGGGTACATGGAGGTCCAGACTTACAGTGACCACTAGTCAGGTAGGATATGTGTCCTTCAAGACTGGAGGCAGTAGACCAGTTTCTGAAGAATATAGAGCTGACATCTTTATGTGCTGTTCATAAACTTTGCATAGGGACCCAGCTGTGTTATGACACACAAAGCTTAAATGTTATAAACACAGTTATGTAACTACATCAACTGAAACTCTGCTAAGTTTCTTCTAAGTTTTTATAAATGTGTACAATTGTATGTTGTGTCAAAGAAAATAAAACACTAGCAAGGCCCAGACAATTACAGTAATAAACATTTAAAAGGTAAAATAAAACAGTCACAAAGCACCTGTTCCACTTTAAACTATTTTCTCCTTTTACATTTTTATTACTGTAATTCATTTCTGGCCTGTTGTGGTTTGAAATAAAAACACTGAACAGATAGAGCAAGTAGTGGAATTGTAATTTACAACTATATTGGGCTTACAGCATTTAGATTTTGTTTTTGATTAATGCTGGCCTTTCTTCGTTAAACAGGAAACAGGATGCTGGACAAACAAGTCTTCCTTTTCATCCAGCACAGTTTATTTCATGTTTATGTTTATCTCTACAGTATGTCAAAAAAACATATCCAGCTGACTAAATATTGTGAAGCTGAGTAACACATCTGCACAGCTGTTTGCATCCAGAGCTTGCAAAAGACTACAATGGTTTTTAATCTTGACCAATTAATTGTCCAGCAGCAAAAATAATTCAAGAAAGAAAACGTCCAAGTAAAAAAAAGATTGAAAATCCTCCTTTCCTGATCCTGGACCCTTCTGATTGGATGTAGACAGCAGCCCTCACAATGCTATTGAATGAAAAATCTACCAGGCAATTTGATAAGACCAAGGATGAAAGAATCATTATAAGAAAGAGGGATAATGAAACAAATACACAACATTTGTGTACACTTCTCTTTTGTGAATACAAACTATTCATGCTTAAGAAGTTCTCTTTTCTTGATGAAATAACAGGAAATGAGACCCCCTCCGGTATTTTGGGTCTTTTGTTTGAGCAAGAAATGTCTAATGCTGGCACTACTGAAAAGCTACAGTGAAGAAGCAGTTCACATAGTTGCTGTTCATTTTAGTATTCTTAATTTCCCCTCTAGTTTACTGTGACAGCACATTCTCTTTTGGCAGCCATTTGGCTACAATACTTGAGGATACTCTCTCAACATCCCAAATGTGCCTCCAGTCCTGTATATCTGAAGATCTCTGTACTAACGTATGCTACTGCTTCAGTAATTTAAAACAACAACAACAGATGACCCTATAATGCCATGCCTGAAGATCATACAGACTTTACTGCACTTGTTTTCAGGAATTTTTCATGTCAATTGCTTCATGAAATTTGAGGCAACGGGAATACCCTGGGCCAAACCTCAACCTGAACAGCAAAATGCAACATGAGTCTGTGGTTTTAGAATTCTGAAGTACTAACACTTGTATAGGAACTGCAGTGGCTCAACTGGTTAAGACACTGAACTTGACGACTGGAAGGTCAGCAGGTCAGAAGTTTGAGACCTGAGTACTACACAATGGAATGAGCTCCCATCTCTTTCCCAGCTCCTGCCAACCTAGCAGTTCAAAAGCAAGGCATTGCAAGTAAATAAATAGGTACCACTTCATTGGGAAGATAAACAGTGTTTTGTGCACTCTAGTGTGGAGGCATGTCTGCCACATGTCCGTGGAAATGTCTACAGATGCAGACAGCGCTGGCTCTTTGGCTGTAAACAGGGATGAGCACTGAAACTAGAGTCGGATATGACTGGTTTTCGAGCAAGGGCGACCTTTACCTTTACTAACAGTTGTATGCTTAACTCCCAATGTGTGGTGGGTGCAATTTGTTTATCTCAACAATGAAACACATGTTTTGTGGGTCACATCTTTTGAGATTTTATGAGTTGTCTTATATTTCTCCACTTCCCTCTTGGAAGAGGGCTGGTTCTGCTTAAACTCTGGGGTCATTAGAAGTTCTAACTGAAAATGTATTCTTAGTCCCTTACCTCACCCACTAGGCCACCACCCAATAGTCCCTTGACACCCCATTGCTACTTAAGGCACTTAAAGAAAAGAGCTGGTTTTTCAGACAAAGAAAGCATGCTGCAAATAAACAAAAAAAAACCTCTTGATGGCACAATGCCCTTGTGTGGAAAAAGTGAGACCATTCATTTCCTGTCAAGAGTGAATGCCTGGAGAATTTGAGCTTCTTGGGTTTTTATGTTGGTGTAAAGGCTGGATGTGAAGCTGTGTATTTGTGGGTCCCCCCCCCCAAACCATTTAGGCATAGCAATACTATGATCTTGCAAACCTTTCTCTTTTTTCAGCACACCAAAATTACCACTTGAATGATTTACAGTGCATTTAGTGTTTCAAGCCCTTTCAAACATAGCTCTTTCAGCTACTTGCCAGTAATTCTTACTTCAGTAATTGCTTTTTCCAAAAGCTTATTATGCTTAGTATAATTACCATTTTATAATCCAGCTTTTTTAAAAAAAAAAAAATCTCTGCCAGAGGCTACTGTGTAAATCTACATTTGATTCTAGTGAACAGACTAAAAAAATAAAACTTTAAGCTGATATTGTAAGCAGGATGGAAGGAAGACTTTTCATCATCAGTTTCAAATTACATCTTCCAACTTGTCCGTTCCCAGATCATTATTTTGACCTGCAATATGGCTATGGTCCCTATAAAATTTCACTGGACCACAATGCAGTTATGTCAAATACAGTTGTACCTCGCTTAAAGAGCATAATGCGTTCCACAGGATTGCTCTTTAAGTGAGTTTGCTCTTTAAGCGAAACACCATTGTAAGTGACCAGTTGTGGGGGGGATTGTGCACCCTAATTTATTTGTTAAGCGAGTTTTTGGTTGGTTTTATTTGTTAAGCGAAGCGAACATTCAGAGAAAATTCTGCTCTTTAAGCAAGTTACTCTTTAAGCAAGGCGCTCTTTACGAGAGGTTTGACTGTACAGTAAATGCTTTCTGCCCTCTTCTCCACTGCGATAAGCACAGGTACATTAAAAATTCCTTCTTTGGCAAATATAAGTGTTCACCAGTGTTTTCAGAAAGGGTTGCTATGTAGATTAATAAACCACTGGAGAGGATAAAAGAAAAGGAAGGAAGTAGGTTAGAAAGCTGCCAAGTATCTATTTGCAAATGCTCAGGAAGATATGACCAAATGGCATATTGATGTCAAGTGATCTTCTGACTCTTTCCACTGTCAATCCAACATTTCCTCTACTCCTCTGTGAAGGGGCAAGGGAATGAGACTATGCATAGTTTTGCCTATGCTAGACTACTGCTGATATACTAAATTGCTTAGATTAATTCCCCCCCCCCCCCCCGCTTTGCCTGGCATGTAATGATTGAGAAACTACCAACAGCTGCACTTTCAGTCAACATAAAGGCAAAACAATTTTAAAAACAATAATCTAAAGTGATTCAGCACATCAATGATAGCAGCAGACTAAAAAAAATTCACTTCCTCTGCCCTTCCACAGAGGAGCAAGGAAAGTGTTCAATTTGCCAATATCAAAAAGTGGCTAGTCTGTTAAATCATTTTACAATACCATAAATTGACAGTGAAAGGAACCTTAGCAGCCCTGACAGGTTCAAAGATCAAGTTTGGTTCATTTCCAGCCACTGCACACACTGAAACAGACTGATCTAGAGCGCACCTACCTACACAAATAAGTAGAAGTCTTTATGAAGGCTCATAAAGGTGCAAGTAGGGGTATTCTGGGGGCTAATTGGTCCATTCTAATGATTATATTGTGTAATTGCCAGAAAAATAGAGCAGGCCATTCCACCCCTGTGGTGCACCAAACAGCTCGTCTGATGATACCATCTCAAAAGTCTTTTGAAGTCTGATTCAAGAGCATGATACTCACAAATACAGACAGAGGAAAGAAAAACAGAAAACATTCTTCATTTGTTTTGTTAGAGGAGAAAAACCAAACCAGTGAAGGAAACGCTCATGTCTGGTTAATATACACTCTGCTTCTTGGTTTTGTCTAGCCTGTTTCTGTTACAAGCAGCAGCAACTGGACAGTGTACTCCAGCATACTGTTCATATAATTGCTAAACCAGAGTTCCCTGGTTTATTATGATGTGCCCCTGCGAGCAATCAAGGGAACATTTCCCAGCTCTTGGGGAATTATTCATCCCTAACTTATAGAAAAATAACCAACATGTTAAGAAGGCATTCTTGTAAGTTTCACTACGATGCTCAACCGAACCAGCACTTGAATTTTACAAACTACAGTATTTCTTTTTATACCAGTTCTGTTTATGTATTTCTATACCATTTATTGTAGCAGTGTGGCTTTCAATACTTTAAAAAACAGTTAAAATTAGTTTGATTTCCGTGTATTGTATTGCTCAAAATGATCTACATGTTTGTTATTCTTTTAAGCCACTTCAGACTGCAGTCTTTACCATACAGAAGTCAATCCCACTGAAACCTGTGGTCTTTACTTCTCCTTAGACATGTCGACATACATCATTTATGGAGTTCCTTCTATTAATCTTTCTGTTTCATTTTTAGCTCATTCCTAACTACTGAGCTAAAAAAAGTACACTGTGCAGATGCACAGTCACCCCAATCATCTCTTTACATAACTCAGCCTACTGTGCTAAGTTTAATTATATGGAAATTTACCACACTGAGTTTATGTGACTTACTTTGTAGCGAATACTGTATGAATAAAACTGGCCAGTAGATCTAACATATAGACAGTCATAAACAGAATTTTTTTGTTAATGTACAGAGTTGGAAAAATTGCTTTTCTCAGTGTACATATACAGTGGTACCTCACATAACAAACATATCGTATAGCGAAAAATTCACACAACGATGTGTTCATTATGCAATGGCGATATCCCACGTAACAAAAAAAATTGTTGCATTATGCGGGATTTTTGGTAACCGGGGTATACCTGCTTAATGGGAACCCCAGTTAACAAACATCCCCCCAAACCCCGTTATGCTGGGCATCTCCCATAGGGAACCCCATAACGAAACAAACCACATAGCGAAGAGCTCTATGGAATGGAGCAGTGGTTCCCAACAAGGGGTACACAGCCCACTAGTGGACTTCAATTCCCAGAAGCTTAAGTCAGTACATTGGCTGATCAGTGCTTTGGAGAAATGACTTAGGCTTCTGGGAATTGAAGTCCAAAAACCAGCATTTGGGAAACACTGGAATGGAGGGGTTTTTTTGTTATGTGGCGTTCTACTGTACTATACAAAGAAATCATAATGAATTACCTGTCACACACAAGTGTTTGTGAGCACTGACCAATAGAGTATCAAGAACTAGCTCCCAAGGATACACATTGCATGACTGGTTTTATACACTGGGGGTACACAGTAAGAGCCTCCTCGAAGACTGTCGATACAATTGGATGTACCCCGGGTGGCAACTGTGTGATTGGTTTTGTGATCAAAATAATGTCCTTCCATGTACTGCCCACAGAGGACAAAACACCTACAGCTTGTTTGCCAGAAGCAGAGAACTAGACTTGTATTGTGCATTCTGTACACTTTACATTCTACTGGTAACATTGGGGTACACAGAAAAAGTCTTCTCAAAACTGGGCAGTCCAAACACAAAACCACTATAGATTAAGGTGAAGGTCTTCCTTGCTCAAAAGCCAATCATATCTGACTCTAGGTGGTGGTGCTCATCTCCATTTACAGCCAAAGAGCCAGTGCTGTCTGCAGCTGCAGACATTTTCATGGGCATGTGGCAGGCATGACTAGACAGCAGAGTGCACAAAAGCTGTTACCTTTCCTGCCGAAGTGGTACCTATTGATCTAATTGCAATACCGTATCTTGCTTTTCAACTGCTAGGGTAGCAGGAGCTGGAAAAGACTATGAGAGCACACTCTGTCATGCAGTACTTGGGTCTCAAACTGCTGACCTGAGGACCTTCCATTCGTCAAGTTCAGCGTCTTAACCACTCAGCCACTGCAGTCCCAACTAGTACTCTTACTGACTAATAAGGGATTGTGGTGGCTCAGTGGTTAAGACGTTCGCCTTGCTAGCTGGAAGGCAGCAAGTTGGCAGTTTAAGACCCTAGTACTTCATGACAGACTGAGCCCCTGCCTCTGTCCCAGCTTCTGTCAACCTAGCACTGTGATGGTGAACCCTAGCACTCCAAGTGTTCTTGGACTTCAATTACCAGAAGCCCAAGTCAGCACTCCTGCTGATCAGGGCTTCCTGGGAATTGGAGTTCAAGAATAGCTGGAGTGCCAAGGTTCACCACCACTGATAGCAATTTGAAAGAAAGACATTGCAAGTAGATCAATAGGGACCACTTCGGTGGGAAAAAGATCTTGGGGACATGAAAGGAGCCTCATTTGGTCATCCCCTGAGCGGAGTTTCTCCAGCAAAAAACCTTTCAACCCAGACAGCACCTTTGTGTGCTTCTGAACCACTAAACCACCGAAGTCCTAGCTGGCACTCTTACTGACTTATTATTTGGGCAGTAAGGGCCAGTGGTGGCTCAGTGTTTAAAAAGCTCACCTGTTTTGTCTAGCCTGTTTTTCTTGCAAGCAATACCAACTGGACACTGTAATCCAGCATACTGTTCATATAATTGCTAAACCAGAGTCCCCTGGTTAGCGGGAAGGCTGGCGTCAGCAGTTCAAGACCCAGGTACTGTACTGCATGATGGTTTGAGCACCAGTCTCTGTCCCAGCTCCTGTCCACATAGCAGTTGGAAAGCAAAAAATTGCAAATCAATAGGGACCTCTTCCATGGGAAAAGTTCTTGGGGACATGAAGGAAGTCTCATTTGGGAGTCCCCTGAGCAGAGTTTCTCCAGCAAAAATCCTTTCAACTCAGAATATTCTCTGACACAAAATTACTGATACTATATTATTTGGGCTAAGTGACTAAGACGCTGACTGGAAGGCGGTTCAATTCCCGAGTACTGCAGGACAGAATGAGTTCCCATCTCCTGCCAACGTAGCAGTTAAAAAGCAAGAAATTGCAAGTAGACAAGTAGGGACCACTTTGGTGGGTAAGTGAACAGCGTTCCGTGCGCTCAGATGTCTAGTCATGCCTGCCACATGACTACGGAAACGTTTGCAGAAGCAGGCAGCACTGGCTCTTCGGCTTTGAAACAGAGATGAGCATTGAACCCTAGAGTCGGATACGACTGGCTTTCGAGCAAGGGAAACCTTTACCTTTACTATTATTTACTACCTCTGTGGGTGTGGTGTGGTGGGCGAGGCCAGGGGGGAAAGCCCTGCGTTGCACTCGTATTAGGACTACAGTAATACCTCATATAACATTGGTATCGAATAACACTAAAATCGCATAACATTAAGGAATCTGGGGGGAAGAATTGCATCGGATAACACTAAGATCCTATGGGATGCTTCAGATAACAACCGCTAAAGCCTGTGTGGTTGCAATGTATCTCTATGGATCCCATAGGATTTTAACATGCATCAGATACAGATAACACTAAAAATCATATAACACCAAGACTTGTGGAACCAGGTTTTAGTGTTATATGAGGTTTTACGTAATACCTCATATAACATTAGTATCGAATAACACGAAAATCGCATAACATTAAGGAATCTGGGGGGAAGAATTGCATCAGATAACATTAAGATCCTATGGGATGCTTCAGATAACAACCACTAAAGCCTGTGTGGTTACAATGTATCTCTATGGATCCCATAGGATTTTAACATGCATCAGATAACACTAAAAATCATATACAGTAATACCTCATATAACATTAGTATCGAATAACACTAAAATCGCATAACATTAAGGAATCTGGGGGGAAGAATTGCATCAGATAACATTAAGATCCTATGGGATGCATCGGATAACAACCGCTAAATCCTGTGTGGTTACAATGTATCTCTATGGATCCCATAGGATTTTAACATGCATCAGATAACACTAAAAATCATATAACACCAAGACTTGTGGAACCAGGTTTTAGTGTTATATGAGGTTTGACTTGTACTTTGTTTCAACACTTGGGTGGGCAAAGCCAGAATTCCTGGTCCTGGCGAACTGGTGCGCCCATCTCTGTCCCAGCTCTTGCCAACCTAGCAGTTTGAAAGCAAGACATTGCAAGTAGATAAATAGGGACCACTTTGGTGGGAAGATAAACTGGTCCTCCCGCTCACTTTCACCCTGAAAGGGGGTGTGGTGTGTCTCTACCTGGCTCGGGCGGGGCGCTGGGTCGATCCCGGGGGCCGTCGCTGAGCGGGTAGGCGAGGAGGCTCATGGCCTCCCCGCAGGCGGCCTCCACCTGGCGCACCTGCTGCCGGCTGAGGCGCTCCCGCCAGGCGTGGACGGCCTCGCGGGCGTCGCGGGCGGAGATGAGGAAGGGGCGCTCGGCGGGCGAGTAGGCGGCGCCGCGGGTCATGTTGAGCGCGAAGTCCTCGAGGGCGGCGGGCGAGGCGAGGCCGGCGAAGCGGAGCAGGCGGCGCAGCTGGGCGCGGGGCTGGGCCACCAGGTCCTCGTAGCGCAGCTGGGTGTGGCGGGCGCGCAGCCAGGGCGGGGCGCGGCGGGCGAAGAGCAGGTCCCGCAGCCAGGCCTGGCAGATGACCTCCAGGGCGCCGCCCAGGAAGAACTCGGCCCGGGGCTGTGGGGCCGCCCGGGGCCCGCCGCCGCCGGCCAGGAGGCCCACCAAGGAGGGGCGGCCCCGGGCCACGGCGGCGGCTCCCCCTCCGCGGGAGCGGCTGCGCAGCACCTGGATGCTCTCGCGGAGCAGCGCCTGCTTGGCCTTGAGGCGGGAGTTGTGGACGGCGCGGGGGTCGCGGAAGAGCTGCACCACCCGCAGGTCGAGCTCCGGGTCGCGCAGCAGCGGCAGCAGGGCGCCCAGCTCCAGCAGGCGCACGTCCTTGATGGCCACCACCGGGTACTTTCGGCACTCGGCCTCCAGCTCGCGCAGCGCCCGCGGCGGGCAGCTCCGCTCGCAGGCGGCGCCGTCCACCAGGCCCACCGGCTGGCGGGCGCGGGGCGGGGCGGCCGGGCAGAGCGGCGCCGAGCAGATGACCCGGTTGGTCCGCCAGCCGAAGAGGCTGGCCGTGCTCAGGTTGGCGGCCGCCGCCGCCGGGCGCTGCTGGGCGGGCGCGTAGAGGCGCAGGACGGAGAAGTCGCAGCGGAAGAGGGCGCGCATCATGTCCCGCAGGGCGCCCTGCAGGCTGAGCGCGTCGCCCGGGTACAGCGCCTGCCACAGGTGCCACATGGGCTCGTACAGGTAGAAGACGTCCGGGTGCTGGTTGAAGAGCTCGCCCAGGAAGGACGAGCCCGTGCGCCAGGTGGCGTGCAGGTAGACGTGCCGCCGCCCGCCCGCCCGGCTCCCCGGCCCGCCCTCGCCCCCCGACGACGACGCCGTCCCGTTCCTCGCCCCAGCCTCCTTCCCCGGGGGCTGCTCTTCTTCCTCCCACCTCCAGTCGCCCAGCGCCTCCTCCAAGCTCGGGCAGCGGCGCGGCGGCGGCGGCAGCAGCTCCTCCTCGCCCGCGCTCCTCCGCCGCCTGGCCCCGTAGTCCAGCATGTAGGAGACCAGCAGCAGGAGCAGCAGCGAGTAGAGCACCAAGCCCAGGGCCACGCGCCGCTGCTGCCACCGCCACCGCCTCTTCATGCTGAGGGGGGAGCCCTGGAGGAAAGAGGCGCCAACTTGAGGCGAGGAGAAAGGGCGGCGGCGGCCCTGGCCCTCCTGTGGTACTGCTACTGCTGTGGTGCCGCCTCAGCCCCAGCCTTAGAAACACGCCCACAGGCTGGCGCGAAAGCCAGCGAGCATGGAAAGCGCCCGCCCGCCTTTCTTTCGCGCCAGCTGAGGCGGCTGACTGGAGAGGAACGCCCGCCCTCGCCGCCGCTAAACCCCCAGGCGCTCCATTATTTTGTGCTCTACATACATTTCTGGCTCAGGGGGGTGAAGAAGCTCGCCTTGTCCCAGCTTGGAAGGCTGGCGAGTCGCCAGTTCGAGTCCCTGAGCGGAGTTCCTTCCGCCAAAAATATCCTTTCGACCCAGAATAATTTCTGACACGAAATTAGTACAGTAATACCTCATATAACATTAGTATCGAATAACACTAAAATCACATAACATTAAGGAATCTGGGGGGAAGAATTGCATCAGATAACATTAAGATCCTATGGGATGCTTCAGATAACAACCGCTAAAGCCTATGTGGTTACAATGTATCTCTATGGATCCCATAGGATTTTAACATGCATCAGATAACACTAAAAATCGTATAACACCAAGACTTGTGGAACCAGGTTTTAGTGTTATCTGAGGTTTTACTGTACAATATCATTACAGTAATACCTCACATAACATTAGTATCGAATAACACTAAAATCGTATAACATTAAGCAATCTGGGGGGGAGAATTGCATCGGATAACATTAAGATCCTATGGGATGCATTGGATAACAACCGCTAAAGCCTGTGTGGTTACAATATATCTCTATGGATCCCATAGGATTTTAACATGCGTCGGATAACACTAAAAATCTGATAACACCAAGACTTGTGGAACCAGGTTTTAACGTTATCCGAGGTTTTACTGTATTTGTGAACGAAGAAGCCCCAACCAATGTGGTGGTGGTAGCAAAAGCGTAGCGTGCCTTGGCGGGGCCCCATATAAAAATTTGTTTGGGGGCCCTTAGGAAGGGTAAAGATTTCTCACAAAAGAAAAAAAAATGCATAAAATTAAAAGAAATATTTATTCATCATTATTAAAATTTGGGAAGTTTTTATTAATTTTTGCTTACGCACGTTGGGGGGCCCCCGTGGCCGAGGGGCCCCATATAATTGATATGGCAGATACAGCGGTAGCTACACCCCTGTGTGGTAGTTGCTTTGGTTTGGCAAACATGCATTTTGCTGTGCCTGGACACTTACGATTAGAGTCATCGCGTTATCTGCAGTTCCTTTCCCCCCGACCCAGTGTGAGAGAAATTAGCTGGGTTGGTCTGACCAGGGTACTGCCTGATTGTGGTTCAAAAATACCACAGTTTTGAGGAGGCTCTTACTGTGTATCCTGCAGCAAGTAAATTAGCACATTTCAATTAAGGCACTTCTTCACGTGCTGTATCCAATTCTGAATATTGGCTTATCAGAGAGTAAACAAAACAAATGACCCCCAAAAAAATCTGTGGCACCTTAAAGACTAACTCCTGTATTTTAATGTTAGCTTTCATGGATCAATAAAATACATTAAAATACAAGAGTTTGTCTTTAAGCTTTTTTTGTCTCTTGTCTTGTTTTGCTTACTCTCTGATATGCTTGCACAGACTAACACTTTGGCTACCACTTCAAAAATTTCGATGAATATTGGCTGTCATCATGATGATCAGCTGTGAAGATGGTCTTGAGAACAACATAATGCAGTGGCTTTCCATTTGCTTTTCACATCACAGCATGACACCCATACCACTGATCCAGTTCCATGAGTCACTTTCTGCTCCTGAGACCTTTAGGCTACACAAAGTCCTCCTCAGCCCCAGGCCAGGATTGATGAAGCTGCTGCCCTCCATCAAGATGAATTCAAGTGGGATTTAACCCACCTGGGGACCATCAACCCTCCCTGTGGATTTCGCTACCCAAGCCCATTAGTCCTCAGGGTTGTCAGGTTAGTCACCTGATGATCAGCGTTGGGTTGTTGGCAGTATGGTCTACTTTATTACCATAGCAGGATAACCTGGCCAGACTATAATTAAAGCACTTTGTTGTTGCTCAGTTGCACAGTCAATTCCAACCCTTTGCAACACTATGGACTATTGCCCGCCATCCCTCTCAAACTCACCCAACTCTATGCCCATTGCATCAACAATACCATCTAGCCATCTCATTTTCTGCCACCCCCTTCTTTTGCCCTCAACCTTTCCCAGCATCAAGGCCTTCTCAATTGAATTAAAATAATACATCCAGCTTATTTTTGAGATCTAAGCTTTCCTCAGCTGTTGACCCCGTGCTTTTGCACTGGAAAACAACCACTCCATAAACAAGCAATTTTATATCTCCATATCCAAAGCAGACCAAACAGAAAATCTCCAAAGGCAAAGTTTAGGTGGGGGTGGGGTGGGTGGAATCCAAGTTCAAAGTCATCAATTTCAACCATCAGTTTCAGTGGGTGGTAGGATTCAATGTAACTGTACTGAATTGTTGCAATGAGAAAATTATCTGAAGCAAAGATGCTAAGCAGGGGATTGTGAATTCCTTGGGCTATATGGGGAAGAACATCACAAATATAGCTGTTGTAATGTACAGTCAGTGGTGGGATGTCAAAATGTTTACTACCCCACTGTGATGTCATCACAGTGTGGGTGGAGCTAACATCATGATGTCATGACATCATGGTGTTGTGGGCGGGGCCAAATAAAAATAAATAAATAATAATAAAATAAAATAAGCACACACACACACACACTTCGATCCACCCACCCACCCACCCACAACACAAACCCATAAATACATTTATTTAATTAATTAATTAAAAATACACCCACCCACCCCAAACACATAAAGATAACACAAAATCCAGCATCTAAGGGTGGTCAATGCTTTTATTAGAATCAATTAGGATGCAGTGGTTAAAATGGTTAAAATGCTGACTGGAAGGTGGGCGGTCAGCAGTTCAAAACCCGAGTACTGGATGACAGAATGAGCGCCCATCTCTGTCCCATCTCTTGCCAACCTAGCAGTTTGAAAGCAAGAAATTGCAAGTAGATAAATAGGGATCACTTTGGTGGGAAGGTAAACAGTGTTACGTGCACTTCAGTGCCTAGGCATGCCTGCTACATGTCCGCAGTAATGTCTGCAAAATGCAGACAGCACTGGCTCTTCAGCTATAAACAGAGATGAGCACTGCACCCTAGAGTCAGATACAACTGGCTTACAAGCAAGGGTGACCTTTGGTATAATAATACAGTGGAGGAATTTAAGGAATAGTTAACAACAGCAGGTCCATGCCAGAAGCATTAACCATACTATTGTATTTTTAAAGGTTTATAATACTATAAAGTAGCAAGAGTAATTGTAATAGTAACAAAATAAAAGCCCAAATAAGAAGTGGTCTTCAAAAGCTTTTTGGGGAGAGCATCCCAAACTTAGGCTACCATCACCAGAAAAGTTCTTCATCCAGTTGCTTGCTGAGTAGATTCAAAGCCTCTGATGATGTGGAGAAAGGCAAAATCTGATCAGTCACCTAGGCTGAGACCACATGAAGTGTGTTTATTTGTCTGTTTTTGTCCCTTTCCTAATAGGCTCATGGGGAATGGGCTCTTGTCAAAACTCCTGCATTTTCTGAAAAACCAGGTATTTTAATCACATTATCCTGCCATCTTGAATTCTTTATAAGGAGTAGCTGTGAATTACTGACCAAGAAACAACATCCTCACCAGATGTTTCCACTACTGCCAGTCCACTTATTCTCCCCTTCATGTTTTCTTCCTTACCACTACACAGTCCAAAGTACAGTAATCAGTTTTTATAAACAGGAACCAATTGTCTCTATTCCCTTTCCTCCCTTTGTCACATACTGTTTCTGATGAGTTATGGCTGTTCATTCAAATCATGTAGCTATTATTACAAAAGCCCCACCCAATAGATAAGAAAATAAAGCATTCTTAAGTTATGGTTTGAGAATTTTTCCCTTGGTGCTTCTAATCACAGCAATCTTGTGTTCCAGTAATATCAGACCTATCAATACAGATCAATTTATTCATTCCTTCATTCTCAAGGTTGACTCAGCCTTCTATGATCAGTAAAATGAGTACCCAGCATGTTGGGGACAAAATTCTAATTACTTGTGAACAACCCAGAGTCCACTAAGTGCTATGGAGCAGTACATAAGTTTAATTGCTACTCATTCATTCATGCACTTCTGTGCCATATTTTCTCTCAGCACTGGAACTCAAAGCAACTCGCAAATGATCAAGAGACAATTAAGAACAACATACAAAAAGCAATTTAAAACTATTAAACATGGGGAACCAGTAGACAAAGTGGTGGGCTTAATTTGAGCAGAAAGTTGTGGCCTTTTGTTCTTACCCTGTTTCCCTGAAAATAAGACATACCCGTAAAAAAAGCCACAGTAGGATTTCTCAGCAGTTGTGCAATATAAGCCATACCCCAATAATAAGACATAGTGATAGGCGTGGCAATGCTGCGTCCCAGCACGGTAAAAAAGATGGGGAGCCAGTGGCGTAATAAAAATAAGACATCCCCTGAAAATAAGCCATAGTGTGTCTTCTTGAGGGAAAATAAATATAAGACAGTGTCTTATTTTTGAGGAAACACGGTACAGGTATCTGCATACTATTTTATATACTGTACTTTTACAGTTTCTGCATCATTTTTATTATTAATACCTAGCTTTTCCTAAAGAATCTGAGCATCAAAGTACCAAGAATATTGTTTAATTATCCAAAACCCATTTCTACACAACTGTAATCCTATCAAGTATCTCATGTTCCAATTTTTATTATGTACCCACCTTTAATTTAACATTACACTATACAATATTGTGCTTTAATTTGTAAAAGAATAAATTGCATGTTTCATAATCAAGAAAATCAGATCATAATTGTAAGTATACCGTACGTGTTCCACAAATATTCTTTTTTAAAAAAAACATGTAAGTTCTTTTTCCAAAGGCATTTACTATGTTTGGATCAGTACATTTTTAGGTCTGTACTCTAAGGTGTCAGACACTTGCATAACACAGATATAATATCTTCTTTCCCCTCACATCTTTGCTGAGATATAGTGGATGAAGAGTACTTCACACATCCAAAGTAAGTCAATTCAGCTATAGGAGAGATAATACACGGATGCAACCATGATGTGTCCTGTAATATGACTTTTGATTTTCAGATCTGAGGTGAAAAAAATATTTTTCTGCATTTCAATAACCTCATATAGTCGTGGTTAACCATGTTGATAGCCTACTTTTGTGTGCCTACTAGGATAATGTTCCCTGTAGAGCACTCAACTTTTACTTGACATTTGCAGAAAATGGCAAGCAGTTGGCATTCCTTAATATCAAATGGGAACAATAAATTAATCTATTTCTTTGACATTTCAGCAGATTTCTAGCCATTTTGGTTAGCTTGGTGGCAAAGGCCAGTAGTCTCTCTCTCTCTCTCTCTCTCTCTCTCTCTCTCTCTCTCACACACACACACACACACACACACACACACACACACACACACACACACACAATCTATAGAAAGATATAGATATATAAATACAAACACACACACACACACATATGTAATAAGCTCTTTGCAGTCAAATTCATGACATTTTGATAAGTCACTTTCAAATCACCTCATCCCTTAATCAATGGCATAAAATCATCTCATGGTATTTATTCAAATGCAGCTGAAGAAGCACACCATCCCTGCACAAGAGAGAGGATGTAGCAGATTTGGGGCTAAAACCAAAATTTCCAAGGAAAAGAAAAATATTTGGAGGGAAACAGTCCCACCCCCACCACCCTCAAATGGGGGTCCAAGAGTCACTGAATACTGTGAAAGAAAAACATCTGACAGTTAGGAGAGATAATAGAGTGGCTAGAACAGGAGAACAATGGAAAAGATAGAAAGAAACTTATCATGGTCTGCTCAGATAATTTGACATTTTGTAGCAAGAAGCTGTTTTTGAATGCTTTCCTGAGTGATTAACCAGAGTAATTAGCTTAGAAATGAAAAGTTTCATGAAGGTGGCATTAAAAGCGAGTGAATTTCTCTCTCCCCACCATGGAGAGAAAAAGTAAAATATGGACAGGGTAAATTAAAACACACTAATAAGAGCATTCATTAGGTACAATAGGCTTACTGACTGTAGGAGTAAAAGCAAAAGAAAACAGGGTGAGACAAGGGAGGGACAGAAGGGAAGCGTGCCTTGCCCTGAAGTCAGCTGTTCCTGTGCAATTCTGGAGACCAGTTAGAAAGGACTTCAGAACAGAAGTTAGCACCCTTCCTGCTGATACCAGAGGTGAGCATCTGTTACCAGGCCCAGACACTCACTATTCATTGTGAACAGTGACCCGGTCTTCTTCCTTTCTTGCACACAGAAGGGCAGGAAATGTAGAAGTCCAGAAGTAAACTGTAAGACAGCTACATTGACAGGCAGTAATAGGCAACTTTGCTTTTAATCACCTTGTATGCTCAAGTGGTTAAGATGCTAAACTTGATAACTAGATGGTTGGCAGGTCAGCAGTTTAAGACCTGAGTAATGCATGACAGAATGAGCTCGCACCTCTGTCCCAGCTGTGGCTAACTTGGCAGTTCGAAAGCAAGAAATTACAAGTAGATAAATAGATACCACTTCAGTGGGAAGGTAAACAGTATTCCATGCACTTGGTGACAAGGCATTCCTGCCCCATGTCCATGGAAACATCTGCAAATGCAGACAGTGCTGGCTCTTTGGCTGTAAACAGAGATGAGCACTGAACCCTAGAGTCTGATATGACTGGCTTTCGAGTAAGGGCGACCTTTACCTCTGCTCTTTTCATTAAATAACAGTGTTTGCCACTCAGAAGCCAAACACCATCTCCTGATTTTGTGGGCACAACTTGTATCTTGGGGCAATACAATCTCTGAAAAGCACCTAAGGGCATAAAAGACCAAAGCGAGGCAGAAAGCCATTTACATGATAGTGGAATTTCTTTCTCTCTTCTCCTGCCCAGCACATACATATAAGGCATGTGCTCTTCTTCTTGTCTACCTCTCTAGATATCTACCTATCTAAGCATATCCAATGTCAACTGTGGTTTGAATAAATGTAATCTGGCAACAATGTTAAGGCTTCCAGAAAAACTGGAAAAAAATAAATAATATGGATTGGAGTACCGTAATTTTTGGCTTTAGTAGTTTGTGAGCTGAATAAGGGCACTTACTCCCAACATTTCTGGTGAGTTCACTCTAAGGTCAATAGAAGCTACCTATGCTTCTTCTGTGGGGGCAGTTTCTCTGAATTATTCACAGCTTGCCACTATGAAAGAACAGTTTGCCAGGCTAATCATCAATTGATCTGATATTGTGGCCTGAGAAGGCAAACTATTTTGTTTGGCAGGCAGGGTTTGTGGTTTGTTTTGGGTAGCATTTCCATTCACATTATTTTGTCTTGCTTTTGGCTTGTGTGATGATCTATATCTAATCCATTGTTTTAATCCAGGAAGGTCATTCCTATTACAGGATGCATCTGACAGGAGACTAATCAGGCAAGGACATGACTCTATAGAGAAGGAAATTAAAACTTAATCACAACTCATTGGAATGAAGCCGCTTTCATTTCACATTACCTGACCTCCACATCATCTTTAGACTTACTGTCAGGACCATACCCAGAGGGTGCCCCCCCAACCCTCCTGAGCTAACAGCCCCCCACCCACCCACCCCATGATGCCAATGTGAGTGTGACATTGTTGCCCCCCCCAATCCCCAACCCCCCAGAATCTAAAATCCTGCCTACAGCCATGCTTACTGTACTACCAGTACTTTGAGTCTTTGATTCTTATTTTGATGTGTTATATCTCATGAAGTGGAAGAAAGGGACTTCTATCCTCCTTAATGCCAAACAGGCTTCAAGCCACTAAAGCAGCTGGATCAGTTGCCATTTTCTCTGCTAAGAACCAGAGACATCAAACAGGTCGCTCAAGCTCTATAAAGCAAATTCTGTTGAGCAATATGATGGTGCATTAACATTTGGCAGCTGCAGTAGGGAGACAATGCAGAAAGGGCAGATATCATGAGTATCCAGGATTGCTCTACTAGAAAGAAACCATTGACTAAGTCTAACAAAATGACTACAAAATGTCTAACGAGGGAGCATTGTTGTCATTTTTCCTACACCAAGGGCAGCCTAATCATGAGCAATATATTTTCACGTTGCAGTTAGAATTAAAATAAAATGCCCCACTTACTAATTCTTCTTCCTAAGGCACCAGGAGCGTTACTTTGAAATCTTTGTGAACATTTTGTATAATAGATTCAGAGGAGAGAGAAAAGCAATCACTGAAGCAGCATACATCCTGGAGCTTGTGATAAGGGCGGTAGAACCGCTTCCCGCAGAGCAATAACTTAGCACTTTCCTTTGATAATTCTCTTCACCTTTTGGATGCTTTTCTAGTACAATCTTGTCATGTGTCTGTGTTGTAGGTCTTCTCCCTTCCATCATGTATCTGTGGAATGCTAGTAACAAATTCAAAATGAGCCCAGAAGCTAAAGAACAGATATCTAAGATTAAAACTAGAAAAGGAAATACTTGGCCCTAAACATACTGCAGTTCTACAGATTCTGAACTTGAAGACTGGAAGATTGGCAGGTCAGCAGTTTGAGACCCGAGTACTGCATGACAGAATGAGCTCCCGCCTCTACCCCAGCTCTTGCCAACCTAGCAGTTTGGAAGCAAGAAGCTGCAAGTAGATAAGTAGGTACCACTTTGATGAGAAGGTAACAGTGTTCTGTGTACTCTGGTGTCTAGTCATGCCTGCCACATGTCCATGGAAACATCTGCAAGCACAGACAGCGCTATGTCTTTGGCTATAAATGGAGATGAGCACAGAACCCTAGAGTTGGATACGACTGACTTTCGAGCAAGGGAAATCTTTACTTGACAGATACTGCTGGATTGCCATTCCATGGCACCTAGTCAGTGTAGCCAGTGATGAGAAAATGGGTGTGGCAGTCCAACAAGCTCTGGAGAGTTCTATTTTCTGTAATCTTGGATTTAAATAAAGATTGGGAAAACCACCCATAGAGTCAGAAAAATAGGCAAATGCAGTGTATGGATGATTCTCCTTCGAACATGAAGCATGTTTGCTTTCATTATTAATTCCACATTGCTCTCTCCGGGGGGGCGGGGGGGCAAAAACCATGTTTATCTTTCCAGCCCCAAATCCTAATTCTCTTATGTAATATCCCAAAAAATACCAAGGCAATCATGTTGGCCCAACATGATAAAAATATCAAAGAACCTCAGTAAGGTAATAACTTTATTAGAATCAACTGAAGCTCCCCCCTCAAAATAATGGTAATGAACTCAAATTTTGGCTCATTACAGTGTTTCATTTGGCTGAGTCCTGATAATTTTATCCCCTTGTTTATTATTAATCTCTGAAGACTGATTTTATTGTTGTAGTAATACAAGTACAGATGTGATTTGGCTTGATTCCCTCTGTATCGCTCGTTCTCAGGGTTGCAAAAGGGGCCATAAAAAGACCCAGTGGGTGGTATGGCTGATGTGAGAGTCTATCCAAGATAAAATAGAAAAATAAGAATTGTGCCAAGACAAAGTATGCTCATGCATGCATTAATATATTCCAAGCAACTTCAGCCAAAATAGCACTTGCCTGATGCCACTCAAGTGTCATTTCCTTGCTCTGGTTGCTTCCAGAAAGCTTCCAGATTTATATTATAGAAAGAGCTAGTCTGGATTCTATTAGTATTGTGGATGCAGTGGGCACAGAGCTGGGCAGGCGGAGGAGGATGGTGGAGGACAGAGGTGCCTGGAGGACTATGGTCCATAGGGTCGCAAAGGGTCAGAATCAACTGTGCGACTGAACAACAAACACGGCTACCTCTTTAACCACTTCATTCCTAATTTAGCTTTACCTCCACTCAGTCAGCATCTGCTGAAGGAGGCACACTCACACACACCCAATTCAACATTGGGATTGATTGGCACTGCAGGGGGGGAGTAGCTATTCTTGGAATTAGCATGAGTCACTGTTCCTTTCCCAAGCAAAAGCAATTCCTAAAGGACTCAGGGAGACATATGGAGTGATTACCCTAATATTTTCCCACTGTTTGTGCCATGTTTCACAGTGTTTCTTTCAATAAATATTATGTTGACTGTACCACTCTAGCCCTAATTACAAGCAGATCTGATTTTCAGGCATGAGTATGAGGCATAATTTGTTCAGCAAGCGAGGCTTGTGTTATTCAACTTGTGTTATTTTGTCTTGCTTTTGTCTTGTGTGATTGCCAATATCAGCCACTTAAGGCTCTTGTTGGTCATGTTCAGACATCATTTTTGATGTGCAGTTGTGTGTGGTGTGGGAGTGAACTCTATTCCTTTTGCTTGCCTTCTGCTCAAACTGAAAATTATGTTTTAAAAAGTATTTTTTCCCCTCCAGTTTTGGTGCTGTAGCTAAACTGGTTGAGTATTAATTTAAATACAGGACTTAACGTACTGTATCTTGAACATTTATTGCTATTTCATTTGCAAACCTTTTTTAAGGGATTTAAATGTCACTGAAAGGGGTGGATAAGAGGGTGGTGATCATGACTGACGTGACTAAGGAAAATGGGTGCTGTATGATGCTAGGACCCATTAAATACACCTTCCCAGGATCATTAAACATGTATGTGTGAACTGTTTGTAGCAATTTAAATGCCAACACATAGTGGCGATAAGTTTGCATGAACGTGGGACATACTCTGAAAGCAATTCCTGCCATATTTGCATTAACTAAAATCTATTGCAGCATCAAGGCTAGCTGCCAAAGGGGAAAGCAGATGACACATTTTGCTGTTTGATCATGACTAATCAAGGTCAACCAAGTTACAGTGCAGTCCTAAACAACCAAAAGAGCAATACTAAGCCATGGGATGCAGTACTGAATCCAAACTCCTAGCTGACTAGGGCCAAATTACACAAGATATCCTAAAGACTGCAGTGGCTTAGTGGTTAAGATGCTGAGCTTGACAACTAGCAGCCCAAGAACCAAGTGCTACATGGCAGAGTGAGTTCCCGTCATCTGTCCCAGCTCCTGGCAACCTAGCAGTTGGAAAGCAAGAAATTGCAAGTTCAATAGGTACCACTTTGGCAGGAAAGGTAACAGCATTCAGTACACTTCAGCATCTAGTCATTCCTGCCACTGTCTGCAGAAAGTGCTGGCTCTTTAGTTGAAAGCAGAGATGAGCACCACACCCTAGACTCAGGCACGATTGGCTTTTGAGTAAGGGAGACCTTTATCTTTACTTAAAGATGTCCTAGTTGAAACTTGAGGCAGCATTAAACTGTTGTACTGCAACCACTGCTGACATTTTGAGTTCCATCCTGATGGGGATCCAGATTGACTCAGTCACCCATCCTTCCAAAGTTGTTAAAATGAGTACCCAGTATGTCAGGGCAAAATGCTAATTACCTTGTGAACCAGTCAGAGGATGCACTAAGTAATATAGGGCAGTATTTAACTGTAATTGCTATTGCTATATTGCTAAAAGCTTGGAATAACCTGGTCCCTTATTTGCTCTGCCCTGACTAACTGCCTCTTCTTTACAATTTCTTCCACAGCAAAGAAGTTCCTTCAAATCTTGAATACATTTGGAGGAAGAAGGTTTTGTTTGCACATAATGCTAGTATAGGGGGGACTGTAGTGGTTTAATGGTTAAGACACTGAACTTCATGACTGGAAGGTCAGCAGGTCAGCAATTCAAGACCCAAGTGCTGCACGATGGAGGGAGCTCCCATCATCTGTCCCAGCTCCTGCCAACCTAGCAATTCAAAAGCAAAAAACTGCAAGTTTTGAAATATAGTAGTTCTAATTTGGGTGCAATGCAAGGCTTTCCCCTGGCCACCCACCATACCATGCCCACAGTGTGGTAGTAAAAATTTTTGGAGCCCACCACTGCTTTTGAATTAAGGGCAACCTTTACCTTTACCTAATGCTGGTACAAGGGGATTTCTGCCAGTAAATGTGTGTGGCCAACCTTATAGTGAATTCATCTGTGAACTCTTCTTCACACATGAGACAGAAAATCCCACAAGGACCTCTTTCTGTATTAACAGTAATAATAGTATACTAGTTATCATTGAGTCTTATAGTACAGATGATAAAAAAAATGAATTTTGGTATGGATCCACCTGATATTATCCACATCAAAACAGTCAAATTTGTAGGAGGCAGCAACTGTGAGCGCACAAATGAACAAATTATTCGGCATTTAGAGAAGTAGTTCCCAAACTTTTCTGACCCTGCCCCACCTAAGCATCTCTAAAATCCTGATGTCCTTCCCCCCACTGTGACATATCATTCTTATTATTCAAAAAAGTGAACTCCTATTCATGTGGAGGAAGCCTAAGATACCATTCACTGTTAACAACTCATTCTCAAATTGCCCCCTTTAAAAATCAAATTGTCCCCCTGTGGGGTGTGTTGGGAACCAAGAGCTTAGACAGAAAACCTATAAATATTCAGGCTTAGACAGAAAACCTATAAATATCTCAAGAAAAACCCAGAGGAAATTTTAATCAATATTCAGGAGCAGTACTTTGATAGAGTGATACAGTACTTGAAACAGAACTTGGTGCAAAAGGAGAAAATAATGCTATTAATAGCTTTCTCTTCATGACAAAACACCAGCACCATCATTCAAAAGCATGTTCAGAACATGATCCCACTTCATTAGATGGCAGCAGAAAATGGTAAGAGCCAAACAGAATTATGACTTGCAAGTGAGAACCAACCAAATGGAAAATCCACAGCACAGGGATGCATAGTTTGAGAAACTGTTACACGGGTGGCATCCCATTTACCTCCTGCATGATGTCAGTAAACAACAGTTGAACTTATGGCTTAAATTTGGCAATCTTCAGGCTGAAGTCAAGGGTTTCATGTGCACAATTCAAGATCAATTTGAACTTGAAGATATCAAAAATTATTTAAGAAGCAAGGTAAAAATGATGAAGGTAGGGCCCAGCAAAGACCCAAATAAACAGTTCATCATATCTGGATGCCCTAAACTGGCATCACCAAATTATATGTGTTGTAAGACCTCACTGCAGAAACTCCCTCCTCTGTATCATTATCATTTGGACATATCTGAAGACAATAACGCTAGAAGAAGGTGAAGGTAGTAGGATAGAGGAACATATGATATGTGCAAGGCTGCAAGTAATAGGGCATTTTGGTCATTAAATGATTATTGTCATTGTGTGTTGTGAAGTCAGAGTTGACTTATAGACTGATAGACCTTTCGAGATGAGATATTTATGGAATAGTTTTGCCAGTTCCACGCCCCTAGTGAGTTTCTGTGGTTGAGTGCGGGGTGGGGTGTCAAACTCAGGTCTGATGAATCCATCCCCCAAATGTCTTCCCAAGCAATATTTTAGGAGCAAAATCTCAAGGGAAGGCAATGGATGCTCTTTCATGAATCCTAAATTTAAACATGCACAGCCAGGAGCTTTGGGTTGCTGTGAGACATAATACAAATGAGAATTATGGTAAATCTACCAATGCTCAACTTTGTCACCCCTCTCATCCCTATGTGGTCCTTGTGCAATGTTATCGGTCCTTGTGTCACTTCCAACAAAATTCTGTAAATGTACTGTAACCACCGCCACAATTAACATCCTAAGGTTCAAGTTGTTACCTGTAACATGTTACTTCCATTCTCCGCTATTTGTCATATTAACATCCTAAAGTTCAAGTTTTTAGTTGTAACATGTATTGGCCATACTAACATCCTAAAGGTTGTTACTTGTAACATGTTCTCTGCAAGCCACCCAGTCTTCGGAGTTGGGCGGAAATATAAATCATAATAAATAAATAAATAAATAAATACTTCTATGCTCTGCTGTTGGCCATAGTAACATCCTAAAGTTCAAGTTGTTACTTGTAACACGTTATTTTCATGCTCCCCTATTGACCATACTAACATCTTAAAGATCTAGTTGTTACTTGTAACATATTACTTCCATGCTCTGCTGTTGGCCATAGTAACATCCTAAAGTTCAAGTTGTTACTTGTAACACGTTACTTTCATGCTCCCCTATTGACCATACTAACATCTTAAAGATCTAGTTGTTACTTGTAACATATTACTTCCATGCTCTGCTGTTGGCCATAGTAACATCCTAAAGTTCAAGTTGTTACTTGTAACACGTTACTTTCATGCTCCCCTATTGACCATACTAACATTTTAAAGATCTAGTTGTTACTTGTAACATATTACTTCCATGCTCTGCTGTTGGCCATAGTAACAGCCTAAAGTTCAAGTTGTTACTTGTAACACATTACTTTCATGCTCCCCTATTGACCATACTAACATCTTAAAGATCTAGTTGTTACTTGTAACATATTACTTCCATGCTCTGCTGTTGGTCATAGTAACAGCCTAAAGTTCAAGTTGCTACTTGTAACATATAAAGCTCAAGCTGAATTTTGTCACAGTAAAATTCAAGTTGTTACTTGTAACATGTATTAGCCATACTAACATCTTAAAGGTCAAGTTGTTACTTGTGACTTCCATGCTCTGCTATTGGCCAGGCAGAAGAGAGTTGGAGAATAGCAACCTTGCGGGAAGGCACTGGTTCCACACGTTTGTTTTCGGCCTCTCCCTCCAGCTCTCTCTCTCTCTTTAGAAGGGAAAAGTGAGTAAGAAAAATCACAGGATAATGGTAACTTTACCAGTAGATGGTGCATTCTGCTACTTCTTTTCCTCCGAAAACATATAGAACGAAATGGACAAGTGATAGGAAACAAACTGTAAGCACCGTCTGTGTTTGTTTCATTTCATGTGTATGCTTCCTGTGAAGTCAAACTGGAACTACACCATCTGAGTAACTGTCTAATTTTAGAAATTTCTGATAACCTGTCATAATTAATTAGTTTTTGATGAATAGAGGTAATAACAGAGGCTCTGAAGTTTCAGCTGAAAAGGCAATTTGCAACACAGCTTAAAGAAAATAGATGCATTTGACTGTAGTGTTATCTGTGCTGGCAGCTTAGCATCAGAAGTATCTCCACAACAGTGGGCTGCAGTGGTTAAGAAGCTCACCTTGTTAGCTGGAAAGCTGGCAAGTCAGCAGTTCGATACCCGGGTACTGCATGACAGATTGAGTGTCCGTCTCTGTCTCAGCTCTTGGGGACATGAAAGGAGCCTCATTTGGGCATTCCCTGAGTGGAGTTGATCTCACAAAAATCCTTTCAACCCAGAATAATAATTATTATTAATAGACAATACATGTTTCACTGCTTATGTGAACTGGATTCCTGTTATCTTACTGGCAACATGTCAAAGAGACAATAGCACAAGAAGTTCTCTCTCTCTCTCTCTGCCTTGGTGGCAAAATGGGTTCAAAGCAGCACGATTTCCTTTGTAAAATATAAAACAGATCCTTTGAGACAGACCGACGTGGGGAAAGAATGGAGGAAAAACAAAATGTTTTTACAGAGAAATAGGAAGTCAACAGCTGTATATGAGAAGGAGAAACAGCTGTTTGTTATTCTCAGTCATTTGCTTTCCTCTCTTATGAGCTCAACATTAATTGTACAGTTACAGTTTCCCTCTTCATCTCTCTGTCCTTGATCTTACCAGCCTACAGATTTCAGAAACAAGAAAATACTGCTTCATTATACCACATGAGTGGATTGCTCCTATTGATGGGGCAAAAAGCAGTAAAACAAACAGGGCTTCTGGCCACCAGAACAACATTTATAACTCTCTAGAGAGGACTCATTGCTTTGATTTTAATTGTCTAGTACAATATCCCAGGTTTTATATAAGCAGAAATGGTTTAAGTATTGGGAAATAAGCTACATTTAAAGATAGACAATATATGTTAGTTAACTAGATTCAAGCCACTATTTAGATCAGGGTTGCCAACCTTTTTCTGACAGTTAAGGGGGCAGGAATGGTGGTCCCCCCACCATTTACAGGTGTCGTACATATGTTTGCAGTGGCCATGGACTCATTTTGTAGTTGTTCAGTCGCACAGTTGATTCTGACCTTTTGCGACCCCATGGACCACTGTCCACCAGGCACTTCTGTCCTCCACCATCCTCCTCAACTCACTCAGCTCTGTGCCCACAGTGTCTACAATACCATGTAGCCATCTCATTTTGGGCCACCCCCTTCTTCTTTTGCCCTCCACCCTTCCCAGCATCAATGCTTTCTCAAGCGAATCCTCTCTTCTCATTTGATGTCCAAAGTACTATAGCTTCATCTTTACTATTTGACCTTCTAAGGAGCAGTCAGGTTCCACAGCTGTCGTAAATGAGTTTGCAACCGCCATGGACTAATCAAGTTGGTGGCAAACAGCAATCATGTTAGGTTGTAAAAGCCCCTTCTCACAGATACCCTGTGTTATGGCTTACAAAATTGTTATTATCCATCATGTCCTATGAGAATATAGTGTCAAGAGTTAAATGATGGCCAACCTTGGCACTCCATGTGTTCTTGGACTTCAATTACCAGAAGCCAAAGACAGCACTCCTGTTGATCAGGGCTTCTGAAAATTGAAGTTCAAAAACATCTGGAGTGCCTAGGTTGGCCATCACTGGCCTAAAGGGTATGATCTAAACATTGGTGTTTACAAGTAGAAGATCTCCTTCTGCCCTTGAAAGGCTTTGATGTCCTTGTATCAGGATCTGTTATTTGCAGGATGAGCTCCCCAGAGGTAGCTTTGATGCTAACAGGACTAGACCCAGTAGTGGGCTTCAGCAGGTTCACACCAGTTTGCCAGAACCGATAGCAGAAATTCTCCTGGTCCTGCCCAGATAAGATTTCTTAGTACTCTTTGGAGATCTTTGGTGTGTAACAGAACAAGGATTAGTGCATATTCCAGATGTGGAGAACCTGCAGTCTCGATGCTAGCCTGAGCTTCTGGGAAATTAAGTCCAAAAACACCTGGGAAACTAGTCTGTTTCCTTTAGACCAGGGATTCACAATATATGGCCCATGGGCCAGATCTGGCCCACAGTGAGGACCCTGCCGTTGCCACTGAAAGTGCTTAAAATATGCTATAAGCATGGAAAATGCTGTGAAAATGTGCTGTAAGCCCCCCCCCCCCAATGAAAACTGCTGATGACATGCCAAAAACCCAACAAAAATGTGCCACCCTCGCTCCTGCCACCACGGGAAGCAGTGGAGGCAGTGAAAACATCTGAAAATGGGCTGTGAATGCAGCCACTCCTGCCACTGCCTCGAGAAGTGTTCGAAGCAGCAGGAGGAACCACGCCTCCAGCCCACACACCTGTCTGAGGGGGCATAGTCTGGCCCATGACATGAAAAGGTTGCAAACCCTTTCTTTAGACCAAGATTTCTCAACCTTGGGTCTCCAGGTGTACAGTACTTGAATTTCAATTCCCATAAGCCCAGGTTCCCCTCAAGTCTGTGGGTTCCCCACCCCTGCATATTCCTTTCATCATCTAACAGATGGGGACAAGAAAAAATTGCACCCTCCCTTCTGCTCACAGACACAATTGTATTGAGATGTAAACTTGGTGCGATATTAAAATCCCACTCATATTCCTCTAGGATACTGGATTGCAAAGAGCAGAGACCTACTGATCCTTGCAGAAACTTATGTTTACGGTATACATCCTAAGTGTAACTTCTGGCAACAAGTCTCAGACATTCTTGACAGCTATCCAGTGGAAAAAGAAACCTCTGCAAAGCAACAATGGATCATGACCTAAATGCCAATATATTATTAAAGGCAAGAATTTACGCTTACCAAGAAATGTTTCACTTATTGTGATTTATACTTTATATGCAAACAGCATCCATAACCTGACCTTGGAAAGCTTTCAGTCTAGCAAGAGACACTCTGGAAAGCTCTATTGGAGAAAGTAATTAAAGCAAAATGAATATAAATGAATGTGGCAGCCTGTGTACAGAGAATGCTTATTACCATTTGTAAAGGTCAGCCCTGGTTCCCAACAAGGATTAAAAAGCACTATTCCTCAGTTTAAGCACTGACAGGTGAATGAAACTGGAACTTCATTAACATTTTGGAAGTGTCCCTTACTGTATAAAATAGTTTCAGTTTTCAAGCAAAAAGGAAATAAAGCTTGCAGTCTCAAACAACTTCCCATGAAGGATCATCCATTGAGAACTTATTCCTGCCCTTTTACCCTTGCTATCCTAACACTGCATCTAGTGTTATTCTTACTAAGCTCAATGGGATTTCCATCCAAGTACAGTATGTGCATATACAATTGATCTTCAGTAAAATGATCTTCAGTGTTTATTTAGCTGGAAGTCCTGTTGAACATGATAGGACTTTTAAATAAGCATGAATAAAATAATAATAAGTGTAGTAATATATAGTAAACCAGCACAATGGATTCCCATTCTTGATGTTGATACAAATTTAAGTAATCATATATTTAATTTTTATATGGTTATACAAAGGAATAAAGCTTTAGTCATCTAATGTCACTGGTATACATACTGTAATCTCTCCTAATGGAAATAATAAAGGTAAAGGTTTCCCTTGCTCGAAAGCCAGTCGTATCCGACTCTAGGGGTCAGTGCTCATCTCTGTTTCTAAGCCGAAGAGCCAGAGTTGTCTGCTTCTGCAGACGTTTCCGTCGTCATGTGGCAGGCATGACTAGACACCGGAGCGCACAGAACACTGTTACCTTCCCACCAAAGTGGTCCCTATTTATCTACTTGCAATTTCTTGCTTTCGAACTGCTAGGTTGGCAGGAGCTGGGACAGAGACGGGAGCTCATTCCATCGGGAATCGAACAGCTGACCTTCTGCCTCCCAGTCAGCGTCTTAGTGACTTGAGCCACTGCAGTCCCCCTTATGGAAATAGCACCACAGAAATGTCCTCCACTCCCATCATTGTCAGTTTTCACACAGTAGTGTCAATAGATCTTCTTTTTCCATGTCTAGGCCGAAATGAAGGAACCTATTCATGAGTTCATTCTGCAGTTCCTTTCGCCTGACCTAGTGTGAGAAAGATTAGCCAGCAACACAAAGTTGCCGTTACCAGGGTACACCCGATTGTGGTTCAATAATGCCATAATTTTCCAGGAGGCTCGTTCTGTGTACCTTGTTGTCAACAGATGTTTGGTCTGAAGGGAAACCTCATTAGCAGATGTGTAAGGCCACAATGTTTGTTTTGATTCCATCTTTTAACCATTTACCTGATATATAAATTAATGCAAAGTGAATTTTATCCATGAAAGCTAACATTAAAAAAAAGGTTAAAGGGTCTCTATTGCTTAAAAGCCAGTTGTATCCCAAAAGGTTGTGAGTTCAATCCTGACCAGGACTCAAGGTTAACTCATCCTTCCATCCTTCTGAGGTCAGTAAAATGAATACCCAGCATGTTGGGGGCAAAATGCTAATTTACTTATGAACCAGCCAGATAGTGCATAAAGTGCATTAAGTGCTATGGAGCAATATATAAGTGTGATTGCTTTGGTTTTTGTTTTATCCAACTCTAGGTTGCAGTGCTAATCTCTGTTTACAGCAGAAGAGCACAAGGAACACTGTTGCCTTTCCTTACAAAGCAGTACCTGTTTATCTACAGTACTTGTAATTTCTTGCTTTCAAACAGCAAGGAAGGTAGGAGCTTGGACAAGGTAGCTGACTCTGTCGTGTAGCACTTGGGTCTTGAATTGTTGATCTGCTGGACCTTCTGGTTATCAAGTTCAGCATCTCTAACCACTAAGCCACTGGCTTGAAAGCCAGTCATATCCGACTATAGTTTTTGGTGCTCATCTTCATTAGCCAGAGACAGCACTGTTTGTATCTGCAGACATTTCCATGGCCATATGGCAAACATGAGGGACTGCAGTGGCTCAAGTGGTTAAGACACTGAACTAGGTGAATGGAAGGTTGGGTTTGATTTCCAGGTACTGTACTGCATAACAGAGTGAGCTCCCATCTCTGTCCCAGCTCCTGCCAATCTAGCAGTTCGAAAGCAAGAAATTGCAAGTACAGTAGTTAAATAGGGACCACTTTGGTGGGAAGGTAAACAGCATTCCGTGCACTCCAGTGTTGTGGCATGCCTGCCACATGTCCATGGATGTGTCTGCAAACAGAGCCAGGGCTGGCTCTTTGGCTATAAACAGAGATGAGTATTGAATCCTAGAGTCGGAAACGACTGGCTTTCGAGCAAGGGAGACCTTTACCTTTACCTATGGCAGGCATGGAGTGCACAGAACATTGTTACTTTCCCCGCCAAAGCGGTACCTATTTATTTACTTGCAATTTCTTGCTTCTGCCTATAAGTTGTGCCACTTTATTACTCGTCTTATAATTTATACATTTATTACTTGAGTTGTTTTAAAATGTTCTGTACTGGTAGAAACTTTGTAAATAAACGGAACTGTTTATATTAAAAACACTGGAGTTAGTCTTTAAGGTGCCACAACATTGTTTTGTCTATGTGAGTGTTTTTTCTACTCTCAAAAAGCGCTTGTTTGAAAGTACAAGGAGGGACTAGCAAAGAGGATGAAGAGACAAGTTCTTCTTCCGTGTCTGGGACAGATGTAAAACTGTCAAAATGAAATGTTTGAAATGGTAGCCGTGTTTGTCCGATGAAGTGGACTTGGTCCACAAAAGCTCACATTTAAATACAGGAGTTCATCTTTAAGGTGACACAACATATTTTCTCTCTTTTTTTTTTTGCTGATCTGTTTTGTTTAGGCATATCAGGAAGCAAAAACACTGCAGCACTTTAAAGACTAACTGCTATATTGTTAATGTGAGTTTTTGTGGAGCAAGTCCACTTCATCAGACATAGGAATGGAATAGCAAGGCATGAGCTTATATACACCATAGAGTCATAGAGTGATTAAATCAGAATGACATCATAATGCAAATCAATACAGCTTTCAACAGCTGGCAGGGATAAATGATCTCTGGTTACTTTACTTCATTGTTATTATGGTCTTTGACTAGCCTTTATAAGAGAAAAAGTTTTCACACTTTGTTAATATAAAAAAGCGATAAAACAGTACAGCACATCCTCTAGGATAAAATCTTTACCTAATTGAATGGCTTGATAAAAAAATATTTGGCTATCTGGTGTAGTGAGTGTAGGATCTCAGGTTGTTATTCGGATCTGCTCTAAACTATCCCCTATTGAATTTAATTCAATTTAATATCAATTCCTAATATGCCTGAAACACAGACTAACATGGCTACTATTCTAAAAATTTCAACTCTTTTGCTTAATCTCAGATATGCCAAAATGGTGCCAACTTTGGGCAGTTCATGCTGCTGACTTAGGCTTCTGGGAATTGAAGTCCAAGAACACCCGGAGTGCCGAGGTTGCCCGTCAGCTGCATCTCTGGAAGGCAGGCCTGACAACCTAATTAAAGGAGGGATAGCAATTCTTCCTTTTTCTTCTAATATAACATTATACACAGAACACATAATGCGCAATGCAGGGATGGAGGAATCACAATTTGGGATCAAAATTGCTGGAAGAAACATCAACAATTTGAGATATGCAGATGATACCACCCTAATGGCAGAAAGTGAGGAAGACCTAAAGAAGCTCCTGATTAGGTTGAAAGAAGAAAGTGAAAAAGCTGGCTTGAGACTCAATATCAAGAAAACCAAGATAATGGCAACAGGCCCAATCAGTCCCTGGAAAATAGATGGGAAAGAAGTAGAAGCAGTGCCAGACTTTACTTTCCTAGGATCTAAGCTCACTGCAGATGGGGATTGCAGCCATGAAATAAAAAAGGCGACTGATTCTTGGGAGGCAAGCGATGAGAAACCTGGGGAGCATAGTGAAAAGTAGAGACATCACATTGAAAACAAAAATTTGCATGGTCAAAGCAATGGTATTCCTGGTGGTAATGTATGGTGGTGAGAGCTGAACCATTAGGAAAGCTGAGTGCAGAAGAATAGACGCCTTTGAGATGTGGTGTTGGAGAAGGGTTTTGAGAGTCCCCTGGACAGCGAGGAGAACAAATAGGTCAATCTTAGAAGAAATCAACCCTGACTGCTCCTTGGAGGGTCAAATAGTAAAGATGAGGCTAAAGTACTTTGGACATCAAATGAGAAGAGAGGATTCACTTGAGAAAGCTTTGATGCTTGGAAGGGTCGAGGGCAAAAGAAGAAGGGGACGGCCCAAGATGAGATGAATAGATGGTATCGTGGAGACAATGGGCACAGAGCTGAGCGAGTTGAGGGGGATGGTGGAGAACAGGAGTGCCTGGCGGACAGCGGTCCATGAGGTCGCAGAGGGTCGGAATCGACTGTGCGACTGAACAACAACAACAACATTATTCTAATTAATTTTATTTTTATTTTTATTTTTATTTTTATTTATTATTATTATTATTATTATTATTATTATTATTATTATTATTATTATTATTATTATTATTATTATTATTATTATTATTATTATTGTGGTTTAAACACACAATCTTCGAGGAGGAGAGACAAGTACACACACACACACACACTCTCACACTCTCTTTTTCCCGCGGTTTAAAGACCAGACTGGCGCATGCGCAGGAGAAAAGGAAAGCCCTTTCCCCGGGAAAGTCTCGCAGGGTTTGTACAAAGCCACGCGAGACGTCGGAGGAGGACGGGGTTGGGTGCCGGGGAGGGGGCTTGAAGCCGTGGTCATCAGCTCCGGGGTCCGTTCGGGCGGGCATGGCGGGAGCGGCGCCCACGACTCCTCCCGCGCACTGGAGCCGCTTCGAGCAGGAGCAAGACCTGACTTTGCGGGACTTGATCCGGCGAGTCACTGGCCTGGAGGAGGAGGAGCGAGGAGAGGATGCGGGGCATTTCCAGGCGGCGCTGGATTTCGCCTGGTCCAACTTCAGGTCCGTCCCTGCGGGCAGCATCGGGGAGACCCACCCCGGGGCGCCTGCCAGCTGCTTGCGTGCAAAGAGGGTCGCGTGGAGGCTGCAGCCCCCAGACCTGGCGGGGGTTGGTTGCATATAGACTAGACTTCAAGCCGTGATGGCCAACCTTGGCACTCCAGCTGCTCTGGAACTTCAATTCCCAGAAGCCCTGGACAGCAGGGCTTCTGGGAATTGAAATCCAAGAACAGCTTGAGTGCCAAGGTTCACCATCACTGGACTAGAGCAGTGGTCAGCAAACTTGGCTCTCCAGCTGTTCTTGGACTTCAGTTCCCAGAAGCCATGATCAGCAGGAGTGCTGACCTGGGCTTCTGGGAATTGAAATCCAAGAACACCTGGAGTGCCAAGGTTCACCATCACTGGACTAGACCAGTGGTCAGCAAACTTGGCTCTCCAGCTGTTCTTGGACTCCAGTTCCCAGAAGCCCTGGACAGCAGGAGTGCTGACCTGGGCTTCTGGGAATTGAAATCCAAGAACACCTGGAGTGCCAAGGCTCGCCATCACTGGACTAGAGCGTGCGTCTCTGGAAGGCAGGGCTTGCATGACAACCTAATAAAGGAGGGATAGCAATTCTTCTTCCTTTTTCTTCTAATACAGAAGCGTAGCGTGCCTTGGCGGGGCCCCGTATAAAAATTTGTTTGGGGGCCCTTAGGAAGGGTAAAGATTTCTCACAAAAGAAAAAAAAAATTCATAAAATTAAAATTTGGGAAGTTTTTATTAATTTTTGCTTACGCACGTTGGGGCCCCCCGTGGCCCGGGCCCCCCGTATAATTGATACGGCAGATACGACGGTAGCTACGCCCCTGTTCTAATATAACATTATTCTGTAATAATTATTAAAATTAATAGTAATTAGAATAATAATTATTAAAATTAATAGTAATTAGAGTAATAATTATTAAAATTAATAGTAATTAGAATAATAATTATTAAAATTAATAGTAATTAGAATAATGTTATATTAGAAGAAAAAGGAAGAAGAATTGATATCCCACCTTCATTAGGTTGTCAGGCAAGCCCTGCCTTCCAGAGATGCACCCTCTAGTCCAGTGATGGCGAGCCTTGGCATCTTATACTGTATTCTAATACAGTATTGGAATAGCAATTACCCGTCTGGCCAGGTTATCCTGTTATGGTAATAGAGGAGACCCTATTGCCAGAGACTCAACACCGAGTGTCAGGCGGTGGTTAACTAACCTGACCACCCTGAGGACTAATGGCATGGTTGCCAAAGTCCACAGGGAAAGGCGATGGTCCCCATGTGGATTCTTCTTCTTCCATGTCTAGGCCAGTTATGAAACTGCCAAAATGAAGGCACTTTTTGGTAAGTTCATTCTGCAACTTTGGGGCTTTTGTGGGGTTGGGGGATTGCAACCCCCATCAGCCTGAAACAGGATAACCAGTAATGAGAGACTTTGGGTTGACAAGAGTGGGAGAAATTGGGTGCAAGTTGCCCATTCTGGATCTAATTTGTTTCTCGCTTCCTACTTATGTCAACCTCACAGTGGTGTCAAGGCCATGGTGGCTTTGTGGTTAAGATGCTGAGCTTGATGACTGGAAGGTTGGTAGATCAGTGGTTCGAGACCCGGATGTTGTGTGACGGAGTGAGCGCCTGTTGTCTGTCCCAGCTCCTGCCAACGTAGCAGTTTGAAAGCAAGAAGTTGCAAGTAGATAACTAGGTACTGCTTCAGTGGGAAATGTAACGGCATTCTGTACATTCTGGTGTTTACTTATGCCTGCCACATGGCCACAGAAACGTTTGCGGGCACAAACAGCACTGGCTCTTTAGTTGTAAACAGAGATGAGCACCACCCTCTAGTGTTGGATACAATTGGCTTTTGAGAAAGGGAGACCTTTACCTTAATAGTGAAGTTGTGGGGTCCAATAAATCTATGTCCCAGTTTCTGTTCTGCTGCGGAACCTCCCTGGTGTGTGTGTGTGAATGGAACTGGTAAAACCACTCCTTAAATATCTCACCTATTTTGAAAGCCCTGTTTAGGGTCCCTATAAGTTGGTTGATAGTTCATAGCAAATAGCTGTAGAGGTGGTTGCTGAACATGGACCTTGCATGAATTTGGCTAATGTGCTCTTCGTTTGTCCTTCATAGTCATCTATAGTTTCCAGTTTACTTTTGGTTGAAAATTTTACTGATTTTGAACTTAATGTTTCCAAATAAAGCCCTGTGTATTATTTATTGTAATTTACAGAAATAAGTTAATTATTTGGTGATTAGCTTTCTCTTCTTGCCCTGAAGCTGCTGCTAGTGGTTTACTGTTCAATATATTTTTTAAAAACCCTATTGGATGGTGAATGTACAGTGGCACAAATTGCATCTGAAGCAACCTGATGTCATGTAATATAAGAAGCCCCCCTCCCCACTAGCTTATACAATGACGGCCACTTTAATTTTATCTTATTTTAATCATTGGGCATTTTTAGCAATGGGTTTTAAATGGTTTTAAGTTTTATAATCTTTGTATCTTTTAAAGTTTTAGAGTTTATAATTTTGTGAGCTGCCCGGAGTCGCTCTGGCATGTGGGGCAGGGTGGCGGCTATATAAGTTTGAATAGATAGATAGATAGATAGATAGATAGATAGATAGATAGATAGATAGATAGATAGATAGATAGATAGATAGATAGATAGATTACAGCCAGATAGCTTAATTGTAAGGAGCCCTTACAGAAGGTTCAAACTATGAAGCAGGGTTGGACAAATTCCAGAGTCCACATGTTCCTCCTTTACATCTGTTTCCCTGCTGACCTTAATGGGGATATAGTAACAGTGACCCTCAATACCTGCAGAGTATATAAAGGACATTATTTTGATTTTAAAAGGGGGATGATAGGGGTCACAAATTATCTGTATGCTGCATATTTTTCAGCACTGCTATAAAAGGGCCAGGCTGAAAGAAAAATGGGGACAAAAATGTATCCTTATGGTAAAACCGATTAAACAAAATGTTTTTTATTTCTATATTAATTCCACAGTTTGCTAACAGTGCACTGTTGTCCATGAAGGCAGGAAGGCCAGTAGCATATTGTGGACTGGTAATTTTTTTGTCCTTACTGGTGGAAGAAACCCCCGGTGTCTCAACAACAGCAACAACCCAAGTGTGTATGTTGATCGTAGCACTTCGTAATCAGTTGCTTTTTGGATTTATCCCATGTTAAATCCTTACCTGTGGCCAATGGATTCCTTGCTAGTTCTGTTTTCCAGTCTTGTTCTGCCCCCTTTCAGCCCCAGATAATGAAAGACTGTAATGTTGTGCTGATACTTGTAAAGTAGATGCAGGATTATTTAAAGTTCTATAATTTCTTTGCAATGGTTTAATCTAGAAAGCAATAAACATCTGCCGCCTAATTTGTGCTTCTCCTTTGTTGTCTCTGTCTATGTATAGTATGGAAGGATCTTTCTCAAAGAATGTGAAGATTATGAGCAATTTGGGCATCTTTAGGGCAATGACAACATACTGTTGGCTGGTCCTTTTGCTCTGGTAGCATCATTGGATTGCTTTTGACGGACTGAACAAAAAAAGACCTCTAGATTTTCTTGTGGCTGCATATTTTTTGAAAGAACTGTCATAATTGATTGTCATGTATTTTTCTAACGGTGAATCTGTGGTCAGGGCTCAACAGGATTCTAAGGTCTTCAACAATTATACCTGGAACTTATTCTGACAGTCACTTCAGAAGTGTCAGATGTTATTCAGCCCGTGTACGTGTTCTTTCCTTGTCTGACCCACTTACCTATTTACTTCCTCAGCACAGTAGACTCTAAGCAGCAGCAATAACCTTCTTCTTACAGTGCTAATACCAGTGGTACCTTGCTTAAAGAGCATAATGTGTTCCAGGGGATTGATCTTTAAGAGAGTTTGCTCTTTAAGAGAAACACCATTGTAAGTGACCAATTGTGACTTCTGGCAGCGGCGGGGGGATTGTGATTTACTGTATATTCTTGAGTATAAGACTAGTTTCTCAGTCCCCAAAAGGGGAAACGGCTTATACTTGGGTCAGTGACCATGAGGGTCCCAAGACCGCATCGGATTGAGACATGCCAAAAATTTAATTTTACCATATTTTCATGTATTTTGATTATTGAAACTCACTAGCAGCAGCTGCATTACCCACCCTCGGCTTATACTCGGGTAAATCTATTTTCCTGGGTTTCAGGGCAAAATTAGGTGCCACAGCTTATATTTGGGTTGGCTTACACTCAAGTATGTATGATATTTGTTAAGCAAGTTTTTGGTTGGTTTTACTTGTTAAGCGAAGCGACGATTCAGAGAAAATTCTGCTCTTTAAGCGAGTTACTCTCTAAGCGAGGTGCTATTTATGCAAGGTTTTACTGTATAACTTCACATTTACACTGATATGTCGCTGAATTAGCCGAATGTGAAATCATTCCTTTTATTTCTGATGTTCAGGTAAGTTAGAAGTAGCAGGTAATAGTAGGTCAGGGAGAACCCTGAGCTTCCGCAGAAATACAAGGTCAAGGTCTTCCTTGCTTGAAAGCCAGTGGTGTCCAACTCTGCGGCGCTGTGCTCCATCTCCATTTACAGCCAAAGGGCCAGCACTGTCTGTGTTTGCAAATATGACTAGACTCGTGACAGTGAACCTTGGCACTCCGGGTGTTCTTGGACTTCAGTTCCCAGAAGCCCCATTCTCTGTGAACCCACACCACTGGGTTTACTGTGCTTACGTGTGGATTCACAGAGACGGGAATTAAAGTCCAAGAACACCTGGAGTGCCAAGGTTCACCATCACTGGCCTAGACACTGGAGCGCATGGAATGCTGTTATCTTTCCCACAGAAGTGGTACCTATTTATCTATTTGCAATTTCTCAAAAAGCCTTTTAGGAAATAATCCCTAAAGGGGTATCCCCAGTCAACTGAACATATGGGAGAGTGGGTGGCATATCCTAGAAGAGGGTATATTTGGGTGACTGAAACAGTGAATGGGAACATTCTACGCTGCAACATTTTGTTACAGGTCTCACTTGAATTCAGTGTGCCAAAAGTAAAGAATAAACTACTGTATTGAAATCACATGTTGCTAAATGCTTCTCCCTATACGTGATGTAAAAAGTTTTATTTTCCTCTCTCTAGGTTTCATCGATTTCTGGATGTTAGTAGCCATAACGTAGAGAAAACAATAGAAGGGTAAGATTTTAAAAAAATGTTTGTGACTATAGATGAATTTTGTTTAAAAAGAGTCATTGACAGTCACTTAATCTTTTGATATAGAATTTATGAAAAGCTGGTTGTTCACTCCGACCTTGTTAAAGCTGCAAGCTGGAAGAGGCTAACGGAAGAATTTCTGAATCTGCCTCTCCCAACCACTGAAGGAACGAAGGTATGTGGTATTTAGAATTGTCTTTCAGTTGAGTTCTTTTTTCTATCTATTTCTGACTCACTTTTTAACAAAAATAATATGTTGTGGAATGACCAGCCACAAAACAAGTACAAGGAAGGAAGAAATGGTTCTTTGTATTCTCTGATACTGTATTGAAATATTTTGTCTCGTGTTTGCATGACTGTTCAGTGCCTAGCACTACAAGTTAGAGACATACAGGATTACCTATATTGTAAATACAGTAAGATAGTTCTAGAATCGAGATACCTTGTATGGTATAGTAATGGACTAGAACTCCATGAGTCCTGGGTTCAAATTCTTGCTCAGCCATGGAAATTCATAGAGGGTGTAGAATTAATTAAGCCATGGAGATGCTTACCAGGGTACTTTTTGTTTGTTTGTCAGAAGCCCATTTAATAAGAGGTTTACATTTCTGGTTGTAAAATACCAGTAAGTCACAATATTTCAATTGGCTGGAGAGTCTTGTATTTTACAAGAGCTTGTTTTTAATATATAGGTATATTTGTGCTCAGGTTGATCCCTGGGGGAAAATAACGCAGATCTTTAAACTCTGGTTTCATGCCTGAACTGGTTATCTCAGAATTCTCTTAAGATTTGGTGCTTGAGAAAATTTGAAATGACTTCTCTAATGGGGGATGGATTGTTGTATAGATTAAACATTTGATGTTTGTTGTGTAATCAATAAATTGGATTCCAGTGATGTTTTCCTGACTCTGTTCAGTTTTTGACAATGAAGAGCTCTTATTACAAAATGCAGGTCTCAGCGAATCAATCTGCCTTGTTCTGTAGACTGGTGTTGAGTTCCATGTGCAGGCGCTTGTACCTTAATTCTGTTCCTGCTTGGTGTCCCCAAAGTAACCATACAAGGGAACAATTGCATAACAGCAGATACCTTGGAATGTGTTCGCCATGAGTGGAGAAGAAGGCTTCACGTAGAAAGAGGTGGCCAACATGTAGAAAATATTTTGTAAATTTTTGCAATGACTATTTTGTACATATAGATACATTTAGCTACAAGTTTACATTTTCTCTTTGTGTGGCGACTTTTGGAACACCCTGTACTTGGTTTGTGTCACAAAGTGAAAGTATTGCATTGTCATCCTAATCTAATCTTCTGTGTTTAAGACAGAGACTCATTATGCCATACTCTCTCTTCTGCTGTGCTTATCTGATTCGCCTTCCAACACAAGTTATGCAGAGAAACCAAGAGAGAAAGAAGTGGGTAGGTTTAATTATATTCCATTCTTCTTCTTGTGCTGTATCCGAATATGAATATTGTGATCATCATGGCAATCAGCCATGAAGACTGTCTTGAGAATATAATGCAGTGGCCTTTCATGTGCCTTCCGCATCGCAGCATGACTCCCGTACTACTGATTCAGTTCCACGAGTCACTTTCTGGTCCTGGGCCCTTTTGGTATGCAAAGCCCTCCTCAACCCCAGTATTGATGAAGCTGCTGCCCTCCATCAAGATGGATTCAAGTGGCATTTCATTTGTGGGCAACATTTTAAAAGCGGAAGACAAACTTGCTTCATGGGGAAATCTGTCAAGGGTCACATCCTGTCAGAGAGTGTGGCTGGAAACTTTCAGTGAGATAGTCAGAGCTAAAAGCCCATCCTTTGTTTTGCCAAATTGTTTTTGCTTTGCTTCTTCCTCCGAACAAAGTAGGCTGTTGGGGAAAGGTTGATCATTCTTGGAGAGGCCTCAAATGATTAATTCCAGAGGGCTTCTGAGATCAAGCTGACAGCCTTTGAAACGTTACCAGTATTTAGCTACATTTTGAAGCAGAGAGATGGAAAGTCATTGAAAAAGCAGTTGAAAACAAACCTAGCATATGTTTTTTTTCCATCCCTAGCGAAAGAAGAATTTGATTGGGGAAAATACTTAATGGAAGGGGAAGAATTTGACTTTGATGCTGATGTAGAAACACCAGTAAGTAGTACCGAATAGTACTGTATAAAAGTACAAAACAAGCTGATAAACTATATCTGTAGTTCTTAGTTCTTCCCAATCTGTACCTGTTCAACTGGTAGTGATCTGCATTCAGTAGTGAAAATCGGGTGCTAGGACTTTGCTCTTTTCCCCTCTACGTTTTAAGGATCTTTTATACATTATAATGGCCAAAATCTTCTTCTGTACCTTACCCTGATGTCATTGTAATAGTAAATTGTTACTGACTAGAACTCCCTTCCTGTGATTGCTTGTTGTGTACAAGTCAGGTGGCATCACATGCAACACGGAATCCTGTCTGGTAATAAAATATAGTTGGTTAATATTGTACAGGAATGGTCTGACATAAGTGATGCTGAAGAAGATACTGAACGTTTGAGTAGGGAAGACTCTGGCATTCAAGTGGACAGGACACCACAAGAAGATCAGGATCAAAACAAGAAGTCAACATCTCATGCAACCTGGAAAGGTCAGTTCTCTAAAGCTTGTTTCATTTCCACAAAGTGTTTATTTTGGGCGGAAGCTTAACTAAAATTCCAAAAAGCTTATATTGCTGTATTGAAAATCTGTATGGGGAATGTAAAGCGGCTGCATGGTCTCTTAAATAAGGAATTCTAAAGTGTGATGTCTAAAACATGTCAACTTTTGTGCATTTATTATACATATTTACACTTGCCCAGAAGTTTCAGTAAATCTTCTGGAATAGATTTTAAGGTGGTTGTTATACAATTATGAGAAAAATCCTGTTGGCTAATTAGCCTTAGTGAGGGTTAGCAATGTTGCTAAACTGCATAATGTGAAATATACAAATGATTTGCTTCAAGGACTTCACTAGTTGAAGAGCAGAACTGTCACTTTCAAAGTCTAACTGTCAGTTTCATGTGCTAATTATGTTGAACAGAAAGCCAGTATTAAATCTGTGCTGGTTCAGAAGTAAAGACACCATTACTCTTAAAGCTGAAGAAGGCTCAACCTGACATACAAAATTTCTTTCCTTCTCCTGCCCACCCTTTCCCTTTTGATTCATGGAAACTCACCATGCAGCCTATGGAGTTTCCCTTGCTGAACTATACCTGCCTCTTGGTTCCCTCTTATTCCCTTGGAGAGAAGCATTCTGGATGTTTATTTATTTATTTATTTATTTAGATTTACTATCCTGCCCCAATCAGGCGAACCCGACCCTAGGTGGCTCACAAAAAAGAAAAATTTACACAAAAGAGTGCAAACCAAACAATCCCACCACACCCCCACAAACTCAGAAACCAAATCAACTAATGACGATGACAATAATAATAATAATAATAATAATAATAATAATAATAATAATAATAATAATAATAATAATAATAATAATAATAATAATAATAATAATAATAATAATAATACAAAAAAACCCTCAAAGATTTAAAAGTTTAAAAGGTTGCCTTCCATAGCTACCTGTGCATAGCTTGTCATCCCAGTTGGGATAACAAAGTGCGGTGCAAAGCAGGTGGACAACACTTTGTGTGTTTGGGTCTTCTCTGGCCAGGGAAGGTAGAGGAAGGGTGAAATTAGCCCCATGCCTGATTTCTTCTTTCCTATGTTTCGGTCAAGAAATGGCAATATGGACCAGCAATCTAATTTTTTTCTTCCCTACTAGGTTGTTTTCCTTGTTTTTACATTTTCAGAATTATACCTGCTTTAGTATTTCCTGGAACACTTGAGGTATATGATCTGATTTTCCCCTTTGAGTATGTATGTAAATGTTTTATGTAATGTAATCCATAAAATCCAACTTGCAAAGTTTGTTTAAATAGAACTTCCAATTACACTAAATTGCATTCTAAAGTTGTTCAAATGCATTGTGCCGTGTATCACAAACTTTCCTTTTTATGTTTTTGGAGGCCTTTCATCACAGCTTAAATATCTTCTCTGCAGGTGAACCTGATGCGCGTACCTGGCTACAACAACATGTAGTTGCCCCATACTGGACTGGCAGGGGAGTTCGTTTCCCCCATAGTTTACACTTTCACTCCAATTTAGCAGCTGTGTGGTGAGTAGCTAAGTAGGTTCCTGTTGATACAAAACTGATATGACAGCTTTTGAAGAATTATAACATGTCTTTGACTGTGATCTTGAGAAGTGAAAGTAATAAATTGAATTACTGTATATACTTGAGTATAAGCCTAGCTTTTCAGTCCTAAAAATGAGGTCAAAAGAGTGGACTCAGCTTATACTCGGGTTACTGAGTGCGATGGAAAAAGGCGGTGGCAGCTAATAGCCTTCACTACCCACTTCTCCCATCCTGTCAACATTTCTCAATCGGCATGGAGAAAACTCCTTTCTGCTGCATCTTATTTTCATGTACCGTATTTTGATTATTGAAACTCACTAAGCAGCTGCTGCATTTGCCATCCTTGGCTTATATTCAGGTCAATCTATTTTCCTGGTTTCTCAGGTCAAAATTAGGTGCCTCGGCTTATATTCGGGTCGGCTTATACTCGAGTATATACGGTACTTGGGTAATGAGAACAACTATAATGATAAGTAATGAGTTATCCAATGAGTTTGGTTTAAAGTGTAAGATCTTAAATTCTGGTCAAGATGATCCGTCCAGGCAGCAACTTTAGCCTTATATAGAGTTCTAATCTTAAATTATATTTTTAAAGTAAATATTCTGAGAAGAATAATTATAGTTTAAAGTCACCCTTCAACCAAATATATCACAGTAATATAAAATCAAGATATTTTTTAGACTTAAGACTGTAAATATTTTATTATTTTTATTTCTTTGGTTATGTACTTACATTCACAGGAGCTAAGCTGCAGTGGAAGAAAGTATAAGAAAAATGTTTGATATTTTCTATTAATTTCAGTTGTTACTAATATTAAATATTTTCTCTTTAGGGAGCAGCATTTATATAACAGTGATCCCTTGTATGTGCCAGAAGAGAGAATACTTGTCACTGAAACACAGGTCATTCGTGAAACAATTTGGTAAGTAGTATGGCCAAAGAAACTGCCACCTGAAGTCTGTTTAAAGTTTAGATGAAGAAAGACAGTCTTAATCGATAAATCTTTATGTATAACAATCACATGGCTACACAGTTCCTTATTGCAGCATAATTTCCCACAGAAATTTTGTTATTGCCCATGGATTTTCAAAGAGTTTTTGTTTTCTTTCCTACACTAGTCACCAGTGAGAGATATAATAGGAATAATTTTACCAAAATAAGGGAGAGAAAAATGCATTTCCACTCAAGAATTGTACAATTATTTAGACCTGTGGTTCCCAATGGGGGTGGGGATGGACAATTTGATTTTTAAAGGGGCAATTTGAGAATGGCCTTTTAGGCTTCTTTCACATGAATAGGAGTTCACTTTTTGAATAATAAGACTTATATGTCACAGGGGGTGAGCATCAGGATTTTAGAGATGCATAGGTGGGGCATGGGCAAAAAAATGGTTGGAAACCACTGATTTAGACAATTGAAAAGTTAAATAGAGTTTCAGCTTAATGAATGGCTTAAAGAACTTTGGAATTGAGTTATAATGATGATGATGATGATGATGATGATGATGATGATGATGATGATGATGATATCAGAAATTATTCTGGGTTGAATGAAATTTTGCTGGAGAAACTCTACTCTGAACGAGGCTCCTTTCATGTCCCCAAGAGCTGGGACAGAGACAGGAACTCAATCTGTCATGCAGTACCCCGGTCTCGAACTGCAGACTTGCCAGCCTTCCAGCTAATGTGGTGAGCTTCTTAATCACTGAGCTATAAATTATAAGTTAATATGTGAGATCATAATAAAAAATATTGGTAAAGTGAATAATTTTTATGATATTTGGGGAGATTTTATAGCATTTGTCCTTTTGAAAGGTAAAGGGCAGGTGTCATCAGATTTTTGTAGAGGAGTGTGATATTGCAGCTAGGAAGAAGAAAATAAAACAAAATGATTGGATATTTTAAGTTGTCTGGAGGGTCATGAGGGGTACAATGTTATATTATTTTTTGAGAATACTTGCTTTATGTGTTGTTGTAAAATTAATTTTAAAATTATTAAAAAGAAAGAAAAAAGTCCCCCTTTTATGCAGTTTATAAATCTCTTGTATACCGTTAAGATTTTGAAAAGGTGACAGAGAAGATGATCTCAGTTTCTCATGAAATTAGTGGGATTTGCAGAGGTCTAGTATTTTGACTAGAGTGTGTTGTATTATGTTAATTTGTTTAATTTAAAAAGACATGTTGTATAGGCCTATGTTTAATATAGTACATGTTTTTTTTCTTTCTGCAGGCTTCTTTCAGGTGTAAAAAAGCTCTTTATATTTCAGCTGAATGAGGGAAAGATCACTGTGAGAAATGACATCATGGTAACCCATTTGACGCATGTAAGTTAAGTGATCCGTTTAGATCTGTTTCAACAAAAATGCCTGCAGTATGATTAGGCATAAAGAAAACCTACTTTTAATAAGTGGGGAAACAAAATATGTAAATGATGACCATTCTTGAATCCTCTGTATCGGGCAATTAGCATTGAGAAGATCACAATTTTTGCTTTTGACAATGACAGCGAAAGCTAGATTTGAGAAAGGAAGTATTTTGTCACTGAAAATCCCTGCGGTCTTTTGCAGAACTCATTAAGATCCATGCTGGAACGGATAGCCGCCTATGGTCAAGTTGTATTTCGGCTGCAAACGTTTATTGATGAAGTAATGGGTCACAGCTCAGAAAGTGGAATACACGGGGCCGTGTCCATGCCCAAGAAATCGGCAGAGACTCCATTTAGAACTTACCAGGCTTTCATGCGGGCGCTCTATAAATATTTCATCAGTTTCAAGGAAGAACTTACTGAAATTGAGAGGTGCATAATTAACAAAGGTAAAATACTTTGCATTATCGTAGGAAGGTTTGGGGGAGAGCTTAGTGAAAGGCTGATAACTACATTGTAAAATGGTGGGCTGTATTTGTGTTTTGGGACTGTGGTGGCTGAGTGGTTAAGACGCTGAACTTGATGACTGGAAAGTCGGCAGTTCAGCAGTTTGAGACCCAAGTGCTGCATGATTTAGTGAGCTCCCGTGTCTGTCCCAGCTCCTGCCAACCTAGCAATTTGAAAGCAAGAAATTGCAAGTAGATAAATAGGTACTACTTCAGCAGGAAAGGTAACAGCGTTCCATCCTCTCTGGTGTCTAGTCATGCCTGCCACATGTTCATGGAAACATCTGCAGACGCAGACAGTGTAGGCTCTTTGACTATAAACAAAGATGACCACTGAACCCTAAAGTCGGATACAACTGGCTTTCAAGCAAGGGTGACCTTTACCTTTACTTTTTGTGTTTTGCAGACACTACAGTCACTCTTTCCATAGTTATTGAGAAGTTGTCCCCTCGTCTAGCTCAGCTAAAGGTTCTTCATAAAGTTTTTAGCACGGGAGTTGCAGAAGTACCACCTGACACGCGCAACGTTGTCAGAGCCTCTCATTTGCTTAATACACTGTACAAGGCTATTCTCGACTATGACAGCATCGGAGAAGCTTCCGAACAAACGGTATGTCGATGCGCTTGCTTTGTTAACCATTTATGTAGGAAAATAATTGCATTTAAGATGTTTTCCCTTGTTTCATGGAAGAAAACTATCAATCCTTGTGCATCTGATTGATGTGATACTTAGTAGGTCAAAATCCACCATAAGCAGCTGAACAACTTAAACCTATTAAAAATAGCGAATATTCCCTTCCATGCAAGTTAATGGATGTCATGGTACTGTAGTTTGCTTCTAGATGCTGGAATGTAAGGCATTATTCATGGCTTTTTGCTTGAGGAGGTCAGCTTTCCTCCTTCCATGTTACACTCTGAAAAGCTTCATGGTTTTCTAGAGCAGCATTCCAGAAGAAGTATTTATCTACACTGCTGGTAATTTCATGTAAAGTAAATCTGGTAATCTATTTAAAAAAAAATTCTTTTCAGGTGTCTCTTTTATTTTCTCTCTGGGTTGAAACTGTAAGGCCATACCTACAGACAGTGGACGAGTGGATTGTCCATGGAAACCTATTTGATCCTGCTAAAGAATTTATAATTCAGAGGTAAGGGAACTGAATATCCTTCTCAAATATGGTTATAAAATGATGTTCCTTCAAGCAGAGAATGGATAAAAGCAGTTTCTAGGTCACAGTATGTATCAGTTCACATGTAACCCTTTGTGTACGAGATATTTTGTTTCTGTCCACCAACCTCTTCTGTGGTCATCACTTTTTTCCTGTGCAATTTTGTGCAATTGCAATCAAAAGAACACTAACGGTGACCTTTGTTCAACCCCAGCAAGGTTGAGAACAGGGAACAAGCTGCTGCTCTAAACTGAATTATTTGGACAGTTGCTTTAATTTAATAAAAAAAAATTTAGCCAAATATGTCTGTGATTTTATTTTAATAAAAGACTCTTTGAATATGTAAAACACTAGGTAGACTATGCTATATGCATCCTGCAGGTAACCTCTGCTTAATTTTGTATGAATAACATCCTCAAAATACTGATTAGCACAATTATACTTCTCTTCTTTTAAAAAATTTCATCAGCAATGTGGAACAGAAGAAGCCCAGTGACAGAGACCTGTCAGTGTTCATATTTAAGGATCTGTTACAAAAGCTTCAGGTGTTCATATTCCTCATGGCCATTTTGTGTCCTGCACAACAATATGTTTGGTGAAAACTGGGTGATTTTGAGAGTTGAAGATAATGAAATCTTAATATATTCAATACTTTCTCAATTACATTGTTGCAGTATCTCATGAAAGTTCATCTAGCCATAACAGCTTGGTTCTAATACTCTATTTACAGTGAATCCCAAATTAAAACCACATCCCCCCAAAGCCTCCGATAGTCTTTCTCTCTCCCCTGAAACAATTTCCAGGTTATTATCACTAACTGGAACTATATAAATGTCCTGCTACTTTTGTCTGTCTTTTCAGAAACAAAAATGTTCCCGTTAACCATAGAGATTTTTGGTATGCCACGTACACGCTGTATAGTGTATCGGAAAAGACCGAGAATGAAGAGAAAATGAGCGACAACGCGAGTGCCAGTTCTGGGAGTGATCAGGCCCCCTCAAGCAGACAACACACCATGGTTTCTTTTCTGAAACCGGTGCTAAAGCAGATCATTATGGCTGGGAAGTCCATGCAGTTGTTAAAGAACCTGAAGTGCTCCGAAGCCTCTCCTCGGCAGGCTGCATTGAGAGGTGAAAATGGCCGTGTTGAAACCTGTTCCTTTGCTTCACGAATGTTCAGATTGCAAAGCCTGATGTCTAGTGGCATGCCATGCACACCGCATGATTCATATGTTCAGAAATAGTGGCTTTTGTTTCCGTTTCCTAAGTAGGTAATTACTGGTAACTAAAAATTCAAGTGCTACTGAATTTTCGCTCGTTTAATTGTAAAGCCATGGATGCATTTTATGGCAGCGTTTGCAGTGGGGGGACCACCAGTCTGGACCGCTCAGCTATCTGAGGGGGCACGGTCTGGCCCACGGAGTAAAAAGGTTGAGAACTCTTGGTCTAAAACATGGCTGAAATACAATAGCAAGCTGCAGTTAGAATAAACCCATTGAATCAGTTTAGATTTTGTGAGTCAACTGTTCTGTAAGTTCCACTGATTCAGTGGGCCTGCTCTAGTTGTAACTTTTACTACTGGAATCCGGCCAACATTTTTAAAAGGTTCCATAAATCACCTTGTTATTTTGGTCATTCTGATGTAAAAGAACAACACTTTTTGAGAGTAAATAACCTACATTCATTATCCCATTCAGATGCAGAAAGGAAGAGCTTGTATACCTTATTTCTAGAATCTGTGCAGTCTCGCCTGCGGCATGGAGAAGAACCAGTTCAGAATGCTATTACAGAACAGCAGGCTACCAAGCAGAGCCTAATAAAGATGCAATCTATTGCAGAAAGACATTTGGAGTTGGATGATGTTCATGATCCCTTGCTAGCTATTAATTTTGCAAGGTAATAGAAGAGACTCAAAATAATTGATTCACCCCTCTGTGTAAAAAAAGCCTAGGGTCTGATTTTTCAGGACGCATAGGGAATACCTACTGTTCAGATGGCAAGCATATGACTTGAAACTGAAGTTGTTAGGGGCCCCTTATTGCAGTTCAGTTTTCAGAGGGAATGCCACACTTTTTTTTGTGCTCACAATTGGTCTGAGTGATGCCAGGATATAATAAACACAAAACTGAAATATGAAAGATAGTGTATGCATGATATGAGTACACAGCAAAAAAAATTCACTACCACACTGTGGGCGGAGCCTACATCGTGGACGGAGCCTATGTCATGGACAGAGCCTTCATCATGGGTGGAGCCTACGTTGTGGGCGATCTAGTCATGCGTGCCATATGGCCATGTATACGTCTGCAAACACAGGCAGCGCTGGCTTTTTGGCTGTAAATGCAGATGAGCACTGCACCCTAGAGTCAGATATGACTGGCTTTTGAGCAAGGGAGACCTTGAACCACTTGCAGGGACAAAACCTGACATCAAATTTGAATATCAATCAGGGATCTTCTGTTATTAGGTAAAGGTTGCCCTTGCTTGAAAGCCAGATGTTACCAACTCTGGGGTTCAGTGCTTATCTCTGTTTATAGTCAAAGAGCCAGTGGACTTGATCCACAAAAGCTCACATTAAAATACAGCAGTTAGTGTTTAAGGTGTCACAAAGTTTTTGTCTTTTTGTTTTGTTTACTCTCTGATATGCTTGCACAGAATAAAACTTTTAAAATGGTAGCTGTGTTAGTCTGAGCAGGGCAGGGAGGTGGGCATGGCCATCCAGTTTCACACACACCCCTGCCCAAAGGCCACCCAGTTTCACCGCTCCCCTGCCCAAAGGCCACCCAATTTCACCACTCCCCTGTCCAAAGGCCACCCAATTTTGCTACCCCCCTGCCGGGGTGTGTGCAAACCTGTTGCTGCCCACCACTGTGAATACACAGAAAACACTTGCCGTGACTGCAGTAGGTGGACAGCTGAAACTTTACCCTTTACTAGCTAAATGTCCCTGTCATTCCTATACTGCATTTAGGTGTTTTGAAAAGCCACCTATTGAAACCAGTGGAAATTAGTATTTTAAACCTGCTTGTTGCTGGATGGGGCTGGTTGGCTATGGTAGGGTCCACAGTTACATCCAGATGTCACAAGCTGGTGTTTCTTTATGCTTGCTTCTCAATTACTGAATTATGTGGCAGATCCTCCAGTGTTGTTGAAGAAGAAACCCTTGAATCGGATCATCATATCTTGCTATTTTTATGACATCTCTCTGAGACGAAAACCTACCTGATGAGATTTATGGCAAAATGTTTAGACAAGTTGTTTTCCAATTTGTGAGAGTCTTGGAGGGGGAGAGTTTCATAGATATTGTAAGATAAAGTCCTACTGCCAAGCTTGTGCTGCATTGTAGCAGAATGAAGTCTGGCTGTAATGACAGGTTTTGTTTAGAAGAAGCTCATAGATTGCAGCTGATCACATTAGGCACTTGAGGGCATATAAACCAAATGGTGACATTGCTTTTTGTCCAAGTTCTAATTTGAGGTCAGTTTTTGAATATGATAAAATTTGAGAAAGTTATTTTCAGCATACAGTGGAATCTTGGTTAACAAATGGCTCAGTTAACAAAAGGAAATCCATAGAAAATAGTTGTTTGCTTTACGGATTTTTTTTCTGGAATGGATTAATTGGTTTTCAATGCATTCCAATGGGAAATTGCATTTAATGGATTCCTATGGGAAATTGGCTAAAGTAATTTTTGCTGTAAGAAACGTCCCGGAGAACGCATTAATTATGTTAACCGAGGTTCCACTGTATTTCTTTTTATTGATAATTAGAGGTGTGTCTGATAAACTTCTAAAAAGTAATTTGGCATCTACAGATTTTGAAAATTACTCAGATATCAGCGAACATCATTAGGAAGGCCCATCATAATTAATAAAAATCAACGTTAATAGTATAACAGTACAAATAGTATAATATTATAATAGTATAATAGCAGTATATGAAGATGAGAAACAGTGGATCTGATGTTTTCAGCTCTTACTAAGTTTATTCCTGGACATTTTTTTCTCTTTCCCTTGACATGATACAGTGTTGGAAATTCATGGAAACTCCAGCAAAACATCCAGAATAGCTTTCAGTAGTTTAATTGAATTATGCTGATTCTTTTAGTCTAGCAATCTCACCTATTCTCCCTCTGCAAGTTTTTGTAGACTTGTTGCCCTGAAAGTTGATCTGAATGTGGATTTTTAATCATTTTTTTATCATTTTTCTAGGCTATATTTGGAACAAGGCAACTTTCATGAGGCCCTTCATGCTGATGACGTTTGTGTGGATAGATCGTCTGAATCAGTCACATGTCAGACATTTGAATTGACATTGAGATCTTGCCTTTATCCTCACATAGACAAGCAGTATTTACAGTGCTGTGGACATTTGATGCAAACTTTGAATAAAAATTACAGGTAAGGGTTGAAATATTTTGGTAGTAATGGCTTACATACAATGCTTAAAGAGATGCTTTGTCACTAGAAATGGTTTGGTTTGCATTTCTAGCATACGCTGAAGATTATTTCTTTAGTCAGCATTGTGGTTCCTTCAGGCTGATGGGAAGAATGCATCTGAGATTTGGACTACTCTTTTTGTAATGGATGGTGTGGAACAGGAAACTAGATTACTTGCCTTCAATGGGGAAATAAAAAATCATATTAAAATTCTAGAGGGATTAAAATGTACATTGAATAATGTTTTTGTTTATGTATTTGTATAGTTTAAGAAATATATTCCCCAGTATGTTCTGGGGCAAGTAGCAGAGATCTCACTTCTTTTGCATGGAATGTCAGTGAGAACAGATTCTTTGAAACAGAAATCATTCCTTTTTTAATTTGTTGGGCAGGTTATCCTGCTATGGTAATAGAGTAGCCCATATTGCCAGCGACTCAACACCCATCGTCAGAAAGCGGTTAACTAACCAGACAACCCTGAGAACTACAGTAACAGTCTTTGGATTGCAAAGTCCACAGGTCAGGGTGTTGGTCCCCAAGTGGGTTAAATCTCACTTGAATCCATCTTGATGGAAGGCAGCAGTTTTATCAATACTGACCTAGGGCTGAGGAGGACTTTGTGTGCCAAAAGAGCTGAGGACAAGAAAGTGACTCATGGAACTGGATCAGTGGTACGGGGGTCACACTCCGATGAGGAAGGCAAATGAAAGGCCACTGCATTATATTCTCAGGACAGTCTTCATGGCTGATTGCCCTGATGATCACAATATTCACAATCAGATATGGCACAACAAGAAGAATATTTCCTAATCAAAATCTTATAATTAACCACTAGGTCGTAAATGAAAAGAAAACTCCTACAATTTCTCAACACAAATATTTATTACTTGTACTGTATTTGAGGAGGAGGTCCTAGAGTGACAGAACAGAGCTAAACAGGAAAGGGATTTACAATGCTCATGGAGAAAGTGAGGGAGGGGAATGCTGAACAACTAATATAACATAGGAAAATTCAGTTTTATTTTAAAAAGAACACAATTATTTTACTCTGAATCTAAGTCTATCATATTATGTGACTTAATAATGTTTGAACTTGGTTTTGGTATATTTATTGGAGGTTTTTTTCATTGTGTCAGAAGCACACAAAGGTGCTTTCTGGGCTGAAAGGATTTTTGCTGGAAGAACTCTGCTCAGGGAACATCCAAATGAGGCTCCTTTCATGTCCCTAAGATCTTTTCCTCACCCAAGTGGTCCCTATTTATTTACTTGCAATTTCTTGCTTTTGAACTGCTAGGTTGGCAGGAGCTGGGACAGAGATGGGTGCTCATTCTGTTATGTAGTACTCGGGTCTTGAGCTGCTGACTTGTCAACCTTCCAGCTAATAAGGCGAGCTTCTTAACCACTGAGCCACCACAGCCCCTTATTTATTGGAGTGGAGTTTTGTTAGTGGCTTCCATTTGAAAGCTTTCATTACACAATTGAAGAATTAAATATGATAAAATCAACCCTGGAGAAATGTGTGTTTCTTTTTGCTAGGCTGGTAGAGTACTTGCAGGCAATGAGAAACTTTTTCTTACTTGAGGCCGGTGATACCATGTATGACTTCTACACATCCATTTTTGATAAAATAAGAGAGAAAGATGCATGGCAGAGTGAAACATATCTTAACGTCCAACTCCAAGAGGCTGTTGGACAGCGCTACCCAGAGGATAGTGTAAGGTAAGCATGCAAGTTATATACAGTATCTCTTTCTGCTAGCCTTTTTCTCTCTTCTCACAAGTCTACTATTGAAAGAACAGTGTGCTCTTCCCAGAAGCCTAAGTCAATTCCCAAAGTACTGATCAATCAGTATACTGACTTAGGCTTCTGGGAATTGAAGTTCCCCTGTAGGGCATGAGCCCCACTTTGGGAACCACTGCCTTAGACCATCTGTGCTGGTAGTTCTAAGCAAAACAGAACAAGCAAAACCCAGATCTAGGTAGCCAGCTTCGTTGTAAGTAGGTGGGTACTTACTAAGCTTTTTTAGCTAAGCTACAGCTTCTTTAGAAAGTCAATATTCCAGTGAGCATTGACACTTTATATCCTATTATATAGCTTGCGGCAGACATAATTCTGGCTAGGATTATTTTATCTAAAATATTTTACATTTAAATTTTATGACTCAGTTAATCTCTTGGAACATACATTTAGTTGCTAATGCATATTTCTTCATGTAGGCTATCTATATCATGTGAAAATATTGATATGGCAAAGAAGAAGCTTCCTGTTCATACTCTGGATGGCTTAATATTGAGCTATAAGGTACTACAAGCTTAAATTGAAATTAACTTTGAAATTAAAATCATTATGTTAATGTTGAATGATGTAGTAGTAATTCAAGCACAGCTTAACATTTAGCTATACTGTATATAAAATGTATTTGAAAGAAACAATGGAATTATTTCGTTTCTTTCTTTCTTAGGTACCTTGGCCAGTAGATATAGTTATAAGTGTGGAATGTCAAAAAATCTACAATCAAGTATTTATTCTATTGCTACAAATAAAATGGGCTAAATACAGTCTGGACGTGTTAAGATTTCATGGTAAGATGTTTCATGGAAATTATTTAACTGAATTACATCGTTGAAAATGTAGCATTACAGATGGGTAGTCTATCGCCACACGGATTCCAGCTTCTAGAAGAGTACAGTATAATGCTTTTTGTACCTATCCTGTTTTGTTCTGAAAGAGAAAAGAGAACATGGTAAGTAGGAGAAGAAGAATGAAGAGGCATAAAAGGGAAGTGGATATTGGAAGAATTAGTTAATGTGGTGATCGTCTCCTGTGTGTAGATGAAGGTGTCTGGTGAATTGGGGGGCAAATTTATGTTCCACCAGGCTGCACCCTCTTCTTACGTTTTACCCGAATCCGAACATAGGCGATCCTCATGGCAATCAGCCATGAAGACTGTCATGAGAATATAATGTTGTGGCCTTTCATCTGCCTTCCCCATTGCAACATGATCCCCGTACGACTGATCCAGCTCCGTGAGTCACTGTCTAGTCCTGAGCCCTTTTGCCAAGCAAAGTCCTACTCCGCCCCAGTATTGATGAAGCTGCTGCCCTCCATCAAGATGGATTAAAGTAGGATTTAATCCACTTAGGGACCATCACCCTTCCCTGTGGACTTCGACACCCAAGACTGTTAGACCTCAGGGTTGTCAGTTTAGTTAACTGCTGCCTGATGATCGGTGTTGAGTCGCTGGCAATATGGTCTACTCCCATGGTAGTGAAACTTGGCGCTCCAGGTGTTCTTGGACTCCAGGTGTTCCAGTTACCAGAAGCCCAAGTCTTGCTGATCAGGGCTTCTAGGAATTGAAGTTTCAAAACAGCTGGAGTGCCAAGGTTCTCCGTCACTGGCTCTACTCTATTAGCATAGCAGGAGAACTTGGCCAGACTTAGACCAGGCTGCGCTATGCCCTAGAATTGGCTGAAAACAGCAAATTTAATTTAAAAAATAAAATAAAACAAGAAGCACCTAGATGAGCACTTCTTGTTTGTTTTTACAGGCAGCACCATTTTATAGTTCTCAACCTTTTTAAGCCGGGGGCCGGGCCATGCTCCCTCAGTCAGCTTCGGAGGCTAGATGGCCATTTTGCCCTTCCTCCACCACATGGCACTTCTGGTATGGTGGAGGTGGTATATAAAATGGTGCTGTGGGCCGCATCCGGCCTGCAGTCTGCAGGTTAAGAATCCTTGATTTAAAGGGACTCCCTTCTCCCATCCACAAAGTCCAAGTGCAAACCTCCCCCCCCCCCCCGCCTACTGGTTCTTAGAAACCTTTTAGGCTAAAGTAGGGCATTTGGTTTGTAGAAATGGCTTTTTTAAATTTGACGTAGCAGTGTGTCTTGATATTAATCTCTTAATATTAAGCTGTAAATTGTTGTCATAGACAGTGCTTTTTAGTTGCATTTAAAGAATGATCTTTCTGTATTAATGTCCTAATCTTTGCCATCTTTCTCTGAAGGCAGCTCTGCCCTCTGCTGATTGTCATAAAGAATTTTCTTAAACAGAGGAGCTCTGCCTTTTGTCGAAATAATAATGGAGGACCTGTAGATTGCACCATCTTTCTATTTTTCCTGATCTTTTTGTGGCATTATCTTTCTCTCTTAAGAACTTGTCAGTGCCGCAGAAAAGTTGCAGAATAAAGGTGGAGCCGAGCAAGGGATGCTTCCTCAGTTTGAAGCACAGCAGGAGCCCATTAAACAACAAACGCATCGCATGTTTCTTTTAAGGATGAAGCTCATGCATTTTGTGAACAGTCTCCACAACTACATTATGACTAGGGTATGTAACATATAATAAGGTGAAGAATGTTAACCAATTCTGTCAGCAATCCCAAAATGATATCTGACTGGAGTGCAAGGTAAAGGTAAAGATCGCCCTTGCTCAAAAGCCAGTCGTATGTGACTTTAGAGTTCAGTGCTCATCTTTGTTTATCACCAAAGAGCCAACAATGTCTAGGTTTAACTATAGCTTTGTATGACAAAAATGCATTTTGGTGTACTTTGGTTGAAGTTGCCTTGCTATTAGGCTGAACGAGATGATTGCTAAAGATGGCAGATGTGCCACACATGTTCTTGGAAGGGCTTGTGCAGGTATGAACTTGGGTAGGAAGGAACAGTACTGTTGCTGTACCCAGTCTATGGGTAAAGGTGAGGCAGGACAACAGAAGTCAGACTATTTGGGTTGGGGTTGAGGAGGGAGCAGTAGAGTTATGCCAGTAGAGATGAAGAGGGGAGTTGCAGAAGGAGGAAGAAAAACAAGCAGTGGTGATGGCCAAATAAAGCTAGACCAGTGTTTCTCAAACTTTGGTTTTTTGGACTTCAATTCCCAGAAGCCTAAGTCAACTCCCTAAGCACTGATCAGCCAGTGTACTGACTTAGGCTTCTGGGAATTGAAGTCCCCTTGTGGGCTGTGGGCTCCACCTTCAGAACCATTGAGCTAGAAGGTTAAAAAGAGTGCTCTACTTGTATTCAAATCAAAACAAATACGTTTTGAGATTTGGTAAGACCAAGCTGAGAGATTCATTAAAAGAACAGTACAATATTTCATGCTAAGATCTGTTGGTCCCAATCCTGCCTGTCAACCTCATTCAGACGTTCTGTTTTACATATCAGTTGGATGGGCAATTATGTTTGCCTGAATGATTTGACATTATAAATCAGATAATACCTCATTAGTCATTCTTTGTCTGTTTATCTCCTCCTTAAAGATTCTTCACAGTACTGGTTTGGAATTTCAGCATCAAGTAGAAGAAGCAAAAGATTTAGATCAATTGATTAAAATTCATTATAGATACCTTTCCACAATCCATGATCGCTGCTTGCTGAGAGAAAAGGTATACCTATTCTCTTTTACATGACTTTTAGCAAGATGAATTTAAAGACTATATTTATTTGTTGTTGTATACTATTGGATAGATTTTTCTCCATTTATGTTAGAATGAATGTCTGCGTTGGGGGGAAAGTGGATTATAAATGAAATAATTAATAAAATAAATATTGATACAACAGCAACAAGATTTTACTGTTTACGTTTTGTAGAGAATATATCCCTCTTGGATTGGATAGCAGATGGAGAATGTATAAAGTCCTTCAGTTTCTAGTCAGTGCCAATTAAGCTGAATGAGTCATAGACTTTTACAAAAGATTTGGCATTTTGAAAGATATTATTTAAGATAAAATTGTCATTTGAGGAATAGGACTTTTGAGACTTTTGTCCAAAATGTAATTTTAAAAAGTCTAATTGTGCTTGTGGATTCTCATGGGCTGAGGTGTGTTAGATAGACAAACAAATAAACAAGCAAACAGAGAGTGGGATGGGTTTAAATAAATTGTGAGGCATCAGAGTAATGGCAGAGAAGAAACTCTATCTTGCATTTCTCAGCTTTCTTCACACGACAGAGGAAAAAGCCAGTGGTGGTGGATCACTATCAAACTAAGTCTTGGAAGACCTGGCTCAAATCTTTGTCATGGTAACTTCCATGGCAAATTGAACTCCCAATCTCTGGCTCTGCAGCCACATGCCTTAACCACTGAGCCATCTAGCCAGCTAGAAAATCTTAAACTTGTAGAAAAAATTACAGTCTCAGTTGTTATTTTTAAAAATGTTGTTTCAGGTTAGTTTTGTGAAAGAAGCTATAATGAAAGTGCTGAACCTGGTACTGATGTTTGCAGACCGTTGGCAAGCTGGCTTGGGAGCTTGGAAGTAAGCATGTGTTAATTAATTTGTATTGATGTCATTTTCCAGCATCACGCTTCTTACTGACGTGTATATATATATATATCCTTTGTGCAAAGCATTGCTTTGATCTGTTGGAACAGGTGGAAAAAATAATCACAGGGAAGGCTGAGTCTTATCAGGTCTGGGCACATGTTGGCTGCATAATTGGTGTTTCTTTTAATCCTAAGGTTAGACATTGAACATTCAAAAAACAAATTAGAAATTTTAGTTGGTTAACAATACAAAGAATTCCGTTTATTGAGGCTCTTCCTGTGGTTTAAGTATCAAATATAATTGGTGGCCTGAATCATTGTTACTATATAGGCAGATCTTTGGGACACAATATTAAAATTTTGTTTAAAATGTTTTATGCTAATTATCATTTCAGACACTGATTTAGGGCTAAGGCCAATTATAATTCCAATTCGAGCAGAAACATTGAAGGGAATGAAACTTGTTAGTCAACTAATTAATGTAAATCCCATTAATTTTAATAATCTATTCTAGTAAGGATTGAAAACTGAATTTAGCCCTTAGTTTGAGCTTGTGATAATGCAAAAGTATCCTAAAAATAGCAAGAAATTGTATTGAGATTAATGCATCTCTCTGATGTCAAGCAAGTAGACTGATACCTAGCCAGTCTTCTTTTGGTACTCATATACAGTGGAACCAGAGGCGTAGCTACCGCTGTATCTGCCGTATCAATTATATGGGCCCCCGGGCCACGGGGGCCCCCAACGTGTGTAAGCAAAATAAATCTTTACCCTAAGGGCCCCCAAACAAATTTTTATATGGGGCCCCGCCAAGGCACGCTACTCTTCTGAGTGGAACCTTGTATACTGAATGTCCCCTATAGCGGAAAAAACACACAATGAAAAGGTTTTGAAAAAATGGTGCCTTGCATAATGAACATTTTCACTATGCGAAAATAGCGCACCCTATGGAAAAAATTGTATATTGAAAATTTTCACTATGCGAAAATAGCGCACCCTATGGGAAAAATTATATAATGAAAATTTTCGCTATGTGATACCGTGTCCCTATAGGGACAAATTGTATAACAAAGATTCAATTGAAAAAAACACTTAGCAAAAAAATTGTTATATGATTTTTCCATAGTGATTTTTGTTATACTGTTTTTTCCCATAGGTATTTTTGTTATATGAGGAAAAATTGTATAACAGGAAAAAAATTGCATTGCGGAAAGCCTCATTGAATGAATTATTTTTGTTATACAAGGTTTTATTGTACCTTGGATTTGTTGTAGATCATTGGCTAAATATGAATCAACAGTGCGATGTGGCTGTAAAAAAGAGCCAACGCTGTTTTAGGCTTCATTACCAGTAGTCTCCAAAACCCATGAGGTACTAGTTCCCATCTGTTCAGCACTAGTTACCGTGTTCCCCCGAAAATAAGACATACTCATAAAATAAGCCGTAGCAGGATTTCTCAGCATTCATGCGATATAAGCCATACCCTGAAAATAAGACATACCAGTTGTGATAGGCGTGGATATTATTGGACTACAACTCCCAGGATGCAGTTGTGGCTATGCAACACTGGTAGTAACAGGCATGGCTATGCAATCCTGGAAGTGATAGGCATGGCTACCGGAACGGAGCAATAAGAAAATAAGACATTCTCTGAAAGTAAGTCGTAGTGTGTCTTTTTGAGGAAAAATAAAAATAACACGGCATTTTATTTTCAGGGAAACATGGTAGATCACATCTAGAGTACAGTGTCCAATTTTGGGCACTGCACTTTAAGAAAAATGCAAAGAAACAGAGAACGGCAATAAGGATCATCAGAGGCAGTGGTGGGATTCAAATTTGTTTACTACCTACTCTGTGGGCATGGTATGGTGGGTGTGGCCAGGGGAAAGCCTTGTCTTGCACTTGAATTAGGACTACTTTATTTCTAAACTTGGATGGGCTTGGCCAGCCAGAATATCTGCTACCGGTTCTGGCGAACTGGTGCGAACCTGCTGAATCCCACCACTGATCAGAGCCCTGGAAAAACCAAGCCATATGAGGAAGGACTGAAGGAACTGAGCATGTTTAAACCTTGAGAAAAGAAGACTTTTCTCAAGGTTTGAAAGACGGTCATAAAGAGGAGGGGCAGGATCTGTTCTCAGGCGTCCCATAGTGCAGGACATGTAATAATGATCTCAAACTAAAGGAATCCAGCTATAAGATGAATATCAGAAAAAAAACTTCTTAATAGTTAAAGCAGTACAACTGTGGAACCACCTGTCTCGAGATGTGGTGAGTGCTCCAACACTGGAAGCATTCAAGAGAGAATTGGACAACCATCTGTCATATCTGCTTTGATTCAGATTCCTGCATTGAGCAGGGAGTTGGAGTAGATAGCCTAAAAGGCCCCTTCCAAGTCAGTGATTCTATGATTCTATGAAACTGTATATGTAGAGAAGTAATAGGATTATAGCCATCTTGTGCTGTTTGTATGAATTTGCTATGATTTATTGACACCAAGGTACATGCCCAATAATTGTAAAAAACTAATGGTAAATATAAATATAATCTATGTTGGTATATATTCACTGTGTACACCATTATGGCTGAGGGTGATACTGAAGCCAAAGTGATTGGATACGATTGAAATGTTTTGCCTAGTCTTTGCTGGTCTGTTTGCTATGAGTGAAAAAAAGCTACAGACAACAATAAACACTGAATTTCCTAAGTACATATATAAGTAAACAGTTCACTGTCCAATACTTTCTAACAGGTAAGGACTTTTTCTTTTTGAATGTACGGTAATTTGCAGTTTATCTGTAACAAATGCTTAAATGCATCTCATATTGTTCATAGGATGGAATCTATAACCAAGATGGAATCTGATTTTAAAAACTGCCACATGTTTCTTGTGACAGTACTGAACAAAGCAGTATGCAGAGGCTCTTTTCCACATTGTGAGTATTTTAAAAAGGCAATTAAAAATACATATTTTTATGCATTTGTTACTAACTATATTGGTCTCAGAACTGTCTCTTGTTACGCATAATGCTAATTTCCAGCAACTGATTTCATCTTGGGTAGTGGAGAAGACTGGTACAGTAAAAACCCATTTGCGGAAAAAGTCAGTTCCATAGCTTTTCCCATAAGTAGTTTTTTCTGTAAAACAAAGTACGATTTTCCATAGGGATGCATTGAAAAATTAAAATAAAACATCCCAACCGGACAAAAAATAATAAACATAAATTAAAAAATAATCCCCAAAAATGGCAGACAGAATCATCTCCCACACCCCGATCATCTCACCAGCGAGATAACAAAGCAATCTCCCTAACTTTTCCATGCTGCTGCTGCTTCCTGAGTGGTTTGTCCGGCCGTCGGGGGAGCAGGAGCCACCACGCTGCCACTGCCCCCGCTGCTTATCCCAGTACTGGGAGAGTGTGAGGGGCATATCCACTCTGTTGCACTCCGTCCATGCTCCCTCCGCAGCGTGCTTTAGCCGGGAACGCTCATCGAATGAAAACCGGAATGGAGCAGTCTTCATCCAATGCACGTTCCAGGCTAAAGCGCGCCATGGAGGGAGCATGGACCAAGAGCACAATGAAGCAGATATGGCCCTGCACTCTCCCAGTGCTGGTAGCAGCAGCTGGGACTGTGGGAAACATGGCAAAACTGCCACAATCACCACCATGGTAAGTGATGTATTGCAACTTCCGGTGGTGGGAGTGGGTGGTGCGCGGTGGCATTTTTTAGTCGAAAATGGCGGAGGCTGCCATTTTAGAGTCTAAAATGGTACAGGGCCACCATTTGGTGGGGATGCCATTTTAGACTTAACAGAAGGAAGGAAATTCTGGGGAAACCCTTTCCATAAAATGATTTTTTCCCATAAAATGGGACGTGATTTCCCCACAATTTCCTTCCATAAAACAGTGTATCCAGATAACGAGGGTTCTGTAAAACGAGGTTTTACTGTACAGTATATATTAATAAGCACATAACTTTACACCAGGTATAAAAAGTGGGATAGTATACCACCTAGGAGCAAAGGAAGGAGCTTTCTGCTGAGTGAGACTATTGGTCCAGCTAGCCCACTATTTCAACTCTCCTTGATAGCAGCTCTCTAGAATTTCAAGCAGTTATGCTTTCCTAGTGCTCTCTGGAGATCCATTGTGTTCTTTGATCTCCATGTGAGAAACAGGCTCAGTGCTGTGTAGCAAATTAGAGTGGATGCATTCTGGGTGATTTGTTGAGCCATATTTGGCTCATAAAAATGCTTACCCTTTCTTTGACCCGTGAACAAAAAACTGACAAATTCAAATTACAAATGCTAACATAAACGGCTCTGTGTTATATGGTTCACAGTGGAATCTTTAGCCTTGTCTCTCATGGCCGGAATGGAACAAACATAGCAAAATACGGATATTCGTGGAGCTGCTCGTAGTCTGGCAACACCTTTCCAACATTGTGGAAATTCAGCAGAAGTATCTCTTGAGATTTATATGGCAAATGTTTTATTTGAAAGGTTGCAGTTTGTATCCTAGGATTCATATAGGTGTGCATAAAGGTATGGCTACAGTTTATTTGTGCTTGAAAGTAAAAATGTTCACTAGTAAAGAAAATGAGCATAGAATCAATTACATACTGTCAGGTGTTTGTGTTAAATCTTAGTGTCTGGGCAGAGCAGGGGAGAAATACGCATAAAATGGGCTTTAGTTGTCGCTGAAGAGAAGATCCAAAAAGTCACATGATGGGTGTTCTGACGTTCTCAGCAAACTCCATTTTGTGTCTTTTCACTGCTTTTCAGAACATTCATGTGAGATCTTCGTCTTTCTTAACTATGTTAACCTGGTTAGGTCAGATCTTTATTTTCCTCTGTGAGGAACAAACAATGAAATTAATGTTGTTAAATAAACGTTTCAAAATTGAACTTCTGTTGACTCCTGTGTATAACCTCAAATGCTTTTGATAGTAATGTATTACCTTGAAATACAGTAAAACCTCATATAACACTAAAACCTGGTTCCACAAGTCTTGGTGTTATATGATTTTTAGTGTTATCTGATCCTCTATGGGATCCATAGAGATACATTGTAACCACACAGGCTTTTGCGGTTGTTATCTGAAGCATCCCATAGGATCTTAATGTTATTTGATGCAATTCTTTTCCCCAGATTCCTTAATGTTATGTGATTTTAGTGTTATTCGATACTAATCTTATATGAAGTATTACTGTACTGGAATTTTGTTTCTCCCAAGTGGCAATTGTTTTGCTGAACAGAATTTCCTATATGTTTAATCAGTGCTGGGCTCCAAAAAATTTTACTACCACACTGTGGGCGTGGTATGGTGGGTGTGCACAGGGGGGAAAGCCCTGCATTGCACCCAAATTAGGACTACTTTATTTCAAAACTTGGATGGGCGGGGCCAGTCAGAATTTCTGCTACCGGTTCTGGTGAACTAGTGCGAACCTGCTGATGCCCACCACTGGGTTTAATTGTTTTCCCATGGAAATAAATGAGCATTTTTTTCACAGCCATTAATGGCATGATTAACTTAATTGCATAATTTAAAATTCTAACATCGGTTTGGTTTTTCTATATGAGCTTTGAATGCTCACATATAAGCTTATAATCTAAGTTGCTCTGGGGATGGTAAACCTGACAGCATTTTCTGGACTTACACTATCTGTTGATATAAAATACAAGGATGATTATCTCTTCACTATACTATGCCTATATTTCTACTGTAATTGCCTGTTACAAAATCTTACAAAAATTCTCAGATTCTAGGGGTAACTTTATAAGAACTATCTACGTATGTGTGGCTATATTATTTGAATATGATTCACAGTATTGTCTGGAAAATGGCTTGTGTAAGAGTACAGTCAAACCTCGCATAACGAGCGTTTTGCTTAGCGAAAAACTTGCATAACGAGCAAGTTTTTCGCTAAGCGGTCTGACTCGCATAACGAATTTTTCGCATAGCGAGCAACCTTGCAGAACGAATTAAATTCGTTATGCGAGGTATGACTGTATTTCTCAAGCCTAGTAGAGAAAGCAGGCAATTATAGCTACGTGTTTTGACCAAAGCAAACCAAACAAATGTGTTTGACAAACCAAACAAATGTGTTTGACAAACCAAACAAATGTGTTGCTATTGTATCTGTTGTGATATTTAAGAATGTGAGTGTGTGAATTCTAGTTAGCACTACCACTGACACTGTTGCAGTTTAAATTTATATGTGAAATGTAATGTTGCCTCAGACAATTTAAAAATAACTGATGTAACAGAAACAAAACAAACAGGAGCCAAACAAGAACCCGGCCCAATAAACCTTACATAAAACATGATATATATAATAAATATATTAATATACTAGATCTTGCTAACCTGTTTAGCTGATTTTGGAAGCAGAATAGGCAAGGATAGGGGTGCCCAAACTTTTTGGGCCATGAGCTGGTCTCATGGTTCAGAGGACCAGTCATTATGGTCCGTGGGTTGGATCCGGCCTCTGACAGCAATTCATCCAGCCTGCAAAGCCCTTGTTGCTCCCAGAAGTGAAAGTAAAACACGCCTGTATGGCCCATGAGCCGTAGTTTGAGCACCCCTGGTCTAGGAGCTAAATTTCCCTTAGGAAATGTATGATGCAGCTGATCTAATACAGCAAAGGGTTCTACGTGTATAGAGGCAAATTTAGTTCTTATATGACACAATATAAGTGCTGAGACCATTTTGCTTAGAGTAAGTCCATTGAATCAGTGGGGATTAATCAATTGACCCCTTTATAAGTTCCATGGATTCAAATGGGTCTATTCTAGCTGGAACTTACTATAGTAAAGTTGAAATTGGAGTAGACCTATTTGAATCAGTAGAATTTATAGATAAATTGACTCACCAAGTCCCAGCTGATTCAGAGGTTGTAATTCTCCTGTGATTTACTATGTTAAGTAGTTCAATTTCAGCCAAAAAGTAGGATTTTGATGTCTTCTACCTGGTGGAGACTTTCACTGAGAAAGTCTGGACATAGGTCTTTGTAGGCCCAGCTCAACACTTTGTATTGGGCCTAGAAATAAATGCAGAGTCTAGTGTAGAGCAAGTTAAATAAAAAGAAAACCAGATTTTCCTGTCTTTGGGTACATTGTTATATTCCTACAATCAGGCATTAATCAATCATTTTAAAAGACAGAGCAGATATTATTTTATTTAGAAAGATATGATAATGGTTGCATTTATTCTGGCTGGCTGTGTCAATCTCACATAGCTAAGAGGCAGAAACAGAACAATATTGCATTTCAAATGAATAGATCTTGACCCTCTCCTCTTTAACATTGATATATGGTACTGTAATGTAGATACAATTATCTTGATCTTGAGTTGCACTTCCATACACTTAAGGATTTTTTCTAATTCCTTCATAGCTGCCCTTCCAAGTCTCTTCAAGTGCCGTGTATGATTCAAAATATTGCTTCATTGTGCAATATTATGTAATTTGAACAAGCCGTAGTTTGAGCACCCCTGGGCTAGGAGCTAAATTTGCCTTAGGAAGTATATGATACAGCTGATCTAATACAGCAAAGGGTTCTACATGTATAGGCTTCATTGTGAAATATTATGTAATTTGAACAAGCCATAGTTTGAGCACCCCTGGGCTAGGAGCTAAATTTGCCTTAGGAAATGTATGATACAGCTGATCTAATACAGCAAAGGGTTCTACATGTATAGAGGCAAATTTAGTTCTTATATGACACAATATAAGTGTCAAAGCACCTCTGAAGAACTTTTGGGACTTTCATTGATAATCTTCCTAACACCTATTCACAAGAATGATGCCTGCCAGAAGAAGCGATCTTGAATCACAAAAGCTCACGCAGTTTGTTTTTAAAGTGATCCAATAAAGGTTACCACCTTTTTCCTGCCTTCATTTTGTACATGGATTCCACTGCTGTCTCCCCCTCCTTCTGATTTCTTCATTGTTTACATGAAGTTATGTCATTCCCTTGAAGGGCCTGTGGTGGCTCAGTGGTCAAGAAGCTCACCTTCTTAACGGAAAGGTCGTCAAGTCGCCAGTTCAAGGCCCAGGTACTGCATGACTATGATGATTTGAACACCCGTCTCTGTCCCAGCTCCTGCCAACCTAGCAGTTCAAAAGCAAGAAATTACAGGTAGATAAATGGGAACCACTTCAGTGGGAAAAGATCTTGGGGCTGACAATCTAAGTGAATTAATTAGCACTAGAGCGGACCGGAGAGTCTCTCTGTTCGTACCTTCAGCTAGAGAGGCTCATCTCTCTAGCACGAAGAGGGCCTTTTTTGTGTCCGCTCCGGCCCTATGGAACCTCCTGCCAACATAGTTACGTCTCCAAACAGAGTTGCTGCCCTTTAGGAAAGGAGTGAAGACCTGGCTGACGGGGCATGTGGGCCAGACGCCCAACTCGGTCGCCTGGCTCTTTTAAATATTCCACCTCTCTACTCGGTGTTTTTAACTTGAATTTTAATTTTTGTGTATGTGTTTTAATTGTTTTTAGTTGTGAAGCCACCCTGAGTCTTCGGAGGAGGGCGGGGTACAAATGAAATTATATATATAATTTGTTGACATAGTCCTTTACAAAGCAATGTATGCACAATGTATGCAATTAGATGAACATAAGTAGAGCCATCTTGGGATTATGAAACCCTCCCTAGTTAAAAGTTGTTAGCTAGTTTATGGAGGAACACACCCAAAAGAGTCTTACTACCTGAAGTAAGCAGACATGTTTACCACTGAACACGTCAGAATATATACAGTAATACCTCAGATAACATTAGTATCGAATAACACTAAAATCGCCTAACATTAAGCAATCTGGGGGGGAAGAATTGCATCGGATAACATTAAGATCCTATGGGATGCATCAGATAACAACCACTAAAGCCTGTGTGGTTACAATGTATCTCTATGGATCCCATAGGATTTTAACATGCATCAGTTAACACTAAAAATCGTATAACACCAAGACTTGTGGAACCAGGTTTTAGTGTTATCTGAGGTTTTACTTGTATGACAAAGGACAGGGTATATGTATGTCATTGCATATGTAAGTTAGAATATACAGTAAAACCTCATATAACACTAAAACCTGGTTCCACAAGTCTTGGTGTTATATGATTTTTAGTGTTATCTGATGCATGTTAAAATCCTATGGGATCCATAGAGATACATTGTAACCACACAGGCTTTAGCGGTTGTTATCTGAAGCATCCCATAGGATCTTAATGTTATCTGATGCAATTCTTCCCCCCAGATTCCTTAATGTTATGCGATTTTAGTGTTATTCGATACTAATGTTATATGAGGTATTACTGTACTGTCTAACATCAAGATAGGACTTGGAATGCCTATCCCACCTGCACCATCTGGACTAAAGACATACGTGTGAAGCTTCGTGAAGAGTACAAAAGACTGGCTGAATCATTAATGGTTGTCCTGGATCTAAATATGGACCAGAGACCATGCATGCATGAATGATTTATTTATTTATTTAGATTTTGCCCTACTTGGTGCAACCAACTCCTATACCATGATCATGTGTTATTGTGTTATGATTGAAAAACTTAGATAAAATTCTCTTTCTATTTCAAAACCTCTCTGGCTGATTTATTTACTTAAAAGCTGTTCATCTTTTTGAGAGTTTTTAAGTGACAGGGGCATGAAAGGAGCCTCATTCGGGCGTCCCCTGAGCAGAATTCCTCAGGCAAAAAATCCTTTCAACCCAGAATAATTTCTGACACGAAATTATTCTTATTCCCTTGAAGACATTTTCGGTTTCTTAACATTTAATGAACACACGCAGCCGTGTGTCTGGAACGCAGGCCAGGGCGAGCGAGGCAAAGAAGGCTCCCCGGGCCGAAAAGGGAGGCCGGGCCGCTCCTTGGTTGGGGTGGCGGAGGAGGGGCCCCGGCGGCTGCTCGGCAGGGAAGTCGCCCGGCTGGTGCGACTACTTGCCTCCGACGGGGGAGGGATGGATGAGGCCTTGGGACGGGGAGGAGGAGCCAGAGCGGGAGGAAGGGTGTTTCCCGGCACGGTTTCCCCCCCGGCCTGAGTGCAGGAAATTCCCCTCGACGCGCGGCCCTGGGAAAGGCGAGGGGGCCCCGGGGCGAGAGGAAGGCGGCCACCGGGGTCTCCCCACAGGCGAGGAGGGAGAAAGCCGCGCCTAGCAGCCGGGTGAGCGGAACTTGGGCTTTCCCCCCCGATCTCGGGAGTGGCGTCTCCTCTCGTCCCCGCGGGGCGAGTAATATGGCTTCCGAGGAGACCCTGGACTAGTGCGCTCCCTTTTTTGCAACAAAGCCCTGCGTAAAGTTTGGGGAACGCGAGTTGTGTGTGGACACGGGGGTGGGGGGACGACACACGCGTCAAGCTGGCTTAAACCTGTGGCCTAAACCGGGGGAGGAGGAGGACGGCGCCCTGGCTATATGTGGTTGTTGTTGGGGCGGGTCCGGCTTGGCTCCAAACTTCCAGGAAGTTCAATTCTATGGAGAAGTGGAAACCCCGGCCGCGGCTCTGGAGAAATGTCCCCGGGGTTCAGGAGGGAGGGAGTGGTGGGTGGGCTGACTGCTTTTAGGACAGGGGTGCCCAAACTTTTCGGGCCACGGGCCGGTCATTGGCCTGAGTGGGCTGTATCTGGCCCCCCAGTGCCAATTCATCTGGCCCACAAAAAGCCCTCGTCGCTCCTGGAAGTGGAAGTAAAGCGCACCTGTACAGGCGTGTTTTACTTCCCCTTCCAGGAGCTACGAAGGCTTCATGGGCCAGATGAATTGCTGTGGGGGGGGGGGAGCTGGATCCGTCCCCTGGGCCATAGTTTGAGCATCCCTGGTCTAGGGGTTGTGGGGAAGAGTTAGGGTTCACCAGGTTACAGATCGTGGGGATTCATTCATTCATTTCGATTTACAGTAATACCTCATATAACATTAGTATCGAATAACACAAAAATCGCATAACATTAAGGAATCTGGGGGGAAGAATTGCATCAGATAACATTAAGATCCTATGGGATGCTTCAGATAACAACCGCTAAAGCCTGTGTGGTTACAATGTATCTCTATGGCTCCCATAGGATTTTAACATGCATCGGATAACACTAAAAATCATATAACATCAAGACTTGTGGAACCAGGTTTTAGTGTTATATGAGGTTTGACTTGTATATGCCGCCCTACCTGGTGAAAACCAACTCAGGGCGGTTCACAACATACAATAAAATACAATGTAACAGTTCAATAATACAATATTACAGTATCATAAAATATGGTAAAATAAAATAAATATAAACACAATATAATCAGAATACCATCCATAAATGGAAGTAGTGGGTCAAGTCCTGCACGCCAGAAAGGGTTACGGAGGAAGCAGGCTGTTCATGCGGGAGTGCGGCTGGATTTTGGCATCTTAAATTGGTTGCTAGACAGTACACATATACAAGTAATACCTCATATAACATTAGTATCGAATAACACTAAAATCGCATAACATCAAGGAATCTGGGGGGAAGAATTGCATCAGATAACATTAAGATCCTATGGGATGCTTCAGATAACAACCGCGAAAGCCTGTGTGGTTACAATGTATCTCTATGGATCCCATAGAGGATCAGATAACACGAAAAATCATATAACACGAAGACTTGTGGAACCAGGTTTTAGTGTTATATGAGGTTTTACTGTACAGACATAGCAATAAAACTTAGTGCACTCTCTGGGTGGTTCACAAGTTAATTAGCATCCCCCCCAAAAAAAACATGCTGGGTATTTTTTTCCTGACCTTGGATGGATGGAGGCCTGGGTCAGCCTGGGTTTTTCTACTGGGATCGAACTCACAACGTTTCAGCTGCGGAACAGCAGTTTAACCACTGCAATGCATATTCATTCATTCATTCACTAGGTTGCAGGATCTGATCCTAGAACATTTGTGTACTGTGGAATGTAAAATACTGTGTCTGAGGAGTAGCATTTTTTTTAAAAAAAACCTTTCTACCCTGAAGACTCTTCTCTGCACAATCCAGCCGACCCTCAAGGTCCTTTTTTTGCTTTGTGGGTTGTTGCTAGTTTGAGGAATTAAACATGTGTTCATGGAGACCCTAACAGATTGCAGGGCTGGGAACTTGTGGCCTGACAAAGGATGATGGATTGTCAGTCATTATTATCACTGTCCCATTGGCTGGAGCTTCTGGGAGTCAAACACAGCAATAGGACAAAAGTATCTCAACACTTATCTAAAATGGTAGAGTAAGAAAGGATGATTGATCTTCTAGAGCAGTGGTTCCCAACCTTTTTTTGGTCATGCCCCACCTAAGCATCTCTATAATCCTGATTGCCCCCCCCCCCCCACGCACACACACATAATGCTTATTATTCAAAAGTGAACTGTTCACCTGGAGGAAGCCTAAAAGGCCATTAGCTTGGTCTAAACAAGCTTCCAATTGCCTCCCTTAAAAATCAAATTGCCCTCCTGTGAACATATTATAAGAATACAGAATTCCTAGCACTCTTTCAGTTTGCTGTAACCCAGCTTGTGCTTACTGAGGGAAAAAAAACCTATTTACGTCAGTGAAACATAAAAAGTATATGTGTAGGACTGCATCTGAAGTAATTTAAAGGTAGCTAATCTAATCCATAGTGAGCAAAGAAAATAAGATTTTAAAAAACTTTACCTATCTAGGCTTTTTCGTACCGTTTTTAGAATCTCCTGCATAGCATAATTTCATCTAACAGTATTTTTTTAAGGAATTACAGGATTTGTGTCATTCATTATGAGATACTCAGAGGTTCCTATCTTAATAGCAACATTGTGAAATCTGATGTTGGATGTTGAATTATCTGCAGTTTAAGCTTTTTTTAGGTGGTATGAGTCACAGGGATAAATTAAAGCACTCAGGCATAACCAAACTGCAGGTCTCTGAACATAATGTTCTGGCTGCAACAATACGTGGGTATATATGATTGAACATTGTGACATTAATATTCTGAAATTGAAAACATATTGAAAAGTATGGTATTTATTTTTTGCTAATTTTTAATATTCAGATACCAAGGAATTTACTGACAACACCTAGTAAATATGGACTGTTTGCTGTTTTTACCACATTAATGGCACAAGTTTTGGCTATAATAATACTGGGGAGAAACAACCTCACTGAGTAGTCTTTGAGTGTTGTAGCTGAGCACTAATAAAACAGGTTTTTCTAAACTGATCCCTTGAGAAAATATGTGGATAGATTAGGCAAAAAGTTGCTGGAATAATTCTTGCAGTTTCCATCCATCACATTACACTCTTTGATTCTAATAAAGCTATGTTGTGACTGTGGAGCGAGATAAAACTTAGATAAAATATAGCATGCAATATGAGTATGACCAGGAGGAATAGATGTCTGCTGTTGCCTAATTTCTGATATGACTTGAGAAGCTTTTGACCCTGCAGAAGCTTTGTATTATAACTCATGATTCCTTGTTATTGTCAGGCCTTTTTGGCAAATGAAGCCTGAAACAACTCAAAGGCCAAAATTCCCTTTTCTGCTCATAAGCTAGTTGCTCTTCTGGTCAGCTTTTAGGAAATCCAAGATGGATGTCAGAGGGGCTGATAGTAAAACTGCTACAACAGCCCAGGAATTGATTCTGGGAGTTGGCCCTTGAGAGGTTGTAAAAATGGAGTCTAAGACAGTGATGGCGAATCTTCTAGAGACCAAGTGCCCAAATAGAGGGGTGGAATGAACTCTGCTGAGGAAAAGGAGGAAGTGCTCCCATTGGGCTGCTGGGCAGAGAGGCGGGGTGAACTCTGCTGGGGGAGGGAGGAAGCATTCCCATTGGGCTGCTGGGCAGCAGTATGGAGCAAACTCTGTGCTGGGGGAAGGGAGGAAACGACAACTGGGAGTGCCATGTCTGGCATGCATATCATAGGTTTGCCACCACTGGTCTGAGACAGTGTTTCCCAAATCCTGGTGTTTGGACTTCAGTTCCCAGAAGCCTAAGCCAGTATATTGACTGATCAGTGCTTTGGGGAATTGACTTAAGCTTCTGGGAATTGAAGTCCAAACACCAGCATTTGGGAAACACTGGTCTAAGACAGGGATCAGCAAACTTGGCTTTCCAGATGTTCTTGGACTTCAATTCCCAGAAGTCCTGATCAGCAGGCATACTGACTTGGGCTTCTGGTAATTGAAGTCCAAGAACACCTGGAGAGCCAAGTTTGCAGATCCCTGGTCTAAGAGAATGTAATACTATATAATACAGTAATACCTCGGATAACGCTAAGACTTGGTTCCACAAGTCTTGGTGTTATCCGATTTTCAATGTTATCCGATGCATGTTAAAATCCTATGGGATGGATCGGATAACATTAAAGCTCCATAGAGATACATTGTAACTGCACAGGCTTTAGCGGTTGTTATCCGATACATCCCATAGGACCTTAATGTTATTCGATCCAATTCTCCTCCCCAGATTACGTAACGTTATGCAATTTTAGCATTATCCGAGGTAAACGTTATCCGAGGTATTACTGTATCCTAATTTTGGCATACTTGTAAAGAAGGGAGGAGGCACAAGTGGCCTTTGGGTTGCCAACCCAGCTGAAGATGATCCATCATGTAGCTGTCAGCACGAAACTTTACTGACAAAGGCTTCTAGGAATACCTTGTGTTTTCCTTTGTTTTATACTTAATGTCTAGAGAAGCTTGCCGCTTCAGCGGCTCAGTCCCAAATGGAGACTGCTTGGTTTGTGACAGGATAATGCAGGGAAGGAGGGTAGTATTTGAGTTCATCAAGGTACGAAGCTATCTAGCATTTCTTTTTGACTGTTGATAGTTAAACACAGTATGAGAATCTCAAATACAGTAGGACATAAGTGGAGATACACTATGTCACCAGTGCTGTGACAGCAGATGTGTGGTAAATGTGGTGCAAGTGATGGCTACTTTCACTGTTTGAACTAATATAGAAACAAGACCTTTGTTGGTATAGATTTAACCACTGCATTTGTTTGTGTGTTACACTTTTTTTGAATTACTCAAAGTTTCCATTGTGGCTTTTCTGTGATGACTATGTTTATAACAGACAGGGAAACTCCCCCTCTGGAGAAAAGCTGGAAATTCTCCATTTTTTCATGCTTTTCTTTTTGTAGTGTTAAGCTGTAGTTTTCACTTTGCTTGTTCCCCTGACTCTAATTTTCTCTCTCAAGCAATAAATAAATGTGCATTTTCTCTGTCCATAGACTGGACATTTTTGAACGGAGGAAGTAAAAAAAGGAAGTGATGCACACCATGTGGCTATTTTTGTATTTCATGTGCATCTAATTCCCTTGTAAAACTTACGTAGAGAAAATGAGTCCATGTCCAAAAATCTTATTTGTAGATATGAAGGCTTGTGTGCTAGTTCGGCAGTGTAGCTGTAATTTGAATATCATAGTAGAAATTTGTGCCAATGTTTATGTGACCACTGAGGGACCATTACGGGAGATTCATGTGGGCAGAAGTGGTATCCAAATTTGAATAGTCCTAAACTACTTAAGGATTCAGACTTTTAATTTTTGTTCAGCCCAGAAACAACCTGTTGTATGATGGAGAAGTAGCAGTATTCAGAGCTGTATTCTGTGTATGACACATTGCTCTACTATTCTGAAAGTTGTACTGTATTTGGCTTGTTGAAGCTTCCATGCCGTACCCTTAAGGCAACTGGGCGTGGCAAATATAGTGGCCAAAATCCTGTTGCCTAGTATATTAAATGGCACTGATTAGACTCATTTAATCAATGGGGATGTAGTAGATCAACTCTTTTGTAAGTTCCAGGGATCCTCCATAAGTTCTCTGAATACTAATGTATGTTGCAGTAAAAGTAGGCCCATTTGAATAAGTGGAATTTATAGAGATATTTATTCATCAAATCCCTATGGATTCAAAGGATCTGCTCTCAGTTTACTACACTAAGCAACAGGATTTTGGCCATGGAAGAAATGGCCTAGTAGGGATACAGTATTACTGAAAGATAAACAATTTGCACATGCAAGGAATATAAGATAGTAGGTAAGAAATCTATTTAATAATGCTGCTGTTACTACTAACAACAACAATATTTCCATTCAAACAGAATGCATTCTGTTGTTATTGAGCTGCCTCTATGAGTACTCTGAGGCTTGATGAGGAAGAAAAAGAGAGGTGTTGAGAGAGATTGGTTTAAGTATGATTGTAGTATTGATTATATCTCAGAGAAATCTGATGGAAAAGAGAGCTGGCTATCTTCTAGAGAACAGGGGTCAGCAAACCTGGCTGTCCAGGTGTTCTTTGACTTCACTTCCCAGAAGCCCAAGTTAATACACCTTCTGATCAGGGCTTCTGGGAATTGAAATCCAAGAACATTTGGAGAGCCAGGTTTGCAGACCCCTGTTTTAGAGAATCTAGAGGTAAATGACCTTGTACAATTTGTTAGTTAGCTTGTTTTTTTTAATAAGAATTTATATTAGACAAGTGGGAGACTGAATGGCCTTTCGAATTATTGGTAGAAACCAAGTACACTAGTACCCCGGATAACGTTATGACTTGGTTCAACAAGTCATGTCGTTATCCGGTTTTTAGCGTTGTCCGGGGTATACACAGAACAACGCTAAAAAACATCGGGCGCGTTTGACAGGCGCGCGCTTGCACAGTGTTTGGAAAGGGTATGGGGGCCGTACCATTTCTAAACATCGGGCGGGCTGGCGCACGCGTGTCAAATGCGGTTTGGGGAGGATACGGAGATTTTCTCCGTATCCTCCCCAAGCCGCGTTTGACAGGCGCGCGCCTGCACGGTGTTTGGAAAGGGTACGGAGGATCTTCCCCGTACCCTTTCCAAACAGCGGGCGCGCGCGCGTGTCAGATGGGGTTTGGGGAGGATACGGGGAAGATCTCCGTAGCCTCCCCAGCACCCGTCTGACACGCGCGCGCCCACACGGTGTTTGGAAAGGGTACGGGGGAACTTCCCCGTACCCTTTCCAAACACCGTGCGGGCGCGCGGGCGTGTGTCAGATGGGGTTTGGGGAGGATATGGGGAAGATTTCCGTAGCCTCCCCAGCCCCCTTCTGACACGCGCGCGCCCACACGGTGTTTGGAAAGGGTATGGGGGAACTTCCCCGTACCCTTTCCAAATATTTTGCGGGCAGGCGTGGGGGGGGGGGTTTGGATTGGGTAGATGTTCTACCCAATCCAACCCCCCCACACGATTGTACCGGATAACGCTAAAAATCATGTTTTATCTGATACAAGATTTTTCCAAAAATCTTGTATCGTTATGCGGTTTTAGCGCTATCCGGTACAATCGTTATCCGGGGTATTACTGTACAGTAAAACACCAGATAACGATTGGATTGGATAATGCTAAAATCGCATAACGTTAAGTAATCTGGGGAGGAGAATTGGATCGAATAATGTTAAGGTCCTATGGGATGGATCGGATAACAACCGCTAAAGCCTGTGCAGTTACAATGTATCTATGGAGCTTTAATATTATCCGATCCATCCCATAGGATTTTTACATGGATCGGATAACACTAAAAATCGGATAACACCAAGACTTGTGGAACCAAGTTTTAGCATTATCTGAGGTTTTACTGTACAGTACTGTACTTTATTTTGCCCTCTGTTGCATAAGTTGAGGGATTCTGCAGCATTTGTTGGTGTTAATTTATACGTTATAGCAGTTGAGATAGAAGTGTTCAGAAACTCCATTAGATTGTCTTAGAAGTTTAGTATGTTTTCCTTTATAGTTGTTGACAAATTTAAATCAGAGTGTTCTGTAGCATCTTTTCCTCTTTCTGATTAAATTGTCATAGAGTGTGTTAAATTTCTTTGATATACAGTAAAACTAATATTGGCTAGGAAGTATTGGATTATTATGTAATAGAGGAAACAACTAGATATGTGACAGTCTGCAGATTTCTTTGTTTTTGAAGCATTGTATTTGTGCTGATAAGACACTTTCCTTTCTGTCAGTCAGATAATTGATTTTTCTTGCTCCCCTAGAGCTAAAAGGAGGAAGCATACAAACCTGATAAAGAGAAACAGCAAAAAGCTTGTTTCCTTTTTTATATACCTAAAACAAATGTGCCCAGATAAGCCCAAAGAGAAAATCTATGGCAGTTTGATAAAACAGGACAAATTCAAATCTCCCACGTTCTACCAATTTTGGTTGGGATGGCTTTAATTGTATTTTTGTCTTTATTTGCATGCTTGCGCGGGGGGGGGGGGCTGTCTATGGGTTGTCTCTGAGTGTGGGCTTTGTCAGAGTTACAAGGTGCCAGTGGACTGTGCGATTACCTGCATAGATGATGATTTCTCTTTCTCCTGTGCTGTTGCTTGCTTTTTGAGTAGATTGATTCTCTGTTGCCTTGCGCCTACTTTTTTGGGCTAGTTTTTACAGGTTTTTTCCTCAGGCTTTTTAGGACTTGTGCAGAAAACACAAATAGGGAAATATGAAATGGAATCACCTGAAAGAGGCAGTCTATTTTATATAGAACAAAAAAGACCACTGCACCGAAACCATGAAAATGAAGAGGAACCCCACCTCCCACCCCAACATGAAACAAATGCACAAATAAACCCCACTGTGCATATCCCTAAACATCATTGTTTTTGCTTTTCCAAAGGACTGATGCTTCAACTCTGTGAGATTGTGCTTTTTCTTTAGAAGTGGATGAGTGGGATTAAATTGAGGTTTGTCCCAAATGTGAAAAAATGTTGTAAATATCAGTGCTTGGAAGACTTACATTTTTGAACTACAATTCCTAGGATGCTGGGAATTTTAGGCAAATATGCATATTATGTTTTGTTGAACTATCTTAATCCGAGAAAACAATCTGATGGATAATCCCCCCCTTGCCATTCTTTAGAACAGTGTTTCCCAACTTTTGGTTTTTTGGACTTTAATTCCCAGAAGCCTAAGTCAATTCCCCAAAGCACTGATCAGCCAGTGTACTGATTTAGGATTCTGGGAAATGAAGTTCCCCTGTGAGGCGTGGGAACCACTGCTTTAGAAGTAATGGAGGGAGTTTAAGCAGCGCCATAACTAATATATTTTGGCCCCTTGAGCTTTGCTGCTCTGTTGGTTAAGGTAGCATAACATGAAATTGATGTATGGGGGTGAATAGCAAGGAGGACCTGGGTTTGAGCATTCGGTGACCATTTTGATTCTGTTCTGGGCTTGCATGTTTTGTGTTTCCTTCTGCTGAGAGAGCAGTAGCAGCATGTATTATGTGTGCTCAGGGCAGGCGGTTTATGTCTTTTCAGCACCAGATTTTGTACACTTTAGATTTTGCTTCCCAAGGTTGTAGGTCCAATTGCGTTGTCTCCAATATGACTCTGGTTTTGACTACTGATCTTTGAAGTTGAAATGGTATTCTGACCATGTGTAGCAAATTCCATTGTAAATCCCAAAAGTCCTCAAGACAGTTATTATATAATAATAATAATATTTGTGCTTTCATTTTCTTTTTTTTAAATTTGGATACAAGGAAGTATCACCAAGAATTGTGCATCATTTACCAAGCTGGTAAAATGAGAGCCCAGAGAGTGTTTTGTAAGTGTAATGGCTAGGAGTTCTCAACCTTTTTTAAGCCGGGTGATGCTCCCTCAGACAGCTTCAGGGGCCAGATGGTCATTATGCCCTTCCTCCACCACATGGCACTTCCTGATGTGGTAGAGGCAGGCCCCCCCACATGAAATTGTGTTGCCACAGGTTGAGAATCTCTGCTATAAACAGATCTGGGGAATTAAAATCAGCATTCTGCTGTTGAGGAAATAATAATGAATTTTTAAAAAAATATATATTGAGACAGGCTTTTTAGAAATTAGTCATTGCTTCTAATTTGGTGTGGAGTGCAAAGGCTACAGGAAAGCAAGAAATTCTGTTGTACAGAACGATAGGAAGCTAGAAATTCTGTTGCTAGGTGACATTCAAAGAGCTACAGCAAATTATCCATTATGCATGGATAATACTAATGACGGTGATATAATTCTTTTTCCTCCCTGTCTAGGCCACATGTAAAAGTGCCAAAATGAAGCCACCTTTTGTAAATTCATTCTACAGTTCCTTTCGCCTGACCTAGTATGAAAACAATAATCTGGCACAACAAAGTTGCTATTGCCCCTGGTGCGTCCTATTGTGGTTCAAAAAGACCACAATCTTCAAGGAGGCTCTTTCTGAGTACCCCACCATAGACAATAGTCCTGCATTTTGAGTTTAGTGTGACAGCTTATTTGCCATTCCGGAGTTCAGCAGCGAGATTGAAAAAGAAAGAAAATGAAGCAAATAAATGGTTCCCTTGCATGACTGTAGCAAGCCTCCTCACATCTGGGTTGGATGCAAAGTTGTGTATCAGTACCAAAGCATTTAGTACAGGGTCTGTGATAGCCCTTTCACTTGTTGCATGAGGCAGGATCCTTGCATTTGTTTTTGACGCCTTGGCCATTAAGATACAAGTTTTCTCCCTCATCTTAGTTTGATGAACAGAATATGAATACAGTAATACCTTGCATAATGTTTCCATCAGATAACGCTAAAACCGCATAACGTTAAGTAATCTGGGGAGGGAATTGCATCACATAACGTTAAAAACCTTTGGGATGCATCGGATAACGTTCTTTAAAACCTGTGCCGGTTGCAGTGTATCTCTATGGAGTTTTAGCGTTATTCGATGCATCCCATAGGATTTTAACGTTATCCGATGCATGCATCGGATAAGATTAACAATCGGATAACACTAAGACTTTTGGAACCAAGTTTTAGCGTTATCCAAGGTTTTAGTGTATTCCTGAATATCTCCAGCCTGTGGTGATTTGCAAACGAATGCTCCTCAGGATGTGGTAACCCTTGTTATCTCACTTCCTCCTTATCAGCATGAAAGACATACTGTGTTAAAAAATTATGTCAAATATCAGCAAAGGAATTGGGCCAGAATATTTTGTTTTCTACACATTACATGGCAACTAGTGGTTTGTGTGTCTGTTCTCAAAGCAAACCACTGTGTAACTCTGCATATTATGCACATTACCAGATTTTTATAGTCTGCTGTTTATGTTAATAGTTTTTTTAATCTCTTTTTTTAAAAAAGCAGGATCAGAATGGCTGCTCAAGTTACCCTGGAGGACGCTTTGTCCAATGTAGATCTCTTAGAAGAATTACCACTACCAGATCAACAACCATGTATCGAACCTCCTCCATCCTCCTTGCTTTATCAGGTATGTAATCTGTAAAAGGGGACTGCAGTGGCTTAGTAGTTAAGACGCTGAACTTCACAACTGGAAGGTCGGCAGTTCGGGACCTGAGAGCTGGACAATGGAGTAAGCTTCCATCTCTGTTCTAGCTCCTGGCAACCTAGCAGTTCTAAAGCAAGAAATTGCAAATAGATAAATAGGTACCACTTCGGCAGGAAGGTAAGCTGCATTCCGTGCACTCCAGTGTCTAGTCATGTCTGCCACATGTCCATGGAAACGTCGGCAGATGCAGACAGCGCTGGATTTTGGGTAAAAACAGAGATTTATTTATTTATTTATTTTTATTCAGATTTATATTGCCGCCCACTCGCCGAGGCGAGATGAGCACTGAACCCTAGAGTCAGACACGACTGGCTTTTAAGCAAGGACAACCTTTACCTAATCTGTAAAAGAACCTGACTGGGCCACTTATTTAGTAGGATAGCCAGTTGCAGAGCCAGATGTTGAGATTTCAGTTCCTCACTATGCCTTCCAAGAAAAGAACCAGTATGTGGTTTTGGGCAAAGCTACATGGGTCCCAGAGTGCCCCCCTAGAAGGGAACAGTAAACCATTACTATTGTGTAATAAGATACCCCAGAAAAGAGTTGCCATAAGTCAGAATCAACTTGCCTATTTGCATTTCTGTTCTGTATGTATGTGTGCATGTGTGAGGAAGAAAACAAATCTGTTTAATACTTAAAGGAGTTCTAAGAGTTACCATGGTTTAAATTACTTTCTGGCCATAACTTTTAATCTCTTTCCTTTTTCTTACAGCCAAACTTCAACACCAATTTCGAAGACAGGAATGCATTTGTCACAGGCATTGCAAGATACATTGAACAAGCAACTGTTCATTCCAGTATGGTAAATGATTTTTTATTATGATGATTTCTTTTTTTTTTCATAGTAGAAGCAATGTTTGCTTGCTTTTATTACTGTTTATGTGAGGAGGTGGAATTTTTCCATGTGCCAAAATAATTGTCACTATTGGATTCATTCTTGAGAGAGGAATGGGAGCTGAAATGTCTTGATATTTGTGCTTGTTTCAGCTAGAAAAATTCACTTCTGGTACCAGATAAAATTATCCAATTTGTTCTCCATAGCTACATTTCACGTAGTATGTGAAAAATGTTTTGTTTAGGAATGAAACATTAATCAAGGTAAGTCAGTTGGCATTCTGCCATAAGGCTTAGAATTGCATCCCTTTTGAACTAGCGAATCTGTGATTTCTGAATCTTTTTACTATTACCAATAGTAAATATTTTTAGTATTGTTTGTTTGAATGCCAACTTTTGTTTGTATTGTAGAATGAAATGTTGGAAGAAGGCCAAGAGTATGCTATTATGTTATACACGTGGAGGAGCTGCTCAAGAGCCATCCCTCAGGTAAAAACAACTAACAACAAATCAAGACATTCAACTGTATAAATCAGGGGTTTTTGCATTGCTAAACAAGGGGAGACCCAAGCCAATCCTGCATTCGTTTCACCTTGCACCATCTTGTAGAAAGGGTTCCCAACCTTTTCACGCTGCGAGCCTGACCACACACCCCGGTCAGCAGAGTGGGCTGGACCCCACCCCCTGGAAGTGGCAGCTGGCGGATTTACGGCTGTTGTAAATGCTCCCACTTCTGCATTTACAACAGCCTTGGGCACGTTTTACGGCTGACGTAAATGCACCTGCTTCCACTTCCAGGTGCGGTAGAGGCAGTGATGGGCCGAATGGAATGACATCACGTGGGGTATATTTGCCACAAACATAACAAAAATTGTCCGGTTTATTAACACAGCTGTGCCTACTCATCTTTAGCTCAAAACAGACTCACTGTAGCCTAGCTGTACTATCCAATAAGATGGTTTTGCATTAGAGACAAGCCCTTGGTCCATTTCGCTTTATATATCTATTTCTGATGTCAGCTCACTGACTTGCCCAGACATGGCCGGCCACTGCTGGAACATGCATGCCACATGGGGACGTGATTCAGCTGAGGTGGCAGCAGGCATAGTGGTAGCTGCAACTGTTATAATGTTCCCATATAAAAATACATGTAAAAACCCCATGTTAAAAAAATACCCTTTGAACAGCTACAGCATGCCTATAACTTAAAATCTGTATGTGATAGGCAAATTCTGAGTACAGATTTGGAATTAGCACAGTCGATATCATGTAAATCACATGTGTTATTCCCAGTAGCAAAATCATTGTTGTGCAGTGTGATTGAATGTCCGTCTCCTTTCCCCTTTTTAGGTGAAATGTAATGAACAACCAAACAGAGTGGAAATTTATGAAAAAACAGTGGAAGTTCTAGAGCCAGAGGTCACAAAGCTGATGAATTTTATGTATTTTCAGGTACGTAGATACCAGTTACTGACACAATCATTTTCTGTCCTGTTTGTTCTTCACGCCTCTCCTTCTCCAGAATAATTCTAGCTTCTTTTAGTTGTTCTACAGTTGTTAACATTTAGTGGGCAAGTTGCATCAAGAATTTTGTATAACCCAAATTTTACCATATCTTGAAATTAAATGGAGTCTAGCTTGAGCTGTGAGTTTTTTAAAATACCATGTTTCATTTTTTCAACAGAGAAATGCAATCGAAAGATTCTGTGGAGAGGTGAAACGTTTGTGCCATGCAGAGAGGCGCAAAGACTTTGTCTCTGAAGCTTATTTGATCACTCTTGGGAAGTTTATCAACATGTTTGCTGTTTTAGATGAGCTGAAAAATATGAAGTGCAGCGTGAAGAATGACCATTCAGCCTATAAGCGGTAAGATAGTTTGATAGCAGAGATACAGAATTTGGACATTTACTTTTTGGAAGTGATCAATTCTTCCTAGTGTATTAGGGAAGCCATCTCCTGCGACACATATGAGTCACTTCATGGCAAGCAGGGATCCACCTTAAACAAATTCACACCATTGGGATTTTTCCTGCTTGCCTTGGAGAGTGGAGAGCGTTTAGAGCCAGCCAGCCTCCAAGACCAGGCCTCCCCGGTGCCCTGGGGCAGGAACAACATATACTCGGATCGAGTTGCAGCTGACGATGACTTTAGGGAAGCAATTTTTTTGTTACTAACTTATAGTGCCAAAAAGAGAGAGAGGTGTTAGATTAAGCTTTTTGCTCCCCTTCATTGGAAAAATGTTTAGGGAAGAAAAGAGAATGGCAAACATTCCCCTGAAAAGGCCTCTAAATGTGCCTGACACTGTTCATTAAAAGTAATTTAGAAGAGACTAGAGAGAATGCTGCTTGTTGTGTTTTGCTCTCAAGAGAGTAGCAACGTGGTTCCTAATTGCTACGTTGCATTTTAAATTGAAGTTCTCATTACACAAAAGTAATTGAAGATAATCATTACATTCCAAGGTCTGGGGAGGTGGGTAGAGTTGGTGTATTTCACAATGCTTTTCAGGCTAGATTGTACTAACTACTAGCTTAGCAGGATTTGCCTCAAAATCACTGTTCTAGCATTCCTTTTCTTGCACCACTCTTTTTCTTGTTCTTAACTGTTTGTGATCACTAAATTATGGTAACCCTGTGTGGTTTATGGATGTCAGACCTGTTGGATTAGGACGGCTTCATGATGCTTCCAGAGTGATAAGCACCTTCCCTCGTTCCTGTGAGCTATTTGCTTTGAAACATTCTGGCTGCTAGGATGCACATACAGTGTTGTACTGCTAAGCAGTAGCTGTGCTAATTCTTCCATTTTCATTAATACACACCAGATTTGTTTTTTTACCCATAATTTTATCTGTGTTAGTTTATTGTTTACATTTAATTTTATAATGTTGTAAAAAAATATAATTGTATTGTACACCCCCTAAAGTGGGAGACTATCCCGGAAGGATGGATAAATCGAAAGAACAAAATAATGTTTTGTGTAATGATATTAGAGCTGCAATGTCCCATGTAGCTGTCAGTGGATTTCTTTCCTTCTTCCGTGAATGCCAAAACGAACCTACCTTTTGATGAATTCATTCCATAGTTCCTGACCTGGGCAACAGCACAAGGTGGCCATTGCCCAGGACACACCCAATTGTGGTTCAAAAATACCATAATCTTTGAGAAGGCTCTTTCTGTGTACTCAGATTTATTTCCTAAAATATTTGTTTTTGTAAAACCTTTTGTTTGATATAGGCACTCTCCACCAGGACTTCCAGACTGAGGTTTTGCAGCATTTCACTCTTGTGAAGAAAGAGCATGTTGTTTCCTCTTTGGTTTCACATTTCCCATAATATTAGAGTGACATAACCACAAGATGGCACTAGTTGCATGGTAAATTCACACACAATGGCTGAGATCCTATTGCTTAGTGTAGTAAGTTACAGGAGAGTAGGCCATTGAATCAATGGCTAGTCAACTCCTTGAGTTCCATTGATTCATTGGTCATACTCTAGTGCCAGTTCCTATGCCAAGCAACAGCATTTCATCTTATATTTCAGGTATACCTATATATATTAACTATATGCTTTTACCCTACCCAAATATAAAAAGGCTTTTATTGTTCTCTGAGAATATCCTGACTGTAAGAGGAAGCAAGAAAGAAGAATTGCATAGTTTAGAAGTTGTTCAAGATTTGGAACTCTGCACGTAAAAGTGGGTCTTTTATCCCCCTCCACTCCCTGAAACAAGTCATTTAAGCAAGGATCTCTCAGTCTTGCAGGAGAGGGAAAGAGGTAGAAGCCTTTTGGGTTACTAGTTTTGAACTATCATTTTCCTTAAAGCTTGCATGAATGAAGATAATTGCAAAAGCACTTTGGTTTTGCATTGGAGAAGACATCAAATCAGCTGTATGGTCATCAGTATCAGGGTTCAACCCAATTTCACTGGTAGTACCTCTATGTTATACAATATCACTCTAGGTTTTTGTCTTGTTGATTGCCGCTGAATCTTGAAACTATGGGATATTGAGGGGAAGCTATCATTCTGATGTGAAGGTTTGAGCCCTGTTCAAATCAACAAAGCAAACACTTTAGATTTGTTATACTTGGGAAAGCTTGGAGTATTGTTTATGCCACAGATTAGACCAGGGGGGCTGAAACTTTTGGGGCTGTGGGCCGGTCACATGGTTCCTCCCACTGGAAGCGGAAGTAAAACGTGCCTAGCAATCTGTTTTGCAACAGGATGAGGTACATTTTTAAGCTGTCCTTGTCTCTGCTTAAACCAGGGGTGCCCAAACTAAGGCCCATGTGCCAGATCCTGCCCCTGACACCAATTCTTCTGGCCTACTCTGCCCTTACCACAGCAGGGGTGGTGAGGGCCAAATGAATTGGCATCAGGGGCTGGATTCGGCCCACGGGCTGTAGTTTGGACACTCCTGGATTAGACAATGTGTGAATTTGTATATTTCCAAATGTTGCACTTTGTGCAAAGCTTTCTCCTTAAACACAGCAGGACTGACCTTTAAGCAATTGTGTGTAGGACTGAGTTGTTAGGAGCCAGGGTGTGCTTATCACACAACACCTGTGGAATCCTGCCTGCCAGGAAAATGCCAGGTGGTTGATTAGGATGTTAATTATGATGAATAGCCTCATTAATCTCACATTGTTGCCTTTCAGAAAAGTCCCATTCTGTGTAGGGTTGACTTGTACAGAAGACAACCACCTAGTGTTTGAGTGCAAAATTGTTGCATTCAGAGGGAGTGATTGCTTTCCACCTCATGCATTAAGAGTAGTGGAGTTGGGGGGGGGGGGGAGACAGCGGGGGACAGAGTTTTCTGAAAGCTTAGTCTTTAGCTGGCAGCTGAACATGCGTTTAATGACTTCATGTGTTGCTGAAAACTTGGAATTTGCACTTGTGATCTATAGCAGCATCCAGTAAAGCTGTGAAAGAAGAGTATGAGAAGCCTTTGCTGCTGTTGGCTTCTCATACTCCTAAGGGTGAAATTTCCAGAACTGGTGTTTTTAATGTCATTTGTTTCATTGTTAAAGTATGCATATCCCTGTGTGTCTTTTCTTGCCCACTGTTCTTTTGTTTATGGCAGGAGTACTCAACCTTTTAAAGCCGGGTCACGCTCCCTCAGACAACTTTGGGGGCTGGACGGCCATTTTATCCTTTCGTAAAAACCTCAAAACCTGGCTGGCGCAATGGGTCTGGGGGGTGGCTGGGGAGATAGCCACTCCAGGCTGGCCCATTTGAATGGCATCCAGGCTCCTAGCTTTCAGTGTTTTAGTGTTTGTTTTAGTAATTCAAGGATGTGGCACTGGGGAGAATATTTCAAATTTTTTAAATTTTAACAATTTTAATATTTTAATGTCTTGTTACGTAGAGTTTTTACATGTGGTGTTTTTATGTGTGAAAGCCGCACTGAGTTGCCTTGGCAAGAGGATGATAGTAAAAATGTGATTAAATAAATAAATAAATAATGAAATTTGCCCTATCTCCACCACATGGCAATCAGTTTCAGTGGCGGTGAGGGGGGACATGTAATGGCGCCGGGGGCTGCATCCAACCCATTGGCCGCAGGTTGAGAATCCCTGGTGTATGGTTTACCATGGGGGCCAAAAGGCTGTGATGTTCTTTTTTTTTTAAAGATTTTATTAAGTTTACTTTTCAGTACACAAAAATGAAATAGAAACAGACAAAATAAAAACAAACATAAAAATATAAGTACACATATATAAAGAAAGAAAGAAAAAGAATCACCCTGTGTTATTTACAATATCCGGAGAGATTACATTTTATCCATATTCATTTGTTTTTCCAAAAACTTAGTTGATCTGGTTCTGGTTGTATCCCTTTACCCTTATATAATGAATGTTCTATCAGGGGCTGCCATATCTTCCAAAATCTATTCTCACGAATTGTACCTTTCCTAACCATCACCTCCCCTGTCAATTTATCGTTCAACGCTAATTCCCATATTTCTCTATACCAATCTTCCATGTTTAGTTGAACGTTCTTCTTCCAATTTCTCGCAATAACTTGCCTTGCTGATGACAACATTACTGATATTAATTCTTTCTTATCATTATTCACATTGATTTTTTCCACATTCGTTAATAATACAGTATCTGGCCCCAGTTCTAGCCGCATTCCAATAATATTTTCTATTTCTTTTTCTATTTTTATCCAAATGGCATTAACCACCTTACATGACCACCACATATGCTCGTATGTGCCCAGTGCTTGATTGCACCTCCAACATTTATTACTCTTTTTTCCATCCATCTGGTGCAACTTTACCGGGGTCAGATACCATTTCCATAACAGTTTGTAATTGTGCTCCTTTACTCTTATTGACATATTTTTCATAATTCTTTTTCTCCATTTTTTTCTCCATTCTTGATTTGAAATTTCCACGTTCAGTTCCTCTTCCCATTTGTTTTTAAGTAATTCCTGGGCTCTAACCCCTTTACTTAATATTTTATATATTTTACTAACCAATCCTTTAATTGTTATTTCTCCTTTTCTTAATTTAAATATTATTTCCTCCAATTCTGTTTTCGGCCGTTCTAGAGATTTTTCTTGCATATATTTTTTATTCCACTTCTCTACCGCAATACGTTGAAGCCAATTTAATCCCAACAGTGTAAACACTTGTTCCTTTTTTGTCTTGTCTTTACATTTCTGTATCCAATCCTTAACTAATATTATTCCATTTTCCTCTAAAATATCTAATTTTGTGTCAATCTTTATGGGAAAATTTTTGATATCTTGAAGTTCGATGATGGGGGAGATATCCGGTATTAATTCTTGTTTTAATTTTTTCCACTCTTACAACAATGTTCTTAACATTTTGTTTTTAATTCCTTTTATATTAAGTCCTCTATCTAGGAACAACGAATTTCCAAATTGTCTTATTTCCTTTAACTCTATATTTTGCCATATTGTCTCTTCCCTCATGAGGATCTTGGCCACATTCTTTGTCTGAAATGCTCTATAGCAGGGGTGGCCAACTGTAGATCTCCAGATGTTCTTGGACTTCAATTCCCAGAAGCCCTGATCAGCAGGAGTGCTGACTTGGGCTTCTGGGAATTGAAGCCCAAGAACAGCTGGAGATCTACAGTTGGCCACCCCTGCTCTATAGTAATTCTTGAGGTTTGGTAATCCTAAACCCCCCTCTTGCTGTGGCACATACCATAAAGGCTGTGATGTTCTACCCTATTCCATTTTGTTTACATGTACAGTAATACCTCGGATAACGTTTACCTTGGATAACACTAAAATCTCATAACGTTAAGCAATCTGGGGAGGAGAATTGGATCGAATAACGTTAAGGTCCTATGGGATGGATCGGATAACAACCGCTAAAGCCTGTGCGGTTACAATGTATCTCTATGGAGCTTTAACACTATCCGATCCATCTCATAGGATTTTAACATGCATCGGATAACACTAAAAATCGGATAACACCAAGACTTGTGGAACCAAGTTTTAGCATTATCTGAAGCATTACTGTATGTTTGTATGTATGGAAATTGTGGAAGGGTGTATTAGGACACTTCCCTGTCCTGTGTCCTCTAGATGTACTAGCCTACAACACTTGTCCTTCATAGCTAAGTGTGGTTTCCTGGATAAGAGTACAGTGTCACCTCGCTTAAAGAGCATAATGTCTCCCACGAGATTGCTCTTTAAGCGAAACACCACTGTAAGTGACCGATTGTGACTTCTGGTGGGGAAGGGATTGCGAACCCCAATTTAGTTGTTAAGCAAGTTTTTGGTTGGTTTTAGTTGTCAAGCGAGGCAACCATTCAGAGAAAATGCTGCTCTTTAAGCGAGTTAGTCTCTAAACGAGGCACTGTTTATGCGAGGTTTTACTGTAATGAGAATTGTAGTACAAAGCAGGGCTGGTCGGTTCAGGAAAACTGTGGATTGCTTTTTGCAGAACTTAACATTATCTATTTCTTCTTTTTTTGAAAGGGCTGCCCAGTTTTTGCGTAAAATGGCTGACCCTCAGTCTATCCAGGAGTCCCAGAACCTGTCTATGTTTCTTGCCAATCACAACAAGATTACACAAGTATGTTTTTGATGCATTGTATACATTGTTCATTAATTTTTAAAAACAGTATAACAAAAAAAGGGGGGGCTTTCTATAGTTGCATATTGAACATTATGTGAATGCTAAAATAATTGTTCTTACTTTTTGCCATATTTAACATTTTAATTGATCTTTGTTCTAGACTTTACAGCAACAACTTGAGGTTATTCCTGGCTACGAAGAGCTGCTTGCAGACATTGTGAATTTATGCATAGACTACTATGAAAACAAAATGTATCTAACACCAAATGAGAAGCATATGCTCCTGAAAGTAAGAAATACTTTCTTGTTACAGAACATGTGAACACAAGAGGAATTTTTTTTTGGAATAATTATTGGCACAAATTATCTTGGAATGTTAAGCTTTCCTCGCAAAATAACACATACTAATTGGCATTTACAGATTCCCTTTTATTTGCACAGCTTTTCCTCATGGCCTGCCATGATCGTGGGTGGCCGAGAAGTAATTTTTATGAGGACAAAGGAGAAAAGGCCAAAATGGTGTTCATACAATTTTGTGTTACAATGCTGTAGTAGGTTATAGAGATGCAGAAGCAAAGCTACCATTTGCAATGCTGAGTGGAAATAAATTGTTCAACATCCATTCATCGCATTGGATTTTACCTAAATGAGTGTAGTAATTCTACAATGTTGAATAGAGCAGCCACACGTCTCCTTAGAAATAAAGATTATAGGTTGCACAAAGTTCCAGGCCTTTAAGTGTTTTTGTCCAGTAGTGGCTCAGATGCTTGCAGCTTTCTTGGTGGACATTTTCAGGCTAAGGAACTACTTTCTTCTGCTGGCAGGCAAACTCCAATTTTATATTCAAACACACCTTTGTCATCAAAGCTGAACTTACTTCCTGTAGGGGATGCTTGTTCTTTATGGCTGAATTCTGAACTGTGTTAATTAAGTAACTAGAAGCAAGGCAATCCATCACTGTGTTTTCAGGACCATGCAGTTATTTTTCTCAGTCTAACAAATACATATTCCCCCCCCCCCCAAAGGAACAGTACAAATTCCCAGTCCTCCCAATTGAGGAAGCAGAAGTCTGCTCTTCTGATTTAAGATTTAACCCGTTGGACAGGGAAGGGTCTTGTTTCCCTTTTCTTTGCCAGAAAGGAATATCTTCACAAAGAGTTTTGTAATATACAACTGGTGCCAGAATTTGCTCCCTGTCCCTTTTCTTTCTATGCCATGTCATTTGAAATTTAAACCGAAAGAGTAGAAATTTCCTTATTATTGGGCTCTGAAGGGACTGCCGTGGCTCAAGTGGTTAAAACTCTGAACTTGACGACTGGACGGTCGGCAGGTCAGCAGTTCAAGACCCGTGTTCTGCATGACGGAGTGAGTTCCCATCTCTGTCCCAGCTCCTGCCAACCTAGCAGTTCGAAAGCAAGAAATTGCAAGTAGATAAATAGGTACCACTTTGGTGGGAAGGTAACAGTGTTCCTTGCACTCCGGTGTCTAGTCATGCCTGCCACATGTCCATGGAAACATCTGCAGACACAGACAGTGCTGGCTCTTTGGCTATAAATGGAGATGAGCACCGAAACCCTAGAGTCGAATACAACTGACTTCCGAACAAGGGTGACTTTTACCTTTACAAATTCACACAATACTGCATGTACAAAAGAATATCTAGTAAGGAGCCAGTATAAAGATAATTGAAGTTGCCCTCTTTTGGTCAAAAATAGTTTAATCATTTTAACATTTTAATTTGTTTGAATTTTATCTGTATCTCACATACATACATAATTTTAAATTGTGTAATGTGCTGATACTGATAACAAAAAGAAGTACATACATAGGTAAGTAAATAAGTAAATCTGACTTGCTAACTGTGGTTTGTTATTTGGTCTTTTTTTTAGGTAATGGGATTTGGCTTGTATCTCATGGATGGAAGTGTCAGTAACATTTATAAGTTGGATGCCAAGAAGAGAATAAATCTAACCAAAATTGACAAGTTTTTTAAGGTAAGCCAAGAAGACTATATTTCTTTTTAAATGAGTAGTTTGGCATGTTAGTGTAGACCTTAAATGTTTTAGGAGACCGCATTAAACTTTTAGTTGGATCTTCAGTTTTTACAGTTTCAGCTGTGGGCAGAAAATGGGGAATGATCCATAATTTTGGGTAATTGACATAAAATGATTCAGGATATCTTGGGTGAATAGGCATCTACAACTTTCCCAGTTTTATTTTCCCCCCTTAAGCTAAGGCTATGGACTGCACGCACCTTCTAAAATTACTATATTGTAGTTCCCATCAAGGGACTGCAATGGATTAGTGGTTAAGACACTGAATTTGACGACTGGAAGGTCAGCAGTTTGAAGCCTGAGTACTGCACAATGGAGTGAGGTTCCATCTCTGTCCCAGCTCCTGCTAACCTAGCAGTTCAAAAATGAGAAATTGCATATAGATAAATAGATATCACTTTGGTTGGAAGGTAAACAGCATTCTGTGTATTCCGGTGTCTAGTCATGTCTGCCACATGCTCATGGAAATGTCTGCAGACACAGACAGCACTGGCTCTTTGGCTGTAAACAGAGATTAGTAATCACTGAACCCTAGAGTCAGATAATGACTGGCTTTCAGATACAACTGGCATTCAAGCAAGGGCGACCTTGACTTTGGCCTAGTTCCCATCATCAGTTACCAGTAGCTGACTTGGCTCAAGACTGATGACATGCAATTCAGCAACATTAAAAGGCTGACATATTCTTTTGAACTTGCCATTGCACTAAACTCTTCTTATTTACAGCATTACATGTAGTCAACTGAAGATTATGCAGTCCGCCTTCTTAGCAAAATTTCATGCTGCTATTTTAAAAAGTAACCCCCTGCCTAGTTTCATGTAGATTTAATATCTTGCACTTGAAGTTGAGTTAGGCCTTGCGAAGCTTTCATCCACAGGTCAAAATGTGATTATCTTATGTATTTGCTCATGGATGAACTCTAAACAAAGCTGGAGGGAGAGGTGTGGAAGGCATGTGAGACTTCACTCAATTTGTTTTTTCTTCCTCAAAACAGCAGCTTCAAGTAGTTCCATTATTTGGCGATATGCAGATTGAACTGGCAAGATATATTAAGACTAGCGCTCACTATGAAGAAAATAAATCTAGGTAAGGATGGAAAAAAATAGAAAAACCTACTTTTACAGGGATAAAAAGCTGCCCTAAATTATTCTTACTTTTTCACTTAAATAAAAAGTTATTTAAAAAAACACACAGAAAGAACCTCATCGAAGATTGTGGTGTTTTTGAACCATTATCAGGCATACCCTGGTGATGGCCACCTTCTGTTGCTGGCTAATCTTTCTCACACTATGTCAGGTGAAAGGAACTGAAATGAACTCACCAAAAGGTGCCTTCATTTTGACCGTTTCACATCTGGCCTATGAATGTCGGATATTGTGCTTCTGTAGTCACAGTTCAGAATGCCAGGAGATGGCTCAATATTACTGCACAATATCATGCCCCGCAGTGCCAGTAGGAAGAAGAATACCAGATGTTACACAAGAAAAGGCAGCCTGGTCAGATTATATTTGGTATATCACAGGTTCCCCAACATTTGCTTGATTGAGATAATGCAAAATTGAAATAATCAACCATAAGCACTAGTAACTCTGTTCAGAAAGATTGCCTTCTGTTGGACTCCATTTTTAAAAGGAACAGCATCCAAGTTTATTTGGAAATAGGTTTTGTTGACTCACCGGATTGTTTGTTGCAAAAAATACACTTAGACTTGAAGTCTTAAATATTCTCCATATGGAACTACACTGTCTGGAAAATGCTTCCTAACTATCATTTAACTTACTTACCAGAGTAACAGTTAGAAAATTGCAATCTTATTATTATTTTATTTTGTTTCCCCTCTTACCATAGGTGGACATGTACATCTTCCAGCAGTAGCCCCCAGTACAACATTTGTGAACAGATGATCCAGATAAGAGATGACCACATGCGTTTTATTTCTGAACTGGCTCGTTATAGCAATAGTGAGGTATGTGGGTGAAGGCAGAGTGTCTTGTCATTGAATGAGGGCATATTATATTATGTAGACCAGTGTTTCCCAATCTTTGTTTTTTTTTGGACTTCAATTCCCAGAAGCCTAAGTCAGTTCCCCAAAGCACTGATCAACCAATGTACTGACTTAGGCTTCTGGGGATTGAAGTACACCAGTGTTCCATGGAACATAGTTTGGGAAACGCTGATGTAGAATATCATTTTTAGTAATGGCTGAAGTGGCTAAGACGCTGACTGGAAGACAGGAGGTCAGCAGTTCGATTCCCGAGTACTGCAGGACGGAATGAACTCCCGTTTTTGTCCCAGCTCCTGCCAACCTAGCAGTTCAAAAGCAAGAAATTGCAAGTAGATCAATAGGGACAACTTTGGTGGGTAGGTAAACAGCATTCCGTGCGCTCTGGTGTCTAGTCATGGCTGCCACATGACCATAGAAACATCTGCAGAAGTGGACAGTGCTGGCTCTTCGGCTTTGAAACAGATGAGCAGTGAAACCTAGAGTCGGATATGACTGGCTTTTGAACAAGGGAAACTTTTAACTTTACTAAACTTGAAAAAGATTCTTGTTTCTTGTACATTGTAATTGAGGTTTTCCTATTTGCCAAAAATGAGATGGCTAGATGGTATTGTAGACACAATGGTCAAAGAGTTGAGAGAGTTGAGGAGGATGGTGGAGGACAGAATTGCCTGGCAAACAGTGGTCCATGGGGTCGCAAAGGGTCAGAATCGACTGTGTGACTGAACAACAACAAAGTAGCATATTCGTAAGGCAAAGTTAAAATACTACCGTACTTAGAAATTTTTAGTTTGTACATTTCTGGCTTCTAACATACACCAGCAGTATTTTTATTTTTAATTAATTAATTAATTTATTAGATTTGTATCGCTGCCCTATTGTCGGGGCGACTCCGGGCGGGTTACAACAAATATTACAAACCCAACATAACCCAACATTTTTAGGGAAGTGATGGCTCTGTTTAAAACTAGCATGAGTTTGTTTATTTGTCGGAATGTTTATGTTGAAACTATGTATATCATCGATGAAATTTTAATGGGATTGCATTAGTAGATCCCCTGTTGGTCTTCTGCATCCAGCCTCAATCCTAATAAGGTGTAGTAAGAAAAGAAGCCTCTGTGTATGAACATTTTGTAGATTTCAAATTACAGGTCACCCCTGTATCTGCAGGTTCAGTTTCCACGGTTTCAGTTATCTAAAAATAAAGGTACTGTATTTAGACATTTAGAGCTAATCTGAATAATCTATTGTTGCTGATGGCTGTGGGAAGCTGTATTGTTGTGCTTGCTTGTCTGTCATTTTGCTTGAGCACACCCATCTCCCTTTGACCCCAGAATTTGGTGTATAAAACCATGCCTGTAAGTTTCACTCCTTGTCTGAAGAAGTGGACTTGATCCACGAAAGCTAACAATAAAATATAGCAGTTAGTCTTTAAAGTGCTACAGTGTTTTTATTTTGTTTTGTTTATTTTATTTTGTTTTCTGATATCCCTGTATTCAATTATTATTATTTTAATATAAATAAAAATATTTTTGTGCATTACCAGAGCTGGCCACTAGAGGCCAATGTCTGCAATGTAAAATGTATTTACTGTATTTATTCACATACCATGCCCTTTTGTGCATGCACTACTCAGGGCAGCTTACAATGCACACACACGCACACACACACACAATTTAAAAAATAATCCCATAATAGCCAATAAAAACATAAGAATCATAGCCAGATGGCATAAAAAATTCTTAAAATCATAATAGTATTCAAAGTAAAACACTATCAGCAACAGTAAAGTTTTTTTAAGTTAAATTTTTTTATAGTTCTCTAGTGGGATTTATGTAGTTTATGATGTAATTGTTGTATGCTGCCCAGAGTCGCTTGCCAAGTGGGCGGCAAGACAAATGTGACAAATAAATAAATAAGATTAGGTAATATCAATTAAAAAGAGTCTAGGGTCAGCATTGCACATAGGCCTTAAAAGGCTCACTGACACACGTAGATCTTATGAGATCTTAAGTGATTTATGGGATGTTAATAAAGTAGGGTCATTTCTAATCTCCACTGGCAATTCTTTCCAGAGGGTGGCAGCTACAGCAGAGAAAGCTCTCAATGTGGTTGTAGGGTTTTTGTTTGCCTCTCTAGGTATAACCACTTGGAGCTTACGGTATATGCTTGGGTGCTTCAGGTATAATACAGAGTTTGGTGTTATCCATGGTTTCAGGTATCTGTGGCAAGCCTTGAAAAGTATCCCCTGTGGATACGAGTGGTGACCTCTATTGTATAGGGTGGCCTGTAACTCCCTACCCATTATGTATCCAGTGTGTCTGTGTGCTTTCCCTCATTCTCATTGGACTGTTGGGCAGAGGAGTAGAGTGAACTCTGTGCTCGGGCTACTGCACACGTGCCCACAGAGAGGACAGGGAGGGACTTATGGACTACTCTGTACAGTTTCTCCTTTTACTCTCACTGAGGGTGTAGATCCGTGATGGCAAACCTTGGCACTCCAGATGTTCTTGGATTTCAATTCCCAGAATCCCAAGCCCCATGAATCCACATGAAGGGGTTTACTGCAATTCATCCAGCACACACCGACCTCGTCGCTCCTGGGTACAGGCGCGTTTTACATCCATTTCTGGGAGCGGCGTGGGCCAGATGAATCGCTGTTAACCCCTTCATGTGAATTTACGGGGGCTTGGGCTTCTGGGAATTGGAACTCCAAGAACATCTGGAGTGCCAAGGTTCGCCATCATGGGTGTTGGTCTTCCAGATCAGAACCAACCTGGCAAGTGGTACCACTGAGTGGGAGTTTTTGAAGGATATTGATATAAATGTTTGTTTATTGTTAGTTTCTTATTGCAATGGTGTGGACTCTGTTTAGAAGTGACCTTGTAAGCTGGCCTGAATGCAGGCATTGCTAAGTGGGAAAGTGATATGGAAAGAAATACATTTCCAGCGAGCAGTCTCACTGAAACACTGCTGGATCAGTGTGAGAATGCAGTAAAGGGAATTGGTTCCTACACATTTGTGATAACATGGAAATTGGGCCTGTGAACATTTTTATAAAATCTTAACAATCTGGAAAGTGCTTCTTTAGAAAGATAAATTAGCTCAGTGATGGCAAACCTTATAGAGACCAAGTGTCTGAACTCAACAGTCTGCCATCCGCGCCGCAGAGGGGCGGGGCGGGGCGAACTCTGTGATGGGGAGAAGGGAGGAAGCGCTCCCATTGGGCTGTTGGGCAGAGGGGTGGGGCAAACTGTGCTGGGGCAACATCGCATGTGCCCACAGAAAGGGCTGTGAGTGCCTCCTCTGGCACACGTGCTATAGGTTTGCCACCACTGATCTAGCTGGTGATGCTGATACTATGTATCTAAATACAGTACTAGATTTCATGGTGCACACTTTTGTTACAGGTGGTGACCGGTTCAGGCCGACAAGAAGCTCAGAAAACAGATGCCGAGTATCGAAAACTATTTGATCTTTCTCTGCAAGGGCTTCAGCTTCTGTCTCAGTGGAGTGCCCATGTTATGGAAGTGGTATGTGGGAGAATAATCATTGGGGATTACTAAAACAGGAAACTGTCTTGTGATCTTTTGTTTTGAAAATAAAACCTTAGGTCAGGGGTGCCCAAACTTTTCTGGCTGTGGGCCAGTCACATGGTTCAAGGAGCTGGTCACTATGATCCGGGGGCCGGATGCAGCCCCCGACGCCAATTCATCTGGCCCGCAAAGTCCTCATTGCTCCTGGAAGCGGAAGTAAAACGCACCCATATGGGCACGTTGTACTTCCCCTTCCAGGAGTGATGAGGGCTTCACGGGCCAGATGAATTGGCGTCAGGTGCCGCATCTGGGCCCCAGGCCATAGTTTGGGCATCCCTACCTTGATGGTATATGAATAACAAAGATCTGATGCTTTGCTTTTAGCCCTTTGTAAATGAACTAAGCATTGGAGGCTGAAAATTGAAGATTCATTTTTCTTTTTAGCCTTGAAGTTGTTAACCTAAAACTCTGGTGGCCAACCTTGGCACTCCAGCTGTTCTGGAACTTCAGTTACCATTCACCCAAGTCAATACACCTGCTGATCACAGCTTCTGGGAATTGAAGTCCAAGAACAGCTGGAGTGCCAAAGTTGGCCAACGAGGCTCTAGGGCCATGATGGCAAACCTTGGCATGCCAGGTGTTCTTGAACTTCAATGACCAGAAGCCCAAGTCAACACTCCTCCTGATCAGGGCTTTTGGGAATTGAAGTTCAAGAACAGCTGGAGTACCAAAATTCTCCATCACTGACCTAGAATATATGACTAAATGTCACATTTGTGGGCAGTTTTTAAGTAACTCATGTTGGCGTGAAATTTTTCTGTTTGGCCTCCTCATCTTAATAATATTCATGAAATTGAGTAGTAAGTCCTAACTACAGTATGTGATCAGGTGTATCATTGGAACATGTGGAGCAATTGATTCACCAAATCCCCACAGGCTGAAATTCTGTTGCTTACTATTGTAAAATTCTTTAGAGTAGGCCCATTGAATCAGTGGGGATTTTGTGAGTCACCTCCTTTGTATGTTCCTTTGATTCCAGTAGTCCTACTCTAGTTGGGACTTACAGTACTGAATCATAGAATAACTGAGTTGGAAGGGGCCTATGAAACCATGCAGAAATCCAAATCAGAGCGGCTCTGATAGAGAGTTGTCAAAAAAAGAAATCTTGAATATCTGTAGCATAAATTGTAACTAGGGTAAGCTCATTGGAATCAGTGGAATTTGTACTGAGTGCAGATGTCATCTAGCCCTTTTTAGATGTCATCTAGCCCTTTTTAATTCTATTTTGTTTTTAGATGTGCTAATTTTAGCTCTGTATGTTACTATATGCTGATGGCGCATCTGAGTCAAATACAGAAAAAAAGACTGGATTTTAGTCATTGCAAATCAAGACTATTCTCATACACTAATATTATCGTCAGCATGTAGAAACCGTTGAAAACTATTTCTGCTCCAGCAATCATGCTCATCTCCACACCAGAGTAACATTGTTTTATGTAATAAGGCAGTGTCTGTAGTAAGTAACCTTTGCGTATAGCAACTGGCAGATGTGTTATTTGGCAGCTGCAAGACATAAACAGGCATATTCACATATGATACTCTTCATGATGATCCAGTAAATTTAGATCCTGGTTGACTCTAGGCAGAGTCAGTTGTAACTAGTAATGTGCAAAGTTGGATGGTCTGAAAGATGTGTGTGAATCCCTGTGTGTTAAAAAGTGTATTTCGTCAGTTCTCTGGCATCATCTACATAAGCATAGCAGTGCTGATTTGCATCTGTATCCTCCTTAGTTAAACAGGCAGAGTCTTGCTTTGATGAATAGGTTGCACTCTTTTGTAATGTTAATTTTCCTGTTTAGAATAAGCCAATGTTGATCTAATAAAACCAACCTCAGTTGCTACCAAAGGAGGACAAGAGCTTACAAGCATCTGTTCAAATTCTGTAGTATAATCACTAGCGTCATTACAATTTCTCTGATTTTGTTGACTTATGTGTCATTCTTATTATTGATGTTATCCATAGTATTCATGGAAGCTGGTGCATCCAACTGACAAATACTCCAACAAAGATTGCCCAGACAATGCAGAAGAGTACGAGAGAGCAACACGATATAACTATACCAGTGAAGAGAAGTTTGCCCTTGTTGAGGTAAGAGAGGAAAGCATCTTCTTCCTCCTGAGACTCTGGCTTGTCTTGTCATTTGTCTCTTATTTAGAATTGCCTTTTCCCCACTCCCTGTGTAGGTGATTGCAATGATTAAAGGACTGCAGGTATTGATGGGGAGGATGGAAAGTGTCTTCAATCATGCAATTCGCCATACCATCTATGCTGCTCTCCAGGACTTTGCTCAGATCACACTCAGAGAGCCATTAAGACAGGCTATCAAAAAGAAGAAGAATGTCATCCAAAGGTATTGGCCAGTATTTTCCCATGTCATTCAGTTTTTCTTAGAATGACATGGTGTTTGTTAAAAGAGAACAGATTCTTGCACGTAAGAATCTGCTGCAGTGATGTTTGGTTTAGACCAGAGAAAACGTGGGTGTCACAATCTTGGTATCTGATTTATAAACCAGGCTATCCTGCTATGGTAATAGAGTAGACCATACTGCCAGTGACTCAACGCCGAATGTCAGCCGGCAGTTAACTAACCTGACAATCCTAAGAACTAATGGCTTGGGTGTCAAAGTCCACAGGGAAGGGTGATGGTCCCCAAATGGATTAAATCCCACTTGAATCCATCTTGATGAAGGGTAGCAGTTTCATCAATACTGGCCTGGGGCCGAGATGGACTTTGCATGCCAAAAGGGCTCAGGACCAGAAAGTGATTCGTAGAACTGGATCAGTGGTACGGGTGTCATGCTGTGATGTGGAAGGCAGATGGAAGGCTGCATCAATATATTCTCAAGACAGTCTTCATGAGGATTGCCAATATTCTGATTTGGATACAGAAGAAGACAAAGAATGCACGAATGCAGTTACTTCTTTTCCCAAGCATCAGCCCAGCCAATAAACCAGAGGCTGACATGGGGAATGCATGGGTTGCATGAAGGACACATCTGTTTTGCTGTCCCTCTATTGCTGCCAGTAGGGGGGAAGCAGTTAAAAATAATTGGAAAAAATTGTTATTTCTGGTACTTGCCAAAAGCAGCAGTTATTCTCTAAAGCAAAGCATGTGGCCTTTTGTAGAAAATGGTGTTTGAAAGTGTGTAAGATCTGGAAATGAGCTAGTGGAACATCTAGTGCAGGGGTGCCCAAGCTTTCGGTCACGTGGTTCAGCATGCTGGTCACATGGTTCCTCCAACCAGAAGTGGAAGTAAAACTCACCTTGCAATATGTTTTGCAACAGGATGAGATAGATTTTAAGCTGCCATTTTCTCTGCTTAAACCAGGGGTACCCCAACTATGGCCCATGGGCCGGATCTGGCCCCTGATGCCAATTCATCTGGCCTGCAATGCTCTCATTGCTCCCGTACGGGCGCATTTTACTTCTCCTTCCAGGAGTCACAAGAGCGATGTGAGCTGGATGAATTGGTGTCGGTGCTGGATCTGGCTCATGGACCGGTTTGGCACCCCTAATCTAGTGGCTTTAGAAAGAATGTGTTAAGATGTATGTTATTTTAAAGCAAAAGTTCATGCTCACACATTTTATTGGATTGTGGCTAGTGTTCTGCAGGCTATCAGGAAGACCGTATGTGACTGGGAGGGCGGCCGTGAGCCATTTAATGATCCTGCCCTGAGGGGGGAGAAAGATCCCAAAAGTGGCTTTGATGTGAAAGTTCCAAGGCGCGCAGTGGGTCCCTCCAGTACCCAGGTAACTTCCTCTTTATAGATACTAATTCTGGTATGTGTGTCACTAGCCGATATAGGAATTACTGTGGAACGAAACCATTTAAAAAGATTAGTTCTATAAATCCTGTGTAAATCTGGATTAGTCAAAATCTCATGGAGGGGTACTGTCATTTTAATTTTCTACACTGATTATCCCCACCACCAAAATGCAATCTTTTCCTCCACTGCTTTTGACTTCCATGTGAGCGCTTCTGTGTCTTAAAAAGACTTTCTGATGCATTTTTGCTCACATTCTTGCCCTTTACACGTTTTCAGGTATCAACTGTTTTGTGTGTGTGTAGTTTCATAGTGGTTCTCTACCAACACTGATGGCTATTTGTTACGCACACCTTTGATGATTTTATTTTTGCTTTCTTTCTTATGAAAATCAAATACGGTTGTCTCATATTATATGAATAACATCCAACCTGCCTTTTCAATTCTGCATAATATAGCTCCATATTTACTATTTTAATGGTAAGCCATTGGACATCCATGTTTATTGAGCAACATCAAAAAGTCTTCTGTAGATGGGATGGTGAAAATTTTATGTACTGTATCATTTTTGTCTTTCCCATTTGACATCACTTTCTTTATTTCCTACCATCACCTGAAAGTTATTTCAATACTGGGGATAACTTTGTAATAATAGTTTCCTATGTTGCAGCAGATATTTTAAAAATCAGTAGACAGTTGAATATGCTGTCCAGGATCCCGTCAACAGTTTGAGACCCAAGTGCATCTCTGTCCCAGCTCCTGCCAACTTAGCAGTTTGAAAGCAAGAAATTGCAAGTAGATAAATAGGGACCCCTCCGGTCGGAAGGTAAACAGCGTTCCAGGCACTCCGGTGTTTAGTTATGTCTGCCACATGTCCACAGAAACGTCTGCAAACACAGACAGCACTGGCTCTTTGGCTATAAGCAGAGATGAGAGATGTGACTGAATCCTAGAGTTAGATATGACTGGCTTTCGAGTAAGGGTGACCTTTACCTTTACCTATTGTGCAAGCACAATTTTTTTCTTTTTACAACTGTCACTGCTTTTACAGTGAGCGATGCCACATTACCGTAAAATTGGATCTTTTCTCTCACTCCATTGGCGTTCATTAGAATTGCAACTGACTATTGCATGAAATCCTTATGACTTAGCTTGAAAAGCAGTAGTACAGAGAACAAAACAATGGAGATTTTTGGTTTCTTGGATGACATGTTTGTGCTGTACAGGAAAATACCATTTGAAGCACAGAATACAGTATTATAAAATCTATTTGTAATATGGAGTGAGGGGTATTCTTGAGTTTTGGTGGTGATGGTGGAAAGATCTTTTTCTTCATGTATCTGAATTAGCCTGCTAGCTTGTTATCTAAATTGGTTCCCCACTTTGGGTCTCCCCCCCCCTTTGTTGCCAAGCTTATCTATTGTCTTCCTTTATTCTTCTATTCCTTTTGTAAGATAAGAGCTTTATAGGCAGGATCGCCTTGCTTACAACAATACTACTTCATGTGTCTCTTTTCAAAACACTTTTAGTCATCATTATTTTTACAGTTGATTAAACAAACCGGCAGTGACTTTTGCCAAATGTATAATGAAAATTTGAATTTTTTTTCTAGTGAGTTCAAAATGACTTTGTTATTACCAGAAGTGTTTGGAGCTTACAAGGTGAATTGTCCCAAAGGCATATCAGAAAACAAAAACAAAAAAGTAATAAAACAAAAACACTGTAGCACTTTAAAGACTAACTGCTATATTTTTATTGTTAGCTTTCGTGGATCAGGTCCACTTCTTCAGACAAGGAATAAAACTTACAGGCATGGTTTATATACACCAAATGCAAGGGTTAAAGGGAGAAGGGTTTGCTCAAGCAGAATGATGGACAAGCAAGCATAACAATACAGCTTCCCACAGCTATCAGTAACAATAGATTATTCAGATTAGTTCTAAATGTCTCCCTTTCAATCTCAAAGGTATGAAGTAAAGCCCTATCTGGTTTCTGATTTAATCTCTCACTTGTTTACTGCCACCTGGCCATTTCCTGTTCTGCTCAAGTTGCAAAAGAGAATTGGTAGGAAGGTTGTATAATACACAAAAATATAATATATAAAATATCTATCCTTTGTCCCAAAGGGTAGTTCTGTCCTCCTTAAAGGTGGAGCAGATTCTTGTCGCATTCTTCACTTTCTGGCTCTTCCTCTCTTAACAAACTAATAGACATTTTCCTGGTTTTGTTTTCTTCCTTTTCTTTATTTACCCTTCCTTGTCTGTTTTATTAATGGCGTGTCTCTTCTCCCCCCCCCTTTTGCCTCTCTTCCTTCTCTGTTGGTTTTTAGCTCTACATGGTTCGCTCTATGGCAGAGTCCTTAAACTCTGCTGAGCTGTTGAAGCAGCTCAGATCTCTGGGAATGGAAAAGTTATTGCATGTGATAAACAAGTTTCTGAGAAAGTCCTACATCTATCCTACTCTTTTAAACTATGGTGGTAAGGCATTACTTATTATTTTTAAATAACATGATGACACAAATTGCTCCACTGCAAATTGTGGTGCTTTCTTCTTCCTTTCTCCTCCCTCAGGTTAATGACTTTTGAACTCCCTCGTCAGGTTTCAGGCTGAAGTTGAATGGCCTCTCTTTTTGGGCAGTGTATTGTTCAGTGATGCTCGATTAATGTGTCATGTGTGTGTGTTTTTTTCTGCCTGTCACAAATGTTCTGTTTAATAATGCAGCTTTACATGGTGAGAACCATGTTAGAGTCCCTCATTGCTGACAAAAGTGGTTCCAAGAAAACCTTGAGAAGTAGCCTTGAGGGGCCCACCATATTGGACATAGAAAAATTCCACCGAGAGTCTTTCTTCTACATTCACTTGATTAATTTCAGTGGTAAGATATGCAGATGATCAGCGTCCAGCTTTAGCATGTCCTAATACCTCTAACATGATCTGAGAAAATGTTTCCGATTCTATGTGGCTTATGTGACCTAAAACCTTGGTCTGTCCAAGTGTTGCAGCTTGGATTGTGATACCTGTTGTTGAATAACAGGACCCAGGGCTATCAGGGCCCCTGATCTGATCCAGCAGATCTTTCCACATATTCTTGATATGTTGGAAAATAACAAATAAAACTGGAATTAAGGAACTAGATCCTCTGTGGCTTTCCTATTTAGATGAGTTTTCTTTCGTCCTTTGCAAAAAAAAAGTCAATCTTGACAAGAGACAATATTGGTCTTATTAAAGATAGTTATTAAAAATGTCTGCTAAGTCTGTGCTTTTTTCTAAAGAGAGAAAAAAATACTCTGTTTTGGATAAAGCAGTAGTCTTTCTCTAGCTACTATTCGTTCTTTACTGTAATCGGAAGCATGTTGTTCTGGTAGAATCATCTAACGCCTCTAGTAGTCAAACTACATTGTGTTATCTTTCTAACACACATGAATAACTGGTACTCTTTGTGTTGTATGCAAAGGGGACTTGATGTTTCAGTCCTCTTCACACGCAGTACTGTTTTTCAGATGTTTTAATGTTCCTGCTTAGGTTGCCTAGTACAGTGATTCCCAAGCAGTAAATTGTTACCCACCAGTGTCTCGTGGCTGTTATTATCACGAACAGAAAAGCATTGGCCCAAACAAATGTGTAGCAGGGCAAATAATCTCTGTTAGCTGCAGTAAGTGCCTCAGCAGGGTAAAGCTTCCTGCAAGGTGCATAATAGGAAAGTCACTTTAAAGTGCTCTGTACCTATCCCTAGTAAGAGTTTCAGAATATCCAAGGTTGCATAACCTACCGTTCTCCTAGCTGAGTCTTGCCATTTTGGGTTCTCTGCTTCAAAAATCTTAGTGATAAGCCATTTGTGAGGCTGAAAACCCAAGTCATTGGAGGGTAGCAGCGATGTTGGGTTAGTCTTTGGGAAACACCGTACTAGCCTACTGAAAACACTTCAGCTGTCACAAGTCAGAAAGAGTCCTTGATGTCTCAGATAGTGTTTTTGGGAAGTCTGCTTAATCGCAACTATTTTCTTCACTCTATGGACAAAAAAAATCTTTTAATTTAGAATCCTTGAAATCAGCACACCCAATATAGAGTGAATCAGTCCCATCAGATGAACTGAATAATGGTGGTTGTTGCAAGACATTATTTATCATTCCCTACAATCTTAAGACCTGGATGTTTGACCATCACAGTATTTGGCATAAACTGGGAACATGTTTATGTCTCTGCACTTTACGAGGTGCTGACATTATGTCTCCTGGCAGTGTTTTCAGTAGTAAAACCATTTGCGCCTGTGTTTGTATTTTTATTAATAGCAACGTGTAGCAATTCCCTAGATCTTCATTTCATTTCAGTTAATGAAATGAAATGAAACCTTGACTTTGAAAGCTAGTTTCAGCTTTCTTTTAATGTTTCCTTTCCCTAACCCTCTCTTGCCTATGCTTGTTTATGTAATGTTACATCCTTAGAAGAGAAGTTGTGTTAATTTTTAATTTTTGCCCTTGTTTATAAGAAAAATTAATTATAATTTCTTTTGTAATAAGAAACCTTACAGCAGTGCTGTGACTTGTCCCAGCTGTGGTTCAGAGAGTTCTTTCTGGAACTGACAATGGGCAGAAGAATCCAGTTTCCCATTGAGATGTCTATGCCATGGATTCTGACCGACCACATTTTGGAGACCAAGGAGGCCTCAATGATGGAGTAAGATTAATGTTTTAAGTTCTGGTTTTGTAGCAAACTTGTGTTGCCGGCTTCATTTTGGAAGTTTCATGTTTGGCCTAGACATAGAAAAAGAAGTAGATGTAGAAAATGCCACTGAAATTGAGGCTAGGAACTTAATGGAGTGGTCTAAGGACATGAGATGGGGACTTCTCCTTCAAAGTGAACAGAAGTGAGATGGATACTTTGTGTTGGCTGCTCCTCCATTTCATGTCCGGCCCCCTTTCTTCAGCTTATAAAGTATTCATATTCCGGTATGTGCAGAACTCTGATTCAGCATTTCCCTTCAAAGATGTCTTTTCAGATTTTATTTCATATTTGAAATTTTTGAAGTCGTAGCTGTGTTAGTCTCTGCAAGCATATCAGAGAGTAAACAAAACAACAGAAAAGACAAAAAAAGTTTTGGCACCTTGAAGACAAACACTTGTATTTTAATGTTTGTACACCTAATTTCATATTTGTAGACCTAGAAATATTTCTCTGACTTCCATGTACAGTGGAACCTTGGTTAACAAACGGCTCGGTTAACATAAAAATCACATAACAAAAGGAAATCGATAGAAAATAGTGGCTTGGTTTACGGAATTTTTTTTTGAAAGGATTAATCGGTTTTCAATGCATTCCTATGGGGAAATGCCTTTCAGTTAATTGCATTCAATGCATTCCTATAGGAAATTCGGTTAAAATAATTTCCACTGTAAGAAACGTTCCGGAGAACACATTAATTATGTTAACTGAGGTTCCACTGTATATAGGTGCTCAGTTCTAGAATCCTGTTGCCCTCTTTTCTTCTTGTTGCTCTCCGCTTTCATCTCCCCCTTGTCTCATTAGAAACTCAGAATGGCGAGAAAAGCTTCTTTTCAGAAGAGAGCACAAGCAGACATAGAAAAGGATAAGTGAGGCTGTAGCAGAAGCTGGTAACACACCCTTAAGTGCAGTCAAATGTTTTTGCCACCAACATTTCCATGAGATTTTGAAGTCCATAGTTTGTTGCATACAGTGTTGACAGTCACTCTCCAACATCAATATTAAAAACTAGAATCAGTCTAATTATTGTAGATAACACTGTTTGTAACATGTTATGAAGAATCTCATTGTTCCAAAACCTTTAAAGAGGAGTGTATCCCCTTTATATTTTCATTCATCTATAACAAGTTACTGGATTAAATGTTTTGTTCAGAGGTACTGGAAGTATAAAGAGATTTGCAAAAATGTTTTACCAAGTGTCTGACAGTATGTTTTCTTTCTCTCTTGTTTAGATACGTTCTATATTCTTTGGACCTTTACAATGATAGTGCTCATTATGCCCTTACTAAATTCAAGAAGCAGTTTCTCTATGATGAAATTGAGGCAGAGGTAGGTTAGTTGTTGTTTTTAAAGATCCTGATTTTTTAAAAAATCTCGCAGCATCAGTCTGATGTCCTAGATCAGGGATTCTCAAACTGTGGCCCTTGGGCTGGATAAGGCCACCGGCACCATTTCATGTGGCCCACCACCACCTCCACCACACCCGGAAGTGCCATGTGGTGGAGGAAGGGCAAATTGGCCATCTGGCCCCCAAAGCTGTCTGAGGGAGCTGGCTTAAAAAGAATTCCTGCTTTAGATAACTGGCTCCACACTGCTTTAGATTGTTAGATATTCATAAAGAGCTTGTAATGAAGATAATCTATTAGACTACACTACAAAGAAATTGTAAGGATATTACTCCTCATGAAAATTTGCAAGCAGTGAATGGGGAATCCTAGACGTTAGTCCACAGTCATTTCTAATGCTTAGGTGACTGAAACAAGATCTTCTGTGATTCAGTGCCACCTAAAGTATGGTGGCTAAGCTGCCAAGCATACTATAGTTGTTTGACCCATCTTAGAAATAGATTTCCAGAAAAATGCATATTTGTGTAAAGGTTCTGTAAAATGAAAGCTTTTTGCATTGCTTTCTTCAGGTCAACTTGTGCTTTGACCAGTTTGTCTACAAGTTGGCAGATCAGATCTTTGCCTACTACAAGGTTATGGCAGGAAGGTAAGAATACCCATTAGGAGATTTTAAGATATTGGGCTTTTATAATATTGGTTATGCCGCTTTGTTATACACAAAGTTCTCCCTTTTGAACAGCCTGCTGTTGGATAAGCGTCTAAGATCCGAGTGCAAGAATCAAGGGGCAACAATTCCCTTGACAACATCAAACCGATATGAGACTCTACTAAAGCAAAGGCATGTCCAGGTGAGTATGAGTTACTCTGTGCCAGGGTTGCGGAATCAAGCTTTAATTCCCATTGGCTCTAGATAGCATTGTCAGATATAAGGCTTAATTTGAGGTTAATTCATCAGCTGAAAGAGCAAAATGTCACCGTATTTTTAGTCCTGTGTCATCTTTCTGCTATGCATTCTCTTTTTAAAAAATCTTCCGTTTTTGGTCCAAGTGCATTGACTTTTTTCCTATCCGTTCTTTTGTTTATGGTCTTGTACTTTAAAGAAAATGAATGAGATTTAGGCTTACCATTTTAAAGCAACAGTGGCCAGATTACCTCCTATCTACACACAGCAGCTGTGTGGATAGTTTTCAGTCCTGATATAAGTAACTATAAAAAGGGGCTAGTTCTAAAATCACTGGTTTAACATAAGCCTATTTAATGTAAATATTATGAGAGGAAATAGTACAGACACTGTATGCTTGAATTTTGATAAAGCTTTTGACAAAACACGCAAAAGGTTGCAAAATAAATATAACATCTTTTGGATAGTTCTCAATTCTGATATAAATCCACATTTTAAGCATCTATCTTTCCAATTTATATATTTTCTAAAGTCTGCTTGGGTTTTCCTGAGAAAAATAAAAATATATAAATATTTTAAATAAACAAATACGCTGAAATATATGTATTTGTATGTCAACAAATGCATTTTATCAGAAATGAGGTTGAAAATAGATCAAGGGCTTCTGGTAGCTATCTAGATTTTCAGTACATTTTCAAATGTTTTTTGGTTTCTGGTTGTTCAAAGGTAACAACTGTTTAAAGCCCTCAACCCCAATTTGACAACTGAACTAAGGAAAGATTGAATGAGAAAGAAAAAAAATGTGCTCATATCTAAAAGGATTTGTAAGTCCAGTTCTGGTACTGAAATAAATTCTTGGCATGAATATGTGCTCAGGGGCAACTTAATCCTAATTATTTTGATATCTATATATGCCCACTCCCTCAACCACCTAACTCAATTATTTCTTTGGGGAGTTCTGTCATGTCTGACCAGGCTATCCTGCTATGGTAATAGAGCAGACCATACTGCCAGCAACTCAACGCTGAGTGTCAGGTGGCGGTTAACTGACATGACAACCCTAAGGACTAACGGCCTTACATGCCGACGTCCACAGGGAAGGATGATGGTCCCCAAGTGGACTAAATCCCACTTTAATCATCTTGATGGAAGGCAGCAGCTTTATCAATACTGGCCTGTGGCTGAGGAGGACTTTGCATGCCAAAAGTTCTCAGGACCAGAAAGTGACTCTCAGAACTGGATCAATGGTATAGGTGTCATGCTGTGATGTGGAAGGCAGGTGAAAGGCCACTGAATTATATTCTCAGGACAATCTTCATGGCTGATCGGATTCGAATACAGCGGAAGCAGGAGGAGGAGAAGGGAGTTGTGTACACACTTCATAGTGAGAAACCAAGTGGAGACTCAATGCCCTGAATATTCAAGAGGCAAGGCCCCTAATAGAGGGGTCCCCAACCACCGAGTGTGGACCGGTACTGTGCCATGGGCTGTCCCAAACCAGGCCGTGTGTGTGCGGTGGTGCTGGGAGCCCCAATGGCAGCCTTCTGCCCTCAACATGCTCTGACGGTACTGCGCAGCAAACTGAGTGAGAGCATGAGCTTCAGACACAGCAGATAGGCGGGTGGCTGGGCCTCTTCTCCACGTTGCTTAACTATGGCGAGGCTCTGCCCCCGGGCCTATGTCCAGTGTGATACCTCATTGCCTGAGTCGAACCCTCACTTACCAGTCCATGGAAAAATTGTTTAGCATGAAACCGATCTGTGGTGCAAAAAAGGTTGAGGATCCCTGCACAGAACAGTGTTTCTCCATGGTGTAAAAATAAACGTCTCTGCTGTTTTGTTCATGGAATAGGTCATGATAATTCATAATGTGCACTGTAGCAAATAAACCCAATGTCCTGTTAATGTCATATTTATAATGCTTGTTCTGATTTGAAAGAAAAAAACAGTTCACTCACTTTATTATATTGTAAGCTGCCTTGGGAGAAAAGGGAAGGTGCGAATAATACAAATGAATGAATAAAAATAGTTTTTCTGTGTTCATTCTTTTGCACATAATAGTGGACCCTTATGTATTTGATACAGGGTCATGAGTTCAGTTTTAAGCAATCATGTAATGTTTAATACAGTAAAACCCAGACTTACATATGCCTCGAGTTACATAAAATCCAACATACATAATGATTTTTGTATTAAAACCATGTCCCAATTTACATAAATGTCCCGATTTACATAACACAATTTCCTATGAGGTTGCTTCGAATTACATAAATATCATTTTCCTATGGGTTTCTTTGAGTTAAGTAAAAATCCGATTTACATAAAAGCCTGCGGAACAGACTTTTTACGTAAGTAGGGGTTTTACTGTATGTATGCTCCAGATAGCATTTTAAACAGCAGTGTATTTAAAGAACATTATCTAACTGAACAAGTTTTTTAAAATATGAATTTGATTTTAAAAATAAACTTGTGTTTTAAATGGTTTTTTAATTACTTTTACTCAACATATTTTGGGTTAAAAATGTGCAGACCTATTATATGAAACTCCTGGAATGGGCAGCCAATTCGCCTCCAGATTTGTGAAACATGTCCTTCCATATATACAGATACACAAATATTGTAGAATATTCAGATTAAAAAGCCTATACTCTGCAGCAGATTCCTCTTTTTCCTAGTAACGATGTAGGGCTTTGGGAAATGTGGGTTGCTATTACGGATAATACAGCATTCTGATATTTTGTTCTCCTTAGTTGCTTGGTCGGTCAATAGATCTCAACCGCCTGATCACTCAACGAATTTCAGCAGCCATGTACAAGTCATTGGAACTATCCATTGGCCGCTTTGAGAGTGAAGATTTGACATCCATTGTAGTAAGTATTGAGGGTCAGTGTTTATAGCAGTAATTTTCAACCTTTTAAAGCCGGGGGCCGGGTCACACTTTGGAGGCCAGTCAGCCATTTTGCCCTTCCTCCACCTCATGGCACTTCCTGGTGTGGTGAAGGTGGTGGAGGCCACATGAAATTGTGCTGCAGGTTGCATTAGGCCCACAGGCCACAGGTGAGAATCCCTGGTTTATAGCTTCATCTTGGGCCAAGAACTGGTTGAAAATCAGCAACCACAATGGATTATCATAAAGCATTAATGAAAGAAAGTAAGGAGAGAGCAGTATAGCACAGTATATTCCATCTCTCACATCTTACTCCCAACCCAGTCCCACTCCTGATTTCTGCCTACTCCAGGAACATTTTGGGAAAGTAGAAGAGGAAAGGGTTTGGCGGAGCATCTACCACTCAGAAATCAGGCCCACTCTTCTCTGACAACCCAATCCCCAGTACCATCTCCCAGGTTTGCTAGAAAGTCTATTACCCATCAGGACTTTCTCGGTGGCGGCTCCGGCTAAATGGAACGCACTACCTGGGGAACTGTATTCAGTTGACTCTTTAGGGACCTTTAAGAAGCAACTAAAAACCTTTCTTTTCGAGGAGGCCTTTGACAGCTTGTTGAAGTTTAAATAAGGAGACCCATCATTTTGCTACTCAGGCTAGTGGTCCTCGGTTCTGATTGGACTGGGTGGGTAGAGTTTTTTCCTATGGTTTTATGGTGTCTGTTTTGCTCTTTTTAACATTGTGAGCCACCCAGAGCGGGAGTGCATCCCAGATGGGTGTGGTATAAGTCGAACAATAAACAAACAAACAATTTCTACATGTGGAATCCTGGAGTTGTGGCAAGGCTAATAATGAGCTGAATTGGGCATAGATGGAAGATGAGCATGGCCAGCTGTGGCTACGGCTAGTGATCCCAGATTCCTTTGCTGGTCTGACTTCCTGTGCTCTCTCCTCCCCAGACTATTCTCTTAGTTTATACCAGAAGTTCTCAACCTTTTAAAGCTGAGGCCCGGGTTACTCTCCCTCAGACAGCTTCGGGGGCTGGATGGCCATTTTGCCCTTTCTCCACCACATGGCACTTCTTGGAGTGGTAGAAGCAGTGGGGGGCACATGAAATGGTCCTTCGGGCCACATGTACCCCATGGACAGTAGGTTGAGAATTTAATTTAATTTAATTAATTCAATCCCTGGTTTATACTCTCTCATATCCAGAGGGCATCAATCTCCAGTTTTGGATACAAAAAGAAAAAGGCCTACTCTTCCAATTTACTACATTAAGCAACAGGATTTAGCCAATATTTGGTGGTTGGAAGTAACTGAACTGTAGATACATTTCTGGCATTGATAGAGTTTTGTGTTTTGCTGTAGAGTTCTATCTTTTTAATAACATTTTAATTACGTTTGTTTCCTTTCCCATCTCTCCTCCATCTTACTTTTGAAATTAAAAACCTCAGGAGTTGGATGGATTGGTAGAAATAAACAAAATGACACACAAACTCTTGAGCAAATACATGACTTTGGACAGTTTTGATGCCATGTTCCGAGAAGCCAACCATAACGTGTCGGCTCCATATGGAAGAATAACCCTTCATGTCTTTTGGGAACTGAACTATGATTTTCTTCCAAATTATTGCTACAACGGGTCCACGAACAGGTCAGTATGAAAACTTTCAATATCTTTTTATAAATTGCATTTACTTTCACTGACTTTAATATCAACAAGAGAAAAAACTTACTCCCTCCACTTATAAATTCACTGGTCTCCTTTGCTCAATAGCCAGTCGTCTTGGACTCTAGGGGTTGTTGCTTATCTCAGATTATAGCCAAGGAGCCAACACAGGCATTTCCGTGGTAATGTGGCAGGCATGACTAGATGCTGGTGTGCACAAAACACTCTTACCTTCCCACCAAAGTGGTACCTACTTATCTCCTTGTAATTTCTTGCTTTTAAACTGCTAGGTTGACAGGAGCTGGGACAGATGACGGGAGCTCACATTGCCATGCAGCACTTGGGTCTCGAACTGCTGACTTGCCGACCTTCCAGTCATCAAGTTCAGTGTCTTAACCACTAAGCCACTGCAGTCCCTTCCTGGCAATATATTAATAAATCAGAGGATGAATTCTTAACGTGGGAACAGCTTGCAAAATTACTTCTTTTTTGGACAGCAATTTACAACAATCCCTCAAACAGCATGGTCACTGTTGGCTATGTGTGTGTGTCTATCTGTGGATTCTATGAAATCATGATGACCCCTCTGCACGAAAAAAAAAGCCCCAAACTTTTCCCCCCTAAATTGTGAGCTTCTATTCCATACTGTTTGATGCTGGTACAAAGCTAATACTGTATGATAGAACACGGCCCCAGTTTCAAGGCTGAATGATTATAAAATGTATAACAACCATAAATTGCTATACTTCCCCCCCCCTTTGCTGCATCAAAACAGACAGCAGTGGTTGTAAACATATGGCTGTATGCTTATTTTACATGCAAACAGTTTAAAATAGTCAATGCAGTTTTCAGCAAAAAAAAAAAAAGCTTTCAGTCTTTGGGTCAAAATTTGAGGTCATTCCTGAAAAAGCATTACCGTTAATTGCACATTAATCTGCCTGAATGTTTGTGATGGTTTACTTCTGATAATGATGTGAGATTAAGCGGTAAAATAGGGGCTATTAAAGCCACAGAGGTTTTTTTAAATTACATTATTTTTCTTCAACTTTTTGGTCATCCAACAGCAGATATTCTCCAAGTTGGTTGCTCTAGGAATATTTGCAAGGAGAATGAAGACCTTCTGCTATGAAGTGTCACATAAATACTGTACCAAGAAAACATGTAATACACAAATTAAACATTTCTGTTTTGTGCTGTTTCAGTCTAGACTTTTTCAAATTCTATTTATTCTGTTTACCTTTCAACCCAGAGTAATCTCTGATATGAAAATATTATTTAACAAAGAAGCAAGGAGTTATTTTTACAAGCTGCCCATAGCAATACCTATTTTTGGGAGGTCTTGGAAATATAACTAGTTTTATAAATAGTTTTATGAATACTGCCATTGATAGAAGAATTGTCATTTAAGTAATACATACTAATGAAGTTTTCATCATAAACACATGCTCAGGATTGAACTAATTGATAATGAAATGGGTACTTCAAAATCAATGTGGTGCATTTCTAAATTGCTCAATCCTGCTCCCTCCTAGAAAATACTGGTAACAGGGTTTTGATTTGTGTAATCTGCTTTGTTTTGACTGCTTAGTACGGTTCTGATGAAAATGGATAAATTGCTAGGAAAGTAATCATCTAGAGATTAAAAAGTGACACGACCTGATTATCTTGAAGCATGCCAAAGTCTACAATTTGGCAGCACAGTGTACCAAAATAAATGTATCAAAATAATTTTATCACCGTAGATTAGGGGGAAAGAATATATTTCATTTAAAGCACATCTACTTAACCAATTCCTGCATTTAATTGTGCAGTTTTTCTCTCTACTGACTTGACTAAATTAAAGAAATCATTGAAATGAACTAAAATTATTCTGCAGGGCTAGATGTTCTAAAACTACGTATTGCAAAATCATGCAACATGGGAAGGTTGTTAAGCACTCGTTCTCTGCATGCTATTTCTCTACTGAAAACCAGATTTTCTTTGTCTGCCAAAAAATTTTATTCCATTCACTTTATTTATTTATTTATTTATTAATTATTCACATTTAATATCCCGCCCCAGTCGGGAAGACCCGACTCTGGGCTGCTTACAACATACATTACCGTCATAGGTAATGGTCATAACAATATATAAAAACCTTAAAAGTTCATAATAATTCATAAAAATTTAAAACACTAAAACAGATAAAACAGCTAAAAACCGATGCAAATACAGATATAGATGCCAAGTGCACTTCTTCAGAGCTTCCTGATTCAAAACTTTAATTGGAGGTTTCTGTGTTTGTACGACTGCCAAGGAATTATGTTTTAGAGGAGGATCATTGCTAAACTAGGTTTCCCTGATTGAGCGGGATATAAATCGAAAAATAAAATAAATAAACTGAGTTATTGTCCATGCTTCATGTTTGCACTCAGTGTGTTGCAGATACCTTTGAAAGAAACCTGGCAGTGGTTTTTGCCATGTACTGAGATGACAGGAACAGCTTGGTGCACACACAAACGGTTTGAACAATAACTTAGAGCAGTGGCTGCGAACCTATGGCATGCATGCCAGAAGGGGCACTCAGAGCCCACACTGTGGGCATGCATGCTGTCACCAAAGCACAGAGTTCACCCCGTCCCTTTGCCCAGCAGCCCAATGGGAGTGCTTCCTCCCTCCCCCAGCACAGATTTCACTCTGCCCCTTTGCCCAGCAGCCCAGTGAGAGCACTTCCTCCCTTCCCCAGCACAGAGTTCACCCTGTCCCTCTACCCAGCAGCCCAATAGAAGTGCTTCCTCTCCAGCACAGAGTTTGCCTTTGCCCAGCAGCCCAATGGGAGCGCTTCGTTCCTCACCTGTCTGGGGTAAGGGAGGCGGCTATATGCGGCATGAGGGTGCGGTGCAGACGGCAATTTGGCACTCAGTCTCTAAAAGGTTCTCCATCACTGACTTAGATAAATAATGGACATGATATGGGAGCACAGCTTTTCCCTATGTATGCTGTCCATAAAAAGCCAGATACCCTTGTTATTATTATTATTATTATTAATTCGATTTATATACCGCCCTACTCGGTACATTTTGAGTCAGGAAACTCTGGTCACTGGCTTTAGAACATAGCAAAATATTAAACCAGGGGTTGATATGATGATGAAACCCATACTTTCCCAGGTTATATGTAATAGAGAACCTCTATGTTTCAAAGCTTAGACCTGTTACATAAGGAACAGTAGCAGAAAAGCTATCAGTAGATATGAAATATAATTTGAAGAGTAGTGTCATAGTGTTATAATTGATAATCCATACTTGTGTTATTTTATAATATTGTAACCAAACCACAGGTTTCTAGTTAGTTTGACAATTATGATTTCTCCTTGTTATCCTAGTGTTTAGCTTAATTTGGTTTGGAGCTTTTATATTATTCTACAGTATATTGACCTTGTGAATTATCAGAGATATGTAAATGATAACCTGGTCATATTTCTCAGAATATCAGGTCCATATTATGGAATAGCTGGCCAACATGGTTTTTAAAATCTGATTTATGGACACTGGAGAATAAATTATACAGTATTTGTACAAACGCAAATTGTTGTGTTGTTTTGTTTCGTTTGTGAAGGTTCGTTCGAACTGTACTGCCCTTTTCCCAGGAATTCCAGAGAGATAAGCAGCCGAACGCACAGCCTCAGTATCTTCATGGGTCAAAGGTTAGTTTTATCCAAAAGTTCTTTTTTCCTTATCATGGAAAGCTGTTTTAAGATGGCATTCTATAAATGTGGTTTGCTGAATTCAGCACTGTGTATATACAACTATATTTGTGCTAAACAAATTCTGCAATTTAATTGTATTTGAAAAGCACAGATATATTTGTCAGACAGAACCATTGAATTGTAGTTGAGCCGAGGGGTGTAGATTTCTGTTTCTTCTCTTTCTAGTTTGGCAGATTGGTCCAATTTTGTCATTTTCTCGTCTTTTTAAAATTGTTTCACATTGTTGGGTCAAGCGATTTGGTTTACAGTTTTATATACAGCATTTTCTAATGATGGTCCACAAGCAATATGAATTTACACATTCACGCCTAGTTTGGACAAACTATGGCTTGCTGTTTCATTATTTGGGCATCCATTTCCTCAGCTAGAGCTTGGGAAAGTTATTATTTTTTTTGAATATAATTTCCAGAATCCACTGGCACTGCCCATGCTGCAGTAGTGATGAAATAAGCCTGGAAGCAAACTGGAAGCCAGTAGACTTGATAGTTGATTTGTTGTTCAGTCGCACAGTCGATTCCGACCCTTTGCAACCCTATGGACCACTGCCCGCCAGGCACCTCTGTCTTCCACCATCCTCCTCAGCCTGCCCATTTGTGCCCATTTCATCTCCAGCAGTTCCCCTAGTTTGCACACCCTGTCTTTCAGTGGAAGTTAAACTCCATCCAGAACTGGTTCCAGTCCAAATCACAGATTGGCTTTTCTGCTGACCTGCAGGACTTCTGTTTTATTTGGACCAAGCTTCCATTTATTCACCCACATCTATGCTCTGTCCCACCAATTTCATGTACACAATCCTCTTCATGTCTGTGTTGAAAAGTAATAGCCTCGTGAATTGTAGCCGCTATGAGAATTCTGGGAATAGTTGCCCAAAAAATACAAATGTTTAGACCTCTCTTGAAAAGCATAGGGGACCTCACTGAGCCGTGAGCAACTCCATGGTCATGTGATTGAATAGTATGCTCTAGGATTGTTCTGGTGCATTCTATCAAATATGAGCAGAAGCAAAACAAAACAGGAACCTCAAGTCCTATGTCAGCTAAATGTCCCAAAATGTTACCATGACTACAGCTATTAAAAAATGACTGAAAAGTCCAAGAGAAACAACAAAACTCAGGAACCACCTCCCCAATTATGTCCATCTAAAGTTGGGGTTTGATACCCAAGTACCGCACGATGGAGTGAGTTCCTGTCTCTGTCCCAGTTCTTGCCAACCTAGCAGTTCGAAAACAAGAAATTGCAAGTAGATACAGTCAATGGGTACAACTTTAGTGGGAAGGTAAACAGCGTTCCGTGCGCTCTGGTGTCTAGGCATACCTGCCGCATGTCCACGGAAATGTCTACAGACACAGATAGCACTGGCTTTTCTGCTATAAACAGAGATGAGTACAGAACCCTAGAGTTGAACACGACTGCCTTTCAAGCAAGGGTGACCTTACCAAGGACAAGATGGACACATGGGCTTAGCAAGCAAGAAGTTGACCTCACTTCTGTAAACAACATCTCCACATCACTAGATTGAATACTCTGAAACTGATTCTTCAGAACTTGACTAATGTTTGCTTCATTTACTTAACAAAATCAAAGTTCCGTGTAGAATATTGTATTTGCCTTTTGAGATTACAGCAACTGACTTGGGGATTGCAGTTTCTGCATAGAACTGTTGGAATAGGGAAAGCTATGGCTTGCACTAACCACAGCTGGCATCCAGACTGGAGGTGGAAAGCAGAAACCCTGCTTTGACATTCAAAAGCAAGGATTACATCATAGATCTCAAGTCTGAACAGACTAAAATCATGATAATAAAAATGCACTCTGCATTATAATTCAGAATCAATAATTGTGCTTGAGACAGAATATTGAACATGTTGACTATGAGAGCATCATGTGCTTTAATTTTGCTCTGCGGTGTGCATGCTTGTATGAAGTACAGTAATACGTCGGATAACGTTTACCTCGGATAATGCTAAAATCACATAACGTTAAGTAATCTGGGAGAGGAGAATTGCATCAAATAACGTTAAGGTCCTATGGAATGGATCAGATAACAACCGCTAAAGCCTGTGTGGTTACAGTGTATCTCTATGGAGCTTTAATGTTAAATGCTTTCTGGTGTATCCTGATAGCATTTTGTCCCATAGGATTTTAACATGGATCGGATAACACTAAAAATCGGATAACACCAAGACTTGTGGAACCAAGTTTTAGCGTTATCCGAGGTTTTATTGTAATTGTCAAGCTGTGGTCATTGAAACTGAACCAGTTTTCAGAGTTTAATAAGTGAATAGTCAGTTATGGAAGATTAGCTTAGCATTTGTTTGCAACAGATGTAATCTTGTGTGACACCTGAATTAAATTTTATTTACATATTTCACTTATATGCAAGTCCTCATATAAGTCTTGTTGGTGGTATTAAGAACTAGAATATGTCACAGATTACATGCACAATCAACTGAAGATGATGTAGCCAATATATTATTATCAAAGCAGTCTTGACAGTTAGATAATTGAATTTCAGAAGAAGAAGCAAGAAATTATGACAACAATTATTTTATTTTTCCTTCTACCTCATTTTAAACTAGTCATACTATTCCACAATAATTTCACAATGTCATTTAAGACATGTACCTAAAAACATCACTGGAAAGGCTATATCTTTTTTAATGGTTTCACTATTAGATATGGAGTTAGAAAATGAAACTCTGCAGGACAAATTTTATGGTAGACAGAATTGTCTGAGAGCAGGATAATTTTTCCTTAATAGTCCTTGCTATTAGACTCTCATTAGCCTTAGTATCAGTTGGCACATGATATAGTTTATAGATGACTGACACATTACTACCTATGAAGATACCATTTTACATTTTCCAGGTAAGCTTTGTTTTTTCTCTCTCTCTCTAGCATGTTTGTAGAAGTAGTTGCTCTAATTTGCACGTGCTGACCAAGGCTTAGAAGGAACAAACATAATTCTCTGTACCTGGAAAGTGCAGGAATACTTTTTCATAAACATTAGTTCTACTGGAGTATGATATATGGGGTTATATTCACTATGCCAAGAAGAGAATTCTGTATTCCTGTCCACCCTCCCTTCATTATCATTTCAGGTTTTCTACATGCAGAGACGTCATGGCTGAAGAGAGAGTGCCTTGTTGTTTGAATCGGGGCCTTGACTTTCTAGAGCGGTAGTGGCAAACCTGTGGCACGCATACCAGAGGGGGCACTCAGAGCCCTCTTTGTTGGCATGCGTGCTGTTGTCCCAGCACATAATTCACCCCACCCTTCTACCCAGCAGCTCAATGGGAGCACTTCTTCCCTCCCCCCTGCACAGAGTTCGCCCCACCTCTCTGCGCAGCAGCCCAGTGGGAACGCTTCCTCCCTCCCCCAGCACAGAATTTGTCGCGCCCCTCTGCCCAGCAGCCAAATAGGAGAGCTTCCTTCCCCTAGCACAAAATTCGCCCCCGCTTCTCTGTTTGGGCACTCAGCCTCTAAAAGGTTTGCCATCACTGTTCTAGAGTGAATGAATAATAGACTGTTCTCTCTTCGGACAGATTGTCCCCAACATGCAAGAGGGGAATGAGACCAAGGATAGAAGTAGTTGCACTAGAACAGTCTCTTCTTTGCATACCAATGTACCTGCATATATAATGCCTGAATAGGGCTAGTGGCTTTGTATATATTGAACTATTTTCATTTGATAAACTGATTGTTTGTGATGAATGACTTTTGGAGCAGGGTAATGTCAGAATCTGTTTTGTTGTAGTACAGTGGTACCTCACTTTACGAATTTCATGCATTCCATAGGACATTTCATATTATGAAAAATTCATAAAGTCAAATGTGCTTTCCTATAGGAATGCATTGAAAATAGTTCTGAAAAAAATTTGTAAAGCAAAACGTGGTTTCCCATAGGAATGTACTAAAAACCAATTAATCTGCTCTGAAAAAAAATTCATGAAGTGAAGCATTATTTTCAATGGATTTTCATTCTTAAAGCAAAAATTACGTTAACCGAAGCAAGGTACCAGTGTATTCTGCTAATGAAATAAATAAATTCCATTGTGGGGAGGAGATATAAGTTACGTTTTTGCAACCCAACTGTTGGTTTTGTCCCTTGGTCCTTGAGGGGGAAAGACCAATCTTAGTCCAGCATTTTGTGCTAAGGAAATTATGGTTTAAGAATGAGATGGGAATACAGTTGTCTTCTCTTGACTAGTTATCAGGTGGGTTTGAATATACATCTTGTACATAGCAAATCACCTATGTTGGTACATTTACCATTAAAGAGGCCTATCTTATGTCAGATTGACATAGAGACATAGGCACAAAATCTTGCCTTTTGGAACTCTGCATCATGGTCTTCTTTGATGTTAAAGGATTAGCAATGATGGTCGCTGGTTGGTTGTCATCTTTGCTTTGAGCCTCCCCTCTTTGAGTAGGCTGGGCTTGTTTGTTCAGCTCTTCTAAAGTGCATGGCCCCTTTTTTGCCCACCCTTCCTCCTTGTCTTCAGACTTAATGCTTTGCCTCTCCAAGCCCTCTCTTCTCTTGCGCCACCGTATATGCAAGAAACTGTAGACCAGGATGCCAAGGATGAGGAGGAGCAAAACAGTGCTGGTGAGCCAGATGCCCACGGCAAAGTCTTTCTTCTTGTTGCTTGTGGATGCTGAGTCTTGTTCTGGTGTGTTAAAAAGCCTGCATTGGTCACTGGATGGGTTTGCTGACTGGCAGGTCACACAAAGAATGTAAGTAGTTAAGGGAACCAAGTTCTCAATGACAAATGAAGATCGGCTCGCTGGTACTCTCTCTTCTTTTTGAAAATGCTTTCTGGTGTATCCTGATAGCATTTTGTCCCAATTTGCTCTGTACATGATGCTGTAAAAGCTATCTACACAACTCTCCATTTTGGGCCAGATCACGAGGGCCGTACTCCCAGTTACATTTTGTACAGTTATTCCCATTATGATTACCGTCTGCCTTTCTTAGTTCTTCACATCAGAAAATAGTGATGGATGAGTGAGACTAAAGTATTCAGGGGGCAGATATGAAAGGACCACAGTCATCGGCACTCTGAAATTTAAAGGCAGCAAGAGGAAAACTGTTAGAAAAATATTATTTGCACTCCATGGATGCTTAAAATCAAGCATATCAGAAAACAAAAACAAATAAAATAAAAACACTGCAGCACTTTAAAGACTAACTGCTATATTTTTACTATGAGCTTTTGTGGATCAAGTCTACTTCCTCAGACATAGGAGTAAAATTTCCAGGTATGGTTTATATACATCAGATGCAGAGGTAAACAGGTTACAAGGTAAAGAAGTAAAGAGTAATCAAGCAGAATGACAGATAAGTGTGCATATCAATACAGCTTCCTATAGTTAGCAGTAACAAATGACACATGGTTTGTTATTCAGATGAGCACTGAACCCTAGAGTTGGATACGACTGGCTTTCGAGCAAGGGCAACCTTTACCCTGACCTAACATTCAGGCACTGGTCAATGATTAACTTAAGTAGAGCTACAGTAGCGGATGATCCCAGGCTATTTCTCATGCTTCGGAACATTTCGTACTGTAGAAACATTAGGAGATGTAGCTGATTTGTCAGTGGAATTGCCTTTCCTCTTTCGTTTGTAAACAAATTATTTCAAGAGAAATTTAAGTGAAAATATGTTGTTGACATTTTGATGGGTATTTAATGTGTTTCTTTTCCCCCCTGCCAAGCTTAAGGCGGTGGGGGGAAAGTATCTTTCAAAATACAATTCAAATTTTGTAGAATCTAGTTATGCCTGTAAAAAAGATCATGTGTAGTTGCATCCATTTTGAACATTTCTGGCAAGATAGATAGGTTTACGATGCCACATACAGCAATTGCTTGAGAACCATGTAATGAATACAGCTTAAATCAGTGGTTTCCATGCCCCACCTAAGCATCTCTAAAATCTTGATTCTCCCCACCCCCCGTATGACATATAATAATAATTATTCAGAAAGTGAACTGTTCGTATAGAGAAAGCCTAATAACTCATTCTCAAATTGCCCCCACCCCTTAAAAACCAACCACCACCACCCTGTGGGGTGTGTACCCTATTTTGGGAACCACAGGCTTAAATCCAATTGTGAGTGCCATTTAGAGTAGACCTGTTGAATCAGTAGAAGTTAGACACATATTGATATCATTTAGGTGTTGATTTGATGGGATTACTCCAGTCGGGACTAGGTTGTATTTAGGCCACAATGGTCTCTTTGGTAATACATAGTGTAGAACAGAGGTGCCCAAACTTTTCGGGCCACGGACCTATCACATGGTTCAGTGAGCCGGTCAATAAGGCTTGGGGGAAGGATGCAGCCCCTGACGCCAATTCAGCCAGGCCATGAAGCGTTCGTCGCTCATGGAAGTGGAAGTAAAATGCTTGTAGTGGTTGCAAACAGAAACCTTTGGGTTGTGGCTTACACACTACATTCCTGGCTTCTCTTCTTATTAACATTTGCATCTGCATGCGATACAGAATTGTGCTATTTCATTATGTGCTACAGAATGTACCGTTTTCAACATTCCTACTAAGTGACAAGTCTTCACTTCTAAATAAATGTGGCCAGCGTTGTGTCTGGTTAATAATACACAGGTATTAAAATTACATTTATCCATTTATTTATTTATTTAAAATTAAAAATACACATTTTATGCATCATAAATTCTGTCAGTAAATTCTATCTGAATTCACTTAGTCACAGGATAGTAGTTAGTTACCTGTTTTATTCTAAGATGCAATTATCCTGTAATTAAAATCTTCCTTTGAGACCTATTTTGCATGTATAAATTTGTCATAGTCTACATTATCACAAATAAATACATTAGTTTTCATAGGTTGAGAATTGTAGATCTTCAGAGGTATATATTTTAACACACGATTGAAGTACATTAAAAGCAGGGGATTTTATAAAATCAAAAGTGCTCATTTCAGTTGGGCATCAAAACTATGGAGCCAACCTCCAAGAATCTGAGACAGATTTTCTCTTGTTGCATGAACACACAGTAATGCCAAACATACAAAGGTAAAACATTTTGTTAAATACACTAGATTGATTGGATAGATATGTACTATCACTGGAGAGATGTACCACATTCAAGCTTAAAGACATGTGTTGGGTTTGATTTCAGGATTCAGTGTGAGCTTCTTTTACCTGCCCCACTTGCAGGTATTTCTGTCACTTTTAAACAAAACACCTCTTTACTCCTTACATCCTCAGATATATACAAGTAGTTGGAGTCTTATCTTACTGAAAAGCTGTGAGAAACTGCCACAGGTTTTTAAATTAAGTTTCAAAAATCCATACTTACCATCAGTTTCTCTATGTGAAAACCGAGGTTTTCTTCAAATTTTGGGGTAGAAACGAAGCAGTGGTTAATGTCCTTTTTGGAGCAAGTTATTCTCTCCACGATCTGGGGCTCAGTTTCTCCCTAGCAGGTTACATGGACCAAATTCTTGTGACCTCTTCTGTAAAACTCTTCTTTAAACCTGTTAATCAGACCTCTTCACATCCTGCCTTGGGTATTCTGTTGCCTAGGTTTTCCATTGATGAAGAACAGGCAGCCTTCACTTTCTGTTGCTAGTTTTGTGCTACGAAATGCACTGCTGGAGCACTCTACTTAGAGTCTGCTCTGGTGTGTCTGGGTTTGCTTTGCTTCTGATGCGAGTGAGTAATGCTCTTTTCTCCAGTGACATCATTACTGAACTGGGGGGGGGGGGGAGGCGGGGAAGCACAGCTTTAGAAAGAGCTTCATTACCTTGAAGTAGCTGTATCACAGTGAGAGCATTTAATTCTTCTGGATTAAGAGTTCACATTTTCTGCTCACATCCACAGTTCAGTAGTTTCTGAATATATAACAGTTGTGTGTTATATATTGGATTTGTTGAGTGTGTAAGACAGGAGTTCTCAACCTTTTTAAGCTGGGGGCTGGGTCATGCTCCCTCAGACAGCTTTGGGGGCTGGACAGCCATTTCGCCTTTCCTCCACCACATGGCACTTCCTAGTATGGGGGGCGGGTGCGGCAGCACATGAATCCCTGGTGTAAGGCATCTTGTGTAGCAATGCAAATTCTTATTGTTTAGCACTGTTTATAAACTCTTTCAGTGGTCCCCGCTAGATATCATACCTTTCCTATTTCCTTCTATAGTTTGTTTCCCAAAAAAAAGAAGTCTTTCCAAAGGTACTTGAGCCAGTTTTTGGACAGTGATGTGACAACTAGGTATATTGGACTGTGATTATCTAGATTCAGATTGCTATCTGGCTATGAATTTCATCAGGTCACCTTGAGCCACCCGGTTGTCTCAGTTTAGGCTGCCTCAGAGTTAGGTTAGTGTTTCACAGTCTTTGGTTTTTGGACTTCAATTCCCAGAAGCCTAAGTCAATTCAGCAAAACACTGATCAGCCAATGTACTGATTTAGGCTTTTGGGAATTGGAAGTCCACCTATGGGGGACGTGTGCCCCACGTCGGGAACTACTGAGTTAGAGTATTTTTGATACATAATTGCATGGGGAACATGTATACCAGTGATGGTGAACCTTGGCACTCCAGGTGTTCTTGGGCGTCAATTCCCAGAAGCCCAAGTCAGTATACCTGCTGATCAGGGCTTCTGGGAATTGAAGTTCAAGAACAGCTGGAGTGCCAAGGTTCGCCATCACTGATGTATACCATCCTGATGTGCTGCAGGACAGAATGAGCTCCCGTCTTTGTCCCACCTCCTGCCAACCTAGCAGTTTGAAAGCAAGAAATTGCAAGTAGATAAATAAGGACCACTTCGGTGGGAAGGTAAACAGTTTTCTGTGAGCTCTGGTGTCTAGTCATGCCTGCCCCATGACCATGGAAACATCTGCAGAAGCAGACAGTGCTAGCTCTTCGGCTTTGAAACAGAGATGATCACTGAACCCTAGAGTCAGATACGACTGGCTTTCAAGCAAAATAAACTTTTACCTTTACTAAAGTAGTTTTTGGGAGGAGTGGTATCTAGGTTTGCATTATTTTAGCTGAAAGTGTTCAAGGTTCACATTGTGACTGACTGGGTGCTTGGAAACTTATGATATGCTTCTCATTTTGCTCTGTTGACAAATTCTTTCATTGGGAGACATTAAAGTCTGAGCATTTTCCTTTTATCAACTTGAGTGAGCTTATTTACCTCTGTTTCCAGTTGGGGACACAGCAGGAAAAGCCAGATCATATCAGTCACAAAGTAGGTAGATGGATTTAAGGAATGAGGAGAGCTCAGAGAGACTTTGAGAACAATATTTGGCCCATGAGACACATCCTTGCCATAGGAAATAGAATGCACAGCTAGGAAGTCCCTCAAGATCAAAGTAAGGAGCTAGAAAAACTCACTTTTGGATATCAAGGCAAATACAGTGGTACTTCGCATAATAAACACATCACATAGCGAAAAATTCGCATAACGAAGCGTTTGTTATGCCATGGCAATACCCCACATAACGGGGGGGAAAATCATTCGTTATGCACGGGTTTTGGTACCTGTGGTATACCTGCTCAATGGGAACCCCAGTTAATGAACCCCCCCTCCCCCGTTATGCAGGGTATCTCCCATAGGGAACCGCATAACAAAAAAACTGCATGGCAGGGTTCTACTGTATATGGAAGAGTTCTAGTGTCAAATTACTTAACATTACTTAAAATAATCCTATTATGTAATTATAGTACAATAAAAAAACAAATGCTCAGAATATTGCTTTTTGCGTTGTGTATCTTTTTCTGTTGAAATGCAATCAGATGTTTTATCTCACTCTGCTCTTTAGTGTTTGAATAGAAAATATTTAATCAGAAAATTTGCTGAATTGTCCTTGGACCTTGCGGTAAAAGGAGAAATATCTACAAATTTGATTTGCATCTGGGTGGGGTTTTTTGTTTGTTTGTTAAAAAACGTGTGTGTTATTGTTCCTCTTCAGGCTTTGAATCTGGCATATTCCAGCATCTATAGCAATTACAGGAACTTTGTCGGACCACCTCATTTCAAAGTCATCTGCAGACTCTTGGGATACCAAGGCATTGCTGTGGTTATGGAAGAGTTATTGAAAGTTGTCAAGAGCCTGGTATGTTGATCCTCACACTGATTTTTCATGTGAAGAAAATTGGCCTGCTGTTTGGTTCAGTCAGCATCTCAACCGTTTTGTGTTGACTGCGTGATGCGTCTGATTTTTGAGCCCTATTCAGGTGAAAATAGCTGAAGGCCTAACACAGTGTTTCTCAATCTTTGGTTTTTGGACTTCAATTCTCAGAAGCCTAAGTCAGTTCCCCAAAGCACTGATCAGCCAATGTATTGACTTAGGCTTACTGGGAATTGAAGTCCACCAGTGTTCCAAGGAACATAGTTTGGGAAATGCTGGCCTAACCCACTGTAGCTGAGGGGATTGAACTCTGTGTATGACTGGAAACTGCTCAGTGAGGCTCCTATGTGTGTGGAGTTTTCATATTCATTTTCAATCATGACATAATAGCGGAGGTTAAAATACCTCAGTCTGCAAGCCCACGTTGTGCTAATTGCACACTTTCTTCACTTACTAGAACAACATTTAGGAGACCCCAGTTCCTTCTATGCCATGAGTTCTCAACCTTTTTAAGACAGGGGCCAGATTATGCTCCCTCAGACTGTTGGTGGGCCGGGCTAGTGTCTTCCCCCGCTGCCCTGAATTACATAATAGAAGAGAAAGTTGAATCTGTGCAGTGGTATGATTCAGACTGGCATAAGATGATGTGCAGACTTAAAAGGAAAAAATGTAGTGCCCTGATATCCTTTGTTGTATCATGCTGGTGATCTTTTGCTAGATGCAAAATTATGCCTAATTGCTGGATTTGCTGCTTCAGGGCAGTAGTGGGTTGAATAAGGACTAATAAACATAGATTAAATTTCTTATTGTAGAGTATGAATGGGGTAAACAGTCTATTCTAGGTGGAATTCTAGTCTCTGAAAGAACAAATACATAGTCTGGGTACACAGGTCACCTGCCCATATCTGCAGTGGATATGGTCCAAGATCTGCCATTGACTTCTGACACTGGAAAGTAGAAAATCCATTATTATTGCCCACATGTACATGAACCATACGAGTGGTGTGCGTGCGTGCGCAAATGCCATTGTTGATCTTTCAGGTCTGCTCAGGAAATGATTCTCCAGGAAACAATCTGGTCCTTCTAACATTACATTGTATATAGTGGCCTCTAGTGATCAGCTGTGGTAATGCACTTTGGAAATATATATTGTGTGTTCCAGGGATTTTTTACTGAATATTTTTGGACCTGTAGATAATTGAAACTATGGATACTGAACCCACGCATGCAGGGAGGTGACCTGCTCTCCTTGATTTAACTTTGCCACTGGAGTTCCAGGCGGCTGCAATAGCTTTCTCAATTTTTTTGTATCATATACCATCTATGACCTTTACTGCCTGTTCTGGTATCCTTAAGTATTTAAAAATACTTCACATGGGGCAGCTTTTTAATAAATTGATCTGGATTCTGGAAGCAAAGTTGAAAACAAAGTAACAGCTGCCAGGATGCTGTTGGGCAGGTGCCAGAAATCACATTACACTGATTCTGAAAGAGATGCATTAGTTGGTTGTTTCACAGGTAAATTCAGTTGGTTGGTGCTGACTTACACACAGACCTTATGCAGCTGAACATGCTGAGTAGCTGAAGTAGCAAAAAGGGCACATGCTCATATGTAAGTTCTGCCATGCCTTGTTGTGTCAGAGACCCTCCCTGTTTTAAACACGTGTCTACAAATGGCTTTATATGCTTACAGAGCTTCTCACAATGGAAACCATGAAAAGTTTGATTTTCTATTTGTGGAGTCTCTTGCTAGTCTGGCCACGTTATCCTGCTATGGTAATAGAGTAGACCATACTGCCAGCGACTCAATGCTGAGTGTCAAGTGGTAGTTAACCCTGACAACCCTGAGGGCTAATGGCCTTGGGTGCCAAAGTCCACAGAAAGGGTGATGGTCCCTAAGTAGATTAAATCCCACTTAAATCCATTTTGATGGAGGGCAGCAGCTTCATCAATCATGGCCTGGGGCTGATGAGGACTTTGTGTGCTAAAAGGGCCCAAGACCAGAAAGTGACTCGTGGAACTGGATCAATAGTATGGGTGTCATGTTGCGATGTGGAAGACAGATGGAAGGCCACGGCATTATATTCTCAGGACAGTTTTCATGGCTGATCGCCATGATTATTACAATATTCACATTCAGATACAGCAGCAGCAGAAGGAGTCTCTGAAAGCACATTAAGCTGAATACACTTACAGAGCCCTCTGTTGATGTTTGCACTCTAGAGTGTGAAGGCCTCAATGCTAGAGGAAGGATACGGTGCCATTCATATGTGTGCACACACCTTGTCCCTATTTTAAGCCTTAAGCATGTTCAGGTACATGCCTAAATATGATTTTAGCCCTTACTAATGGGGAATACAGTTGTCTGAAAACATGTCCTTACATGTACCAGCCTACCGGTGTGCTTAGCATCTGAACCGAAGCCCCCATCTTAGAGTCTTAGTTCATTGATGTCCTTGATTTTTGCACAATTTGATAACATTATTTAGCACTTCTTGTCATGGTAAAAAGAATCTGTCATCAGTATAAATTGGAATAGTTGACAATAAGAAATTATTTTTTAATATATGTTTAACTGCTGTGATCTGTCCCAACCATGACAATTTTAATGTAGACCAGCCCTTGAGGATTTCTTTGACTCCATTTAGGAGAGGGCAAGTGGTAAAAGAGATGGTATTACTAAGTTTACGTTGAGTTATTTACCCCCAAGTGTTTTACCATATTCATACTGAGATGCATGTCTGTAAAGATGAAAGGGTTTTTTTTAAGTATAGTAGTTGGAAAGTTAAGGTTCAGTGTTCTGGATTTGTTGAAGTTTATAACCAAACCAGCCATTTGCTCCAAAAGTTTAAGAAGCTGGGCAAAGTGTAATATTTATTATAAATTGGATCAGTTGTAGTGAGTATATTTAGATCACATTTATGGACATGATAAAGATTTGAAGCAGAAATCATGGGGGAAGCTCACATTTTTAAAACAAAATGCTTTCTGAAGCACATTTTGGCATCAGTTTATTTTGGAAGCTCATTTGCAGCCTTTGTGAATAGCACTGCAACAGCAAAAATTTGCATTTTGCAGTAAACATAGCGCAATTAGACTTCAGAAATGCAATTTGAATTGCATAAATATTTTCAGGATCCATGAAACATAGGTTGCCTCAACCTCTTATTGTTAATTCCAATTATCTTGTTTACAGTAGACATTACTCTCATGTACTTATGACTGAGTTGGGGTCTTAAAAGCTAATTAACAGTCAAATTCTATAGTTGTAATGGCATTTGCACTACATTGCTGTTTCAGTTCTCTCTCGTTCTCAATCCTTCTCCAACCTAGTGTCTGTTGGTACACAGATGTGTCCCAAAGTGGGGACCAAAACATACCCTAGGCAAGCTTTTAGCTTCTACCTGTTTTACCATGTATATGCACATTTGTCTGTGTACACATCTTGCACGTATGTTCACTCACATACTCAAATGTTGTATTTGAAGCAGCCCTAAAATATAAGAGATATACATTACCTATACAACTGCTTGTATGTCTTTTGAATCAAAGACTTAACATCTGTACCTTCATCAACACTAGCTGTTTGTTTCCTTGTAGTTACAAGGCACAATCCTCCAGTATGTGAAGACCTTAATGGAAGTGATGCCTAAAATATGTAGGTTACCAAGACATGAATATGGCTCTCCAGGTAAGTGCGTTATAGTTCTTGTTGTTCCAATAGCAAGACACAGGCCTAATGTACGGCTTAACAAACAGTTTAAGGCAGGGGTTCTCAACCTTGTTAAGTCGGGGGCCAGGTCATGCTCCCTCAAACAGTTGGCGGGCTGGACTGGTGCTCCAGCCGTCACTGTTGGAATTGGAGTCCGTGTTTGTCGTAAATGCTTTTACTGTGGCTATAAATGAGCCCGTGGCTGATTCTGGCAGCACTGTGGCTGGAGCAAGGGTAGGGCCCCCATTATTTGGCACCATGGGCCAGATTCAGCCCATGGGCCTTACGTTGAGAACCCCTGGTTTAGGCAGATGAAGACTGCTGTATCAGTCCACCTTGAGATCGTGAATTTTCAGATTTACTCTGAATATGCTCTGAAGGTATAAATGTCCATAAACCAACATTTTGACACTGCTCTCTTGTGGTTTTTACAATAAAATTCAGACTTTGCTATTGCTATCTGAAGCAGGCCCACTGAATCAGTTAATGAGTGGTCCCCATTTGTGTAAATTGTATTGATTTAGTGACTTCATCTTAGTTAGGATTAGCAGGCGAATTTAGGCTTCATGGGGGTAAGGTTGTGTTATAGCCAATGCCTTCTTACATCCTCCAGCAGACAGTCTTTGGTGGACTCTTTCTACAATTAGTTCTCTCCCTTGTCTCCCTCAACTATTTCCCTTCAATTTTCTAACTTAAGGCTCCCAAGTAAGGAGAAAAACTTTAGGGTTTTTGGCAACTTCAAGATAATCAAGTTATATTTGTCATACATGTTTGTCTGCTCTTGCTCACTTCTGTCAACATTATGCATATAATGAAGTGGACTACAGTCCTCCCAAATGTATGCTAAATAAAATGGGTTCATTTTTCAAGAAACCACAAGACTGGTTGTTTTAGCTGAAAAATTGCCCTCTTGGAAATGTTTGCATATGCGAAGAACATTTGTACACATTTGTTCTTCTTTGTGGTCTTGTGAATGCATACAATAGGGTTAGCTTCTTGCCGCTGTGAGCAAGGTCAGGTCCAGTATCAAAGGTCCAAAGGTCCATCCAGGAAATCCAGCAGAGGTTCAAGATGGTGTATCAACAAGAGACTCAGCAGGGGGTCGTTACATGAACGTTGCTCTGACAAAAGTGCTTCCCTGTAGCGCTGCAAGGTCAAAGGTTCAGATTCAGAACTGTCAGATCATGAGTCCACAATTGCCAGGTCAGGAGCAGTCATTTCTGATGGCTCGGTGTTAGAAGCAGGCTGATTGAGGTTTGAGACAGGCAGATTGAAATCCGGAGCGGATTCTTCATCGGAACTGTCTGGGTCCAAGAAAGGGGCCATGATAGCATCGTAACTAAGCGATCCCGACTTGGCATCAACCTGATGGCACAGTGGTTAAACTGCTGTACTGTAGCCAGAAGATTGTGAGTTCAATCCTGACCAGGATCTCAAGGTTGACTCAGCCTCCCAGCTTTCTGAGGTCAGTAGATTGAGTACCCAGCATGTTGGGGGCAAAATACTAATTAACTTGTGAACCACCCAGAGAGTGCACTAAGCGCTATGGGGTGGTATATAATTGTGATTGCTATTGCTTACTTTGAAGACCAGCCCATAGGCACAGCCTCCAAGGTTTGATGCCAGGGTTTCCCATAGCTCTACCTATGTCGGGTCTCCCTTATTTGGCCCAGTCAGTTTCGACATTGAAGCGATGCTCCAAGAGTGGCCAGTCTCCCAATTTTGATGCCATCTTCCAAACAGTTCTCTGCACCTGAGATACAGTTAGAAGTTTATTTTATTCATCTGAGGTGTGGGTTGTGCTATTGTGCTCTTTGAGCCCAATTAGATCTTGTAGAGGAGCTGCAGTGTGACCTCACTTTGGAAGAATAGCCTCTGATGAGCTGTGACTTTATTCTCTCCTCTGAGCATAACCTTCAGAGTGTGTTGTTTTTAATTAACATGGATGAATCATTGCACTTGGTCCTACTTTTAAGTATCCCCCTCTTCTTTTTCTTCACTGCTCCCCATTATTATTCATCTTTAGGAGAGCTCGTTTTAACTTAAATTATGTTCCTCTTTGCATCCTATGAAGTGATTGTCACTCATTACTAGAACCATAATGTGCACCAAAGACATGCTGAATGTTAAGCTGATTGCGTTTTCTTGTTGAGCTGATTAATTTCATTATGAGCCACTGTGAAAAACTGAGGAGTGGCTCGTTAGCCAGTCTATAATCATGTAATGGCATAGTGAGAAAAATGCCACCTTTCCGTTAATGTGATTGGAAGTCGATGAAATTGAAAGAAATGTCTGCATCCCCCCACACACACACACACACACACAATAGAGAACTTTGCAAGGCATGGTGTTACAGTTTTTACCAGGTACTGTATTTCGTATCTCTATTGTAATTCTAGATGACCTTACCAGTCTAACTCTGGTAAGGTCACCCTTGCTTGAAAGCCAGTCGTATCCAACTCTAGGGTCTGGTACTCATCTCCCATTTACAGCCAAAGAGCCAGCACTGTCTTTATCTGCAGACCTTTCTGTAGCAAGCATGACTGGACACTTGAGTGCACAGAATGCTGTTTACCTCCCCACGGAAGTGGTACCTATTTATCTACTTGCACTGTCTTGCTTTCGAACTGCTAGGTTGGCAGGAGCTGGGACAGAGACGAGATCTCACTCTGTCGTGCAGCACTCAGGTCTCGACCTGCTGACCTTCCGGTCGTCAAGGTCAGCGTCTTAATCACTAAGCCACCGCAGTCCCTGCTATCTCTGGTAGCCATCCTTATATCTCTCTTTGGTTTGGGAAACAGATATTGAAGAAGGATGTTCTTAGTCCTAAATCAGTCAAGAGCAATTTTAACAGGGAGTCATTTCCCAGAAATTAAATTTCCTTTCCTCCTCCCAGACAAATTATGTGTCCAAAACCTTCTCTCATTTTTGCCATAGCACAGGAAGGGAACTAATTATCTGTGAACTACTGCTTCATTTCCTAACCCATTCCTCAGTGCAAATTTGTTCTATTTTCTGCTCTCTCCCACACCCACATTGTACCTCAGGTATTCTGGAGTTCTTCCATCATCAGCTGAAGGACATTGTTGAGTATGCAGAATTGAAAACAGTGTGTTTCCAGAATCTGAGAGAAGTAGGAAATGCAGTTCTTTTCTGCCTCCTTATTGAACAGAGCTTGGTAGGTGGTAATTTGTGTTTCTTTGCATTTTGAAGTCTGTTTAAAAGGTTATGTGCAAACTCTCCATTTTGTTAATAATGTCTTTAGAAATATATTTTTTTTGAAGGAAAGAAGATGAGAGGAGTTCCAGAAATAGTTATAACTTCAAAATTGAAGTGCCAGATATCTAGACTTTTCCTTTGCTCTGTCTTTACTTCTGAATAAAATATTTCTTATTTTCATGCCCCCTTGTGCCTAATCTAGGAATGAAAGCTGAAATATGGAAAGGAAAGATGGAGGGAGAAAATTTATCTTTAGAGAGGCATTTGTGAAAACAAGACAGACCAGTAAAATTGAGATTTATGATCTCCTTTGTATTTTTAAAGTGACATTCTTTCACTTAAAAATACAATGAAACTTCTTCTTTTATGTCCTGATCAAACCCTGGACTGCCAAAATGAAGCCACTTCCTTGAAACATTGTTGTTTCTGAAAGGTTTCTAGCGGAAGGATGGGCCACATGTACAGTAGTATGTGGACTCTGAGAAAACCAGAAATATCCTCTAATACCTCCACACCAAAATTTTATATATACAATAGTTATCTTGTGAACATGAGTCTGGTGGTGCAGTGGTTAAACCTTTGTACTAGAGCCAAAACTTTGTGAGTTTGATCCATCCTTCTGAGGTCAGTAAAATGAGGACCCAGGATGTTGGGGCAAAATGCTAATTAACTTGTGAACTGCCTAGAGCAGGGGTGTCCAAAATGCGGCCCATGGGCTGGATCTGGCCCCTGATGCCAATTCATCTGCCCTGCACCACCCTTGTTGATCCCGGAAGCAGACGTAAAACACGTCCATATGGGCGCGTTTTACTTTCACTTCCGGGAGCAACAAGGATGGTGTGGGCCGGATGAATTGGCATCAGGGACCAGATCCGGCCCATGTGCTGTAGTTTGGCACACCTGCTTTAATTAGAGAAGATGGCAGCTTAAAATCTATCTCATCCTGTTGTAAAACAGATTGCAAGGCATGTTTTACTTCCGCTGCCAGTGGGAAGAACCATGTGACTAGCCCGCTGAACCATGTGACCAGCCCATGGCCTGGCCACCCCTGGCCCAGAGTGTGCGCTAAGAGCTATGGGGCGGTATATAAGTGTAATTGCTAATGTGCCCTCTGGGCATGAGTGTGTGTGTCAGTTATTCCATATTTTCATGAGTCCATAGCATTAGTGGGGTACTTCCAAACCATTCCATATTAAAAAATAACAATTCCCCACTAGAGGTTCAAGGGGGATTTTTGTCATTTTGGGGAAGCCTTCATTTTTGTAATATGTAGTTGGGGATCACTCTGTGGTTAATTTGTGCTGCCTCTTAACTCTGGAGTTTACCCGCACTTTCTAGAGAGAAGCCACAATTTGCACTTGTGAAATCTTTGTTCTTTTATTTCTGTGTCTGATACATGCATTATCAGAACAGCCTTTTCTTCTCCTCCATGAGCATTTGAAATTGCCAAATTCTAGGGCTGAGTTCCCTAGTTTACTGGGAATCTGTGAACTGCAAAGTAAGCATTTGAAGTAGATTTCATAACACGTAAGATACAAAAGGGAACACATTATCATACCTGCTTTGCAGTAACTCTGCCACAATGCACACGATGCCCATCAACATGCACTGAGGAGGAACTTCCGTTGGCAAGAGGAAATGCTGTTGATGTGGCCTGATTTTGGGCAGATGTCTTCTAGCCCTTTTTTATTCTATTTTGTTTTTAGATCTGTTAATTTTAGCTTTGTATGTTACTATATGCTGGTGGTGCATCTGACGCGAAGAAAGAAAGAAGTAACTCTGCCAACACATTTGCATTTTCTCACCACCACGGTATCCTTATGATGTCACCTAGCAGAACTTTTCCTGATGACTATCAACGGCGGCAATGGATGTGTGGAAGAGAAGCTTTTGATCATGTATTGCACTGAGCTTTTTAGGTGCCTGGAGGGGATGGTTGCTCCTGGCCCCAAGACAATTCTGCTGGAACCATCCAGGGCTCCATTTAGTTCCATGTGTTTTGTTAGAATCGCATTGTCTGGGAATGTGGACAAAGCACTAGGGAAGTGGACATCTGGTTACCTGGCTGGGAATAGATAACATGGATGTACTCCCATCTTTGTCCACCTCCTGCCAACTTAGCAGTTCGAAAGCAAGAAATTGCAAGTAGATAAATAGGGACCGCTTCAGTGGGAAGGTAAACAGCATTCCATGCACTCCGGTGTCTAGTCATGCCTACCACATGACCACGGAAACATCTGCAGAAGCAGACAGTGATGGCTTTTCAGCTAGGAAACAGAGATGAGCACTGAACCCTAGAGTCGGATACAACTGGCTTTCGAGCAAGGGTGACCTTGACCTACAGGATCAGTAGATGACAAATCACTCCTTAAAAGAGGGGATGGTACCTGTGATCCTTTCATTAACAAAGTGACAAGCAATCCTCAAAATGGCTTCCAATTAAAAGTCTTGTTGATGAGTGTGGTTAAATGATGTTACAGTAAAACACCGGATAACAATTGGATCAGATAACGCTAAAATCGCATAATGTTAAGTAATCTGGGGAGGAGAATTGCATCGAATGACGTTAATCCTATGGGATGGATCGGATAACAACCGCTAAAGCCTGTGTAGTTACAATGTATCTCTAGGGAGCTTTAACGTTATCCGATCCATCCCATAGGATTTTTAACATGCATCGGATAACACTAAAATTGGATAACACCAAGACTTGTGGAACCAAGTCTTAGCGTTATCCGAGGTTTTACTGTACTTATATTTGAACAGATCTCACTCTAGTCTTTGGGAGAAAGAAGCATGGTTTTAAAATCTTCAATAGCAGATAAATAAATGCCCTCCTTATTGGAAAGCTCTGTTCACTCCCACTGAGGCTTCTTTTGATTACTTGGTGAGCAGAAGAGTTGCTGCTGCAGCAAATGCATGGAGAAACTATTGCATATAACATGTACAGTAATACCTCGGATAACATTTACCTTGGATAATGCTAAAATCGTATAACGTTAAGCAATCTGGGGTGGAGAATTGGATCGAATAACGTTAAGTTCCTATGGGATGGATCGGATAACAACCGCTAAAGCCTGTGCAGTTACAATGTATCTCTATGGAGCTTTAACATTATCCGATCCATCCCATAGGATTTGAACATGCATCGGATAACACTAAAAATCGGATAACACCAAGACTTGTGGAACCAAGTAGTCTTAGCGTTATCCGAGGTATTACTGTATATTCATAGCCTGAGTCTAGATTGAAAGGAACTTAGCAATATCAGTTACACTTTATATACAGTACCATATTGCTTAGAGCACTCTCAGGGCAGAGTTCACAAAGTAATTAGCATTTTGCCCCCAGCACACACGTGGTTCTCATTTTACCACCCTCAGAAGGATGGAAAGCCGAGTCAACCTTGTACCAGTTGGGATTGAACTCAGATCGTGAGCAGAGTTTTGACTGTTGTTCAACCACTGCATCAGAGGCTGTGACATAAACTCTGGAAATAAACCCTTCTGCTACCTTTTGGAGCCACTTCAGTTACATTTTGTCTTACGCAGTCGGAAATCTAAAGGCACCTTGTGAAACAGACTGTTTTTGCGTGTGTTTGGGTATTCTGAAACCATTGCCACCTATGTTTTGAACTGGTCAAAGGCCTGCTTTTATTTTTCTGGATCTTTTGACCTCTTTCCATCCTGGAAGAGATAATGGATTATAAAGTGGATGAAGATAAAAGCATGACTCACTGTTTGGCTCACATCTCTACTTCCTCTTGAACACAGACAATTAGTCACTTCCGTTAGGCTTTTTGGAAAAGTTTCATGTGTTTTGATTCTTATGTCTATAGAATGGGCAAGCTATTGTGTAAAGCTGTAGATTATTGTGGACTGAGGACTGGGCTAACTAATGGAGCATAGGAAAGGCATGATTGTATTCCAGAAATTAAAGAACACTTCTGACTCTGATCATGGTGAGCGGAAGGAGTTTAAGAGTTTGCTGTTCTTTATCCTGCTTTTCATCATCAGTTGCTTTCATTCTGAAGATACTTTCATTCCATTAGCAGTCGCAGCGGTAGACATCTCTGAAATGAAATGGGATGGGACACGTTCGATCAGGGATGTCCAAACTGTGGTCCACAGGCTGGATCCAGCCCACAGACTGTAGTTTGGGCACCCCTGGTTTAAGCAAAGAAAATGGCAGCTGAAAATCTATCTCACCCTGTTGCAAAACAGATTGCAAAGTGCATTTTATTTCTGCTTCTGGTGGGAGGAACCACGTGAACAGCCCGCTGAACCACATGACTGGCCCACAGCCCAAAAAGTGTGAGCACCCCTGGGTTAGATCCTAAGAATGGCACGAGGCAAAAAGGTGCTCATATCCCAGTGCCGTTGTGCAGATCATAGTTGTGGTCCTTCAACGGTACTTTAAGGTTCAAAACAGAACTGGAAGATCCAGTCACAATTACTCTACGTCAGTGATGGTGAACCTTTTAGAGACCGAGTGCCCAAACTCAACAGGGTGCTGTCTGCACCGCACCCTCATTCTGCATGTAAGCTGCCCGCCTTACCCCAGACAGGGAAGGGAGGAAGCACTCTCTTTCAGCTGCTTGGCAGAAGGTGAACTCTGTGCTGGGGGGAAGAAGGAAGTGCTCCCATTGGGCACTTGCGGTGGGGCAAACTCTGTGCTAGATGACAGTGCTTGTCCCCTCAGAGAGGGCTCCAAGTGCTCCCTCTGGCACATGTGCCATAGGTTCGCCACCACAGCTCTATGTTGTGTTTGTTTTGAACTGGGGGGAAGCTAGTGCAGCCCAGTTTCTATTAAAGGACAGGATGAGGCAGCATATTCTGCCTCTTAACAAGTGTTTTTGCATGTACCATCCCGTGTTTTCATCAAGTCTTATCCTCTTCATTGCAGTCACTGGAGGAAGTCTGTGATCTTCTGCATGCAGCGCCTTTCCAGAATATTTTACCACGAGTTCATGTGAAAGGTAGGTCTTCCTACTGTTTTCATCCCCCCCCCCCCGGCCCATGAATCCTCTTCATTCAACAAAGGTTGAGTATCCTACATGGAACTAGTAAAGCAGAGATTTACTTTGGCTACGGAGGCCAGGCATGCAGTAAAACTTAGACCCGTGATGGCGAACTTTGGCACTCCAGATGTTCTTGGACTTCAATTCCTAGAAGCCCAACCCCCCATGAATCCACACGAATGGGTTTGCAGCGATTCATCCGGCCCGCGCCGCCCTCATAACTCCTGGAACCAGATGGGCGCATTTTACTTTCACTTGGGGAGCAACAAGGGCGGCACGGGCCAGATGAGTTGTAGCAAACCCATTCGTGTGGATTCACAGGGGGTTGGGCTTCTGGGAATTAGAAGTCCAAGAACATCTGGAGTGCCAAGGTTTGCAATCACAAACTTAGATAGTCAGCCAAGTGATGTTTTCTGTGTGAATTGTATTGTGATAAATGTAGGTCTAGCAGTAGTCGGCACTTTATGTGACTTGGGTGACTTCTTGTGTAGCTTTTCTTGTTTTCAGCAGAGCCTGTTTCTTTGTTCCTCTCTCCGTTTATTTTTATTCCAAGCAGCAGATTATGCATTTCCCATAGCATTCCCATTTATTCATAATCTGACATTTTAAAGAGGTTCCTCCCCTCTTTATCAATCCTGGCCTGGGGCTGAGGAGGACAATTTTTTAAAGGGCTTAGCACAAGAAAGTGCTGGATCCGTGGTAGGGGATCATGCTGTTCTGTGGAAGGCAGATGAACATGTGGAAGGACAGTCTTGATGCCTGGTCGCCTATTTTCAGAATTGGCTACTGCAGAAGATTTTCATTAGAAAACACACATGCGCGCACCCTGGCCCACTTGCCACAGAACATTTCCTTCTCACAAGCCATGGATAAACTACATTCCTTTATAACCTTTAACAGCCATTTATGTTCCATACATGAAATTCCATTCCTTGGAGTATGACATTTTAAATGTGATATGATCTATCTTAATTGTTTTTAATGTGTGTGGGAGCAAAAGTATGTTTGAACACAGTAGCTTCATTTTAAGAATGAACTGAGTGGGTCCCACAGCAAATGTCTTGGTATTGTAATTTCTTTCCCTTGTTTCCCTTCTTTTGTAATTGAAGCTATGCAATAAGGAGTGAATCAAACAAAATAGGGACAGACCCAAAGGAAGCTTTCTTAAGACACCAACTTTTTATTTTGCTCCAGTCCTTAGGTCCTGCAGTTGTTTTCATTGATATACATTTGTGGGTTGTTGTTTATTTGAATAATAGTCATGCTAATCTATGGTTCAGGCATATCAGAAAACAAAACAAAATAAACAAAATTAAATTAAATTAAAATTAAAAACACTGTAGCACTTTAAAGACTAACTGCTATATTTTTATTGTTAGCTTTCATGGATCAAGTCCACTTCTTCAGACAAAGTGAAACTTACAGGCATGGTTTTTATACACCAAATTAAGGGGTCAAAGGGAGAAGGGTGTGTTCAAGCAAAATGACAGACAAGCAAGCACAACAATACAGCTTCCCACAGCCATCAGCAACAATAGATTATTCAGATTAGCTCTAAATGACTCAATTTCAATCTCAAGGTTGCTGAGAAAGCCCATTCTGGTCTCTGATCAACTTTTCAGGTCAGAAAACAAACAAAAACACTGTACTAGGTTACTTTCTATGCTACAGTGTTTTTTATTTTATTTTATTTTCTGATACATTTGTGTGGCTCTGTTGTCAAGCAAAAAAAATTGGGATGAAAGAAGCAATGCAATAAGCCTAATTGGAAATATAGGCAAGGGATTTCTCCCTGTTCCTGATGCCATTAGACAGCAGCTAGTTTAGTTTAGTTTAGTTTAGTTTAGTTTAGTTTAGTTTAGTTTAGTTTAGTTTAGTTTAGTTTAGTTTAGTTTAGTTTAGTTTAGTTTGTGAGGTATTTGTTGGTGGTGGGTTTTAATTTGTTGCGGATATTTCTGTTATTGGTTTCTCTGCTTGTTCACTGCCCAAAGTGGGTTAACAGCCAGATGGGCGGTATAAAAATCCAATAAATAAATGTAAGCATTTTCATTCCTCTGTGGAAAAAAAATATCATGGTCTCTTTCCAGAGGGTGAAAGACTTGATGCTAAAATGAAGAGGCTGGAATCAAAATATGCTCCACTCCATCTTGTTCCACTGATCGAAAGACTAGGAACACCGCAGGTAAAGTTGTTACTGCTTTTAAAGAGAGGGGGGAAAGTCACATTTGCAATATTTGCAAGTGCAAACGTGTGGATTCACAGACGTCTCAAAAAAGAATAGGTTACAATATAAAAACCATGAGACCTAGACATTCCTTGCTGGCTTGTCCTAAGAGCCTGTGTATATTATGGATACAGTAACTTTGGGGGTGCATAAGTACAGTTAGGTAGAGAAGCTCATTGTGACCTTCAGTTGAATTAGAACAAAGACCACAGAGCATAGGCTGTTGACCCAGGGGACTCCCCGTTTAAATTTCAGCAAGTCTCCTGACGTGCTTTGTAACCTTTAACAAAAAGCCATTTGTTCTCTCATGAATCACTGAGCAAAGCAGAGAAAACCCTAGATCTGATTTAAGCTATTTTGATTAGAATCATGACAGAATACTAATTCTCAGAAGAACATTGCTCTCTTCCTCAGCTGCCATTCTTCATGTCTATGAAAGAGGTATCTCAGATCACTCCAGGGAATTTTTCTGGATAGTGGATTATCAGGATATGATACCATTTTGTTTAGAGGTGGCCATCCTGTGTGAGAGTGACTTGGTTTCAGAAGCAGAGAGGCAGCAAACTTTCATCTGTGCATTTGAAGCCAGTGTTGGACTGATCTGCCAGGTCTGTAGAGCTCACACCTTATTTATGCCTTCCTCACATGGTCATGTTTTCTTTGATTGCAACCCTAGCAAATTGCCATAGCAAGAGAAGGAGACCTGTTGACCAAAGAGCGCCTCTGCTGTGGGCTGTCCATGTTTGAAGTCATCTTGACCAGGATCCGGACCTTCCTGGATGATCCCATCTGGCGTGGTCCTCTCCCCAGCAATGGTGTTATGCATGTGGATGAGTGCGTGGAATTTCACCGCCTGTGGAGTGCAATGCAGTTTGTATACTGTATTCCCGTGGGAACACATGAATTTACTGTGGAGTATGTGTCTGTTCTTGTCTTTTCTTTAGCAGTGCTTTGTTTGTATTTTATCAGTTAGCAATGGACACAGCCAAGGAAATGATTCACTTTGTTCAGAATTTTCAATTGCACAACAAATGGGGATGTGAAATGATCAGTTATATCTGAATTCAGCCTGTGAAGGGAAGTCTGTGGTGTGAGCACAGAGCTGGTCTATAAAATGTTAGATGCATACTTTAAATCAGGGATTCTCAACCTGTGGGCCGGATGCAGCCCCCAGCACCATTTCATGTAGCCCCCCCCCCCGGCAGCATCCACCGCACTGGAAGGGTGGAGGAAGGGCAAAATGGCCATCCAGCCCCCAAAGCTGTCTGAGGGAGTGTGACCCGGCCTTCATCATTAAAAGGTTGCGAACTTCTGGTTTAAATGCTTTTCAGTCAACGTAGTCGTTGCATCCTACTCACCTGGAAAGTATTACATGCTAATTGGTGGTTCTGGACCAGGCAGAACTCCAGTGAGTTTATGTTCTTTTGAGTCCTGATGAAGTTAGAGAGGAATTAGTGCCTTAGGTTTATCCTGTAGATGGTTGATGGGGATGCAGGTTGAAACAGTACAGAAATGGAAACATGGATTCTGTCACATGCTGTTGTGCCCATTTGAGTCCAGGTGGATATAGTTCCAGGGTTCCCAATTTTTTATGGGATGTGGGCCATTCATGTGGTTCAGGGGGCAGGTCACTATGGCCTGGGGGCCAGATCCAGCCCCCGATGCCAATTCATCTGGCCCACAAAGCCCTCGTCGCTCCCGGAAGTGGAAGTAAAACGTGCCCATATGGACACATTTTACTTCTGCTTCTGGGAACGATGAAGGCATTTGGCCCCCAGGCCGTAGTTTGGGCACCCCTGATGTGGGCACCCAAAGGCTTTTTATAGCATGTCCTTCCTATGTTCAAATTGGCAGAAAGGAATGGAAGGTAATAGTCATGTGCTGCCTTAACTGGGAATGGAAACTCCATCTGAGAGGCACAGACTCCTTCTCTTATCACGTCAGCAGGTTATCGCCTTATTAGGCTTCTAGAACAATAGGTTTGTTAAGTACTAGATGCCTTGTGCGGTTTATTTCTGTGCTTTATGAATGAATGAATATTTATTAATTGATTAGTCTTTCGACCTTATCAATAATATAAGAGTTTAAAATCTGTACAATGCAATAATGCAATAGAGTGCGATAAAATACAATAAAAATACAATAAAAATACAATAAAAATACAATAAATTCTGTGCTTTATGTTCATACAGTGGTACCTCACTTTACAAACGCAGCCCCCGGTGCAGCTAACATAATTTTTGCTTTACGAATGAAACTCCATTGAAAATAATGCCTCACTTTACATTTTTTAAAACTGATTTGTTGGTTTTTAGTGCATTCCTATGGGAAACTGCATCTTGCTTTATGGTTTTTTTCAGAACAATTTTCAATGCATTCCTATGGGAAACTGCGTTTCGCTTTATGAATTTGTTTGTAATACAAAGCATCCAATGGAACACATTAAATTCATAAAGTGATGTACCACTGTAGTTCCCACTAGACTAGTGGCATAACAATAATTAAGGTTATGCATTTCAGAAATATCATTATGAGGAGCAAGATCAGGCTGATGTAATTGATAATAGTGCTGGACTACAAGATCTAGGTCAGGAGTTCTCAATCTTTTAAAGCCGGGGGCTGGGTTATGCTCCCTCAGACAGCTTTGGGGGCCAGACGGCCATTTTGCCCTTCGTCCACTACATAGCACTTCCTGGTGTGGTGGTGGGAGCACATGAAATGGTGCCATGGGCTGCAGATTGAGAATCCCTGATCTAGGTTCAAATTCCTACTCAGCCATGAAACCTTCCTAGAGGTAGTAATGATAAATTGTACTCACATACCTCAGAAACCTGTTAAGGTTGTCTTACATCCGAAGCTACTTGAAAGCACATAATGATTACCACACATCCTCAGTTTCTGTGTACTTTTGGGAGAAACCCATGTAAATACAAACTTGGCTCTGAGTTCTTGTTTCCTAGCAAGTTAAAAATTGTAGCCTATGTTTGACCGCGTCATTCTATCAGCAGAATGGCGAGGCTTCCCCTTCCTGCTTCAGTCATCCATAGGCTCTTGAGGTCTGCTCTGGAGGGTTGGAGGGAGACGTTCAGGAACAGAGCACAAGGGATGCTGCTCTTACATAAGCAGATGTCCACTCACATCAAGTTGGGTATTGTCTTATAGTTGGTGCTTGTGTTAGAGGAGCATCAGGGAAATAAAAAAATATTATACTTGGAGAAATCATTCCATGTTAATTATTCTGGACTTTGCAAGTCTTCAGAAAATCCTTGCCTTTTCACTCGAGAAACTTTCAGATTATAGGAACCCACCCCTATATTCATTCATACCATTGATTCGTCTTGCTGAATGACTAATAGCGCTCCAGGTTTTCCGGCAGACTATTTTCCAGTGCTTATATGTCCCACTTCCTGATTGAACTGGAGCGGACTCCTGCAGAGCATATTCTATGCACCCTTCTGCCTAGCTCAAGTGTGTTTGTTTCACTGTATCATACTGGCTTGTCATCTTTTCTCTTACAGACAATGTTTTGGAGATGGGCTGCACTGGGCTGGCTGTATGATTATTGTGCTTCTGGGACAGCAGCGCCGATTTGATGTGTTGGACTTCTGTTACCACTTACTGAAAGTACAAAAGCATGATGGAAAAGATGAGATCATAAAGAACGTGGTATGTAGATCGAGACGAGGCTGTATGTTGTATGGTTGATTTTTACATGGTGAGAGAAATCCACAACTATTTCCCGTGCTGGTGTCAATGGATTTACCAAGGTGTAAATAATGGCCTAAGGGACTGTGGTGGCTTAGTGGTTAAGATGCTGAACTTGACAACTGGAACGTAAGCAGGTCAGCAGTTCGATTCCCGAGAGCTGCATGACGGAGCCTGTATCTGTCCCAGCTCCTGCCAGCCTAGTAGTTTGAAAGCAAGAAATTGCAAGTAGATAAATAGGTACCACTTCAGCAGGAAAGGTATACAGCATTCCATGCACTCTGATGTCTAGTCATGCCTGCCACATGTCCATGCAAACGTCTGTAGATGCAGACAGTGCTGGCTCTTTGGCTGTAAACGGAGATGACCACTGTACCCTAGAGTCATATACGACTGGATTTTGAGCAAGGACCTTTACCCTTAAATAATGGCCTCCTCTCTGACTGTGCAATTTTTGGTTTTTCAGCCTTTGAAGAAAATGGTAGAAAGAATCCGCAAGTTCCAGATCCTGAATGATGAGATCATAACTATATTGGACAAGTATTTGAAATCTGGCGATGGGGAAGGCACACCAGTGGAACATGTCCGTTGCTTCCAGCCTCCCATTCACCAGTCCTTGGCCAGCAACTGAGGGAGCGCCATGTTCCAATTCCAATTGGAAGCAACCCAGCGTACCACAACTGTCGGTACAGATTTGGTGGTTTAAGGGAGATTTTTGCTGATACACGGTTTTCCAGTACTACCCAAACCTCCTGAAAGGAGTGGGTCCTACTTTTGTTTCCGAAGCACAGTGACTGTACACAAATCTGGTTTTTAGACTACTTTTTATATACTTTTTATAAAAGGTTTTGAAATGGATCCTTAGTCTTAAAATCTTTTACATTCCTCCAGCTGTTGTAATCACTTTGTAATGGTCTGGAGTACAAGGCCTTCCTTCACTTCTCCAGCTATTACTAAAATCAAAATGTAAGGGGTGTTTTAAATTAACTTGCATTTTTCTAATAATAATAATAATAAGCATTAAGCTGCTAAGCTAGCCTTTAGAGAACGTCTTCCTTTAGAAACTTCTTGTGTTTTAAAAAATTCACTGGACTGTTTTCTCTAGGAATATCTGCTGCCCTGTTGCATAATCAACTTTGGAATAAAGCTTTCTAAGGGGTATTTTTAAAATGAGTCAGTAAGATAGATGTTTTATTCATTCAAATTTGTAGAGCCATTTAGAAGTAATTCTTCTTGTTGGTTTTTTTAGCTGTTCACGTAAAACTGGAAAATCAGAGCCCATTTCCACATCACACTGAGTGCAGACAAAGCAGCTTGAATCACTAGAACTATATATAGGCATAATCTTAGTTTGACAGATACTTTTACAAGTTGGATGTCGCATCCTTCTCAAAGTATGTTCACTCATTCTTAGAAGTGGAATCCGTTTCCTTTATAACTATTTCCTGTTGCTAAGCTTTTGTAATATTTATATAGCTACTTATGTGAATCATGGCTCAGTAGTTCATTTATTCTGAAACAAATTTGTGAATTAAAAAATGTTAAAAGACCCACTTGGGCAAGTGGTATTTTACTTTGTCATTCTGTTGTCATAATACCTATCTGCATAGACAAGTTTACAAAAGTGCCTTTTAGAACTGCCATGTTACCATTTCTGCATTCAGACTTTTGTTCAATTTGTATGTATATGCTCTATAACCGTAAATTTATACAAAAGCTCGATTGTAAACCCAGTTTGAGCTGTGTGAGCTAGGGGACTCTGATAGGAAGGGAAACAATTTGCTTCATGTGAAATTTTCTGTTTTACACATAATTAAAAAATGTTTGCCCTAGAATTCATAAATACACGCATTTTCTTGGGTGACCGACTGAATTTTTCCTTCATATATATTTTTTTCACTTGTTTTTGCATACATGTAATGTATGAGTTGCACACATTACACTGAAAATAACATGAATACAGTGAGGTAGAAAGCATTTTTGCTGCCTCAAGTATGTTACCAGCTCTGGTTGCTGTGAAGTATTAGATATTTCTGTGATCTAAACAATGTTGTAGTCCTGGTGGTGCAATGGTTAAACCTGCTGTCCTGCAACCAAGTTTGTGAGTTCGATCATGTCCAAGGCTCAAGGTTGACTCAGCCTTCCATCCTTCTCAGGTTGGTAAAATGAGTACTCAGCATGTTGGGGTCAAAATGCTAATTCACTTGTGAGCTGCCCAGAAAGTGCGCTAAACGCTATGGGGCGGTACATAAGCGCCCCATACTTCTTTTACTTCTTCTAGCCCAGAGATGTACGTGATATATTAGCATTTTATAAACTGTTCTTTAACAAAGGTATAGAAGTGCAAACATCTGGGTACAATCCGCAAGAAAACGGTTTCACGGGTTTCCACCTGATGTTAATGGAGCCAAGTCAAACTTGAGCTTGTGGGTGACCTGCTGAAACTTACATGCTTCCTATCCACCGTTGATTTGCTACAATTCAATGGTATTATTTAATTCATTCTTTTTCAATGTCTCTGACATTGCTGTCCCTAAAAGAGGAAAGCTACCCCGCCTGCTTCTGTGGCCTCTTCGTTGCCACCTAGTCAGCAGAACAAGGTTTACACAGCTTAGCAAAGTGGCATAACAGCGTGTGTGCAACTGATCACTCATTGATGCAGAAATAAAGATTTTATTTAGTAAAATTGTCATTAGTGCAATAAATCTTAAAAGAAATTGTGATATTTACATGTTCACATGTAACTTAAGCAAAACTTGTTTTGAGATCCTTTTAGTATTTTCATCAAATGAAAAATCAGGCAAAAAATAAAGTCCACCACTGTTCTTGGTCAAAGCTAGAGAAGTCTAAAAACAAATGATTGTCTATACATACTGTTTACTCTGCTTCTGAGAAGCACTTAAAATTCCTCTTTCACAACAAAACACAGTTACAGAATCGCTCCTTTGATGTATTTTTAAGATGGTGACGAGTTTCCATTTCTCCTAGAAGAGACTCCCTCCGTCTGCAGATCACCTACACGCGTAACGCTTTCTTCCTCATCGTTAAAGCGTTCGTATGGACTTGGCAGCGTGCCATTTATCCCTCTGTCCTCTTTGTGTAGAGTCACAGGCAAATTTGCTAGGGTGAAATTGACGTCCTTAAAGGCATGCAACAAAAATATCCCAACTATAATAGTCAGAAAGCCGCTTAATGTGCCAATGATGTCATCCACTGTCATGTCTTCCCACTCCTTGAAGAGGATAGCAGAACAAGTTAAAACAGATGTTGTGAAGAATACATAATAGATTGGTGTCACGATGGAAGTGTTGAAGATGTCCAGAGCTCGGTTTAAATAATTGATCTGTGTACTCACACAGACAATAAGGCTCAGCAGCAAAATCCAGGCCAAAGGATGTCTCAGAACAGGTTTTCCAGCAAAGAGTTCTTTTATAGCAATGCCCAAGCCTTTTACGCAGGAAACGGACAAGGCGCCAATGACTGAGCAGATGGTAATATACACAAGAATGTTTGTTTGCCCATGCCGTGGTCCCACCACAAATATCATTATTAAGGATACAATCACAACAAATGTCGCAAAGACGACAAAACCTGCAACATATAAAGAGAAAGCGCAGATCAGCTGCAGTTGGTACGCATGGAATAATAAATGTCGTGAGAGCATAAACACCTATCTGGGAGCCTTCATAGTGAGGATGACTATCCAAGCATATATCGGTAACTTCTGGACCCAAGGGCTACACATGCAGTTGTTGGTGTAATAACGGGACACATATGCTGACACATTTCCCCCTTCACATCTCTAAAAAGCTGGACAGTAAGGTTTAAACTTTCATTCTAGGGGAAGGATAGATATATTCATCTGAATCACCCTTTCCTTGCTGTGGCCGCAAACAGCTATTTGTGTACCCACTTCCCCAGCTTAAGGACTCATCAATGGACAGTGCAGAAAAGGGGGGGCAAGATATCTGAATCTAGCTTGAGAGCTGCTCGTAGGTATCCTAAATTAAAGAGATGCATGGCTAACAACATTGCCTTCTCAAAGGCAGTTCTAAAATATGTGCTGTCAAGTCAATGTTGACATGGCAACTCTTCAGTGTTTTCTAGGTAAAGTATTCCAAAGTGTTTTAAAATTCTCTTCTGGGGCCATCTTGGGATTGTGCAGCTTGCCCAAGGCTACTCAAGTTGGCTCTTCTGAAAGGCACAGTGAATCAAACTCCCAGTATCTGACTCGACAACCATATACTTAATTCACTGAGCTCTGCGGCTTAGCTATCTGGCCACAGAGCCAGAGGTTCTGGGAGTCTGATTCCACATTGTGTCTCCAGGAAGAAGAGCCAACCTTTGTAGCCATAGGCAAGCTGCAGAGCCCCAGGATGCCCACAGAAGAAGGGAATAGTAAACCATTTCTAAGTTCTCTACATAGAAAGCTCTGGAAAGGGTCACCCTAAGTCAGGATGGTCTTGATGGCACATAATTCTATTAGAACAACCATGGTTTACATTAGGGGCGGCCAACCTTTTTTCACTGTGGACCTGACCACATCCCCCAGACAGCTGAGTGGGCCGGACCATGACCCCCAGAAGCGGTGCATTTGAGGCTGATGTAAATGCACCCACTTCCACGTTTATGACAGTCACCAGCGCATTTGCCCATGTGTGGGTGCATTTTATGGACAACATAAATGTGCCCGCTTCTACTTCTGGGTGTGGCAGAGGCAGCGGCGGGCCGGATGGGACAGCATTGGGGGCCGGGGCTGGCCCATGGGCCACAGACTGGGAACCCATGGTTTACATTCTTGACAGTTCTATTTCAAGATGTCAAAATGATAAACAATACCAAAAAATTCATTAAAATTCAAACATAGTTGAAAAGCTGTAAGGCTTGAAGACCCCCTAACTCATTTCTCCAGTAGGACACTACTTTTCTAGACATTTGATCTCTCTTCAGGGTTCTCTGCAAAACCCAGGATCTCAACGAAATAACAAGGACTTGTATCAAAGATGCTTGCTGCCTTGTCAGTGCTACTATCAGCTAATTTTATGCTGACTACTTAATAAAGGCTGCAGAAATGTGTTTGAGAATGGTGGCAACTGGGCCTAGTGATTTTGCACATCTATGCTTTGATCAGAGCTGCAAAACTATAGCTCCCTAACCCACATCCAGAGTAGAAGAAAACCTAGCAGGAGAGGTCCAAGCATACTACCTGATGTAAAAGCACAGAAGAAGCAGTACAGTTGAATAACTGGACTGAATACCTATATCTAATTTTCGCACACTTGATAAACAAACCCAAAGTCACCTTGACTACTTTTACTGCAGACATCTGTGCCTTTTAGAGTTATAGATCAATCAGTTCGTATCTCCTTGAACTGTCTGTTGCTCTGTTACTTAATACTTTTTCATAACATTCTCTCACCTGGGTCACCTAACTTGTGGGCTATTTCATCCAACGATTCTACTTCCTCTTCTTGAGGTGCATGAATGACCATGACAGTTGAACCCAGAATACTTAGCAAACACCCAATCTTCCCATGAAGATTAAGCTTTTCGTTTAAAAAGTATGATGAAAGAATGGCACTGAAACATATAAATAAATCAGAAGTCAAACACTGCTCTTGAATTATATTATCTGAGCAATACAGAATGTAATGGGTTTTGAGATTAAACCTCCTAGGCAACACTGGGACAATTTCCTTTTGGACCATCAAGCCTTTTGGCTAGGCATTCTTCAGCTGAGCAAAATGTAGATGTGTCTGTAGGCATGCGTCTGTAACCTGAAACTCCCAGAAGTCTGTCCGGGTAATTTCTGAAGAATTTTGAAAGTTGGGAATCCTAAAAATCTGAATTATACATCTCTAGTGAATGTTACAAAATGCTGAAACTCGGTTCTCTCCCAAAGCAAATTAATAATTTTAAATTAATGCAGAGTTTAACAGTCCGAACTGCATATAGAAACTGGCAAATTCTCCATCGGCTTCAATAACTGTTGAGAAGAGTTCTTATTCATAGCAGAAAGGTCCTAGAAATTACTGGTTTAGGTTTCAGTTCTATGTCCATTTCCCTGGGAGTAAGCCCACTGCAGCAAATTCTACTATCTTAAGTAAACATGGCTTTTAGTAGCCATTGAATAAAACAAATGCAACCCAGGAATCTAAAGAGATTATGTAACAGTTAACATATAAACCTACTGTCTGGAAAGCCAAACTATACTTGTTCTAATCATATACAATGGTGATAAATTTAAGTTGCATTGAAGAACCGGCCAGAACCACAGTAGAACAACAGTTAAAACTTCACTTTTTTAAAGCTTGTGAAGGTAATTCAAGGTAAGTAAGGAAGAGAAAAAAGAGCCTTAAAAGAAATCATGATTCATGCACAGAAAGAAAATGAAACAATTTTTTTTTAGTCTCATTGCATCCCTTTCACATAAAACACTTGTTTATAGCATGAACAGTTAGGGAATTGTTAACATTTGACCTTCACCAGGACAGAAAGTATCAGCACACATATAGGAAAACACCTAAGCAAATAGAGCACAGCAGTTGTGCTCATATGAAGCTATCATCATTTCTTACCTTACAAGAACACTGAGAGCTCCTAAAGGAGTCACCAAAGTAGCCGGTGCAAACGCATAGGCTGCAAAGTTAGCAACTTCACCAAGTCCCACTGAACAGTAAGCAAAAAAGGGAAACATTAGACAAAAAATAACTGAACATTCAAATTGACTATATAAATACTTCATCAGAATTGAAAGATAATAGCAACAAGAGTGCATCTCAGGGGTTGGTTATTTTTATAAATTCTTGTTATTACCCGCTTATAGCTAAAGTTTTTTTTTTACAAAGGAAATGTTTTCAATTACTTACTTGACAGAAGTCCAGCCCACCATAGCCATTCCTTAAGGTATGCATGACCACCTTGTCCTGTATTTTTTTAAAAAGAAAAAGGTATATTATTAGAAACCATTATAATTCAGGCTTCCCAGTATAAAAGTGTTTAAACAAGATAAGATCCAAAAGACCCACTTCGTGTATGCCTAAAGACTTGTGTGGTCCAATGGATTAAAACATACACACACACAAATTTCATTCTTTTATTTAAAATTAGAAACGGATTTCAAAGCTTTCATGTTTGCCACAAGAACCATCAGGGCAGAAGAAATGCCGTTTGAGAAACATAAGCCTGAGATATTATTCAACACATAGAACAAGTTGCCTGTCTCTGTGGAACATACAAAAACTTCCATTCTAAGCTACCTCCTTTTACTATGGCATAGACCAGGGATCAGCAAACTTGGCTCTCCAGATGTTCTTGGACTTCAATTCCCAGAAGTCCTGATCAGCAGGCATACTGACTTGGGCTTCTGGTAATTGAAGTCCAAGAACACCTGGAGAGCCAAGTTTGCAGATCCCTGGCGTAGACTAATGGGGCTCTCTAAAGGGACCATCTGTCAGATAGGTTCACCTCTCCAGTACGAGAAAGAGGGCCTTCTCGGTATCCTTTGGAACCTCCTGCCGATGGACCTTCATCTTCAGCCAGAGCTGCTAGCTTTTAGGAAAGGGCTGAACACATGACTGGCCCAGCAGGTGTGGAGAGCTGATAGACGGACAGCCGCCACCCTCACCCCCTGGCTGGCTGATATAAACATGCTAATTGCCACCTGGGTTTTTAGGTTTTATCTGTCTATTTTACTGTGAAGATTTTATAAAATGCGGTGGCATGATATTGGGGAAAGTTTCATTATAAAGCTCTACCTTTAGAAGGTTTGGAGGGAGGAGGCATGGAAAAAATGTAGTAAAGCTAAGGATGCCACTGAGAGATCAGCACCTTTGATGCATATACAGCGGTACCTTGGATAACGTTTACCTCGGATAAGGCTAAAATCAGATAATGTTGGGGAACCTGAGGCAAACATTTGCATTACACAACATTAAGATAATGGAGAGTCCCCAGTCGGCTTCCCAAACACGTGGCTGCTGCGCCCAGCGAGCGATTGCCCTTTGCTTGCGGAGGAAACACATATTCCCTCCATAACCAAAGCGGTGGTTCCACGCTGGGGCCGCCAGTTTGCTTGGGGAGGGAGAGCGCTTTCTCTCCCCAAGCAAACTGGATTGACCCTCTGTTCCCTTTCCTCTTTAGAAAGGGAACAGGGTGTTTTTTTTAATGTTGTGTGATCAATGCATCACACAACATTAAAAACTGGATAACATTAAGACTTGTGGAACCAAGTCTTAACGTTATCTGCGGTACTAGTGTACATATATATATGTCTGTGTGTGTAAGTATGTATGTATAGGTCACCGATTAACCAACCTGCTCTCATGGAGCCCTTCCTGGCCAGTCGGAGGAGACCTTTTTTCTTCAGGATGAAACTACCACCAATGAAAAGGCTGGAGCTCATTGCCAACACCAAGCCAATGTAGAAATCATATTTTCTATTATTCTCAACCATTTCGTCAGTTGCTGAAGCATTCCAAAGTGTCTTATTGATCAAGGAACAGAGCTGTCGCCGATGATGGAGGCAAGGTGATATCAAATTTGAACCTACAAGGCAAAAATATATCTTAAAGCTTGTCACTGACTCTAGTCCCACAGATCTCTATACACAATGTGCCCCTTGTTCTAAGATCAGTGATGGAAAATCTTTTAGAGGGGCGGGCCAAACTCTGTGCTGGGGAGAGGGAGGAAGTGCTTCTGTTGGGCTGCTGGGTAGAGGGGTGAGGCAAACTCTGTGCTAGGGGGAGGGAGTGTGCCCATTGGGCTGCTGGGTAGAGCAAACTCTGTGCTGGGGCAATGGCACATGTGCCAAAAAAAGAGGGCTATGAGTTCCCCCTCTGGCATACGAGCCATAGGTTCACCACCACTGCTGTAGATATTCCTACTTAATTTGAACAGAAAAGTCCGCAAATAAATATTTTGGTGCATGCAACTAGAAAAATGCATATGAGTTTTCCTGTCCCAAGGCCATATGTCTTTTAAAAAAAAAACCTCTGTTACAGTAAACATTTATTCTATAAAGTTTTTTAAAATTCATCATGATTACAACCAGCATCAAAGTCAGTGTTACTGCTCTGAAACTGCAAGGTAGATACCGTACACAATATATGGAATAAATGGACAGTTTTTCAAAGAGAAAAGTAGTCCTTAGTAAATGGACACCCAAAGATGAATTTAGAGCAGAAATCTTAAGTACAGTTTGAAGTCATTAACATAAAGTGAATAAGTAAAACACTAGATAGCAGCTAACCTGCTGAATAACATTGACATCATTTACAAGGTATTCTCTGCTACTTTAATCAATGCATCCTATGGATACAAAAATCAATGTCAGTTCTCTAGAAGCCAACATTTATGCAGTCAAAAGAGCATAACCTATGCAAAGGCCATTAGTAGGCTCAGAGCAAATGCTAAATTTTCAAAAATACAGATTTTTTTAAAAAAAAAAAAGCTGGAAAGAGGACTAAAACCAGTAAAGACCAAGCATGCTCCATAACCACAGAATACAAACAAACTGCGGTTGTTGTTCAGTCGCACAGTCGATTCTGACTCTTTGCGACCCCATGGACCACTGTCCGCCAGGCACTCCTGTCCTCCACCATCCCCCTCAACTCGCTCAGCTCTGTGCCCATTGTGTCCACAATACCATCTAGCCATCTCATTTTTTGCCACCTCCTTCTTCTTTTGCCCTCAACCTTTCCAAGCAACAAGGCTTTCTCAAGTGAGTCTTCTCTTCTCATTTGATGTCCAATGTACTTTAGCTTCATCTTTACTATTTGACTTTCTAAGGCGCAGTCAGGGTTAATTTACAGGTTAATTTACGAGTCGCCACGGCGAGTGGGCGGCAATATAAATTTGAACTAATAAATAAATAAATAAATAAATAATTTCTTCTAAAATTCACCTATTTGTTCTCCTCGCTGTCCAGGGGACTCTCAAAACTCTCCTCCAACACCACATCTCAAAGGCATCTATTCTTCTGCGCTCAGCTTTCCTAATGGTTCAGCTCTCACAGCCATACATTGCCACTGGGAATACCATTGCTTTGACTATACGAATGTTTGTTTGCAATTTGATGTCTCTACTTTTCACTATGCTCCCCAGGTTTCTCACAGCTTGTCTCCCAAGAATCAGTCGCCTTTTTATTTCATGGCTGCAATCACCATCTGCAGTAAGCTTTGATCCTAAGAAAGTAAAATCTGTCACTGCTTCTACTTCTTCCCCATCTATTTTCCAGGGACTGATAGGGCCTGTTGCCACGACCTTGGTTTTCTTTATATTGAGTCTCAAGCCAGCTTTTTCACTCTCTTCTTTCAACCTAATCAGGAGCTTCTTTAGGTCCTCCTCACTTTCTGTCATTAGGGTGGTATCATCTGCATATCTCAAATTGTTAATGTTTCTCCCAGCAATTTTGATCCCAAATTGTGATTCCTCCATCCCTGCATTGCGCATTATGTGCTCTGTGTATAAGTTGAATAAGCAGGGTGACAAAATGCAGCCTTGTCTTACTCCTTTTCCTATTCCAAACCACTCTGTCCTTCCGTATTCTGTCCTAACTGTTGCTTCTTGATTCATGTACATATTTCTCATGAGGCATATAAGCTGTTCTGGTATTCCCATCTCTTTAATTACTTGTCACATTTTGCTGTGTCTACACAGTCAAAGGCCTTAGTGTAATCAATGAAACAGAAGTAGACTTGTTTCTGATATTCCTTTGTTTTTTCCATGATCCAACGTATGTTAGCAATGTGGTCTCTAGTCCCCCTGCCTCTTCTGAACCCTGCCTGCACTTCTGGTAATTCTCTCTCCACATGCTGTTGCAGTCTATCTGTATTATCTTGAGCATCACCTTGCTAACGTGTGGGATGAGCGCAATTGTTCGATAATTTGAACATTCTTTGGCATTACCCTTTTTGGGGATTGGAACATATACTGATCTTTTCCAATCCTGTGGCATTTGTTGTGTTTTCCAAATCTGCTGGCATATAGAATGTAGTAATTTGATTCCATCATCTTGCGGACAAGTGAAAAATAGGGAAGGGGGGATACAAAGAAGGGCATATCTGGCTGGCATCTCACACTGGACCATTTTGCCACATGTTTATAGTTTATATCCAATACAGAATAAAACATTCAGACTGCTAACTAAGTGCTCCTATGCATCTTTTTCCACAGTAGTCTATGTTTTAACTGGCAAAATCTCTTACGATAGAATGCAAAACATGCTTTCTGGTGCAAACCAGTAGCCGGTGAAAAGCTCTTCAACAGTCAGATCAGTAAGTCATTTGCACAGCTCATAAAAATAAGTAATAATTGAATACTGTCAAGTTGAGTCTGACTTTTGGTAACTCTTTCAAGGGTTTCCTAAGCAGAGAATGTGCAGAAGAAGTTTACCATCCCCTTCTTCTGGGGGTGCTCTGGGACTGTGCAACATGCCCATAACTATATAGGCTGGCTCATCTTCCAGGAGGCACAGAAGGGCCTTGAACTCACAGCCCTGGCTCTGCAGCCAGATACCTAAACCACTGAGCCAGCCATAAAAATAAAGCTACAGAAAAAAGAATTATCACACTGCATTGCCACTTCTGCATGTTTGAGGCTATTTTTATGTACAGTAATTGTAAAATAAGTTCTTTCTTCTTCTTCCTATAAATCCTTTGATGTCTTCATTGGTTTTACTCAAGAGAAACATAACTTTTAAAAGCACAACCCCAAAAATCAACAACCGTGTTAGAAAACTCAGTCCTGACTTGTTAAACAAAGGTCTGGTTATGTAATGTGTGATTCAAAGAAATTGAAGCCAATTATTTCCATCTGGATGAGAAACTCATACAGCCTAGAACTAGGCAACAGACACATCCTCTTTTCCAAACAGAAAATTAAGTCTTAAGAAATAGCGTGTTTGCAAGATACCTTCCTTGTAAGGCTAAGGTGTATCCTGGAAAGAACCTGATGATGTTCTAATCTGATAAACTTCCTGGAACTGGAAGCATTCCACAGGTGGGTGGGAGCAAAGGGTGGGCAGAGTTAACATCCTACAATAATCTTACTACCGTAATCTTAAACCTGTGTAATTTAGTTGTTTGTCTTATAGGAGCATATTGTGAATAATAGTTTATTATTTTACATTTTTCATCATTGCTTTGGGAAAATTTGGCCTGAAAAGGGCTCGGAAGCATAAAACAAAATTACTAGACTCCTTCAAAAGTTCAAATTAAAATTGACAATAACTCTGAGGTTCAGGAAGATAATCCTCCTGACAAAGCTTTTAACATTCTAGTAGTTGTATATTCGACCGGGCGGAGAAGCCACCACAGCTGTGAACGCCAGGGCCTTGCTGGTACCCTGTCCCGCCCTAGGCCAGTTCAAAAAGACACTGCCGTGGCATACGGCTCTCACCGGGACTGGATTCCTTCTTTTGAGGACTTTTTTGAACTTGTCCCGATTACTTTTGGTAGGATTTATCATTGCAGGATTAGGTAAATGTGATGTTGCTTTTTGCTGCTGTTTTTGTTTTACTTTTTTGTAAAACTTTTTTGTAATGTGATATTGACTTTTTTTCCTGTTATTGTGTTATTGATATGTTTATCTCTCTCTGATACTGATACAGTAAAACCTCATATAACACTAAAACCTGGTTCCACAAGTCTTCGTGTTATATGATTTTTAGTGTTATCTGATCCTCTATGGGATCCATAGAGATACATTGTAACCACACAGGCTTTCGCGGTTGTTATCTGAAGCATCCCATAGGATCTTAATGTTATCTGATGCAATTCTTCCCCCCAGATTCCTTGATGTTATGCGATTTTAGTGTTATTCGATACTAATGTTATATGAGGTATTACTGTACTGTGATGATTGTTATTGTGGTGTTGTGTAATTTGTGATTGTTATGTTGCTATTTTTTATATAAATTGTAAGGTTCTTCTGAGCAAGGCGAGGTATAAATTTGAAATAATAATAATAATAATAATAATAATAATAATAATAATAATAATAATAATAATAATAATAATAATAATAATAATAATAATAATAATAATAATAATTTCTTTATACTCTTATAAATGTATTAGCAAATTTATGCCTGGACTTTTTTCAAAGCACATGATAAAGAATCAACTTATCACTTGCAATAGATCATAAATTTATTCTTAAAATTCATTCTTAAATTGGCAAGACTTTAAACTAGGAAAGTCCTTGAGAGAAAACATGAAATTTATGGTTAGCTACCAGGCAATACTTTGGCAGCAACAATGGAGGAGCAACAGTATACAGTAAAACCTCATATAACACTAAAACCTGGTTCCACAAGTCTTGGTGTTATATGATTTTTAGTGTTATCTGATGCATGTTAAAATCCTATGGGATCCATAGAGATACATTGTAACCACACAGGCTTTAGCGGTTGTTATCTGAAGCATCCCATAGGATCTTAATGTTATCTGATGCAATTCTTCCCCCCAGATTCCTTAATGTTATGCGATTTTAGTGTTATTCGATACTAATGTTATATGAGGTATTACTGTATATGGATTTTGGCAGGTTTCAGCAGAGAAAAGGGAAGCCTGAGTTATTTTCTAAGGCAAAATGGAAATGCACTGGCTAAAATTCTACCATATGTTTACATGACTTAACACAACTCTCACCAGAAAAATTGTTGTAAGTTAACAAGTTAGCATTGGCATTTGCTGTTGTGCACTGAATCATGTGACTTGGTGCACAACAACAAATGCCTGTTACCTTTTTCACGTGTAATAAATATGCCAATGAGATCTACACCAAATGCACTACCATATGCCGATGGGGAAAATTAATAGGAAATAGATCAATCATTCATAGGGTAACTCTAAGTTGGAGGTAACTTTACCTGCCCCAACAACAACAACAACAACAACAATTGTTTTTACATGTCAGGATAACAATTTCGAATTTTTAAAAGCCAGAACTCAGGTTTGTGTTTGGAAAAAGGTAAAATTTGCAATATTTTAGATTTGGATAAGGAGCAGTACACATCAATACTGAAAGTCAAATACTAGAATAAATGGTTCCATAAATATAAATAGTTCAGCTATTTGTATTTATACACAGAATCCCATGGCAAAAAAGCAACACTGCAATTCAAACAGTGCAAAAAGGTGTCCCTTGTCACTGTCAGAAGTGAGCAACCAGAGATTTTATATTTTAGAAGAGAAAAAAAATCAATGATTTGCTTTACAAAAATCATACCAGATATAGAAGTTCATTTATTCCAACAGCTCAATTGATGGATATACATGAGCTGCACCATGAGATGTGTCAATACTGAATAAAATTCCACAGTAAATATGAGTCACTAAAGGTGAGGCTGCTCTCACAAGTAGATTGAGGAAGTATCTGGTCAACTCATACACCTCACCACAACCTTGCAAATGCAGTGCAAAGCAATACCTTCAAAATATTGGCTAAGTTAGCCTGCAAGGGTGTGGTAAAGCCTGCCTCTTAAAAATGGCTGCAATCATCTTTACCAGATTATCAAACCACCAGGCATTGCTAAAATTTGGAAACCTAACACAAAAGCCATGACATGAATTTAATACAACACTTTGCCTCACTAAGTGTTCTTCTGGTCCCAGTCATTCTGTATCCTTCCAAATGGAATACTGTTTAGACTGGCATGGCTCAAATAACTCAAAACACCTCATTTAGAGACAAGTACTGTATTCCAAATTACAGCAAATATTGTAGTATTTTACCATTTACAGAGGAATAATTGTGGAGGTTTTTTTACTACCTGCTACTACTTATACATATACGTGTGTGTGTGTGTGTGTGTAAAAACACATTTTAATTTTTTTGTAAACTTCATTGCACAAGTCCCAGAACATCTGTTTTTAAGCTTTTTTAGACACAGATTAATATACGCTTCAAATAAAACAGGTTTTAACATCTAAATTTATAGATAAAATTATAAAAACACAGTAATTGTGTACCGGAAGTCAATTCTGACTTATAGCAACTCTTTTCAGGGTTTTCAAGGTAGAAGATACTGTACTAAGAAGTGGTCTGCCATTCACTTCATTTGGAGCCGTCTTGAGACTGTGAAGTTTGCCCATGACTAAACAGGCTGACTTTTTTCCTGAAAAAGCATAGTGAGGAATCAAACTCCCAATCTCTGGCTCTGCAGCCAGGTATGTAAATCACCAAACTATCCAGCTGCATTTCTAACTATTTATTTTCCCATGTCACCTTAAAAAATACTCCCTTACCTTTGTGACATTTTAGAGACATTTCTTGAAGCCATTTGCCTTCCATTTCACTAATCAAATGGACTACAATGAAAAAGAAAGGATGTCAAGCTGAGCCGTACTAAATAGCAACTTTGTCTCATACTTCCCTTTCCTAATGTGGATTTGGTCCTTTTAAAATTATTTTTAAAGAAAATGCATCAGGCAAGATATCAGGCAATCATGCTTATACTGTATTAAAAACGATAGTGTAGCACCTATAAGGCTAATTCATTTTTATGTTTTCATTAAGCTTTTATGTGTCTAAGCATATTTCTTCAGATGAATGGCATTAATTGTATATAGTCACCCTCATTCTCTGCAAGACTCATCTACTTTTTTATAATGTTGACTTTTAAAATTATTTTGTATGTTATTGCATTTCTTTTCTTTGGTTGTGCTAGCTATGATCATTGAGAAGCAATAAATAAATAAATGCTTTAAATAGTGTTAACTTTCTTCTAATTTCTCAAGATCCTGGTCTATTTTAATTTCAGCAACCCCCAATGAAAAAAAGAAAAAGGGAAAAAAGTCTTATTTTCAGTTTAAGGCAGCTGGGGCTTCCAGCTAGCCTTCAATGAAACTACAAAGAATGAGCATCGTCCTATTTTAAAATGGACTGGAGATGTCATCAGGTCAGGGGACCAAATTTGCTCCAATACCAGATCCTATCCCAACAACAACCAGACTAGAGAAACCGATTTCTCGTTCCTCCAAAACTGTCAGGTTTAACTCAGATAATATGAATTGGAAAGTATACGTATTGTCTTAGATAATTGTTCTTTTCTGAGACTTCCAGAAATAATCTCTTTTACCTGAAATAAGTTATGAATCACATGAGCTTGGCAGTGGTTCTGAGGGTTGCAAAAACATCCAGAAGAACCAAACAAAGTACAGTCAAACCTCACATAAAGAGCGCCTCGCTTAAAGAGAAACTCGCTTAAAGAGAATTTTCTCTGAATGTTCACTTCGCTTAACAAATATAACCAACCAAAAACTCACTTAACAAATAAATCGGGCATACTTATGCTAATTAACATGAACTGCACAAAAAAAGCAGATATGTGCTTCTTTCCATGTGAATATTCCAGCAAGTGGCCAAAGCTCCCACTGTTGCTAGTACTGCATTTGATATCATTCTTCATCTAAACAAATTAGTTTCTAGAGATAAATTAAAAGCCAGCTAAATCATAATGCATTCCTGTTTTCAACTACAGTACATAGGATAGCATAACAAAATTGTAGAGCCATATATTTATTGGCAAACGACAAGATCTGTCCTCATGTGAACATTCCAGTTTGATTATATAGTGGTACCTCGCTTAAAGAGTATAATGCGTTCCACAGGACTGCTCTTTAAGCGAGTTTGCTCTTTATGCGAAACACCATTGTAAGTGACCGATTGTGGGGGGGATTGTGAACCCCGATTTATTTGTTAAGCGAGTTTTTGGTTGGTTTTATTTGTTATGTGAAGCGAACATTTAGAGAAAATCCTGCTCTTTAAGAGAGTTACTCTTTAAGCGAAACGCTCTTTATGCGATGTTTGACTGTACTTTCCCACTAGCACAACATATTCTGCAGTACTGATTAGTAAAGTAATTAAGAATCCCTTCCTCATTAAACATCAAATGATCAAGGCGCTCAACTAATTCTACATTAAATCAAAATTATTCATCGCATTAGGCATCTTTTGGTTAACGAGGAGCTCTGCATAAAATTTTGTCATGCCTTCAATGAGCTTTGATTGGCTCCCTGCATCTGTCTAAATGTCCCTTTACAGTTCCTTTTCTTCTGAAGCTGTGCCTTGGTTCAAAGGATAAAGAAGAGAAGCAAGAACAGCCAGTTTGTTCTCTGGGCCAATGAAAAGGTTAACTGTTTTAGGTAGAGCTTTTTTCTGTATGGGATACTGAAGTGCTCAGTTGCTAAAGGAGTTGAGTTACAGAGCTACAGAAGGTACAGAAGGTACAGAAGATAATGTACAGAAGGTACAGAAGATAATGATGCCTCATTATCTCTCTGGCTCCTTAAATCTAGCCATGAACCACGGTTGCAAGCTTCATCTGACACAGAGAGCTGTCCTTAGTCCTAGTCTGGGTCACCTGAATGCAGCTCATGGAGAAGTTTAAGTGTGGGAAATTTCATTTCCATGTTTATCTACTGTAAATAGCTTGGATATAAAATAAGGAAATAATAAAAAGTGACCTTTGTTAACTGAGAGACTAAGTTCAACATAATATGTAATCTGAATATTCTGCCTATACGAAAGTTTAAGATGTACAAAGATCTGTGAACAAAGCAATATAACAATTTAAATGAGATGTACAAAGATCTGTGACGAAATCCCCAACCTGCTGCCAATGGGCCACATGCAGCCACCAACCTCATTCTGTCCAGCCCCTTAACCTGCTTATATACTGCTATCACCCTCAAGGCTTTTTCTCTCAAACCTACACTGTTCTTCCTGCCTCAAGCAACATTACTGCTATTTTTCCTGTCCAAGGAAAACAAGCCACATGGCTTCTTCTAGTCTCTATGGTTCCCTCTGTCAACCCCCTCTTGGGCTTATCCTCCAAACTAGTACTGTATTTTGGCCATTCTGGGTGCTCTGCAAGCCTGCAGAATTCAGATACTCATAACATTAACATCTACCCAATCCTAAACACACACACCCCAGGGCCCGCCTGCACGATGTTTGGAAAGGGTATGGGCCCCCATACCCTTTCCAAACATCGTGCAAACGTGCGCCTGTCAAATGCGGCTTGGGGAAGATGCGGAGAAAATCTCCGTATGCTCCCCAAACCGCGTTTGACACGCATGCGCCAGCGCGCCCGATGTTTTTTAGCGTTGTTCGGTGTATACCCCGGACAACGCTAAAAACCGGATAACAACATGACTTGTGGAACCAAGTCATAACGTTATCCGGGGTACTAGTGTAAATCTACTAATACATAAATATCTAGCCAGCAACATTAAATTTGTTTTCTGTTTTTTGTAAAAGGTCTTTAAAGATAATATCAAGAAAGATAAACATGATTCATCTCCACTGTCCTTTAAATGAGATACCTAGACACATTAAAGTTTTTAAGCAAAATAAATAATGAACATTTTTTCCAACCAGGTTCACAAAATTATCTTGGTCTCCTGAATTTTCTCTGATTAGCTGTGAACCACCGCATAATTCATGATCATCTACAGTTAAAAGTGTTCCCAGTATAAGAAACAACAGCCAACGCTTGTGTAGAAATATCCCTTAAGAAGATTATTTAGAATACTGGACTTCTAAATGTTCTCTCTAAGCATGCATCACAAAAGACAGAATGTTAGCATTTTAACCAAAGATAAGAACAATTTCTTTTACAATGTTATATCATGTAATATGCCATCAAAACAGAACTGACTTACAACAATTCCAATACAACTGTTAAGGTAAATAAGATAGTTTAAAAAAGTTGTTTTACCAGTTCCACACACACCCCAATGAGTTTCTATGGCCAGAGAGGGATTCAAACTCAAATGTTTTTGGCTTCTAGCCAAAGAAAACACTTACATACCTCCCCGTAGTGTTTAGTGTACTCTCTGTGTGGTTCACAATCAGTATTTTGCCCCCAACATGCTGGGTACTCATGTTACCAACCTCAGAAGGATGGATGGCTGAGTCAACCTTGAGCCCTGGCTAGGATCAAACTCACAACCTTTTTGGTTGAAGTACAGCAGCTTAACCACTGCGCCACCAGGGTGCAGCCACTCTGTCCACTATGCCACATTGCTAACAATTCTTTAACTTACTTTCCTCCAGATAAAGCTTAAGATTAATCCACAGACATTGGCAGAAAAAACATTCTCATGAATTCTAAGAAACCCCAATTTCCCTGTTGAAGCTCCTATACTAATTCCCCAAGGTGTTTGCTCTTCAAAACTGGGTCGGCTTCCTGACAGCCATATTTCTCAAATCTTCCCAACAGTACCCATTCTAATGTCTGTAGCTAACCTTATAAGAAGCCTTACGATTTCAGCTGCACAGGTCTTGCGAGATACAAGAGTGGTGGTTGTTGTCAGTCACTGGATGGTACAGAATTAATCACCACACAATTCTCAGTATAACTTCCTTTGTAACAGGATTGGGTAATTACGGTCCTCCAGATATTTCTAGACAGAACTTCCAATCATCTCTTCCCACTGGCTATGCTAGTTGAGACTGATGGGAGGTGAAATCTTGTAGATAACATCTGCTAGGGCCCAGCTGAAAAGAGCTTATTTACTGCGAATACAGTGGTACCCCATACAATGAATGCAAAAACAATAATATATTGGATATGCAGCTTAAATTGGGGCCAGATACAATTTTGCTAACAGAGGTGGATAAGTTCAAAGTGAGTAATGATAACAAAGAATTAATGTCTGTGATATTGTCAGCGGCTAGACAATGTATTGCGAAGAATTGGAAAAATGATGTACTGTTAAAAATGCAGGATTGGTATAAAGAAATGTGGGAGCTGGCACTTAATCACAAGCTTACATGGGAGCTAAATATTAGAAAAGGTAGAGTCCAAGTTAACAAATTCTGGAGAGTCTGGAAGCCATTTGTCGAACATGTAATGGTTAAGAAGCAAGGCATTATTCCTGTACCGGAACAAAGTGTTTTTTGGAAATTATGAGCTGTTACAATCCCTTGGACAATGTAAATAACAAAAGGGTGACAATAAAAGTGCGAATTATAGCAGAGTAGGGAAACAAATGTATTAGATGTATGATTTTGTTTGGATTTTTGCTTTTGTATACATCATATGTATTGTATTCATTGTAGAACATGTGAATGAGCTGCTTTCTTTATGTATGAGTTTATTCTTTATGTACATCTTTTTTCCTTCTTTTTTATTGATTGTTTTTTCTTTATGAACCTATAAATAAAATTACTTTTTTAAAAAAGAAATTTTTTTGGGAGGGAAATTGCTCCGTATAATGAATTTTTTTCGTTGTACTATACATCATTTTCCCCAGGTTGCTGTGCACCTGGGCTGTTTAAAAAGTGCAACCCGAGTATGCTTGACTCTCTGGGTTTGCACAAGGCAAGGAGTGAGCAGGAAGAGTTGTTTGGAGCTGTTTGAATGAGATTTTGATTTTTTGGATTATTTCTTCTGCATTTTTTGAAGCATTCCTTGAATTCTTGCTGCATTCTTTGGATTCTTGGAGCATTCTTTGGCACAGTGGAAAGGTAGGCAGATGAGATTTTGGGTCTGAATGGCTTGGGGTGGGGAGGTGGACGGGGGGGCGGAGTAAGGCTTGATAAGTTGGCTGCTGGTAAAATGTTTTTTAAAATGTCTTTGTCCTGTGTTGTTTTGGGGCACTGCTGGGAGGGGGAAGGTATTTTTGGAGCAATCTTTGGGCTGCTGGTAAAATGCTTTTTTAAAAAAAAGAAAAGAAATTCCTTTATCCTGTGTGTTGTTTTGGCGCACTGCTTGGGGGGGTGGGGGGTTATTTTGGCGCAGTGCTTGGGGGGGTGGGGGGTTATTTTGTTATCCATTTTGGGCCTGCTTCTAAAATGGTTAGTTTTAAAATGGAGTCCTGCGCACATGTCATCATATGGGCACATTGCATACTGGTTAATTCTGTCATCCATTTTGGGCCTGCTTCTAAAACGGTTAGCTTTTAAAATGGAGTCCTGTGCACATGGCTTCATATGGGTACATCGCACGCATCTCTAAGGTGTGGGCTTCAAAGTCTGCCCATGTTTGTGGGGTCTGGAACCTCGTTCTGCACCCTTTTAAAAAAATTCCTTTGAGCATTGCTGCACTTCTAAGCAAATGGCATGCATGTCCAATGGGATGGATTCATTCTCTCAAGACTGTGCATGTTTAGATCCCCACCCAGCACTGTGGTTTGTTTCCGATGTCAGGAGATGTGGAAAACAATTTTTTTAACCTACATCAGTTTTTGTGGTTTGTCTTAGTGATCTGGTTGGTTTCACATTTTTTTGCAATGTACTGTACTGTGCTATCCTTTACACAATCACTTCATAAAGTTCTTAAGAGTTTAAAAATGTTTCATGGTTTGTTCCCCTAAATTCTGGTTGTTTTAACATGTTTTTGCAATGGACAGTACTGTTTTTACCATTTAAAAAGCACTTCATAAACTTTTTAAGTTTTAAAATGCTGTATGCCCCCCCCCCCTCAAAGTTAGGGTGGTTTGGCATGTTTCTGCAATGTATTTACTCTTTAAACAATCATTTCTTAAAGTTTTTAAAGGTTCCAGCATGTTTCCTTGGCTTTCCCCTGAAGTCTGTACTGGTTACAATGTATCTCTTGGAGTTTTTCATTGTATGATACATCCCATAGGGTTTTTCATTATATGATACCACCTGTATCATACAACGAAAAAAACTATACAACAAAAGACATTGTGGAACCAAACTTTTTTGTTATACGGGGTATTACTGTATTGCCTTCTTAAGATAGAACACAAACCATGTGTTTTTCTACAACATTTTAACATTTTCTAAGTTGCAAAACTCAGGGATTCCTGTGATGACACTAGTCTAGATGTTGTTAGTCACCTGAATAAGAAAGAAAGAAATTATGTTACAGGTAACTGTAACTTTGCTCCTCTGAACTTCATTTTCCAATCTTAGGATAAGCACTCTCTTCCAAATGAAATAAATTACGAAAAGAGAAAATCCAAAAGGTGCTTCACAGTAAGCAAGCAGTTTTTACAGCCAACACTATGAGTATTTTATACATTTTGGCAATGTTAATACTAGACTAATCAAGTCACACATTTCAAATACTGAGGAAATAAAGACATGTAGACATGGTAAAAGTTGTCAGTCTTTAGATTTTCATTACTTCCATGAACAGTGCTAACTTGGCCTTTTCATAAAATCATAAAACCACTATTTCTTCTGCACACAACTCCTGCCTTTACCATAACAAAGTATATTTTGTCTGGATGTATTATACAATTATAAAAAATCCTTCATGACTTGCCACATGATACTATTTGTTGAAGGACCATCACAAAGAGACCCTAAAGCCACTAAAATAAGAATTGCACAATCAACTGCTATCTGTCTCCAGTATCTCACTTTTACAGTCACAATACAAGAAGAAATATTGTTGCATGTATGAACTATTTTATCTATTTATATTAATAAGGGTAATCAGTAGTTACCATTTTAAGTAAAATCTAGGTAGTGCTTCTGAGAATAATTAAAAGCCACATACCAGATCAGCTCCCCAGTAAATTAGAATGGGGAAAAATTACAATTACAGTGGAGAACTGAAATAAGGAATACTGTACTATGTTCATTTGACTCTTTCTCTTTTTTTCTGTAGGGACATATAAAAGATTGCCTCTAAAGCTAAGATATGACATACAACTCAGTTCTTTATTTACAGTTGATGACACAGACCACAGCTGATATGGCATGAATATTTATGCTTGTTTTATGTGTTAATTAATCCAGAATAATCATATGATATCACACTCATATGTGCTAACACAGGTCTCAGTTTCTGTTTCTATTATGCTTTACTTCTTGTTCTTATGAGATTTCTCAAAAAATAAACGCACCTGAGAAAACATAACAAACACTATTTATGTGGTCTGGTGTGATATGAAGAACAAGTGTAAGACCAAAAATATCCTCATGTACAAGAAGCAAGCAATGAAGGCAATAGTCACAGCAGCAGTTTCAGAGAGCAGTTAAAAATAAGGGAATGGTTAAAAAGAAACAGATGTAGGTCTTACAAAGAAAACTGGGGACAAGCCTCACCATCACATTCTAGGAGCAGAGTGGAACATATGGGTAGAAGACATTCGCTAAGAAAGCAGCCACTACATTGCGACCTGTGACTCAAATAGAGAAATACACACTCAATCCTCTGAGTGGGCAATTGCGGTCCTACAGATATAGCTGAACTTCATAAAATAAGGTAGGGGTGGAGGGTGGGAACAGGACTTTCCAGAGAGCACTCAAGCTATTTCAAGTAACCTGTACTTTAAATGACTCGGTATGTACTCACAAATAACAAAGAGACAGCAACTCAAAACAAGTCCAGAAGTGTGTTTGTTGTCTGATCCGATTCATGGGCACTAAAAAAAACCTTCACCACCCTCTGCACACATCCTGTCAAGCCCCACTATCCTTAGCGGAGTTTAAAGGTAAAAGTCTCCCTTGCTTGAAAGCCACTATGCAACTCTAGTGTTTGGTGCTTATCTCCATACACAGCCAAAGAGCCAGCGCTGTATGTGTCTGCAGACATTTCCGTGGCCATGTGGCAGGTATAACTAGACCCAGGAACGCAGAGAATGTTATTACATTCCCACTAAAGTTGTACCTAATCTACTTGCAACTTCTCACTTTCAAAATGCTAGGTTGGCAGAATCTGGGACAGACACCCTGAAAAAATATTCGCCCACCCATAGCTAGAATCCTGGCTACAGCCCTGCCTGCCAACTTTCTGGTTATCAAGCTCAGCATCTTAACCACTAAGCCACTGCAGCCCTAAAAAGTTGGGTATAACATACTGTATCTAAAAATATGTCTTACTCACCAATCTCAATCCTCTGAGTGGGCAACTGCAGCCCTACAGATATTTCTGAACTTCATAAAGCAAGAGGGTGGGGGGAACTTCTCCAGAGGATACCCAAACCATACCAAGCGACATGTAATAACTTCGTATGTACTCACAACAAGAAAGCAACTCAAAGGATGTGCAGAAGTGTGTTTCAAGTTTCCCCAACACATTGGCATTCTCATTCACACCGCCTTGCCTTATCTACAACTATGGGACTAGAGTGGCTTAGTGGTTAAGATGCTGAACTTAATGACTGAAAGGTCGGCAGGTCAGCAGTCTGAGAATGAATTCCTGTTTCTGTCCTAGCTCCTGCCAACCTAGTAGTTTGAATGCAAGAAATTGCAAGTAGATAAATAGAGACCACTTTGTTGGGAAAAAGATTCTTGGGGGGCATGTAAGGAGCCTCATTTGGGCGTCCCCTGAGCGGAGTTCCTCCAGCAAAAATCCTCTCAACCCAGAAAGCACCATTGTGTGTTTCTGACATGCTCAAGTCACTAAGACGCTGACTGGGAGGCGGAAGGTCAGCAGTTCGATTCCCGAGTACTGCAGGACGGAATGAGCTCCCGTCTCTGTCCCAGCTCCTGCCAACCTAGCAGTTCGAAAGCAAGAAATTGCAAGTAGATAAATAGGGACCACTTCAGTGGGAAGGTAACAGCATTCCGCGTGCTCTGGTGTCTAGTCATGCCTGCCACATGACCATGGAAACGTCTGCAGAAGCAGACAGCGCTGGCTCTTCGGCTTAGAAACAGAGATGAGCACTGACCCCTAGAGTCGGATACGACTGGCTTTCGAGCAAGGGAAACCTTTACCTATAAGGACCACACAACCCACGGTACATTTCCTGGGCAAAGCCCCACGATTCTTAGCTCAAACTGCTGACCTGGTTGTCAAGGTCAGTGTCCTACACCTGTAAGGTAAAGGCTGCCCTTGCTTGAAAGCCAGTCGTATCCAACTCTAGGGTTCAGCGCTCATCTGTTTATAGCCAAAGAGCCAGTGCTGTCTGCGTCTGCAGATCAGTGGTGGGATGTCAAAAAATTTACTACCCCACCGTGATGTCATTACAGTGTGGGTGGAGCTAATGTCATGACATCATGACACCATGGGTGGAGCCAAAGAAAAAATAATAATAATAATAAAATAAAAATAAGCACACACACACCCCTCAACCCACCCACCCACCCACAACACAAGGACAGCAAGGAGGCCATGCATACGTGCCAAGCACTGTAGGCATGCATGCACACCAAGCACTTGGTGTGAAAAGGTACCAGTGAAAAGGTAAGCCCCGAAGGTGGTTCCCCCCAAAAAACTGCTACCAGTTCTCCGGGACACTGGGAAAAGTTACTACCAGTTCTGGCGAACTGGTGCGAACCTGTTACATCCCATCACTGCTGCAGATGTTTCCATGGACATGGAACACATGGAACGCTGTTTACCTTCCCGCTGAAGTGGTCCCTATTTATCTACTTGCAATTTCTTGCTTTGGAAGTGCTAGTTTGACAGACACCCTTAACCGAACAGGTTTTGTGGACCTCCTCGGGTTAAGCCAAAGGGGGGGTGGCTAGCTTTCTAACTCTTCGCCCTAACTAACCCAAACCCTCCCCTTAACTCCTCCTCCCTTTCACACGCCCGTGGCTCGGTCCCGTGCCGTGCCTGGCACGCACAGGGTTCACTTCAACCCCGGTTTGCGACGAGAAGACCCCCCACCACCCCCTCCCTTGACTTTGGTTCCTCCTCAGGGACAGGACGTGACCCACCGCAACAACAGCAACGGCTTTCCTCACATCCTGCTCGCGGAGGGCGAGAGGGTGGCGAAGGCGGCAGCAACGCAAGGGCGAGGAGAAGGCGGCAGCGGCGGCGTTGGTGGCGGGCGAGGAGGGGAAAGGATGGAGAAAGGGCCTTCCCAAAGGCGCGCCGTCGCCATGGAGAAACACCCCCCCCTCTCTCTCTCTCCCGCCCACCCTTCCTCCTCCTCCTCCTCCAGCAGCCAGACCCGCGCGTGCCACTCGCAACCAGCTCGCCCTGCCCCGCCCGTACTCCTCCCTTAGCAACCCGCCGGGCGGAAAAGGCGGGACGAGACAACCGCAGGTCGGGCGGAAGAGACGAAAGAGGGGGTCACGTGGCCGCTCCTCACTCTTTCACTCCCCCTCCCCTCTCTCTCTTCCCTCCCCCCCCCCGCGCGCTCGCTCCATGGAATGCAGTCCTGGGTGGGAGGGGGGAGGGGGAAGCCCGCCAGGCAGTGATGGGATGTAACAATTCGAAAGCAAGAAATTGCAAGTAGATAAATAGGTACCACTTTGGTGGGAAGGTAAACAGTGTAAAATATCGCAAGATTTCATGATTCAAAGGTCACTTCTTCAGGCAGATTCTCATGACATGGTATTCTGTATTAATGTATTTTTTATTTTATTTTATTAATTTATTTAATTTATTTACGGTTTTGTGTTGTGTGTGTGTGGGTTGAGGTGTGTGTGCTTATTATTATTTTTTATTTTTATTTGGCCCCGCCCACATCATGACATCATGACATTAGCTCCGCCCACACTGTGATGATGTCACGGTGGGGTAGTAAAATTTTTAACATCCCACCACTGCTGCCAGGGACCCTCCTTTCCTAGACCTCTGCCTGCCTGTTCCGCCGGCTTTCCCTCAGGCATGGAGGGTCTTTGATTTATATGGGGGACTTCTCTAACTCGAATAAAGCCTTTGGTATTCCCAGTAATTCCCTTGCTCGAAAGCCAGGCGTATCTGACTCTGGGCGCACCGATTCTCAACCTGTGGGCCGGATGTGGCCTGTGCACTATCTCATGTAGGGGGGGGCACTGCCTCCACCACACTAGGAAGTGCTGTGGTGGAGGAAGGGCAAAATGGCTGTCCGCCCCCTGAAGCTGTCTGAGGGAGCATGACCCGGGCCCCTCAGCTTAAAAAGAAGAAGCCAGGGCAGGATGAGGACCTTGCCGACCCTCCCCCTGTGCCTATACCAACTGCCAGGGGAAGGAGAAGCCAGGGCAGGATGAGGACAGTGGTGGGATGTCAAAAATTTTACTACCCCACCGTGATGTCATTACAGTGTGGGCGGAGCTAACATCATGATGTCATGGGCGGGGCCAAAGAAAAAATACAAAATAATAAAAATAGGGAGCTTCAGGCTAGCAGCTTCTCTTCCTCCTCCCCGTTTGGGAGGACAGCAAGGAGGCTGTGCATATGTGCCAAGCACTAGGCGTGCATGCACACCAAGTGTTTGGCATGCATGCACAGTGGGGGAACCAGTGAAAAGGTAAGTCCCGAAGGTGGTTCCCCCCAAAAGCTGCTACCGGTTCTCTGGGACACTGGGAAAAGTTACTACCGGTTCTGGAGAACTGGTGAGAACCTGTTACATCCCATCACTGGATGAGGACCTTGCCGCCCTGTGCCCACCCCAACATATTGCATTGTAATGTAATGTATTGTCTGTAAGCCGCCCTGAGTCGCCACGGTGAGTGGGCGGCAATATAAATTTGAACTAATAAATTAAATAAATAAATAAAAAGGTTGAGAACTCCTGCTCTAGGGTAAGATGCGGAACAAAGGTATAAAGGTAAAGGTTTCCCTTGTTCAAAAGCCAATTGTATCTGACTCTAGGGTTCAGTGCTCATCTGTTTCAAAGCTGAAGATCCAGCGCTGCCTGCTTCTGCAGACATTTTCGTGGTCATGTGGCAGGCACACAATGTTATTTACCTTCCCACCGAAGTGGTCCCTATTTATCTACTTGCAATTTCTTGCTTTCAAACTGCTAGGTACACATTACAAAAGACAGTGAATGTTCAGAAATGTTACTTTTTGGACTTCAACTCCCAGAATTTATCACCCAGACACTTTGAAACTGGGACAGGAGCTGGGACAAAGACGGGGAATCATTCTGTCCTGCAGTACTCGGGAATTGAACTGCTAACCTGCCTTCCAGTCACTTAAAAAATAATAAAACATTGCAAGTTTTCGTTACTCAACGGTCACGTCTTCAGGCAGATTCTCATGACACGATGTTCAGAATACCATGTCATGAGAATCTGCCTGAAGAAGTGACCTTTGAATCATGAAATCTTGCGATGTTTTACACTGTTTACCTTCCCACCAAAGTGGTACCTATTTATCTACTTGCAATTTCTTGCTTTCGAATTGTTCGGTTGCCAGGAGCTGGGACAGATGATGGGCACTCACTCTGTCACACAGCACTCGGGTCTCAAACTGCTGACCTGGTTGTCAAGGTCGGTGTCTTAACCTCTAAGCCACTGAATCCCCTTGGGAGACTTGTTTGCCTTTAAAATGCCTTTTTCTTTCAAGGGACTATAGCACTCTTCTTGTTGATTTTGGCACAGACGATCCATGAGACTGTCCTGTCAGAAAGGGAGTTGCTCTCTTCATTAACCATAAAACAACCAAATCAGCCGTGTGATTCATATACAAAACAAATGTAGAAGAAGAAGGTGATAGCTATTTTGGATCACTAAAATAAAATAAAAAATCATTGCAAGCTTTCGTGAGTCAAGACCACTTCTTCAAGGCCAAGTAGGGAAAGTCCAAATTTTCATGACATATTGGTATTTGTCAGACTCTTGTTTTTAAAAATAAATGCAAAGTAGCAGTCCACTTTATATCCCTTCCCTTCTACATTCATTAACTCTGTTAGCCTCAGTGTGATTCAAACTTCGTAGGGAAAGGGAGAAACAATGCAAGCCTGCACAGTTCTCCGAAAGAGCTCTCCCAAACAGGAGCTGCTTGTCCATTAGAGCAAACAACATACTGTCTCCATCTCTTGTCTTCTCACTGTAAGTGTGGATGGCCATGACCTGTTGTGTTGATGAACATACTAACATTTTATGGTTTGTAAGAAAGCCCATTTGTAGCTTCTCATCATGCCAGACTCTCCCCCTTTTGACTCATCTGCATCCCTTCTATTATGGTTTAAAAGTGGCTTATTATATTCTGTAAATACCAATTTAAGATAAAGGGTGCCCTTGCTCGAAATGCCAGTCATATCCAACTGTAGGGTGTGGTGCTTACCTCCATTTACAGCCAAAGAGCCAGCGTTGTCTGCATCTGCAGACGTTTCCGTGGTCATATGGCAGGCATGACTAGATATCGAAGCGCATGGAATGCTCTTACCTTTCCCGCCAAAGCAGTACCTATTTATCTAATTGCAATTTCTTACTTTTGAAGTGCTAGGTTGACAGGAGCTGTGTCAAAGTCAGGAGCTCACTGTGTGTAGCACTTGGGTCTCGAACTGTTGACCTGCCAACTTTCCAGTCATCAAGTTCACCATCTTGACCACTAAGCCATCACATTCCTAAAGACCAACTTATACTGGCCCAAATAGAGTTGTCAAGGTGAGATATTTAAAGACCGGTTTTACCACTGCCACCCTTACCAGTGAGTTTCCAAGTAAGTAAGAATTTGAACTCACACTAGGTACACAAACAATGGCATCATCCCAGGAAACTGTACACTGGGTTACAGATTTATATAGTTCATGCCTCTGAAGGTTTATTCAGAAGCAAGTCTCATTGTTTACTGTTTGGCTTGCTCCACTGTCCTCTGCCTGCTAAGGTTTGAGCACAGTGGCTTCCACTTCTTTTTAGTCTTCATCAAACACACAGGACTGAGTTCTGTAAATGGCCGTTCTGTCAGAGGGTTCATATATTAAGAGGCTCTGTTTGCACATATATATTCAGAGAAAATAAGATGGAGTGATTATAGAGTACAGTGTTTACACAGTAATGCAGGTCATCATGGCTCAACAGTCTCCAAAGAGTCCTCAGACTCACCCGTTTCAAGCTTTACAAGATATGACTTGGTTGTGAATTCTGTTCCTTGAGGCACCTGCTACTGCCTTTTGACTTGGAAAAACCTAATTGCTTTAGGATAAAGTTCATTTCAGAAATATGAGTCTGCCCTTTTGGTAGCTGATACAAATGTAAGATAGTGGGAAAGTTAGCCTTGAGGGTTTCAAAACTCATTAGAGAGCTTGAAGCACTGGTTGTAAAGTGTAGATCCTGCCACAGACAAAGGTAAACATTAGGGAAAGATTTCAAGGTTTAGGTAAAAAAAGTTGCCTGTGTTTGAAAGCCATTCGTATCCTGCTGAGGTTTAGTGCTCATCTGTTTATAGCCAAAGAGCCAGCACTGTCTGCATCTGCAGATGTTTCCATGGTCATGTGGCGGCCATGACTTGACATGGAACACTGTTTACTTTCCCACCAAAGTGGTACCTATTTATCTACTTGCAATTTCTTGCTTTTGACCTGCTATGTTGGCAGGAGCTGGGACAGAGATGGGAGCTTCAGCATTCAAGTCTCAAACTGCTGACCTTCCAGTCATCAAGTTCAGTGTCTCAACCACTGAGCCACTGCAGTGCCTTTAAAGGTTTATCACTAGGTTATTTTATTTTCCCCACTTATTTTTTGTGAGTCGGGGTTCAAAAATGTTTAAGGTTGTAGCATAGTGCAATGGACCTGAAATTAGTAAGCACAGTCTTCACACTCCAGATGGAAACATGCAGTTTTAAAAGGTGGCTATTGGAGGGCGAGGGGCTGTGCATTTATCTGGTTCTCTAAATGAGTGGGGGATTATATTGAATCTAGTGCAACCTGCTTTTTTCCTAACTCATCTTGAAGAAGCAAGACCTGGCAAACATCTGCCGTGAATTTTTAGAATGTTCATTGATAATCCTGCACTATCCACAAAAAATGACACATATCTGAAGTGATTTTGAATAACAAAATCTCATATAGTGTTTGATTTTATTGTGTGATCCGATAAAGGTATCATCTTGATGCTGCAAATGAGATATTTTAAACAATAATCCACATTTTAATCTCTGCCTTTCCTTTGATCTGAAAGGGAGATTAAAAGGTATCATGGCTGCACAAAGGCTGCTGGGATGGAAATTTCTTGTGTCCATTGCAAATCTATGTTATGGTGACTTGTCTCATCCTTGACTTGGGACTGTGATGTCATCTTCCAATAGAAAAGGTTTCAACAGCATTATAGCATAGCTTCATGGTAGATGTATGATACTATGATTTATCAGTGTGTATGAATTATTTAGAACACAGAGACTTTGTCAACTGCTCTCTCTGTTTATCTGGCCTATAGTTCATGACTCTGTCTTCTGAGGAGCCGATAATTTCCTCAAACTGTAAGTTGAGCCTAACCAGTCTTAAGGTATTAATAATTCAGAATGCTGTTCTTACAGCCCTTGCCTACATTTGTAATTTGAGTTACCTCATTTGAGTAACTTAGAAATGGCTTTGTTATCTTGCATTTCACCTGGCTGTCAAGAAGTGCTGGTTGGAAAGCAAACGGGGTGACTACATGAACATTTACCCTGCTGTTTGGTCCACTACAGGGCCGTTGTTGTTCAGTCGCACAGTCGATTCCGACCCTTTGCGACCCCATGGACCACTGTCCACCAGGCACTTCTAGGCTCCTATATATGACCATTGAATTACATTTTTCTTGGAGTGAACCAACCTGCCCCCAGAGCAATCCTGACAGGGGCTTCTAAATTTTTTGGTGAAATAAGATCACTCTGCTTTGGTTTGTTTTCAGCCTATGCAATCACTGGAAGTGAACCAGAAGTGAGTCTTCATGTCAGAATTGCCAAGAAAATGAAGTGGCTTAAGAAGTTCGCCATTTCAGCAGACTTTTAAATTAAACATTTCTCAACTCAACACTTCTCAACTTTGTAGAGGGTCAAGGAAGTGAAAACAAACTTTTAAAAATGTATTAGGGCGAAGTCAGCCTGTGCTGCATTCCTGTGAATCAGCCGGGAGGTGGCTAACATCATGTGGCTGGCATGCGGTACAACCAAGATCCACTCTTGAGCGGCAGTAGAAATGACTGTGGCCACGCCCAACCTGGTAGGCTGGCCCGCTTGTTACCTGCCCGTGCATTAACCAGCGGGGGCCAGATTTCACCCATCCGGCACAGGGAAGGGAAGGTATACCCCTGTCCCTCACATCAGGTTACTCACTTCCCACCATACCACCCTCACTTAATTAGTAACATTCAATAAATGTGGCCCAATCCTTTAACCAAATCTATTGGTGTCTGTTTCCTTACTTTGCGCTGGGGCGGAAAGTCATTTGAGGGTTCTATCTGTCCAGAAGAGTAGTGTGCCTTGGCGGGGCCCCGTATAAAAATTTGTTTGGGGGCCCTTAGGAAGGGTAAAGATTTGTTTTGCTTACGCACATTGGGGGCCCCCGTGGCGCGGGGGCCCCGTATAATTGATACGGCAGATACGGCGGTAGCTACGCCCCTGTATCTGTCGAACTATATACCAAGTAAATTTGTCTTTAATAGTATGTGACTGATCAGGTAATGTAGAAGTAATCTTTCTAATAGCGCTTTCTATTTTTGGTTGTGGCTACTGTTAAAACAAAGATGAGAAATGTTGTGCAATTTTACAAGACATCTTTGGGATAGAATATTTTATAGAATATCCAACAATGCATATCTGGGATGGGTCAACTGCCAGTCAAAAGTATTAAGTTATAGGCTTATGATTCAGAGATAACAAGTAAATCCCACTAGATCCCACTTTCATTGGTGCTCCAGATGTGGTCAAATGCCAAAGGACAGGCATTGCCATAGGTCAGTGATGGCGAACCTATGGCACCCATGCCAGAGGTGGCACTCGGAGCCTTTTCTGTGGGCACTCATGCAGTCACCCCAGCACAGAGTTTGCCCTGCCTCTCTGCCCAGCAGCCCAATGGGAGTTCTTCCTTCCTACCCCAGCACAGAGTTTACCCCACCCCTCTGCCTAACAGCCCAATGGGAGCATTTCTTTCCTCCCTTGCTACTATGTTGTCACTTTGTGATAAATAAGTGGGTTTGGATTTGCAGTTGGGACACTCGATCTCTAAAAGGTTTGCCATCACTGTCATAGGTTGAACTTTTGCAATTTGTGAACAAGAAAAATGGTTTCAAGATTAGGAGTGTATTGATGGTTCTATACATAATTATTCTGTTCCATTCACAAAGCAGAAAGGGAAAAGACAAACATGACAACATGAACACTGAGCTACAAATTTCTTTTTATTTAAAACATTAAATATTAATAAATAGGTTTATTGTCAGAAACCTTAATAAATAGCCTTTGCTAATCTACAAGGCAATTACAACATGCCTAAAACTATTGGTTTCAAGCAAAGTTAATACTACTGAGCATTTAACAAGACTATATATACATATTTTGGAAGCTAATAAACTACTCTTTTAATTTGCCTGAAGTAACTATATTGCAACACAACAGCATTTAAACAACCAAGCGTATATATGAGTTTTGCTCCAGTCATCTTTTTCATTATTTTATATCCACATCTTAGTTTTAGCCTACTATTTCTCACCACGTCTCCTACTATAACTTAAATAAAAACCCTTTTACCTGCTAAGTACTGGATCTATGCAAGAATTTCCTCCTCCAAGTGATTTAATTTAAAAAAATATTTCTAATATCTCTAGGTTGATTTCATAAAATTTGAAAACATGCATAGTCTATTGGTTTTTGCAATATCTGTATCATACAAAAATTGTTGGGATTCCTGCTACAAATAAATACTGTGGAAATATGTAGTTGCCATTGGTAATGTGTACAGATAATGCTACTAAATATAATGGGACTTGTTTTTAAGCACATTCACGCAGGTTTTGGGATGTCAGCTTGGCTTTTAATCTTCATAATTAATGCCATAAAAAATCAGTAGGAAACTACAATAAAATATTATTGTGTCCTAATGTTCCTTGTATATCTGTAGCACTAGCAACCTTCGTAAGCACTTTTTAACTTCAGTCGATTAAAATGTTTTGAAGGCAAGAAGTGAGGCATACCTGCTTGTAAAATGTGATAAGAGTAAATGTCAGTATATACTAGATCTACACTCTTCAAAGAGTTCTGAGATCTTTAAAACTGCCTTTTTAACAAGTACAACAAGTCTTGAAGTAGACTTTCCTTAGACCCTTACAGTTAAATGGTTTAAAACGTTATATTAAAATGTAAGGATGAAGCTCACAGCTTCCATTTTAGTATTTTCAAATTTAGTGCCTTCACTTCTTCAACTACTGTAGTTTCTTCAACAGAACTACATTCAAGACAAATAAAGATTATTACTTAGAAGGAAACTTGCCATATGTAAAATGAACACATTCATATTAATAGATAGGATTAATTTTCTCATGCACACGTGTGCGCACACAGTCTGAAACACTTTATGGAAGAGATTTTGTCCAGGCAGCAGCCTAAAAGCTATTTTCAAAGCAATCCTTTATATTTCTCCCCCAGAAGTCCAACTATGTTCACCAAGTCGATTCCCTGCCAAATTGGTTTAGGATTACAGCCTGTGTTGTAAATATTCTTGGGTACAGTTCAATAGGATCCAGGACAATTTGCAGAGACATGAAGGGAGTTATGCAAAAACATGTTTGATACTTCTGTTAATCTGAATGAATTGTGGGTTTTCTTCCTCATAAATATTTGACAGTAGGTCACATTTCACACCTATAAGTAACACTGCAATGTAAACAACAATCTTCATTTGTATGTTTTTGTAAAAAAAATACTCAAAATATATTTTTATATTTAGAACATTAATAAACGGAATTTTGAGATTTAATTTAAACAATTGGTTTGTTAGACTCAAAAGGGACTTGACACAATATGTTGCAATAAGACACTCAAGAGAATTCTTTTACAAATCATATATAAATACACAACAAAATGCATTTAAGGTCCACTTGAGCCACTTTAATAAGCATAGGTTCTAATTATTTAAAGTGTCCATAATCCTGCCTATCAGTGGTTATGAATTACGTATGTAATAATCTAATAAGAGCCTCTCAAAATTTGAGGAAGACCAAAGTTCAAGAGATAACAGCAGATTTATTTCCCAATATGGCATGCCCATGATAAAAGTATGAAGAGCAGTTTAAATACTGCAGTTTCAAGTAATGAGACAAATGTAAGTCATAATGCATTAGCAAGCAGAAAAAAAATCCTCTGCCAGTAACGCTATTACCCCCTGATGGTTGTTGATTAAACTGAAGCAGAAGGAATGATATGTCCAACAGAATAGCAAAAATAAATGTGTATCTCTACGTACCAATCAAACTGTTGAATGCTGCAGCTACAAAGCATGTGGAAGGCCATTAAAACACAACATTCTAGGCCTTGGCCATAAGTACACCCAAAGCCAGGACTTTAAAACTGACTAACACATTAGGCAAAAAGGCATATACAGTAATACCTCGGATAACATTAGTATTGGATAACACTAAAATCGCATAACATTAAGCAATCTGGGGGGAAGAATTGCATCGGATAACATTAAGATCCTATGGGATGCATCGGATAGCAACCGCTAAAGCCTGTGTGGTTACAATGTATCTCTATGGATCCCATAGGATTTTAACATGGATCGGATAACACTAAAAATTGGATAACACCAAGACTTGTGGAACCAGGTTTAAGCGTTATCCGAGGTTTTACTGTACTGTATTTTGATCAGCAGAAACTGATGTGGTAAATGTACTCATTATCTCTTTTATATTTCTTTGAAATGGATATGAAAATACGGTAAAATCTTCTAGCACAAAGAGCGCCTCGCTTAGAAAAAACTCACTCAAAGAGCAGAATTTTCTCTGAATGGTCACCTCACTTAAATAAAACCAACCAAAAACTCTCTTAACAACTAAATTGGGGTTCGCAATCCCCACACCCACCAGAAGTCACAATTGGTCACTTACAATGGTGTTTCACTTAAAGAGCAAACTCGCTTAAAGAGCAATCCCATGGAACGCATTATGCTCTTTAAGCAAGGTACCTTTTTGGAACATGAATTAAAATTCAAATGCTCATGCTTTGCATATAGGAATACAAAACCTCAACTTCTGTCAGGTATACTAATTTAGCTTTAACTTGTCACTTCTCTATAGTGACATCACTGAATGCCTAGAGCCAAATGGGGTGTGAGGTTGTTGTTGTTGTTTTTTTTAGTTTTCCCAAGTGTGGTCTAACAGTTTCTAGTCATTGTCTTCTTCCCTCACGCTTTTGAGTACAGTAATTGAAGAGTCCTTTAGGCCACTTATCTCAGCTTTCCTTAGCTGGAATTAACATTTTTCTCTCTTTTTACTGATCCATTTCATGTCCAATCTCAAGCTGCTCTGAAAAGCAATGGTACTAAACCTAACCTAAAAGCTGTCAAGAATAGTTTACTATTCTTTGTTAGAAAAGCAGGGAACACAGTGAATAAACAATATAGTAGAATACTTTTCCTCAGAACACCCACACAACAGGAGCTACATAGAAGTTATTTCATCACTTCAGATACAGGGTCAGGTTCCATAGTCTTCTCTAGGCTTTCAATCCACTTTATGTGATTATAAGAGGAAATGAACTGCTCATAGAAGTGATCCCTTTTAGAATACAAAAGGCACTGAAGTAGTTTCCATTTCTTTACAAATGATCTACCACACACACACTAAAAAAAAAAAGGGGGGGTAGAAATGTTCTGATCTGATACAAGCCTCACATCCTTTTTTGTTGATACTTAAAAGCTCCTGGAATAATGCAATGTATTAAAGCACTTCAGATGCTTGTTGAGAACAAAAGGCATATTTATGTAAACTGAATGTTACATTTACTAAGATCCATGAGCAACTTTTAGCTGGTAAAAAAAAGAGAAGATGATTGACAGATAAATACATGGCTCTTTCTCTTGGACATTATAATTAATTCCTCCTCATCAATCCAAATTCCAGAGGAAATCAGTGAAGGGTAAAAACGTATCAATGTACAGTATAGGTCATGAAACACTGGTTTTAGAATCCTCACATAAAGCTGCAAAAAACAACAACAACCCAATAGATTTTGGTAGCAATATGTAACAACTGAGATATAAAGGAGAAAAATTCAACCTTTTCATAAGTGTCTACATTTTTCCAAAAGACAATTTAACACTCCTGGTTTTTGCCCAACAGATTATAAGAGAAGCCAATTTACTTTTTCACACATCTAGAATGTTTCAGGTAGACATCCTTATGATTTAGAATGCTTCAACCCTTTGCCACATATATCACCTTCTGAGGAAAGAAACTTTCTTTTTACTGATGCATTTTTAACCCATCAGCTATGAGAGTTCTAAGATTTGACCATTTCATACCATTAGATATGTGAAGAGTGACAACAATAGTCCTGCAAAAACTGGGTTGAGAAGACTATTCATTTCACAGATTTCATCAAGGAATGAAAGGCTTTGATGTTCTCTGGGCTTAGAAATTAAAGGCTCTATCATTCCTGTGGCCTAGAAATGGAAAGCTGGTATTCTGTGGTTCATCCAGTTCCTTCTGAAATTATGATCTTAATCAGTCTTCATATTAGGCTTATTCATATCCCCAATATTGAAATTGAACTCCTTGAAGACTTGTATAAGAACAATTCCAATAGACACAGTAGTGAATCCACACGCCATCCCTAAGAAATCAACCATTCCAACATTACTCCACTCTCTGAATAGGATTGCTGAGGCCAGCAAGACTAAAGTAGTAAACACCACATAGTAGATGGCACCAAACACGGAGGAGTCAAAACATTCCAGTGCCTTGTTAATATACCTGAACTGAACTATTATGCTACATCCTAATACCGCTAGTAGAACCAAACAGAGGTACAGTGCCCGCTGACTTGATGGATTATTATGAAAAATATCTTGAGCAGCCAGTCCAATGCCTTTCGTGCTTGGCACTGTGAAACTTCCTAACAAGGAACAAATGCTTATGTAAACCATGATGTTAGTGGGTCCGTGAGCTGGTGCAATCCAAAAGATAAGTAGCAGCAGCATGAGAAGAACAACGCAGAGGTAGCCCACAAACACTGAAAAGACAAAATAACAGCACATTAAATTTATTATTATTATTATTATTATTATTATTATTATTATTATTATTATTATTATTATTATTATTATTATTATTATTATTATTATTATTATTATTATTATTATTATTGTTATTGCTATTGTTATTGTTATTATTATTTCTATACTGCCCAATCACACGTGACTCAGGGCGGCTCACAACAGTACAATATACAATAAAAACATTCGCAATAACATACCGGTCGTCCAAGGTACAAAAGTTTCAAACAGCCACAGACAGTCCGGGAGCTAGACTGGTCGGGTTGACCAGGGAACCAATGTTCAGCCCCCTCTCCAACAGCCAAGTCCTAGCACCAAAACAACACAACTCTGGCCATTGGGCGTGGCCTGAGGTCATGGCAGCGCTCCAGCCGCCCAGAGTGGTGGCTCTTCAACCCCGGCCATTGGGCATGACCCGGAGTCACGGCAGTGTTGCTGCCTCACGGAGCAGCAGCTCTTCAACCCCGGCCATTGAGCATGACCCGGGGTCGCAGCAGCACTCCAGTATACTCATAAACAACTTTGTACATAAACAACTTTGTGAAACCAATTTTTATATTAAAATGTGTTCCAGAACACAAAATAATGCATTTTGTACAGTGTTGAAAATAAATCTTAAATCTATATCATATCATATTTAGACCAGTAGTTCTCAACCTTTTAAAGCCAGGGCCCAGGTCACGCTCCCTCAGACAACTTTGGGGGGCTGGACAGCCATTTTGCCCTTCCTCCACCACATGACACTTCCTGGTGTGGTGGAGGCAGTTGGGGAGGCACATGAAATGGTGCTGCAGGCCACATCTGGCCCAGGGACTACAGGTTGATAACCCCTGGTTTAAGAGCTAGCTCATGGGTTGCAGGTTGAGAATCCCTGATTTAGACAATCTTTTAAGCATTACTTTTGTTTACCATGTGTGAAAGTATTCTTTCTTCCCTTCGAGCACAAGGCTTAATTCCTCACTTCTTGTTTGAAGCAAACCAACTTACCACAGACTCTGAACAATCTTGCAATCTTGTGACAGGATTCAAACGAGGCTGTGTGTCTTTAAAAGACTACTCCAGACTGATTAAAAAATGTTCAGGATCAGGTTCTTGGGGAGTGAGAGAGAAAATCCTTTGGTTTAAGTTCCCACTGAATTTAACCTCTTATTCAAAGGGATCACTCACTGGAGTTCAGACTGGAAGTTAAATAGCAATAACAATCACACTTGTTATACCACTCCACAGTGCTTAGTGCACTCTCTGGGCAGTTCACGTGTTAATTAGCATCCCCCCCCCCCAACATGCTGAGTACTAATTTTACTGACCTTGGAAGGATGGAAGTTTGAGTCTACATTGAGCCCTAGTCAGAATCAAACCGACAATGTTTTGGCTGCAGTACAGCAATTTAATCACTGTACCACCAGGGCAATTTGAATCTATGTGCAAGGAGAAAAGTGTGCATGCACATTGATTAAATCTGTTAACCACAATTAAATCTGTTAACCACAATTAAAGGCAGGGTCGTAGCCAGGGGATGCCCAGGGTGGGCTTTGCCACTCTGAGTTAGCAGTTTGCCCACGTTCAAACTCCCAGCTGTTTATATATATGGCATATACAGTTAAACCTCGCATAACGAAAATAATTCGTTCTGTGAGGCTGCTTGCCAGGTGAGTTTTTTTGCATAGCAAGTATTCCTATGGAAAAACTCGCACAACGAAAATTTCTATGGAAAAACTTGCATAGCGAAAATTTTTCATTATGCGAGTTTTTTCCCATAGAAATGCTCGTTGCGCAAGTTTTTCCATAGAAAAAGTCTGACTTGCATAGCGAAAATTTTCATTATGTGAGTCTGATCACTTTTTGAAAAGCCCGCTTCTTATGTGAGGTTTTCGCTAAGTGAGTCACTCGTTAAGCGAGGTTTGACTGTATATATATGACATTGTTGCCCATCCTGGAAAAAAAATTCACCCAACCACATCTAGAATCCAGGCCATGGCCCTGATTGGAGGGTCACCTGAATGAAATTACAGGCTACATGCAGTGTCACCACATAAAACACAGTACACCTGTCCATCCCACTAGAGCAGAACGGAGAGGCTCCTTGAAAGTACCATCAGCTAGAGTCCTTCCACTCAAGCACCAGAAGGAGGACCTTTTCGGTCTCTGCTCCAGCCCTGTGGAACCTCCTGCCCACCAAGCTTTGTCTCCAGACAGAGCTAATGCCCTTCAGGAAAGAGCTAAAACCCTGGCTGACGAAACAGGTGTAACCCTCCCCCTGCTGTCTGATATAACAAAAGCTGATCACGCTTTTAGCTATATTTTAAATGGCAGGGATGGTGTGTGTATTTTTAAAGGTTTATTAGTAGGCTTTAAAGTTTTTAGGGTTAATTTTATGTATGATATATGTTGTGAGCCACCCAGCATGCTGAGTTGGGCAGCAATATAAATTTAACCAAATAAATAAATACTTAAAATTTTCTCCAAGCTAATCACATCTTCTCTACTGCATACCACGACCTGTCCGGTCTACCATTTTAAAAAAAGATTCTGAACACAAGCAGTGGCATTCAAAAGAGTAACCATGTAAGTGTGTGCAAGTATACTAAAAAGAAATATTCTCGCCATACAAATTTTTTTGATAATTTTTTGATACTTTTTCTTTCGGATCAATTAGCTATGTGTTTTGTTAAATGGAAACAGCTACTGGGATTCAGGTTTACATGACCATTGGACCAGCTCAATCTGTGCTGTTTTGTTATGCAAAACTGACCCAGAAATACCAAGAGTAATTTTCACTCAGCGACAATAACAGCCCAAGAGGTATGAAGTACCTGGATTTGTGAGTTTCTCTTCAAGCTCAGCTTGGGTGGTGACACTTTCAGACTTGGGCGAATGGATGATGAGGACAACAGAACCCGCACAGCTCAATAGGCACCCCAGTTTGCCAAGAATGTTGAGTTTTTCTTTCAGCAAATAGGAAGCTAAAATGGATCTTTCAAAAAGAGAGCCAGATAAAACAGTTTAATTCAGACTTTCAAATGTGTTCATTTATTTTATATTATTAGTCATCTTTTGCTTTTGTCTTGGTCAAGACAGTAGTTTGCTTTCTTGGTTTAAAGTGGTTTACCTGTTGCAAAGGAATATATTTCAACATCTGCTATCTGCTTGGCAGGTTGAAATGCAGGAGGAAGATGGGATACTTTCCTACTGCACTTTATGGTCATAAATGCATAATTTCATGAAATTCATGTATAGTGCTTTGGTTTTAAACTTTACACAGTGTTTTCTATGTTGGCTTCTTAGCAGTGTCTAGGAACTAGCAATTCCACTGTGATAAGAATAGTAAGAGCAATTATACATATATACCACCCCATAGAGCAGGGTTTTCCAACCTTGGGTCCCCAGGTGTTCTTCAACTTCAATTACAAGAAACCCAAGTCAACACACCTGCTGATCATGGCTACTGCGAATTGAAGTCCAAGATAATCTGGTGGCCCATGGTTGAGATACCCTGCCATAGTTCTTAGAGCACTCTTTTGGTGGTTCACAAGATAATTAGCATTTTGTTTCCAACAAGCTGGGTACTCATTTTACTGACCTTGGAAGGATGGAAAGCTGAATTAACCTTGTGTTTATTTATTTCCTTGAGAGAAGAATGATTGTACAGTACAAAGAATTGTTTGGCATCTACTTTAAGGTCATCAATAGCCCCTAAGACCCATCTCACACTGCTTTTCAGAGAGACAGGGATTCGTGTGATAACTGCATGCAGGCCTTAAGGATTATGTAACAAAACTTCTAGATCTTGATATGCAGATTCATCTCATTAATATTGTGGTCAGAGGGACAAATTTTTAGAAATAATTCCATTATTCTCTTTGTGGCACATTACTTGAGCAAGTGAATCTATGTTCTTCAAAAGAAACAGCTAGATGGGAGAGAGAAAAGGCCTAAATGTGGTGTCATGCTAACAGCCTATCAGATGGCTGATGATATGATATTATTGTCCTCCTTCATCTTTCTTCCCTTTGTAGTCTTCTGCTTCAAGGCCTATTGAAGAGCATTACTCAGTTCTCTGGATGATGTGCTGAGGTTTTTCTAGAGCAGGGATGGTGAACCTTTTAGAGACTGAGTGCTCAAACAGAGGGGCAGGATGAACTCTGTGCTAAGGGGAAGGAGGAAGCACTCCCATTGAGCTGTTGGGCAAAGGGGTGGGGCGAACATTATGCTGGGGAGAGGGAAGAAGCGCTCCTGTTGGGCTGCCAGGCAGAGGGGGGGAAATAAACTCTGTGATGGGGGGAGGAACCATTCCCATTGGACTACGGGACAGAGGGGTGGGATGAACTCTGTGCTGTGGCAACAGCACACATGCCCACAGAGAAGGCTATAAGTGCCTTCTCTGGCACACGTGTCATTGGTTTGCCACCATTGTTCTAGAGTGTGAAAGGAGAGGGACTTTGCCCCTCTTTGGTTATACAACTCAGTCAATAGAATAACTACACTGGCCCTATCTAAACCAAAACAAAGGAGATACTTGATTATGACTGGGGAGGGGGAGAGAAAACAGACAGACAGACAGACAGACACACACACACACACACACACACACACACTTTTCAGAAAAAAATAATACTTTCTCTCTCAGTCTCAATTTTAGTTACAGCAAAAATAAGAGTCTTATGGCCTGGCGGAGGGTTGTCCATGGGGTCGCAGAGGGTCGGAATCGACTGTGCGACTGAACAACAAAATGGCAATTTAAACATTAGTACATTTTATCTGACATAAGTAATACTGACTGAACAGTATCTCACTTCCTCAAATGGGATACCGTGCACAAAAACTTATGCCAAAATTTGATGGTCTTAGGTACACGCTGGCTCTTCTCAAAATAATTTCAGTGAATGAGACATATGTATGTGCTTTTATTTCAGGTCAACTCTACAATCAACTGCCTGAGGGGAGATAGTAAATTGTGCCCTCACACCAGTTCATATCAAGATACAGCCAGCCAAGTTATTTTGGCCTATAATACAGAACATGTTGCAAGCATCTCTGCAAGCAAAACAAACACAATACCAACCGTTCTTAAACAACTACCAATGGCTGCTCTTTCAGAACAACCTAAATGAAATGCATGTGGCAATTCCATCACTCTGTGTAAAGACAGATAGTCATTAGCTTATTATTTATTTATTTAGATTTATATCGCCGCCCACTCGCTATGGCGACTCAGGGCGGCTTACAGTCAGAAAAACAACAACAACACAGCACAAACAGCTGAAGTCCATTCCTCCTCCCAGCCAGAGGACGTTAGTCTTATCCTTCCCTGGGCAGGTAGAGCCCAGGATTAGGAAGTGGAAGCTTCCATCTAAAAACCTTAAAACTGTTAAAATTTAAAATTAAAATGTAAAAAAGATTAAAAACACACCAAATGATCTCTAGTGTTGATCTTGCCTCAAGTGTCCACATGTTGCAGATGCTGGAGCAACCCGACTTCTCCTTTGAGTGCTCATGTTCAAACTCCAATTAAGAGTGTGTGTGCGTGTTGCTCCAATATATGCTATTTTCAGCACCTGTGGGAGCTTTGCAGCCATCAAAGTCAATATCGGGTATGCTAAAGAGGCTAGGGAGTCCCTTTAGTACAGCGATTCCCAATGCAGGGTACACCACAAGGGGACTTCATATTTCAGAAGCCTAAGTCAGTACATTGGCTGATCAATGCTTTGGGGAACTGACTTAGGCTTCTAGGAACTGAAGGCCAGAAACCAATCGTTGGGAAACACTGCTATAGAATATTGGATCTTCTTCTTTGTTTCCTCTTGTACCCCATCAGATGTCAAGGAAAGTATATTGGATATTGCTATTAAGTACTTCCTCTGCTCCTCTGTGGAAGGGCAGGGAAAGTATAATTCTTTTTCTCCCTCCTAGCTGACAGTTGTACCACAGCATCAGTTAGGGGAGGGAAATGGATTTTTCTTCATTTTTTCCTTGTACCATTGACTGAGAAGGTTGCTTTCATTATATGGCTAGGGGAGTGGGCTAAATGTGATTTCTGAATGACAGAGTGGTTTGGAATAGGAAAAGGAGTAAGACAAGGCTGCATTTTGTCACCCTGCTTATTCAACTTAGACACAGAGCACAGAATGTGCAATGCAGGGATGGAGGAATCACAATTTGGGATCAAAATTGCTGGGAGAAACATCAACAACTTGAGATATGCAGTTGATACCACCCTAATGGCAGAAAGTGAGGAGGACCTAAAGAAACTCCTGATTAGGTTGAGAGAAGAAAGTGCAAAAGCTGGCCTGAGACTCAACATCAAGAAAACCAAGATCATGGCAACAGGCCCTATCAGTCCCTGGAAAATAGATGGGGAAGAAGTAGAAGCAGTGACAGATTTTACTTTCTTTGGATCAAAGCTCACTGCAGATGGAGATTGCAGCCATGAAATAAAAAGGCGACTGATTCTTGGGAGGCAAGCGATGAGAAACCTGGGGAACATAGTGAAAAGTAGAGACATCAGATTGCAAACAAAAATTCTTATAGTCAAAGCAATGGTATTCCTGGTGGCAATGTATGGTTTTGAGAGCTGGACCATTAGGAAAGCTGAGCGCAGAAGAATAGATGCCTTTGAGATGTGGTGTTGGAGGAGAGTTTTGAGAGTCCCCTGGACAGTGAGGAGAACAAATAGGTCAATCTTAGAAGAAATTAACCCTGACTGCTCCTTAGAAGGTCAAATAGTAAAGATGAAACTAAAGTACAGTAATACCTCATATAACATTAGTATCGAATAACACTAAAATCGCATAACATTAAGGAATCTGGGGGGAAGAATTGCATCAGATAACATTAAGATCCTATGGGATGCTTCAGATAACAACCGCTAAAGCCTGTGTGGTTACAATGTATCTCTATGGATCCCATAGGATTTTAACATGCATCAGATAACACTAAAAATCATATAACACCAAGACTTGTGGAACCAGGTTTTAGTGTTATATGAGGTTTTACTGTACTTTAGACATCAAATGAGAAGAGAGGATTCGCTTGAGAAAGCCTTGATGCTGGGTAGGGTGGAGGGCAAAAGAAGAAGGGGGTGGCCAAAAATGAGATAGCTAGATGGTATTGTAGACACAATTGGCACAAAGCTGAGCGAGTTGAGGAGGATGGTGAAGGATAGAAGTGCCTGGCGGACAGTGGTCCATGGGGTCGCAAAGGGTCGGAATTGACTGTGCGAGTGAACAACAACTATCCTCAAGCGGCCACAAAAACAATGATCCCATAACACCCGTCAAGGGGTGGACTGGACACACTTCCACTGAAATTCATGAGGATTTACAAGTGCTGAAATTTGACAATTAGATCCCAGCACTCTATAATGGAAAAAAAATAGAGCATGGAAACAGACTGAAATGCCATTTAGTGTCATCCGCTGCTCTGAATAAGGACTTTCAGCATCCAACCATCCCCTCTGCTGTGACTAAGATTGCAATTTTATGCTTACTAACTTGGCAGTAGATGAATTGGACTTACTTCTGAGCCAATCTAAATCAAACCTTCCCTTCAATAGTAGCATGGGGATACCTTCCCAACACTCAGTTATTTCTTATTCAGGAATCTTTTCAGAATGAGACACACAACATTGCCTTATGAAAATGAAAGACAGTGAAGGACAAAAATAATTCACCTAAATGCTGCAAGTATAAATACATTAGCAAAACACGGACCATTTACTTTAGAAAAGTTGCAGATAAGCTGATAACCTATAATTAACACTACTCTTACAGAGAAGTCTTATATATGTTGCCTCAGAAACAGCTCTCACTGGGGTTATTATCAGGAAAATATTTGCTACTACTGCAGTTTTACCATGAAATCATTATCTTGTTTGTATTCAAAACAACCCTGAGAATGAAACAATATTTTAAAATTTCCATTATTATTATTATTTTATTTTATTGTATTTCTACCCCGCTCCAATCGGGCAAGTCCGACTCTGAGCGGCCTACAAATCAAAATATCATCGTCCTAAAACTTGATGATTAAAACTTTAAAAATTCATAAAATTCATAAAAGCATTAAAACTCACATCAACAATTGCACCGAAGGGTGGCTGTCATTCCATAGCAAAGGGACAGAAACATGATGTAGATAATCATTTTAAAAGCACAGAGCTTCTACGTTTTATTTTAATTTTTGCTGGGGAGCTAATGGATAAGGGAAATAGGACTTGCAGTGGAGGTTTGTCAGTTCAGCCAAACCAGGAGATAACACACTGCTCATTTTTATTTATTTATTTATTTATTTATTTATTCATTCATTCATTCATTCATTCTATTTGTATTGCCGCCTCCCTCGCCGAAGCGACTCCAGGTGGCTCACAACAGTATCAAAACTTCAAAATACAAAATGTACAATTAATACATTTACATTTAGCCTCACACCATGCTAAAGAGGAATGCATTGTTTTTAAAACACTATGGAGGGACTTGAACATTTCTGTTGATTTTTGTGTGACTCTTTCTGTTTCTCCCTCGCAGGGAGGGAATATATACTCTGTACCTGAGGGCTATGGTGGAAAGCAGCATCTTGGGACAATTTAAATTCTTTACAGAGGTACAGAAAAAAACACAAACATAGAAACTCAGGGATGTATATGGAGAAATTGTACATGTTATGAGTATGCAACAAAATGTTGTGGTGTGCCTTTCTTTCTTTCCCACCAAGATGTGAAATACACTCTTTCCCACTCTGTGCATCATCTTCCAAGATTTTCCATTCCCCCCATTTCTACTGGACACCCACAATTCCAGAGGTGCTGAACGTGCGCAGTCCTATCTGGGACTATTCTTTATGAAAGATTGGCCCTCTTAGGGTTCCACAGCATGCTGGTATATCTACAACATTTGTATATTCCTGATTATAAGAATATATTTGAGTGGTTAACACAAAACATTTGAGGGGAATTGCCCTTAATGACAGTTGCCTCAGGTAGCTCACTTAGGTTGCCCTATATTCTTTTAACTGCAATCTCATGAAGGCCAATTTTAGTGATAAATCACTGAGGCATACAAATACACATACCCAATTTACACAAAGCAAAGCAATCACAATTATATATCTCCCCATAGTGCTTTGTGCACTCTCTGGGCAGTTTACAGGTAATTAGCATTTTGCTGACCCCCCCCCCCGGCCCCGACCGGGGTGGGTGGGTAGGGAGCCGCCGCCGACCTCCAGGCTGCATTGCAGAGATTTTCCAAGCCTTCTCCATTTCAAAATCCGGGGTGCTGGGAGAGTCCCTTGGCGTGCTAAGGCTGATGTCAGTGCAACCGCACCAGGTTTACCCTTCCAGCCCCGTGGATTTTGAAATGGAGAAGGCTCGGAAAATTTCTGCATCGCGGTGATCCACGTTGCCAAAGGCTTCTGAAGCACTGGGACTGAGCGGAGGCTGCTCAGACCAGCAGGAGTGAAGGCCGATTGCTGCCACCATAGGTGACCTATTGCTACATCAGGCAGTGGAGGCAGGTGGGGGGCGGTCCAGAGAAGGCCGGGGTTCTCACCCCGGGCCAGATTAATGAGATGCACAGGCCTAATTGGGCCCATGGGCTGTCATCTGGGCACCGCTGATTTAGAATATACACACAAAAGCAGCAATCAGCATTCTTTCACAATAGCAGAACAGTCACAGCTTATTTAATATGCAGAGAGGGCCAAAATGTATACACATTTTCAAAGATATTATGTATGTCTTACTTTTCAAAGCTGAATTGAATTATGGTAGCAACGTGTAGTATGACCTTCACTCAAAAGAATTAATGCTAGCGTTATCATGCGACAGGCAGGACAGTCAAAGGAACATGAGACATGAGAGCTTACCTCAATGAGATTTTCCAAGAACAATGGATAGGACAAAGAGGTGCAGTTGAGGTTTCCTCATGTTTTCCTGACTTAAAAATCCTTGACTTCTACCTACATCAGGGTTTCCCAACCTAAGGCCCGTGGGCCAGATCCAGCCCCCGAAGCCATTTCATGTGGTCCCTCACCCTCCAAGGGCATTTGAGAAACAAAATGACCACCTCCATTGAAGCTGTTGGAACAAAAGGGCCACCCCGCTTGTGCAGGCAGGGCAAAAAGGCTGTCTGGCCCTCGAAGCTGCCTGAGAGAGCGTGACCCAGCCCCCGGCTTGAAAAGGTTGGAAGCCCCTGGCCTACGTCCTCAAAGGATGTGGCGTACCATAGAAAACTGGCTACACGGGTGGCACTTTGGGAAGGAATTGAAACAGCACACACAGCGATACAAGTGGACACTTGGGTCAATGTTATTCAATCAGTAGTTTGCCATAATCAGAAGTGTCTGGAAGCCGATGGTAACCACTTTGAGCACCTCTTATAATTGTAGAGCTCATATATAACTCATATTCATCTTTTGTTATCAGTATATATTGAGTATTACAACTTTAGTACAATTTTTCCTTTCTTAAAATGTGTATACAGTTTTGGCAACCTCTACATATTTTTCTTAACAACTTTCACTGTTGTGGGCCTTCACTTTTGGATAATATTCAAATATGAAGTCAGAAATTATGATATAAAATCCTTACCCAAATGGAACCCCAAGAGCTCCAAGGGGAGTCACTAGGACAGTAGGAACTGCAGTATAGGCTAAGAAATTCCCAATCTGACCAAGTGCCACTGTAGGTGGGGGGAAAGCACAAACATGTTAACTAAGAAAAAATCTTTAGCAGCAGTTCCTGAATACTGAACAAATAATGATGGAGCATTGTTCAAAATGTTTGGAGACACTTGAAAAAAATACACTGTACATCAATTACCATTGATCCCACCCACAGCTGGTATGTATCCTGAAAAGTACAAAGGGAATGTGAACTTTGAAAGAGAAGAGTTTGCTTACCCTCGAGTTAGATAGACCAGTTGTCTAACTCTATATGAAGCAGCTTCTTACGTCCCTAGGTAAAGGTAAAGGTTTCCCTTGCTCGAAAGCCAGTTGTATCCAACTCTAGGGGTCAGTGCTCATATCTGTTTCTAAGCCGAAGAGCCAGCGCTGTCTGCTTCTGCAGACGTTTCCATGGTCATGTGGCAGGCATGACTAGACACCGGAGCGCATGGAATGCTGTTTCCTTCCCACCTAAGTGGTCCCCATTTATTTACTTGGAATTTCTTGCTTTCAAACTGCTAGGTTGGCAGGAGCTGGGACAGAGACGGGAGCTCATTCCGTCCTGCAGTACTCGGGAATCGAACTGTTGACCTTCCGCCTCCCAGTCAGCGTCTTAGTGACTTGAGCCACTGCAGTCCTTCTTACATCCCTACCACTCAAATATGCTAGCTGGATTTTGGATCTCTTAACACTGTATTTCACTGGGAACCTTTTATCACCAGCTAAAGCAAGAAGAATTTTTGTCAGTCCAGTATGTTGAATCTGTGTTTAATGCACGCTGGAATCTATTCATCTCTGAATTTTTTGGTCAGTTAGCCTCATCCAGTGGGCATCAGCAGGTTCGCACCAGTTCTCCAGAAACAGTAGCAGAAATTCTGGTTGACCCCACCCATCCAAGTTTTAACATAAAGTAGTTTTAATTTGGGTGCAACTCAGGGCTTTCCCCCTGGCCACGTCCACAGTGTGGGAGCAAATTTCTTTGGAACCAACCACTGGCCTCATCCCTACAAATTCAGCTATCAAACGAGTAATATAAAATTAAAAGATATGAAGTGCTAATGCATTACTAACATCTAGAACAGAGTAACTTCCAGGCTGTATTTTTGAGGCTTGTAGTACAGTAAAACCTCAGATAGAACTAAAACTTGGTTCCACAAGTCTTAGTGTTATCCGATTTTTAATGTTTTCTGATGCATACATCGGATAACGTTAAAATCCTATGGGATGCATCGGATAACGTTAAAATGCCATAGAGATACATTGTAACTGGCACAGGCTTTAGCGAATGTTATCCGATGCATCCCCATCCCATAGGATTTTAACGTTATGCAATGCAATTTTTTTTCCAGATTGCTTATCATGATGCGGTTTTAGCGTTATCTGATGCAAACATTATCTGAGGTATTACTGTATCTAGCCAGATAAAGGGCAATACAGTAATACCTCGGATAATGTTTACCTTGGATAATGCTAAAATCCCATAACGTTAAGTAATCTGGGGAGGAGAATTGGATCGAATAACGTTAAGGTCCTATGGGATGGATCGGATAACAACCACTAAAGCCTGTGCAGTTACAATGTATCTCTATGGAGCTTTAACATTATCCGATCCATTCCATAGAATTTTAACATGGATCGGATAACACTAAAAATCGGATAACACCAAGACTTGTGGAACCAAGTCTTAGCTTTATCCGAGGTATTACTGTACTAGGTAGATTTTAAGATGATCCAAAAGAATTGCTTATTCACCTAAATCAATGCTTCCCTAACTTCTTGTCTCACATTTTCCAGGACTATAACTCCTCAAAGCATAGCCTTAGATAGAGGAACTAATGGTTGGGGCTGTGGGCATTGCAATTCATGAAACACTAGGCTCCACGTTTGGAAACTACTGACCTAAACCATTGAGGGTAGGTTTTATGTTTAGCAACAAATCTAAAAGGGATTTTTATTTAAAAGAGAAGTGACCAACAGTGTCCCTGTAGTTACTGCTGGTCAGCAGCTCCCATAATTACTTGCAGTTGGATACAGCCTTTGTCTAAAACAGCATTTGTCAAACTATGTTCCATGGAACACTGGCATTCCATAGAAAGCTAATAAGTGTTCCGTAAAAATATATACAGTCAAACCTTGCATAAAGAGCGCCTCGCTTAAAGAGCGCCTCGCTTAAAGAGCAGAATTTTCTCTGAATGTTTGCTTCGCTTAACAAATAAAACCAACCAAAAACTCGCTTAACAAATAAATCAGGATTCGCAATCCCCCCCACAATTGGTCATTTATAATGGTGTTTCGCTTAAAGAGCAAACTCGCTTAAAGAGCAATCCTGTGGAACACATTATGCTCTTTAAGTGAGGTACAACGGTATGAAATTCTGGTAAAACTCATTGGCAAATGTGTAATGTCACAAAGTTTGTTTTGCATGCATCCTTTTGATGTTAAGCATCAGCTTGCAACCATTTGCAAATCGGTAGGGGCTGGCTTATTTGTTATTAGAACTGAAAAAGCCAAACCTATCTTTCTATTCCAAAACCCAAAGTGTTCCATTAAAATGTTAGGATTTGTAAAGTGTTTCACAATAGAATAATTTTGGAAACACTGGTCTAAAACCTGAACACTCTAAAAATCCAGATTACACAGTATTTTCAATTTACATGGGGAAATATCAGAAACTTTTAAGCATCACAAATTTTGCCTTTTAAAAGATAAGAAGCTAACCAAGTGTATTTCATTTTAAAAATTCCAGAATTTATGACAGTGGTAAAAATGAGAATTCATAAGACATACTACCTTCAGAGGGACAAGCTGTAGAAGACAGTAACAGAATAAAATGAATGGGAATACAATTTAAGGAGGGCACCTAATAAAGTGAGTAGTAGTTCCTGAAAATGTATTAATTTGCAAGGTGCCAAGAGATTCCTTGTTGCTTTTTTTTGAAACAGATTAACACAACTAACCACCCTCCCCTGCCATGTAAAATCTGAGTCTGAAGCTAACTAGTACAAAGGCAAATTGCTGAAAATGAAACAATGCTGCCAAGTTGAAAAAAGCTAGGACATCCCCCCCCCCCCCCGTATGACTTTTGTGGACTACAATCTGCTGTTTCAGACACTGTACTTCATACTGCTTGTTTTAAAGTGCAACAATATTTTCACCATTGCTTTTGCTAAACAAACTAAAACGGTTGCCTGCCTGAGAATAGATGGTTTAATTCATTCTTTTACAAGAACAATCCTGTATTTCAATAACACTGGCCAAGGATTTTCCAGGAGCCTTGTCACACTGATGGAACACAACATCAGCCCTAAGTGTGATTTGGAGTCTTGCATTAAGCAGGACTCCAAATCTTGATCTCAAAGACCCCTTCCAACTCAGTCATTTTATGATTCTAAACTAGAGGGTAACACATCCTATATCCGTGATGGCGAATCTTGGCTCTCCAGACGTTCTTGAACTTCAATTCCCAGAAGCCCAAGAACCCTATGAATCCACACGAATGGGTTTACTGCGATTCATCCGACCCGCGCTGCCCTCATCGCTCGCGGAAGCAGAAGTAAAACATGCCCATCCCTCCACCAAAATTTCACAGAGTAAGTGCTGCTCGTACAGGTGCATTTTACTTCTGCTTCCGAGAGTGACGAGGGCAGTGTGGGCTGGATGAAAAGCAGTAAACCCATTTGTGTGGATTCACAGGGTGCTTGGGCTTCTGGGAATTGAAGTCCAAGAACATCTGAAGTGCCAAGCTTCACCATCACAGTCCTATATATAGTGGACACTGGAGGTAGAGTGTTACCCAATCTGATCCCCTCCATACATGTCAGACTATCCCCATCACTTCCAGCCAGCATGATCAAGAGATATATGGGCTTGACGTTATGGGAGCTGTTGTTTAGTATATCTGCTGAACACAGGGTTGGTCAAGTGTGATGTAGAACAGTAGTTCTCATCTTTTGGTCCTCATCTTTTGGTCCTCATTCCCAGAGGTTTCAACCAGAATGGCCAGTGATCAAGGAGTTGAAGTGCAAACCATCTTGGAGGTAAAGGTAAAGAATCACTTCTTCTTCTTCCATGTATAGGCCAGGTGTGAAACTGCCAACGTGAAGGGCCATTTGGTGAGTTAATTCTGCAGTTCCTTTTGCCTGACCTAGTGTGAGAAAGATTAGCTGGCAACACATGGTACCCATTACCAGGGTATACCCGATTGTGGTTCAAAAATATCACAATCTTTGAGGAGGCTCTTCTTGTGTACCCCCAAAGAACCATTGATATGGGTACTGCAACAAGTCTCACTACCCTAATTTAGTTTGGTTATAAGATTGCTTAATTAATTATTTTAAGGTATACTTACTTGCAATGGTGCCTGACCACCAGACTATGTCAGTTAAGTAAGAAGTACCTAAAAAAAGAAGAACCAGAAAACAATACATCAGTAATATGGTGGATGTTATCTACATGTGACTACATCAACAAATTATGAGCTTTTCTTTCTTTCTTTTTTTTTTGAATAGTAGCCGTGCTAGTCTGTGGTTCAGGCATATCAGAAAACAAAACAAAATAAAATAAAAAACACTGTACCACTTTAAAGACTAACTGCTATATTTTTATTGTTAGCTTTCGTGGATCAAGTCAACTTCATCAGACAAAGAGTGAAACTTACAGGCATGTTCTTTATATACTGTACCAAATTCGGGGGCTCAAAGGGAGAAGGTCAAGCAAGATGATAGACAAGCGAGCACAAGAATGCAGTTTCACACAGCCATTAGCAACAATAGGTTATTCAGATAAACTCTAAATGACTCCCTTTCAATCTCAAGGTTGCTGAGAAAGCCCATTATGGTCTCTGATCAACTTGTGACCTGCATGTGTGTGTGTGGGGGGGGGGGGGGAGACAAACACCTGTACCTGGTTTCTTTCTGTTTTACTAAATTATGAACTGTTACTATTCTTCACACAGGTTCAAAGTTGTGTCATAACTAACAAAGGATAGGATTTGGGGAATTAGAATCCCTGCCATGATTCTCAGAATGGTGGGCAGGTGGCTTCATTTAGTGTGCATACCTCTGAGAACTGTGGCGGTGACTGGTTCTTTGTCAGCCAGGAGTGGACCAAATGTGACTGATTTTCTTAGGCTAAGAGAAAGGAATTCATTCTATAAATATTTGAAATGAGCATCACCAAGTTCAGTGTTGCAATTATCAGACTGATATCAAAGGGCATCCTGATATTAAAGGCCTGTACTATTGGGGGGTGGGGGCAGTGAAAGTAACATTGTACTATTGTATTGGCACCCATATTACATTTCTGAAAACAATTTCCAGATCAAATATATCAAGGATGCCCAAACTTTTCGGGCAGTGGGCCGGTCACATGGTTCAGCAGGCTAGTCACGTGGTTCTTCCCACCGGAAGCAGAAGTAAAATGCGCCTTGCAATCTGTTTTGCAACTGATATGTTTTGCAACAGGATGAGATAGATTTTAGGTTGCCATTTTCTCTGCTTAAACCCGGGATGTCCAAACTATGGCCCATGGGCCGGATCCGCCCCCCAATGCCAATTCATCTGGCCTGCGCCGCCCTCGTCGCTCACAGAAGTGGAAGTAAAACATTTCTGGGAGTGACGAGGGTGGTATGGGCTGGATGAATTGGCATCAGGGGCCGAATCCAGCCTACGGGCCGTAGTTTGGCCGCCCCTGAAATATAGAAATAAATCTGAGAATGACACTCTCTGCACTGACAGGAGGCACAAACAGCCTCTTTAGAAACCACCTTTTAATTTTATTCTCATTTAGAATTCATTTATAAAACAGCAAAAACAGAGTGTGGATGCAGCACAAGCAGATGACTGTGAAAAATACAAAACAGACATGTCAGATGGCTAACTCATACTGTTGGCTGGTAGTGATGTCACTCTAAATTATTTATTGTATTTCAAAACAATCTGTATTCTTATGGTGGTAAAAACATGTTTTTGACATTGTTGCTTGTCTTACAGCAGTTATCAGAAAGATGTTTATAAGAACCAAAACATTTTTTTTTAATCAAGTTATTTAATAGCCAGCCCAGTTTCTCAAGTGTTGCAAGAAAGACTAGTGCAAGCCAGGTTTTAAACTGAATGACTTGTCCAATGCATAATTATAATTCGCCCTTGTTCGAAAGCCAGTCGTATCTGACTCTAGGGTTTGGTGCTCATCTCTGTTTGCAACCAAAGAGCCAGCACCGTCTGCGTCTGTAGACATTTTTGTGGTCATGTGGCAGGCATGACTAGTCACCAGAGTACACAGAATGCTGCTACTTTTCCTGCCAAAGCAGTACCTATTTATCTACTTGCAAAGTCTTGTTTTCGAACTGCTAAGTTGGCAGGAACTGGGACAGAGGCAGGAGCTCACTTCATCGTGCAGCACCCAGGGTTCAAACTGGTAACATACTGACCTTCCAGTAGGCAAGTTCAGCATCTTAACCATGAAGCCACCTCTAAATTCAATGAAAACTTTGGACTTAATTCTGATTGGCTGGCTGGATTGTTCAGTGGTTGAAGAGTCAGAAGCTGGGAGTTTGATCTTCCAGTGTGCTTCCTGGGGGAGCGGAGAAAGAGCCAGACTGTGAAGCTATGGGCAAGCTACATAGGCCTAGAGTGCCCACAGAGCAAGAGAATGATAAACCACTTCTATGCATTCTGTACAACTGAAAGGGGTGGGTGGGAGAATTTATTACACATTTGATAACAGCAGATTGGTTAATTATTGCAAAACATGTGGACAGTTAAATATGTTTAAGTTAATTATTGTTACAAAGAAGCTTGAAGCAATAAATTAATGTGTGAGATTACAGTGAAACAAGAGGTGCCAAAAGAGAATTGCTTTAAAGTGTTATATGGGAAGATTTTATAGAATGAGTCCTATTGAAAGGGAAAGGTCAGGTGACAAAACAAAAAATGGGGTATAGTAATTAGGTAAAGGTAAAGGTCACTCTTGCTTGAAAGCCAGTCGTATCTGACTCTAGGGTTCAGTGCTCATCTCTGTTCCACAGCTGAAGAGCCAGCATTGTCTGCTTCTGCAGTCATTTTCTGTGGTCATGTGGCAGGCATGACTAGACACCGGAGCACATGGAATACAGTTTACCTTCCCAACGAGGTGGTCCCTGTTTATCTACTTGCAATTTCTTGCTTTCAAACTGCTAGGTTGTCAAGAGCTGGGACAAAGACGGGAGCTCATTCCGTCCTGCAGTATTTGGGTATCAAACTGCTGACCTGCCACCTCCCAGTCAGCACCTTAGCCACTTGAGCCAATGAAAGAAAATGTTTGGTTTTTCTCTAAATGGTCCCTAGGGTAATGGGGAACACAATGTTATATCATATTTTTCTTTGTATTTCAGTGTACAGTAATTTTTTGTTTATGCTTTTTATGTATTAAAATAATGTGTATTAAAAATAAAAAGTAGAAATAATAAAGAAAGCAATTGAAAGAGTTGCCATTAGTTGGAATTAACCAGATGCCATACAATTAAATTGACTGGAAGTGCAGCTAGAGGTTGGGAATTTAATTCCCCATGGTACATCCAAAAAGAGCCAGTGGCCTATATAGTCATGGGCAAACTGCAAAATGCCAGGATGCCCCCAAGAATAAGGGAATGGCAAACCACCTCTGAATGCTTCTCTACTTAGAACACCCTGAAAAGGGCCACCATAAGTCGGAATTGACTTGACAGCACACAATTATTATTGTTACAGGTCTAATTGTGAAAAATATTGGAGTGTATGTCTGCTACCTGGGAGTGATTCTCACATAACTCAGTAAAAGCAGACAAAATATGCACAGGGTTGGGTGCATAACTTAAATCTCACCAAGCCTTAAATGGACTCCAAAGCTGAGTTGATAGTTAGGAGGGTTTGTAAAAAGCATGGATGATTCATAAATGCACTTAAAAAATCCTATACACACATTACCACACCTACTAGACCTGCCCAAGCAAAACATGTGCTGACTGGCCCATCCTCTTATGCTAGATAATCATGCTAGCCTAGGGTTTTTGGGAGAAGAACTCTGAACAATTTCCCAAATCCTCACACTAAACATGTGAAATGATTCCATGGAAAGCACTGAGCTTTATGGCAACAGCAACATTCTGCCTGGGACAGATTTGTCATGGCATTTATTCATAGCTCATCAGTTGATTCAGCAGTTATCAGGATAAAAATAATCATCAGAAGAATGTAATGACAGGAGCATTCTGGAAAGTTCTACATTAGAACCTTTTCTCAGAAACTTTTTCAGATATTTCTTTAGTGGCCTGAATTGATACACAACTGAATTTGTATTTATATAAATTGATGCCAGAACAAAGGATGTACTCACTCACACAGTAACACAAAGGTTAAACTCATTAGCAAATGTTCAATGCCAGGTGTTTGTTTTGTATCTTCCCACTATTTTGTATCATCCCACTATTTGCACTTGAAAAGGAGATATTTACAACTAATGAGAGTAACAGCCAGAGATCATCTGCTACTTTTGCTGTTGTAAAAAGTCATATTGATTTGTATACTTATTTGTCATACTGACCAATTACTCTGTGCCTCTGACCCTGACCCTATGGACCATTGTCCTCCAAGCACTTCTGTCCTCCACCATCCCCCCCAACCTGCCCAGCCCTGTGCTCATTGTGTCTACAATACCATCTAGCCATCTCATCTTTGGCCGCCCCCTTCTTCTTTTGCCCTCCACCTTTCCCAGCATCAAGGCTTTCTCAAGTGAGTCTTCTATTCTCATTTGCTGTCCAAATTGCCTCTGTACCTGATGTATATAAATTTATGCCATGAAGTCCCACTCCAATGTCTGATGAAATGGACTTGATCCATGAAAGCTCACATTAAAATTTAACAGTTAGTTTTCAAGGTGGTACAATGTTTTTTGTTTTGTTTATTCTCTGATATGCCTGAATTTGTATGTTTGACTTTTGATGAAGTACAGTATGCCATAGTAAATTTATATGTTGTAAAACTACGGTATCTCAATAGATTTCCAAATGTGAGAACTACTTCAGCTATAATAATGGATTGGAGTGAAAGAATCACTTCTTCGTCTCCTTTTTCCACGTCTAGGCCAGACATGAAACTGCCAAAATGAAGCCACTTTTTGGTGAGTTCATTCTGCAGTTCCTATTACCTAACCTAGAGTGAGAAAGATTAGCCTGTAACACAAAGTTGCTGTTACAAGGGTATGCCCGATTGTGGTTCAAAAATACCACAAGCTTTGAGGAGGCTCTGGGATTCTAAACATTTTATTCAAACTAATCACAAACTTTTATTGGGATATTATTTTTATTAGTAAACTTATAAACATTTTAAGACATGATCTCATGATGGCATACATTTCCCTTACACTGTTATGACAATCAGAAAAACTGGGAAACCAAAGATTCACTTTGTCATGCCTGAAGAGAGAGAATAAACATTTGCTATGAATTCCTGCTTGCTTGCTAAGAACAAGCAAGCATGACTAAAATTTAATTGGAAAGTTGTTTGTAATTCCGGATTGACATGATGGATTTGCTACTGTATTTGTTTATTAAATTACTCATTGTTAGAAATGGGAAATTTTCCACTAAAATAAAGGTAACAAAACTTTTCTTCCTCAAATCACAGAATGAATCCCATATATGCAAAACTGAATACACACCCATCTACAGTTCTATAATCAAGGAAATGTTTCCTGCTATATAAAAAACAATAAGCAGCATTGTTTAAAAATTTCTATTTAAATGCAAAAGCCACCCCCCCTTGCAACACTAGCATTGGTTATTCCATCATGAGAGAAAGCTCTTTTGTATGTGGCTAGCCTTGAAACAAGAATAACAATCCCTAAGCATCAAATATTAGGATCTATAGTTTATTTTTCACAGTGTCTAAAACTTACATTTGTCATACTGAATTCAATTTACATATCAGCATCTACACAAAAACTGGATCTTTTCCTTTGGAACACCAGGACCAAACAGTTGTTATGTGTGGAAGATGAAGAAAGCTTACACCAAGTATCCTTGCACACCTGCATGAGCCAAAGGAGTATCTGTGACATACCTGTCCTGTCCAGAGAAATCAAATTGTGCACTCGTATGGTTTGTACATCAGAAACCCTATTGCTATATGTATTTGGCTTGATACAAATGTGAATGCTCATTCCCTCCATCTTGATTGCATATTTAGATATGCATTCAAATGCACATTCCATCAGAAGTAAAGGTAAAGGTCTCCCTTGCTTGAAAACCAGTTGTATCCAACTACAGGGTTCAGTGCTCATTTCTCTGTTTATAGCCAAAGAGCCAGCGCTATCTATGTCTGCAGACATTTTCATGGACACGTGGCAGGCATGACTAGACACAGAGTGCATGGAACACTGTTTATCTTCCTACCGAAGTGATCCCTATTTATCTACTTGCAATTTCTTGCTTTCAAACTACTAGGCTGGCATGAGCTGGGACAGAGACAGGAGCTCACTCTGTCATGTTGCACTCGGGTCTCGAACTGCTGGCCTGCCAACCTTCCAGTTGTCAAGTTCAGCATCTTAACCACTAAGCCACCACAACCCCCCATCAGACATAGCAGAGGGCAAATAGCTTCTGCATTCAGATGTGCGCCTTGTTCACATTTGCAGTTTCTCTGTGCATATAAATGGTTGGTTTTGCCCTAGGATCACCTTCCGGTTAGGGCAACAACTCTCACCTTCACCCAAAGGCACTGTTCTAGTCATCTGGTTACCAAATAAAGTAAATAATGAAACCAACATCTCTATTATATAAACCTGTGAAGGAGTTTAGTCCTTTTGGAATTATCCCAGAACAATTTAATCTGAGTAAGAAGTTTACTATTTTGAGTCTAATCACAGTTATGCTCACAGAAAACTCAGTGAAGGAGATTTTTGACACCTTTCTCCCAATTATAAAGATTCTGTGAGTGACATGAATATAAAAAAACATGGCAAAGCTGTTTCTCAGCTGAACATATTACACAAGACACTCAGAAGTATGCGTATAATTGTGTCTAATGTAAACTGAGAGCTGTCAGAAAGAATTAGTAAAGCTGGTTATTACTCCTTTTCTCTCCCCTCTGAACTTCAGCTGCTCTTCTTTATAAAAACAACTGAATTTTACAGATGAATCTTGCAGTGCTACATGACCCATGGTATATAAACAGGAAATCAGGGAAATTTCCTGTATTGTCTCAGAGCAGGTTTTGCTTGGGCAGAAGAACAGAATGGTTTTGTAACTGGACTAAGAACCAATGGAGAGTAACAATTCTCCTCTCCAGACTGAATTCCTAGCATGGTACAATTTATGTTAGAAATGCCAGTATCATCTCTCTACCTCTGAGTTTAAAGATCTTGCTGCTCAGATTAAGTACTCTAAGAAAATGCAGGAACTTTTAGATATATTTACAAAAACTTCATGGCTTGGATACGCATTATATATCTCCAATAGTAGAGTTAATTATGATGGTACAAGTCCTGAAAAATGATGCGACTAGGTATCTATTTCCATAGCAACGTGGGACTTGTGTTTTCTAACGACCAGAGCTCAGAAAAGAATTTTATAAAAAGGCAACTGATTCTTGGGAGGCAATCGATGAGAAAACTTGGGAACATAGTGAAAAGTAGAGACATCACATTGCAAACAAAAATTTGTACTGTATAGTCAAAGCAATGGTATTCCCTGTGGCAATGTATGGTTGTGAGAGCTGGACCATAAGGAAAGCTGAGCACAGAAGAATAGATGCCTTTGAGATGTGGTGTTGGAGGAGAGTTTTGAAAGTCACCTGGACAGTGAGGAGAACAAATAGGCCAATCTTAGAAGAAATCAAACCTGACTGCTCCTTAGAAAGTCAAATAGTAAAGATGAAGCTAAAGTACTTTGGACATCAAATGAGAATAGAGGATTTGCTTGAGAAAGCCTTGATGCTGGGAAGGGTGGAGGGCAAAAGAAGAAGGGGGCAGCCAAAAATGAGATGGCTAGATGGTATTGTAGACACAATGGGCACAGAACTGAGCGAGTTGAGGAGGATGGTAAAGGACAGAAGTGCCTGGCGGACAGTGGTCCATGGGGTTGCAAAGGGTCGGAATCGACCGTGCGATTGAACAAAAAATAGTTCTCAGAATCATTCAGCCAATATGGACAACACCAGTAGGATGAATGGCCATAATGGCTATGTGCTAAATGTGCATAATGCCATGTGCTAAATGGCCAATGAACTTTAAAATGGAATTTGGCTCAGTCCAAAGGATTTGTTCTTCGAGGGCTGAGAAAGATCCTACTGGAAATGTTTGAAGAAGCCTTCTGCATCCCAATTCCTGACAACGTGCGAATCCTCTTTTATGACCGCACTAACTTCAAGTTCCTTTTCCATCCCAGAGGAAAGATGACACTCACTCTCTCTTCATTTCTCAAGTGTGTGGGGTCTCTATGCAGCTGATTTAACAGTGCCCATAAGTAAAAGTAAAGGTCACCCTCGCTCAAAAACCAGTCATGTCCAATTCTAGGGTTCAGTGCTCATCTTTGTTTATAGCTACTGTATCTGTGTCTGCAGATGTTTCCATGGACATGTGGCATGCATGGCTATACACAGAATACTGTTTACCTTCCTACTGAAGTGGTACCTATTTATCTACTTTCAATGTCTTGCTTTCAAATTGCTAGGCTGGCAAGAGCTGGGACAGAGCCAGAAGCAAACTCCATCATGCATCACTCAGGTCTTGAACTGCTGACCTGCCAACCTTCCAATCATCAAGCTCAGCGTCCTAACCACTCAGCCACCGCAGTCCCTTTTAACACTACTCGGAAACTAATGTAAAAAGAAACTTAAGACACAGACAAGTTCTGAGATCCTGGCCTTGAACCTTTCTCTCTTGGTCAGGCTGACCAAAGAGCATAAGCATGTTCTTTAAACCAAGCCACCATAGAATAAAACAATCACTTCCACCATTAAAACAGACTACTAATTCCCCTCCGCCAGCATAAACAGCTAAAAGGTTGCTTTGACAAAATAGCCATGGACTTTGGGAAGAAGGAAACGCTGTGGAGATGCTTCCCATCTCCACTAAACAAACAAGAAAGTTTTCAGAGAAGAGTTAGAGAGACTGGTGGGCAAATGAATGAGCTCTGCCAGCCCAAAGGTATCAAAGCCCTCCTTCAAAAGAGCAGTTTACGGAGCGGTGTTACCGCATTGAACACCCCCGCGTGGTCATCGTGACTCACAGGTTCGAACCCCGCCTTGGGAAGACCACAAAACAGGGACCAGTAATTTCCCCTTAGGAAGCAGGCACCCAGGAACAATAACGATTAGAGTAATAATGTGTGTGTGGGGCAGTGGGCCACTAGTGGCCCACTGACGTAGCCCTCAGAGTCAGGGGGAGGGGAAAGCGCTTCATACCACTCCGGGTGGGCGGGCTGGATTTAAGAGCCGAGGCAGGACACGAGGGTCACTCAGAGGATAGGGAACTGCTGCAAAGAGAGAGACCCCGGCGTTTCGACTGCGGGGACAGAAAGCAACCCACCGATCGCCATAGAGGAGCAAAGCAAAGCAACCCACGCTTATATACCTGCCCCATACCGCTTAGTTAGTGCACTCTCTGGGCGGTTCACAAGTTAATTAGCATCTTTGCCCCCCAACTAGGAGGGAAGGCTGAGTCAACCTTGTGTCCAGGTCAGGATCGAACTCACCACCTTTGGGTTGCAGTACAGCAGTTTAACTCCTGCGCCCCCCCAGGGAGGGAAATTGGGGCTGAAGACGGCCAAGGGAGTCCCCCACCCCACCCCCACCCTACCTCGCCCTCTGGCCCGCACGATCCCTTTCTTCTGGAGCACGAAGGTGGAGCCGTTGACCAGGCTGGAGACCACGGCCACGCTCAAGCCCAGGGAGACGGCAGCCGGGCCGGGGTTCAGCGACGGCGGGGGCCCCGCGGCTCCCGCACCGACCGCCATCCTCTTTGCTAGCTTCTGGCCACGCTGCCTCTCTGCCCAAGAAGCCGGCCGGGCTACAGTCTCCGGCGGGACCCGCCCTGAGCCACCAAACCCCGCCCCTGCCCGGGGCTGTTGCTGCTCCGCCGGGGTCTGCCGCCTGAGGCTGGAGCGGGGCGCCGGCTCCTGCCCACCATCCGCGGGACCCCCTTCGAGCAGCTCAGACTGGGGGAAGGAGCGCCGGGGATGCCAGCCGACCCGCCGGCCGGCTTCTGCACCATGACGTCATGGCGGTGCACCATGACGTCATGGCCATGCAGGATGGGAGTGGGGGACGGCCCGCCTCGAACCTCCGTCACCCAGATTAAGGGAGGGGGGGGAATGTGCCAGTGACAGGCTGGAGCAAGGGTGCCCAAACTTTTCAGGTCATGGACCAGTTATGTGGTTCAAGAGGGTGTCCAAACTACACCCCAGGGGCCAGATCCAGCCCCCCAAGGCCAATTCATCCGGTCCATGACTTCCAGAAGTGGAAGTAAAACGTGCCCGTAGTTTAGGCACTCTTGGGCTGGAGGCTCGAAGAACTCTGCCCGTCTCCCCTCCCTTCCTGGTGGCACAGAGATTAAATTCCCTGTGGCAATGTATGGTTGTGAGATTTGGACCATTAGGAAAGCTGAACGCAGAAGAATAGACGCCTTTGAGATGTGGTGTTGGAGGAGAGTTTTGAGAGTCCCCTGGACAGCGAGGAGAACAAATGGGTCAATCTTAGAAGAAATCAACCCTGACTGCTCCTTGAAAGGTCAAATAATAAAGATGAAGCTAAAGTACTTTGGACATCAAATGAGAAGAGAGAATTCACTTGAGAAAGCCTTGATGCTTGGAAGGGTCGAGGGCAAAAGAAGAAGGGGACGGCCCAGGATGAGATGGCTAGATGGTATTGTGGAGACAATTGGCACAGAGCTGAGCGAGTTGAGGGGGATGGTGGAGGACAGGAGTGCCTGGCGGACGGTGGTCCATGGGGTCGCAGAGGGTCGGAATCGACTGTGCGACTGAACAACAAAAAACTTGCAGCCAAAATGTTGTGAGTTCGATCCTGACAGAACTCAAAGTTGACTCAGCCTTCCATCCTTCCTGAGGTCGGTAAAATGAGGACCCGGGATGTTGGGGGCAAAAATGCTAATTATCTTGTGAACCGCCCAGAGTGTGCACTAAGCGCTATGGGGCGGCATATAAGTGTCATTGCTATTGCTGTGAGGGATAGAGTGTTTCTATGATTGAACTATTGAACCGAAAATCTGTGAATAAATGCGGTTCATGTTTTAATAGTCATATCCTACGCAGCCTTTACTCAGAATTGATCTAGAAATGAGGATCCCCTGACCTATTTAAGCAAGTTAAAAGCCAGTTTAAGAGAACCACCCTCAGAATATGGGAGTTTTGATGATTTAGACTCCAGTAGAAGATTGTATTCTTTAAACAAAAGTTGTCATGTAACATATTTTTAAAATAAAAACTAGATGGCACTAATATTTCCTATGAAGGGAGTGATTCACCATCTCAACCTGCGGCCCATGGCACCATTTCATGTGTCCCCCCACCACCACACCAGGAAGTGCCATGTGGTGGAGGAAAGATAAAATAGCTGTCTGGCCACGAAACTGTCTGAGGGAGCATGGCCCAGGCCCCAGCTTTAAAAGGTTGAGAACTCCTAGGCTAGGTTGTGGGAGATATTTATTGGGGGCAAAATGCTAATTAACTTGTGAGCCACCCAGAGAGTGCATGCTATGGAGCATCATATAAGTGTGATTGCTATTGTTTGCTATACAGTACTGTATTGCTATTTTTACAAAGAGATTTGTGATAGCATGAGGGTGACATCTGCTTTATTTACATGCTTCACTTAATTTGATTAAATAGGATGGTATAGTAGTTAGAGCAATGGAAGTTGAAAGGAGAAGATCTGAGAATGGCCCCAGGCAAGTCTCTGGCCCTATTTTATGTCGGAGAATTGTTGTAAATGTAAAACCAGGGAGCAGAAGAGAATCACGCATGTTACCTTCAATTCAGTGGCTCAAGTGGTTAAGATGCTGACTGGGAGGCGGAAGGTCAGCAGTTCAAAACCCAAGTACTGCATGACAGAATGAGCGCCTGTCTCTATCCCAACTCCTGCCAACCTAGCAGTTCGAAGCAAGAAATTGCAAGTACAGTACTGCGGATAAATAGGGACCACTTTGGTGGGAAGGTAAACAGTGTTCCGTGTACTTCGGTGTCTAGGCATGCCTGCCACATGTCCACGGAAACGTCTGCAAATCCAGATAGCGCTGGCTCTTCAGCTATAAAACAGAAATGAGCACTGAACCCTAGAGTCAGATACAACTGGCTTTCGAGCAAGCGTGACCTTTACCTAGGGCAGAGGAATAACATCACATGTAAATTACATGCTTAAACTACATTAAACTGAGGGGAAATGCCAGTTGACATGTTTTTATCAGAATTGTGTAAATTTGCTTCACCCATTTTCACCAGGCTTTATGAATGCACAGGCTAACTTTCCAGAAAGCTAAGTGGATGCACTAATTGAGAACCAACTGTTTCTTATGAAACATGGGTGGAGGAGTAGGGGCCTGCCAAAGAAGGAACTTTGGCAATAATATTTTCCTCCATCAAACAAATTAACTTGCCTAAAATAATCTAGAGGTCAAATAAATACTGACACCAACATTCGCCAACATAGCATTTCTACTGCTCCAGAAAGTTTGACTTTTTGAAGGTAAATATGTAAACGTTAGATCTCTGACCCTCCAGATGGACTACAACAGGAGTTCTCAACCTTTTAAAGCCAGAGGCCGGGTCATGCTCCCCCAGACAGCTTTGGGGGCCAGATGGCCATTTTGCCCTTCCTCTAGTGCATGGCACTTCCAGGTGTGGTAGAGGCAGTGGAGGCCCCAGATGAAATGGTGCCAGGGGCCATATCTGGCCTGTGCGCCACAGGTTGAGAATCCCTGGACTACAGTGTTGATGTCCAAAACATCTGGGGAGCACTCTTGAACTATAGATAAAAAAACCAAGCAATTTCCAAAATTATAGCTATCTGAAAATGCTCCTACTCCAGTTCTGTACCAGATAGTGATCCGTGGATCTGCTGGGTGTCTAGAGAGATTAACCTTCACTTCCCTGAGTCGCCTCGGTGAGTGGGCGGCATATAAATCTGAACAAACAAACAAATAATGTAGTTTTCCTCCATCAGATGCTGCTAACAAGGTTCCATGGTGGCATGGAAATGTTGTTGTACAACCCAAAAATTAGACTGCTAAAATTTCACATGCAGAGGGTAGCATTCAAGTCAGCGTGACCTTTTGTTAGGTTGGGCAATGCAGAATTGGATGGATGGTGCACAAACTCTCACTCCCATAAATGGTCCAAATTCCATGTAATGATCCAAGATAGATGAAGACTTTATAGCAGGGATGACTAACCTAAGGCCCATGGGCCTGAAGTGGCCCACAGCACCATTTCATGTGGCCCCTATCCCTTCCAGGGCATTTGAAAAACAAAATGGCTACCTCTTTGAAGCTGTTGGGGCAAAATGGCTTCCCCTGTCATGCAGGCAAGGCAAAATGGCTGTCCCACCCTCAAAACTGATTGAGAGAGCATAACCTGGTCCCCGGCTTGAAAATGTTGGGAACCCCTGCCCTGGGTTACAGTGAAAGTATTTCAAATAGTGATGCAGGTTCAAGTGGTCTCTCTATGATAATCATATACTGTAATACAAAACCCAATCTTATATGTTTACTTTTTAGTAAGTCTCACCATGTATGATAATCTTTATTCCCTCCTTAATGTGCTACAGTTGAACTGCAGAATGAACCCACCAAACGGTACCTTCGTTTTGGTAGTGTCACGTTTAGCCTAGACACGGAAGAAGTAGTATTAACTAACATCAATAGAGCTTAATGAGATAGTTACATCAATATTTAAAAGGCTTGAACCTGTATTATTTCCTGTGAATTTTCCCCATGCGTTATATTTTTACAGATTTTGCAAGAGACACAAGGTTTTATCTGTATGACTTTGACAGTCCAGCTGTACATCTACAGAGATGTAAAAGTGAAGGAAAGGAACAATTTTCTGCTTCAGTTGCAGAAATGGAAATGAATTGTGCCATGTTAAAAAGAAATAGGGTTTAAAATTTTGGGCAGATACTGGCTCAGCAGCTGCAATGCAGCTTTCAGTCCTAAAAAATTCTGATGTATGGGGCACAGATGATGTATTACATAATCGTTTGAGACTAGCTGGAGAAACCAAACTATTCACAGCTTCTCCAGATGGGGATGGGTCCCCTACTTCTCCTGACTGTTCCCTGTTGGTTATTGAGAATCACAGGACTTCTCAGAAAAATATTTAATAAATATATAATTAATTAACTGATCTACTGGAGAATTCCTTTTCCAACACTCCCCTTATGTTTTTTAAATGCTTAGGTTTGTTTATTTGGGAATTGAAAGATTATTGAAAACACCTGACATCGAAGCTGTGAACAGAAAAGTGACATAGCACTAAACTTTACCCATAGAACAAAATAAACCTTGCATTGGGAAGGAAGGACAAAAGCTCATGGAAAATAATTGAAAACGTCATTGTTTACCATAAGAAAAGAAATGTCATGTGGATAAGTGGCAAAATACAGGAAACAAATACTTCATGTAGTGGAGGCTTGGTTCTCTATATCTCTTCCTTCCTATAGTTCTTCCTTTGCTGGTGTTATTTATCTCATACCGTATTTGAAATAGTAGTGACTAAGGAATGGATGAGGAATGGTTTTGATTCAGATTATACTCACTCAGTGTTTTCTGAAGAGAAATAGGGTCAGATTTCACTTGATCCTATTCTACTTCAAGAACTAGATTTACCTTTCAAACTACAGCACTTACCATATGTTATATTCAATGGTAAGTGGTGATTGGTCTCACTCATCAGAAATGATTCTATAAAGCAGAACAAAAACAGATGAACAGTGATTATGTATGTGTGGAACAAATAAAAGTGATCTTGGTGCATCTCGAATTGGGAAGGAGCACCAACTTGAATGAAAATAGCACAGCAAACACCTTGGTATACTCTTTTTATTTTCAGTTTAAGACCTAATACACTGATGGAGTCATTTTTCACTCCAGAAATTTGTTTTAAAATTTAGTCAGCTAATTTTCATGACTCAGGGAGTTTTGCTGTGATATTTATTGAGCTGTTTTTGAAAGTCACCCAGATAGTCATGCTTATTGCAGTAAGTACAAGTTGCGCGTCCTTCACAATTTTATCAAGTAATGAGTATAATTTGCAGAGGGTTTGTTTGTCCCCTGAAAAAGAAGCTCTAGTCATCTTGAAATTGTCATCAACATATTTTGGAATGAACAATGTAATGGAAAAATGCCTTCAGCAGAACAGTATGGATGACAACATTTTTTTTAGATTTTTAAAAATTGTTTGAGGAATGCTCATGAATCAATTTTTGCTTATTTAATCAATTATTTACTATCTGCTTTATAACTGGCAGAGTATCCCAGTGGTTTAGATATCTGGGTGTGGAGCCAGACATTAGTTCTGTTCCTCACTGTGCATCCTCAAAAAGCTAGTCTGCGTAATAATGGGCAAACTGCACAGTTCCATGTTGCCCCAGAGAGAAAGGAATGGCAAATTGCTTTTGTGTATTCTCTACCAAGGAAACCATGGAAAGAGTTACCATTACTTAGAAATGATGTAACTGCACACAATTATTATTAACTCATTTAATTTTAGAATAGCATCACCATGTTTCATCCTGTAAGTTTGTGTTTATCATGTTTTATGCTATTCAAAGAAAGCTAGTTACTGTATTGGATAGCTAACAATTACAATTAATATATAACTGTTTGCTTTTCTGAGGGTTTTTGTCCATACAAAGGAAATTACCCAGAAATTTCAAAAATCACATTGTATACTAGAGAGAAGTAAACTGCTACCAGATTATTTATTTTGTAAACTAAATGCATCAATTAGAAAAAAAAACAGCTTTCTGAACAATTCAATCTTCATACATTTTATTAGAAATGAATGCACTCTGGATACCTTTCTCTAACAATAGATTTGTGACCTGTAAATCTTAGTGTCAGAAAACTGAATGTAAGAATGAAACAACAGCCCTGGCAGAATTAGGTTCTGATTGTTGATTAGTGGGTGGGTGGGTTGGTGGGATATCTGTGGAGAAAGAATAATATTTAAATTCCTAAGAATAAGTAAAAAAACTCCAAAACCGATACAAGGCAGCAGGGTGGAAGCTTGTGTGGAACAAATTGTTACTTGCATCAATTTTACTTATTGACATGTACAGATTCTGTTTGGTTTTTTAAAAAAAGATAAATTCCATTTTCTTCCAAATCCTCTAGGAGTGCAAAAACAAAAACAAAACAAAAAACAACCATCCAAATGCCCATGAACCAGAGAACAATGACTGCTTTGTTTTTCAATGAATAGTTCTGCCTGGCTCTCACAGAAGTCATTTTGTGTTCTCCTTCAGATACAGTACCATATAATTATCAGTATCCATTGCTTTAGTTAAACGATAACTGTCACTAACACTGAATATCTACATACTTCATGCTTGTCTGTATGGGGTCTGTAAGCACCACCTTGCTGTCAATAAAAATAACTTGTGACTCTCTTTTTGGAACCTTTATTTCTGTTACAATCACTGATGAATTCCAACTATGTTAAATATTTATACCCTTTCTAATAAGGTGAACCTAAACTGAAATTTAGGGATTGTGATGGCATAATGGTTAACACACTGAACCTGGCTACTGGAAGGTTAGCAGGTCAGCAGTTCGAGACCAGAGTGCTGCACGACGGAGGGAGCTCCCATCTCTGTCCCATCTCCTGCCAACATAGCAGTTTGAAAGCAAGAAATTACAAGTAGATAAATAGGTATCAAGTTGGTGCAATCCGGTGTCTAGTCATGCCTGCACCATGAAACATGCAGCCACATCCTCCTATGTTTACTAGGGAAAAAGTCTCAGGGCTGAACTGGACATTATCTCGGCAAACATATGCTTGGCTAGATAAAGAAAATACAGGGCCAAGTGAGGTGCAAACCATGTGAGGATCCATGTGTAAGGGAGATGGGTGTTTAATTACTTATAAGCTGACAACCGTTCTCAGAAAATGCCCCTGTCAAGCTATCTGCCCCCAATTCTCGGCTGGTTTTATGTACTGTTTCAGGGTTCAACTGAGTTAGAAAGTAATTAACTAAAAATAATCTGGTAGGGCATGTATGATTGAGACCATGGTTCTTAAACAGTGATGGGATGTTACAGGTTCGCACCAGTTTGCCAGAACCGGTAGTTACTTTCCCCAGTGTCCTGGAGAACCGGCAGCGGCTTTTGGAGAGAACCACCTCGGAGGCTTACCTTTTCGCCGGTTCCCTGACTGTGCATGCACGCCAAGCGCTTAGTGTGCATGCAGGCCTACAGCACTTGGCACACATGCGCAGCCTCATTGCTGTCTTCCCAAGCGGGGAGGAGGAAGAGAAGCTGCTAGCCTGAATCTCCTATAGCCTGCTCCCCAGAGTGACTCACCTTTGGGTGTGGGGTGTGGGTGTGTATTTTAATGTGTATTTATTTGTTATGTCTTATAATGTGAAAAATTATATTGTTAGTTTTAGTAGTGTTATGATATATTTTTTATTATTTATTTATTATTTTGATTTTTTTAAATTAACATGATCAACTTTGGCCCAGACCACCAAGTCACATGGTCCTGCCCATGACATTGGCTCCGCCCACAAATTAGGCTCTACCCATATCATTGGCTCAACCCACAAATTAGGCTCCACCCATGGTGTGGTAGTAAAATTTTTGACATCCCACCACTGTTCTTAAATCTTTAATCTACCCACCAAGTTATTACTGAACATATCCAAAGAAATTTGAAAATAAAAACATGAGCCTGCTGAAGCCTGGAAGGGAAAGGAGGAGTGTGCGTGAGGATGTTGTGCTCAAACTGAAGGGGTTTTTCTTCTTTCATGTCTAGGTCAGACTTTAAACTGCCAAAATGAAGCACTTTCTTGGCGTTGTCATTGGCCAAAATTAAATCTTTATCAGTAAATGTTTCTGGTAGCAATTGGCATACCAACAAATGAGCTGGATTCTGTATCTCTCTAGTACATTCACACAGTGTTGTCTGCTAGCAGCCCCCATTTGAGCAGGTTGGTCTTACATTTGGGCACTCTGACCATCAACCTCTTCAGAGTCTTCCAAGTGATGTAGGGGAGGTCGGATTCCTCAGCCATATCTTCGTTAAATTTTATTCTTTGTCCAGTGAGCTCCTTTCTTCATCTATTTTGGTATTGCTCTTGCATACCCTCAAGAATAATTATTCTTGCCATAAAGCTCTTCCTGGATCTGAGCCAGTGGACTTGAGGCTCATATTGGTTCAGAGGATGTCAAGGGTTCTTTTCTTGCTTTGTTCTCTCAGCTGCTTCTTCTCTCCTTATCTTAGATGGAGTGATGTCAGCAAGAGAGTATATTTTTCTCAATTGGCGTATGTTTGAGGCATCCTGTCACTATGAACATTTATTTAACAGCAATTTCAACTTGTTTTGCATGTGCATAAAGCTGTTCCTGGAACTGAGCTGTCAGACTTGAGACTCTAGTATCTGACTCTAGGGTTCAGTGTTCATCTCTGTTTCAAAGCTGAAGAGCCAGTGCTTTCTGCTTCTACAGATGTTTCCATGGTCATGTGCCAGGCATGACTAGACACTGGAGTGCACAGTTCCTACAATACTACACTATCCTAGGTTACCATGTAACACCAGGGCTGTCCTCATGAAAGGAATCCACAATCTGGTCTCCCCATTTTGGACTCTAGCTCCCATGCTTTCTCCACACTGTGCCTGTTAACTGAGGCTCACGGCAGCTTCTCTTCAAAACACCTGCAAAACTTTTGACAAGGCTGCCTTGTCCTCAGGCTTACATATTGGGTGGAATTTTTGATGAAAGTTTGGATGGAAATTCAGCGTAAAACCTATCTAGAGACGATTCCTTAAAATAATTGTGATGAACTTGTTGAAAGCAGACTTAAGTTTCATTGATTTCAGTGATTCTGTGCTAGGTAAGCCTAACATTGGCTTAAGCCAGTGGTGCCCAAATTAAGGCCTGGGGGCCGGGTGCGGCCCCCGGGCCTTAGTGACTGGCTCCCTGAAACACATTATCAGCCCATGGCCCAAAAAGTTTGGGCACCACTGGTTGAAGCCCACATAACCATGTTTTTGTATTTGAAAGAAGCCTAGGTAGCACTTTTTGATTACATTTAATGGCAGTGCTTCATGAATAAGCTATTTTTATTCATTTATACCAGTACTTGTCTGGTATTATCATCTGAATTGCAATTCGTTCTCACATTTCTCACTGCATTCTTGTATCTGCTTCAGGCAAGTGAAGACTAGCTGTTCTGGGGGGGAAATTGAGTTGAAACTGTAAGTCATAAGAGTTGTGTCAAGAGATAACCAGGCTGTGCAAATGAAGCAGTGAAATCCATCCCACACAAGAGAAGCGATATAGCACACCAAAATATTTCCCAGGACTCATCCAGATGGAACATTTGTTGCTCTTCCTATGCACTGATCATACCACCTTCCAGATCACACTGGGCTTAAACTTGAATAAAACAAGACAGCAGAGTTGTAATAAGGATGGACCTCCTTTTGAAGAAACATGTGCAGGAATGCACTGCGCATGCCTCTAACTTGTTTACTGTGTGTGTTCCTTAAGAAAGGCAAGTCTTGTAAAAAAATGGAAATATTGTGAATTAGTTTTGGAGGGTTGATATATCACAACTGTGATATAGCAATAAATGATTGATTGACGTGTGTGAATTAAAGTTAGTAAAAGGTAAAGGTTGCTCTTGCTAAAAAAAACCAGCCATATCTGACTCTTAAGGTTTGGTGCTCATCTCCGTTTACAGCGAAAGAGCCAGCAAGTTAGGGACTGTGCTCTTCTGTGGATATGTGGCAAGTATGACATGACACTAGAGTGCATGGAACGCTGTTTACCTTCCCACTGAAGTGGTACCTATTTATCTACTTGCAATTTCTTGCTTTCTGCTAGGTTGGCAAGAGCTGGGACAGATGACGGGAGTTCACTCCTTTGTGCAGCACTCGGGTCTTGAACTGCTGACCTTGTCAACCTTCCAGTCATCAAGTTCAGTGCTTATTTGGGGAGAGTTTGTTAAATATGTTTTAGTTAAATCAAAAGGAGTAGGACCATGACAATGGGGGACAATTATATAAAATGAATGTTGTACTTTGAATGTAGGTTGAAGACATATAATGTCCCATTGGTGTTGGGTGCACATACTTGTTAATATGTTTTTTTATTTCTATCTTTTTCTTTTATGCCTTTTTTATTTTAGTGATTATTTCTAGTTTTATTAGGCCTAGTCTTTATTATAATGTTTATATTTTGTGTTCTTATGGTTTCCTCCCCTAAAAAGCCAGGTTCACTACAAGCAAACAATTGCGGGCAGCCCGAAAGCACCATCCATGCATCCACACAGTATTACTCTCCCACTTTTAAACAAGCCCAAAAGATGACGGCAACTTCGAGACACCCCCCACTCCCACCCGGCTACCCTGTCATCATCATCAGCTGCACCAGGACTTAATTGTGGTTGTGGTAGAAAGGATGTAGATTAACATTGGAATGGTATTTTGTATTGTATTGTGATTATATAGTACTGTACTGTTGTAGATTTGTCATATCAAAGATGAGACAGGACAGCAATTCCTGATCATACAGATTCAAAGGTCTTTATTGATCAATGGTTGATAGTATAGCTACTCAGAATCTGAGAACCACGAGGATTCAAAGACAAAGGTTTATATACCCAGTAGTAAACAGGAAATGCAGGGCACTTCGACCATGCGGTGGTTTTACAATCTTAACACCTTGGTATTGGTTCCAGGGACAAAGGAATTCAAACTACACACTAACATTGGCTAGTGGCCAAAACTTCACACTTATCTATCCTCTACCATTGGGTACACTTATAAGCCCTCTATTCTAATGAGGAAAGGGTTTATTGCCTCAGCCTGAACAACAGGCAGGCAAGTTTTAACTGACTCATGTCACGCCACTGTGTAGGTTATTGGGAGGGCAAAGATGGAGTCTCTTTGGTTTTATATTTCTCTTATTTTCCAGCACAGTACTGTATGGTCTATTCTGTACTGAGTATTGTTTACGGTTTGTACTCTGATTATTATACTGTGTCTATATTTATTTTGTTGTACTGTATTTTATGATATTGTATTGAAATGTTACATTGTATTCCATTGTGTGTTGTGAGCCACCCTGAGTTGGTTTCACCAAGTAGGGCGGCATAGAAATCGAATTATTATTATTATTACAGTAACACCTCAGATAACATTAGTATCGAATAACACTAAAATCGCATAACATTAAGCAATCTGGGGGGGAAGAATTGCATCGGATAACATTAAGATCCTATGGGATGCATCGGATAACAACCGCTAAAGCCTGTTGTGGTTACAATGTATCTCTATGGATCCCATAGAGGATCAGATAACACTAAAAATCATATAACACCAAGACTTGTGGAACCAGATTTTAGTGTTATATGAGGTTTTACTGTACCTCGGATAACATTAGTATCGGATAACACTAAAATCGCATAACATTAAGCAATCTGGGGGGAAGAATTGCATCGGATAACATTAAGATCCTATGGGATGCATCGGATAACAACCGCTAAAGCCTGTTGTGGTTACAATGTATCTCTATGGATCCCATAGGATTTTAACATGCATCGGATAACACTAAAAATCGGATAACACCAAGACTTGTGGAACCAGGTTTTAACGTTATTCGAGGTTTTACTTGTATTATTATTATTATTATTATTATTATTATTATTATTATTATTATTATTATTATTATTATTATTATTATTATTTTGTATTTGAAAGAAGCCTAGGTAGCACTTTTTGATTACATTTAATGGCAGTGCTTCATGAATAAGCTATTTTTATTCATTTATACCAGTACTTGTTTTAATACTTGTATTAGTACTTGTATTATAGTACTTGTATTAATAATAATAATAATAATAATAATAATAATAATAATAATAATAATAATAATAATAATAATAATAATATGGGCTCCCTGTCACTCCCTCACTCTGCCATAGGCGAGAAAGAGATGCGACCCCTCTGGCCACTTCCTCTCGCTGGCCATCCCAGACCGGGAGGAGCGCGGACCCGCCCCCCTCGCTCGCGGATTGGTGGGGGCGGACCGGAACGGCGCCTCCTGATTGGCTTGGAGCGGAGCCGTGACTTTCACCTCTATCCGGTGTCGCCAAGGCGCGAGGGGGAGGGGAGGGGGAAAGAAGGGAGCGAGCGGAGGGACGGGCGGGCGGGGCCTGGTGTGTAGTAGTGGGGTGGGGTGGGGGGACGCAAGGGATGGATTGAACTGGCGGCCGGGTACGGTGGCCCGCTAGGACCACGGTCGCTGCTGCTACGGTCGCGCCCCGCCGTTCCTTGGCGGAGGGAGGCTATGCTGCTGGGTGAGTGCGGGGACCTCTGCAGCAGCAGCAGCAGCGATTGGGTTCAGGCGGCGCTGGGCCGACCGGGCCCTCTCTCTCTCCTCCCCCCTGTCTTGGCTTCGGGAAGGGGGGCTGGGGGAAGGCCTCCTCTCGCCGTCGTCCTTCCACCGGTGGGAGCCGAAAGCCAAGGCGGGGAGGGATTATTTGGGATCTTTGTCCGGCCCCTTCGTGGGGCCGTTGATTCCCCAACACACCCGACCTTTGCCCGCCCCCCTCTCTCTCCTGCCATTCACACGTAATTCACCTTCACGTGTAATCGCGTGCAGGTGTGGACGCGCAGAGACGGATAACACGTAGAAGGAAGAGGAGGGATATGGAGCTTGGGTTTGGTTTGTTTTTTGCTTCTAGGGTGAGGATAAAATTGTGTGTGTGCAAGTGTGTGTGATGTTTCTGCAGGGTTTGGGGCGTGGAGTCCATGGAAGATGGCAGGTCTAGGGTTTTGCATCTTAAGGGGTGCATATTGGTTGATATGAATGTGTGTTTGTGTGTTGTGTGTGCGATGTTTTGGGGCGTGGAGGTCCAGGGTTTTGCGTCTTAGGGATGCATATTGGTTGCTATGAATTTGTGTGTGTTAGTGTAAGTGTGTGTGTTGTGTATGTCAAGTTTTGGGGCGTGGAGGTCCAGGAGGTCTTAGGGATGCATGCTATGAATGTGTGTTGAGTGTAAGTGTGTTGTGTGTGTGATGTTTCTGCAGGGTTTGGGGCGTGGAGTCCATGGAAGATGGTAGGTCTAGGGTTTTGCATCTTAAGGGGTGCATATTGGTTGATATGAATGTGTGTTTGTGTGTTGTGTGTGCGATGTTTTGGGGCGTGGAGGTCCAGGGTTTTGCGTCTTAGGGATGCATATTGGTTGCTATGAATTTGTGTGTGTTAGTGTAAGTGTGTGTGTTGTGTATGTCAAGTTTTGGGGCGTGGAGGTCCAGGAGGTCTTAGGGATGCATGCTATGAATGTGTGTTGAGTGTAAGTGTGTTGTGTGTGTGATGTTTCTGCAGGGTTTGGGGCGTGGAGTCCATGGAAGATGGCAGGTCTAGGGTTCTGCATCCTAGGGGTGCATATTGGTTGATATGAATGTGTGTTTGTGTGTTGTGTGTGCGATGTTTTGGGGCGTGGAGGTCCAGGGTTTTGCGTCTTAGGGATGCATATTGGTTGCTATGAATTTGTGTGTGTTAGTGTAAGAGTGTGTGTTGTGTATGTCAAGTTTTGGGGCGTGGAGGTCCAGGAGGTCTTAGGGATGCATGCTATGAATGTGTGTTGAGTGTAAGTGTGTTGTGTGTGTGATGTTTCTGCAGGGTTTGGGGCGTGGAGTCCATGGAAGATGGCAGGTCTAGGGTTCTGCATCCTAGGGGTGCATATTGGTTGATATGAATGTGTGTTTGTAAGTTTGTGTGTTGTGTGTGTGATGCTTTGGGGCGTGGAGGTCCAGGGTTTTTTGTCTTAGGGATGCATATTGGTTGCTATGAATTTGTGTGTGTTAGTGTAAGAGTGTGTGTTGTGTATGTCAAGTTTTGGGGCGTGGAGGTCCAGGAGGTCTTAGGGATGCATGCTATGAATGTGTGTTGAGTGTAAGTGTGTTGTGTGTGTGATGTTTCTGCATGTTTTGGGGCGTGGAGAGGTGTTATTGGAAGATGTCCAGGGTTTTGCATCTTAGGGATGCATATTGGTTGCTCTCTCTCTCTCTCTCTCTCTCTCTCTCTCTGTGTGTGTGTGTGTGTGTGTGTGTGTGTGTGAGAGAGAGAGAGAGAGATGTTTCTGTATGTTTTGGGGTGTAGAGAGGAGGTCCTGGAAGATGGCAGGTTCAAGGTTTTGCATCTGAGATATTCTTATGGGTTGGTGTGATTGATTTAGTGTGTGTGTGTTTGTGCTCTTGGGAAGAATCCTGTTGGTTTCATGCCAGTGAAGAGGAAGGGGTTGGATACAAACCTATCCTCCTCTAACTCCCATTTTGCTTTTTATTCTTTTGTTACCAGACGTGGCCTTCAAGCAGGTGTAAACAGGGAGCTGCTACACTGCAGCCCTTGTAGACTCCTCCCTGATGCTTCTTCTTCTTCTTCTTCTTTTTGCCTTCAGGCAAATTGCTGAGCAGAACTGTAACTCCAGGCACATTATAAAAAAAGCTTGGTGTACTGACAAGAGGTTCTGCTTTCCCTGGAAGAAGTGAATCAGAGTAGGTGGTGGGCCTGGAGAAGAAACGGTCCCACAGATGCGTGGAGCAGAAGTCACTCATTTCCTAGCTTGCTTTTCCAGCACAAGGAGTGGGTGAATGGTTTTGTTTTGTTGCCTTGCATAATCACCAGTCAATTATTTATTTCATGCACCATTTACAAGTCAGAAGGGCAGCAACAGCATAGGTTTTTGATAGTGTAGTATTGGTGCAATGAAGGAGGCTGTTTTCCATTTTAGCTTTGGGAGGAGACTCCTAGAATGTAAACAGCTGCTTTGTAAACAGTATTAATTTTCTTGTTTCCCAACCCGCACATACTCTGTAGTGGGAGTCTGCATGATTTGAAAAGTTATTAAGAGAAGATGGAGGCTCTCTGGTGAATATATATGTGTACCAAGACAACTTTGGGAAGATTCCTATTTTGCTTTCAGTCATACATACATATTTTTGTGACAGGTTGTCCAGCTGGCTGAAAGGGTTGGCTGAAAAAGGGAAGATGTCTTCTGAATCCTTTTGTTTGGCAGCTCAAACAAGGTTTGATTCCAAATGGTTGAAGACAGACTTACAGGTAAATACACTTTCTAAGCATTTAAGACAAAATGATAAGTGATTGTGTAATATGAGACATTATGTTTTTTCACTTTTAAATCAATACAATTTGTTGTGCTGACTCAAGAGCACAGCTAGGGGACAGAAATTAACAAGCAAATTGTAAACATATTGACCTGACAGTTACTTAACAGAAAGATGGGAAAGAATTTTTCAATGATATGGGTACATTTAAAATTATGTTCAGAGTTGTATGATAGCGCTAAACATATTCAACCTATTCTTATCATTACTTTTCTCTTGGTTAATCATACTAAGATTATTGTGAATACTTTGGCAAACCTTGGCACGCCAGCTATTCTTGAACTTCAATTCCCAGAAGCTCAGTAAACCCATTTGTGTGGATTCACAGAGACTTGGGCTTCTGGGAATTGAAGTTCAAGAACAGCTAGAGTGCCAAGGTTCACCATCACAGATTCTATGCTGATTGAAATTATACTTGCCGTCTTTATATTTATTTCCAGATTAAAGTTAAAGAAACTTGGCCAAATAGTTAACAGTTGTTAGTCATTTAAGCTCTTCTATCATTAAGTTAACTTTTTCTATCTTGGTGCTTATCGGTTTTCAGATTTTTGCCTCTTTCAGCCTCTGCTATTATGCCCAGTAGTCAGAAAGGCTGGATTGGCAGTTGTGGTCTAAACATCTGAAGGACAACAAAATTGGGGATGTCTGCTTTAAATAGAAAGTCTCTCTCCCCCCCCCCCCTCAGGAACAGGTAGATGGACTAAGGGCATGTGTACATACCAGATGTGGTTGGATTTGATATGGCTTTCATTAAATCATCAAAGGTATAATAGTTGCCCATTAGAGATTATTTTTATTGTTCTCTTAATATGAGAAATGCAGGGATTCACACTTGTTTATTATATTTACAGTTAAACCTCACATAAAGAGCGTCTCGCTCAAAGAGTAACTCACTTAAAGAGCAGAATTTTCTCTGAATGTTCGCTTCACTTAACAAATACAACCAACTAAAAACTTGCTTAACAAATAAATCGGGGTTTGCAATCCTGCCCACCAAAAGTCACAATTGGTCACTTACAATGGTGTTTTGCTTAAAGAGCAAACTCGCTTAAAGAGCAATCCTGCGGAACGTACAGTCAAACCTCGCATAAAGAGCACCTCGCTTAAAGAGTAGAATTTTCTCTGAATGTTTGCTTCGCTTAACAAATAAAACCAACCAAAAACTCACTTAATAAATAAATCGGGGTTTGCTCCCCCCCCCCCAGTCTCAATTGGTCACTTACAATGGTGTTTCGCTTAAAGAGCAAACTCACTTAAAGAGCAATCTTGTGGAACACATTATGCTTTTTAAGCGAGGTACAACTGTATTATGCTCTTTAAGCGAGGTATGACTCAGTAAAACCTCACATAAAGAGTGCCTTGCTTAGAGACTAACTCACTTAAAGAGCAGAATTTTCTCTGAATGGTTGCCTCGCTTAACAACTAAAACCAACAAAAAACTCGCTTAACAACTAAATCAGGACAATCTCCCCCCCCACCAGAAGTCACAATTGGTCACTTACAATGGTGTTTCGCTTAAAGAGCAAACTCACTCAAAGAGCAATCCTGTGGAACGCATTATGCTCTTTAAGCGAGGTACCACTGTACAATTGTACCTCACTTAAAGAGCATAATGCATCCCACAGGATTGCTCTTTAGGCAAGTTTGCTCTTTAAGCAAAACACCATTATAAATAACCAATTGTGGGAGGGATTGCGATCCCTGATTTATTTGTTAAGCGAGTTTGTGGTTGGTTTTATTTGTTAAGCAAAGCGAACATTCAGAGAAAATTCTGCTCTTTAAGTGAGTTACTCTTTAAGCAAGACTCTTTTTAATGCGAGGTTTGACTATATTTTAATAGCATTGCAATACTTTCCATATGAGAGCAATATACAGTAATACCTTGGATAACGTTTACCTCGGATAACACTAAAATCGCATAACGTTAAGTAATCTGGAGAGGAGAATTGGATTGAATAACATTAAGGTCCTATGGGATCGGATAACAACCGCTAAAGCCTGTGCGGTTACAATGTATCTCTATGGAGCTTTAACGTTATCCGATCCATCCCATAGGATTTTAACATGCATCGGATAACACTAAAAATCGGATAACACCAAGACTTATGGAACCAAGTCTTAGTGTTATCCGAGGTATTACTGTACTAAATTTCCTTTCTACAGGTGGACAGGATTTTACCTTGTTAATGTTCTCTGTCTCCCAGTACCCTATCTAGTTGATCTGCATATCAGAAAAGATACAGGGTTTTGTCATGTGCCTTGTTCTCTTCCTTTGTGCATTGAGGAGTTATTGAGAACTTTCTTGGCTTTGGTGCTCCCTGGTTCTTTGCAAGTTAGCTTACTGGGCATACATTAGGAACAGAATCGGTAGCAGCAAATAGTTTCTTAGCCCCGATGAGCTAATAAATTGCTATAAGCTCCTTGAGTCTTTGTAGTGCCATCTGTTTGGGCCAGAGTTAGGGAAACATTGATTTTAATAAAGCATGTAAGATCTGCTGCATACTTTTTGGTGGTAGGAAGTGGTGTAAATCTTGCATGCTGGCTGTAAACATTTACTTTTAAATTGAGTTGGCTGTGAACCTGCTACAGAATGAACCAGCATTCTTTGAAGCTTTCTATTTTTGTGTGTCCTGGATAGCATTCTAATGCATTGGCTATATAAGATACCATTTTCTTGTGGGATGTGGCTAATTCTTTCTCAGTGAGGTAATAAATACTGTTTTAAAATAGTATTTACTCACCATTTCATTTCTGCTTATAAGAGGAAAGATTGTAGGTGAATTTGAAATTGATCTAATTTGAGAAAGACTATGAAATTTGTTCATATTGGCAAACACTGGCTGGATGAGCTCCTAAAGAACATTCTGAGTGGATGCAGAAATCAGAAAAAGAGTTGTGATTGTATAAATTTTCTATTTAGAGAATGCTCAAAGTGTATCATTCTAATTTCTTGTATTTTTACTGAATAAAGAACGACAGTATTTCATCTTTTAAAGCTTTATTTTATGAATTAAGAGGTGCTACAAAAATCAGTATCAGTAGCATTGTATCCTTTCAAGCGATAAACAGTGTAACATTCTGAGCAAAAGTTCCTTTTTGGGTAACAATTTCTGTAATCCCAGAATGGCCATGCAGGTGAGCAGTGATGGTGAACCTTTTAGAGACTGAGCACCCAAGCTGCAACCCAAAACCCACTTATTTATTGCAAAGTGTCAATATAGCAACAAGGGAGGAAGGAAGCACTCCCATTGGGCTGCTGGGCAGAAGGGCAGGTGAACTCTGTGCTGGGGGGAGGAAGGAAGCGCTCCCATTGGGCTGCTGGGCAGAAGGGCGGATGAACTCTGTGCTGGGGGGAGGAAGGAAGCGCTCCCATTGCACTGCTGGGCAGAAGGGCAGGTGAACTCTGTGCTGGGGGGAGGAAGGAAGCTCTCCCATTGGACTGCTGGGCAGAAGGGCAGGGCAAACTCTCTGCTGGGGTGAGTACATGGGTGCACTTGTGCCATAGGTTTGCCATCACTGGGCTAGAGGATTCAGTGGGTTTTAGTACAATCAGTAACTTTCCTAGACTCTGTACAGGGATCCTCAATTTGCAGCCCGTGGCACCATTTCATGTGGTCCCCCCATGTGGAGGAGGGGCAAAGTGGCCGTCCGGCCTCCAAAGCGCTCTGAAGAGCATGACCCGGCCCCCGGCTTTAAAAGGTTGAGAACTCCTGCTGTAGTATATTGTCAAAATGAGCTTTTTCTAAAACCAAACAATTTCAATTCGTTTTATGTAAATGGATGAATAACTCACAATAATTAGTGTTCTCAGTTTTGGAACAGGATTGGTTTCAGAAAGTTGGTAGGGAGTAGTTAAATATTGTAGTTGATTGAAAAGTGGTGTTAAAGAAAGGTATATTTGTATGCATTTGTGTACTTGTAATTAGATATTAGCTAGATGTGGCTAGGTAAGTACTTTGCAGGCAGATGTTCCCACTTTCAGTCCATTTCATCTCCAGCTGAAAAAAAATAATTAGAAGCAGTGATAGGCATAAAGCTTTTGTGTAGCAACTTGGAGTGTTTCTGCCATGCAGAGTGAATTAGTGGTTGATAATTTTTTTTATCATCAGTATGTTTTGATCTCAGTTTTCAGAATTCCTGATCATAGGTCACGCTGGCTAGGTCCTGGGGGCTGAAGACCAAAATATATAGAGAACCACTAGAGTAGGTAATAATGATTTAAATGGACTAAGACTACTGTATTTATATTTTTCTGGTTCTCAAAATGTTTATAGAGTGCATGTAGAGAAGAGTTTTTACCTCTTGGTTGAGTACTTCTGTCACAGGAGTTGCTTCTGGTGGTATAAAGATAGCTACTACTTTCTTATATGGTAATAATTTCGAATGCTTTGGTAGCAAATGAGCTGTCTTAAAAAATGGTAAGAGAGCTCAAAATGCAAGAACTGAAATGGTAAGCAAGTGTTCCTTCTTCTGATCTTCAACTTACTCATGGCATTTAATGGAATGTGAAGGCCTCTGATCCCTGGAGGTGCCAAAGGTTAGCACTTCATTGCAAATGGAAGGGGCAGTTCAAGTGCAGTGTCCTTGTTTGGTCTATATATAAAGAGCTGAGAATTATAACAGGGACTCAGCTAGAAGTTTAAGATGTTCATTGTTGAAAGGGAATAACAAACATATCTGAATACATACGATGTGAAACTTTTAGAACTTTATTCAGTAAGTCTTTCTTAAGCAAAACACAATAGAATTGCAAGAAACAAAATAGGTGGGAGATGTGGCTGGCAGGTTGCAGTTCCATGCAGAACTTTTTTGTTGTTCAGTCGCACAGTCGATTCCGACCCTCTGCGACCCCATGGACCACTGCCCGCCAGGCACTCCTGTTCTCCACCATCCCCCTCAACTCGCTGAGGTCTGTGCCCATTGTCTCCACAATACCATTTAGCCATCTCATTTTTGGCCGCCCCCTTTTTCTTTTGCCCTCCACCTTTCCCAGCATCAAGGCCTTCTCAAGCAAATCCTCTCTTCTCATTTGATGTCCAAAGTACCTTAGCTTCATCTTTACAATTTGACTTTCTAAGGAGCATTCTGGGTTGATTTCTTCTAAGATTGACCCATTTGTTCTCCTTGCTGTCCAGGGGACTCTCAAAACTCTCCTCCAACACCACATCTCAAAGACGTCTATTCTTCTGCGCTCAGCTTTCCTAATGGAACTTCTTAGGAATAAGCATGTTTAAAACCATGGGATGTGCCTCTGGGTGAACAAGCACAGGAGTGAAACTTTGCTTATTTATGAAGTTCAGAAATGTTTATTTCTCCAGATTTTGCTCTGTAACTGCTGTTCTTCACCCTTTGCTGAAATAAGTTTTAGTCTACCAATGTCTGATGGGACTGTGGTGGCTTCGGGGTTAAGATGCTGAACTTGACAACTGGAAGGTTGGCAGGTCAGCAGTTTGAGACCTAAGTACTTCACGACAGAGTGAGCTCCTGTCTCTGTCCCAGCTCCTGCCAACCTAGCAGTTTGAAAGCAAGAAATCACAAGTAGATAAATAAGGACCACTTCAGCGGGAAGGTAAACAGCATCCTGTGCACTCTAGTCATACCTGGTACATACATGTCCATGGAAATGTCTGCAGACACAGACAACACTGGCTCTTTGGTTATAAACAGATGAGCACTGAACCCTAGAGTTGGATATGACTGACTTTCGAGTAAGGGTGACCATTACCTTACCAATGTCTGAAGAGTTACATGTTGCCCAGTTCTGATTTGGTATTGAGGCTAATCATAAGTAACACCTTCATTCTCTATAAAAGCAATACCATATGTCCTTGTGAAGCTGGACACCAGATTGAAGGTTTTAAACTGTTCTTCAGGAGATGGTCCACATGCTTCATCCTTTTTGCATGTTGTTCACATGTTGTGCTTATCTTTCATGCCAGAACAGACCCAGAAGCAATTGGCACAAGTCTAAACCTTAACAGAATCCTTTCCATCTCTCAAGTCTCATGGAAGCAAGGCTGCAATTTGCAGGGAGAATGAATTGCTCTTGGCTTTATTTCTCTCCTTTATTTGCTTCAAGATGATCAGATTGTTTTTAAGTCCCATGATTGATCAGACAAGTTCTTAAGTTTATGTTGCTGTTATCTACTATAGATTCATTTCTGATTTAGGTGATTATATATGATGATGACTTCCAGAAGGTCTTATCATTAACAGCCCTGTTCAGATCTTGCAGACTCAAGGCCAGGAGTTCTCAACCTTTTTAAGCCAAGTACCGATCATGCTCTCTCAGATAGTTTCAGGGGTTGGACGACCATTTTGTCCTTCCTCCACCAAATGGCACTTCCTGCTGTGGTGGAGGCAGTCGGAGGCCACATGAAATGGTGTTGTAGGCTGTAGGTTGAGAATCCCTGCTCAAGGCCACAGCTTACTTTGTTGAATTACAGTACACTATCGCCTCGGATAACAACGAGACTTGGTTCCACAAGTCTCGTTGTTATCTGCTTTTTAACGTTGTGTGATGCATTGATCACACAACATTAAAAAAAGCCCTGTTCCTTTTCCGAAGAGGAAAGGGAACAGGGGGGTGATCCACCTGCTTCTTTGGAAAGGGCAGTGGCAATTCCATGAGTGGAATCTCCACTGCCCTTTTCAAAGAGGCAGGTGGGTTGCAGCGTGGGATCAGATGCTTGGGTTGGGGGTTGAACCGGGCACGCGCCCGTTCAACCCCCCAACCCAAGCACTGATTGCATGCTGCAATCAAGGTGTCCGGGTAGGCCTGAGGAGGTCGGGAACAGCGCGTATTGGGTCCCCCCGACCTCTCCGGATGTGGAAGGGGTGCCAGAAAGCCCAAAATGGGCGAAAAAACCAAAAGTTTTTTCACCCATTTCGGGCTCCCTGCTGCCCCTGCCACGTCCAGGGAGGTTGGGGGACGCGATCTGCGCTGTTCTCGACATTCCTCGACCTCCCTGGTCGCTGCAGTAAGCCAAAACGCTGGGATTCAAATTGCTGCATTTTGGCTTACTGCAGTGACCGGGGAGGTCGGTGAACTTCAGAAACAGCGCAGATCGGGTCCTCGACCTCCCTGGACGTGACAGAGTTGCCAGAAAGCCCAAAATGGGTGAAAATAACTTTAGGTTTTTTCACCCATTTCGGGCTCTCTGTCACCCCTGCTGGCTCCGGGGAGGTTAGAGGACCCGATCAGCAGCTGCGGGGTGGCTGGGGAAGCCAACAGGGGGCCACCCTGCAGCTGCGCAGGGAAAGGCGGGGTGGCTGGGGAAGCCGAACAGAGAGTCCCATTTCAGTTTTCCAGCCACCCTGCTGCTACAAAGATTGCATTAAATAACGCTAACAGATCGTTATCCGATGCAAATTTTTTTTGCATCTTGTATCTGATTCTAGCGTTATCCGATGCAATCATTATCTGAAGTATTACTGTACTTAGATTTAGATGCTCCCATGCAATGTAGCATATTGGGCAGTAAGGGATCTTCAACTGTTTCAGTCTTGGACAAGTATTTTGGCATCCTACCATGTCATTTTCAGGGTCTTTAAATCTCCCATGAAAGTTCTTCACCATGTATTTTGAGGGTGTCCTTGTTGTCGTTTTGCATTAGGAGGGGTTTAACCCATTGCCACCCTAGGGATCCTATTTTTATCCCTACGGAAAATATGGCATGCCATTTTGTGTATTCGTGGAATAATTTACGGTACATAACTTTGTTGAATTAACCCATATTATATTTGATTATCCTTATTCCTGCTGCCTTTGGCTTTCCCCTGATTAATTGTCTTTTCCAGAAACTTTTTGTTTTCTCATGATATGCCTGTAGTCTGATATTTCAGTCATTTTGCTTATAGAGAATTTTCAGGATTTATTTATATACTCGCAACCTACTAATTCTTCTTTTTTTGCATTCATGATATCATACAATTTTCTTCCAACACTATATTTCAAATAAATTTGAAATATAGGGCCGTTGCTGCTGCCTCTATGGGACTCTCTGCGCTGCTCTTTCCCGGCTTTAGATTTTAGACCGCTTGCTCCTCTTGTTCTTAGTATTTCGTATTGTTAATCGATTAGTGTATAACTTATTTTTTCATTTTTGTATTGGGTATGGATTGGGTATTGATTGTATTGTGAGTATATTGTTTATTGTCCATTTGGTACTGAATATTGATTATGGACTGTAGCCTTATCATATTGTGTTATATTTATTTTATTTTGTCTTGTTGCACTGTATTTTATATTGTATTATTACTGAACTGCTATATTGTATTTAATTGTATGTTGTGAGCCGCCCTGAGTTGGTTTTGACCAAGTAGGGCGGCATATAAATTCAAATAATAATAATAATAATAAATTGATTTCATTTTCTAGCTGTCACATCCATATATAACAGTGGGGAATAACAAAGTATGATAATCTTGATTTTGATTTCATATGATACATCGTACATTTCAGCATCTTTTCTAGTTCCTTCATAGCTGCCAAACTTAGTTTCAGTGGTCTGCTGATTTCTTGGTTGCAGTCTCATTTTGGATTGATGGTGTAACTGAGTTATAGAAAATCCTTAACAATTTTAAGCTCATCATCAATGTTAAACTTATCTAATTACTTTAGAGTCATGATTTTTATTTTCAACTCTAATCCTATTTTTTCATTTACTTTTTTCTCTATAAAGTACAGACCAATTTTCTTCAAAAAAAGATTGGCATGCTCTCGGAGCTAAGCTATATTTGCACTATGATCTGTAATGCCTTCTTTTTCTGACTCCAGTTTGAACATTTGGTACAGTATTTCTGTACATATATAGAAAAAGATCTCTCTTTTTTGCAAAATGTTGAACATAACATTTTGCATTAGAAGTTAATGGGATGCAGGCAGACAACACGAGTGAAAATAGAAATGTGTCTTAAAATATCTTTGTTAGTGATTTTGGAAACATAAAAGTAGATAAATATAAGAAAGAAATTATTGTTATGGTAATAGCTGTAAGATTATTAATAGCTAAAATTGGAACATGTATTTGGAATTTGTGATGGAGGATTGGTATAAAGAAAATGGAAGATGGCAATAAATGATAAATTGAAGAAAAGTTTGATAAAAATGATTTTAGAGATATTTGGGGTGAGTTAATTGAATATGTATTGGTTAAAAATAGAGGTACTGTATTAATTAGAAGATTTCAAAGTCCCAGTGGTGATGGGAGGACAGATGTTGATGTCATGGCCCCGTCTTCAGAATCAGACGAATTTGATGAGGAACAGGCTCCAGATTCCATTCTGACTGTGTCAAATCCTGTTTTATCTCCTGATCCTGAACTGTCAGAATTGATAGCTCCTGAGCCAGCAATCAGTGACTCAGCATCTGACAGCAATGAACCTGAACTTTCGACCCCACAGCCCTGCAGAGAACACTTGTGCAAGGAGCTACACCTGTGTTGCAAATCAGAGATCTGCTCCAAAGGAAATTACCAGCTGCAAGCCCTTAGCCGTGATCATTCCGTACCTTTCTCAAGCAGTGTATGGAGACTATTTGAATTTTTGGTTCAATTCAATTTTATTTATTTATGTACAGTCCATGACCACACAACAAGAACACAAAAGCATAAAGACCACATCCTAAGCTAGACTGGACAGAGGTAATAAAAGGAAACTATACTACTAAAAACCTACTGAGAATTGACATGCAACAGCAGGCCGCCTATCTAAGAGAACAGTATTACTACAATCTCTTAATTACTAAAACCTAATGTCGTGAAGATAAAATGCTAATATTTACAAGGAAAGAAGAGGGATAGCCTCATTATAAGGATATATGCTTTCTGCTTGAGTTGTAATTTACTAAAACTAAATATTTATGCTAGCTGACTCTCTGCTGGAATCCTTGATCCCTTCCCTAAAAACTCCGGTGGACCTCCTTGCCAGACCTTGGACTCTTTTTCTGGACTTGACTATACCTTTTGGATATCCCCTTGGACTGGTGAGCTGCTCTCTTGGGAAATGAACCCTGGCTTCCTTTGACTTCGCTCCTCAGACTCTCATTGAAAGATTTTTGTGGGACTTTGCCACTGTCTCCCTGTGCATTGCTGTTTGTCGGCTTTCCCTCCCATTGGGGGTGGGCCTGCACTGTTGATATATTATTAGTATGTTTATTATTAATATTGTGGTATTAGTTTGTAAGCACTTTTTGTGTGCATGGTTATGTTAATAAAAAGAAAATCTAACCCTAATTTGATCACTTTTTACTTTTGTTGCATGTCTTGTTAACAATTTTGAAACATTTTCATCAATTATCAATGGATGCTTATATTTTCTTTTGACTACAGGAATAATCCTTATGTTCTTCCCTAGTCATATGTAGTGTCAATCCACATTTCTCTTGGTGTGTGGCCAGCTTTAATTTAGTAACTCAGATGTTCCTCATGTTGTCTTAAAACTCTCCAGAAATGTTATTTAAACTTTATTTTGGTACTATGATTCTATTAGAATTTTTATTCAGCTTTATTCTTATGTTAATATTACCAACTCATGGTCTGTAGCACTGTCTATCCTTGGTATTGTTAGGACAGATAGAATGTGACTTCATGATCTTCTTTGATTTTTCACCTGTTGACTTTTGTACAGTACTGTATTGGCTTTTTGGTGACATCCCTGTGTACAGTTGTCTTTTCAATTACCTGAAGCAGGTGTTTAAAATAAACAGATTGTTGACTTTACATGATTCTATGAATCACTCTCCTGCTTCAGTTCTGACTTCTAGGCCTGCTTCTCCAAAAATGACTAGATCTGCTTTGGTTGGTATTTTTGTGTTTGAGCCACCCATATTCATCAGCCCATCACATTTTGGGCCTTGACCAACTTCCTTCTGTACATTTGCATAAATGTCTCCCCACCCCTTTTAGTATAAGTAATTGGAGCTTAGCCTTGAATGATGGTCATGATGGTAGGATTTCCAAGGAAGTCTGATACAGTATTGGAATTATTTGGTCAGACTTTGTATATATAGCCCCTAACGTCTTGTACTACAGCATACCCTGCTATTTCACAATAGCAAAATGAATGCCTTCTGACCTGAGAGTCTGATTTCCAATGCCATCTCTTTGCTTGTTTTGGATTATATGTAATAATTTAGCAATGTTTAATGGTTCTCAACTTTATTAAACTACTGATCAGAAGGAAACCAAAAGAGATCTTCATTATACTTTGCTAAATTATTGTTCCTGAAGAAGGTCAGATTGCTCTGGTCAAAATATATTGTGCAGTGTTTAATATGTAAAGCTCATTAAGAACAAAAATCCTTAGGCTTTGTCTCTCCTTTGCATTTTGGTCTAGTGGCTATTATCAGGTCGGCTGTCATTTGTTTTGACCCCATACTGCATTAGCATACTTGAACTTTTGTGATTATAAAGGCAGGAATAGAATCTTATGGAACAGGATGTCTCCCTGTCCATTCTCCTGATGAAAGAACATAAAGTGATGTACAGTAGCTAAAAGAACAACATATATTTAAAGGCATAAATTGAGACACTGTGTGTGTGTGTGTTCTGGGGGAGTTACAGAGATGCAGTACAGGTACTTCTAATACCTTTAATCCAAGCTGTATAGGGATTTGTAGGTTATAACTATCACTTTTAATTGGGCTTGGAAACATCTTTCTGTTTATAGATGATAGTACTGTATAGTAATGATTATTGGCTTATTGACCTTTTAAATCACAAGTATGGTCTGGTTCAAGTTAGTTGAACAAATGTCCCAGTGAAATCAGCAAGACACTTGAATGAAGATTCTGTCTCGTTTCAAAGGAAATGAAGCTAGGTAAACTTAGCGTAGATTCAGCCCACTGATTTTAGACTAAGGAAACATTGTGGAAAACTCTCACTTTCCATTGGAAATAGCATCTAATTTTGTAAAGAGTTAGCGAAGTGATTTTATATGTCTGGTTTAAATATTTTAAATTATGTGTATTTTGATAGATGGTTAGTGCTACATTTGAATAATATGAATTAAAACATATAGGACATATTGCTAATCATATCATTATATACTGTATTTAATTTTAAAACTGCATAACTACGCTGCATCAATTTGTGACTTACTATACAGGTACAGTACTTTTAAAACCGCCCAGTTATTTTGGCAATTCACTTCTCTGAGGCTAGGATTCAGAAAGCTACTTTGGTTTTAGCTTTTCAGATCCCATGTTCCATCTCAAACAAAATTCAGATCAATTGTTTGTGTAATGACTACATTTCTGATGTAAGGACAGTAGAGTTAAGGTCAAGATTGCTGATACAGTAAAACACCAGATAATGTTTACCTCGGATAACGCTAAAATCGCATAACGTTCAGTAATCTGGGGAGGAGAATTGGATCGAATAACGTTAAGGTCCTATGGGATGGATCGGATAACAACCGCTAAGGCCTGTGCGGTTACAATGTATCTCTATGGAGCTTTAACGTTATCCAATCCATCCCATAGGATTTTAACATGGATTGGATAACACCAAGACTTGTGGAACCAAGTTTTAGCGTTATCCAGTATTTTACTGGATATTGGCTCAATTAGCATAAAAAATTGCATAACAAAAATAAATCCATAGAAAACAATGGCTCAGTTTACATAATTTTTTCCAGAATGGATTATAGTGAAACCTCATATGACAAAAAAAAATTGTTCTATGAGGCTTTTCGCTATGCGTTTTTTTTTGTTATACGATTCCCCCTCCCCTTAATAAAAATCTGTATGGAAAAAACCATGTAATGAAAATCTCTATGGAAAAAAATTGTATTATGAATTTTTTTTTGCTGAGCAGTTTTTTCCATATAATTTTTCATTATACAGTAATACCTCGCTTAAAAAGCAAAATGTGTTCCACGGGATTGCTCTTTAAGCGAGTTGCTCTTTAAGTGAAACAAATTTTCCCATAGGAATGCATCTGGACCTCAGAAAAAATCCCTGGAAAAAACATTTTTTTTTGTTCAAAATTATTTATAAAGTGCACTTAAACAGCACAAATACTGTAGTGTGCAGGGACATGTTAAATCAAACAATAATATTCCAAACATTAAACTTCAACTTTTAAAACATCACACATCAAGAATAAAGTAAAAAATAAAAAGGGATTATTTTACAGCTGGAGTGCCCAAACTTTTTGGGCCACGGGCCGATCACATAGTTCAGGGAGCTGGTCCCTAAGGCCTGGGGGCCAGATGCAGTTCCCAATACCAATTCATCCAGCCCACAAAACCCTCGTCACTCCTGGAAGTGGAAATAAAACGCGCCCATACAGGCGTGTTTTACTCCCACTTCCAGGAGCGACAAGGGTGGATGAATTGGTATTGGGGGGCGCATCCAGCCCGAGGGCCGTAGTTTGGGCACCCCTGTTTTACAGGGTACCCTGCAAAAAAGTGTGAAAGGCACCCCTCCACAATTGCTGAAAGTCTGTCTCCCTGGTCCACTTACCGAAATGGGAGAGGGGCCAGCCAGCCAGCCTTTTGGCAATTGTGGAGGGATGCCTTTCACCAGAGAAGTGCATCCCCACGGAGAAGCATTTCTGTAGCGAAAGGCAACCCTCTGCAATTGCCAAAAGGCTGGCTGGCTGGCCCCTCTCCTGTTTCGGCAAGTGGAACAGGGACACAGCCTTTCAGCAATTGCAGAGGGGTGTCCTTCCCCAGAGAAGTGCTTTCACACGGAGAAGCACATCTCGGTGGGGAAGCGGTTCTCTTGCAAAAGGCATCCCTCTGCAATTGCTGAAAGGCTGTCTCCCTGGTCTACTTGCCGAAATGGGAGAGGGGCCAGCCAGCCAGCCTTTCTCTAGTTGCAGACGGGTGCCTTTCGCCAGAAACGTGCATCCCCACGGAAAAGCGCTTCTATGATGAAAGAAACCCTTCTGCAATTGCCGAAAGGCTGGCTGGCTGGCTGGCCCCTCTCCCGTTTCGGCAAGTAGACCAGGGAGACAGCCTTTCAGCAATTGCGGAGGGATGCCTTTTGCAAGATAACTGCTGCCCCACCGAGATGCACTTCTCCATGTGAAAGCGCTTCTCTGGGGAAGGACACCCCTCTGCAATTGCCAAAAGGCTGTCTCCTTGTTCCACTTGCCGAAACAGGAGAGTGGCCAGCCACACAGCCATGTGCTCTCAGCAGAGGAGTGCATTTGCTAGAGAAACACTTCCCCGTGGCACCCCTCCGCAGATAGCAGATGGATCTGTTCTCGTTAAGCGAGGTATTGCTCGCTCAACGAGGCAGACATTTTGGGGGAAATGCTGCTCGCTAAGCGAATTACTCGTTATGCGAGTTACTCGTTATGCGAGGTATTGCTGTATGAGTTTTCCCCATGGGGAGCGCGATTTTTGCATAGTGAAAATTTTCATTATACGAAGCATCATTTTTTCTAATTCTTTTTGCTATGTGATTTTTTGTTTTTGTAGGGGACATTCATTATACAGTCAAACCTCGCATAAAGAGCGCCTCGCTTAAAGAGTAACTCGCTTAAAGAGCAGAATTTTCTCTCAATGTTCACTTCACTTAACAAATAAAACCAACCAAAAACTCGCTTAACAAATAAATTAGGGTTCAGTAATGGTGTTTTGCTTAAAGAGCAATCCTGTGGAACGCATTATGCTCTTTAAGTGAGGTACAGTAATACCTCATATAACATTAGTATCGAATAACACTAAAATCGCATAACATTAAGGAATCTGGGGGGAAGAATTGCATCAGATAACATTAAGATCCTATGGGATGCTTCAGATAACAACCGCTAAAGCCTGTGTGGTTACAATGTATCTCTATGGATCCCATAGAGGATCAGATAACACTAAAAATCATATAACACCAAGACTTGTGGAACCAGGTTTTAGTGTTATATGAGGTTTTACTGTACAACTGTACACGGTTCCACTGTAATTGGTTTTCAATGCATTCCTATGGTAAATTTGGTTAAAGTAATATTCGCTGTAAGAAACATCCCGGAAATGCATTAATTACATTAACTGAGGTTCTACTGTAATTAAAATCTATACAGGAACATTAATAGTGGACTCTACCGGAGGCAACATGTTAAGACATTTTTTGAATTTTGATGTGATTGCAAATGGTTATTTGATTTCATTCTAAAATTAAGTCTTTATTGTGATAAATGTCAGCTGTGAGTAATACAGGCTTCTGAGGTCAATGATTCTGGAGATCGATGAATTCTGTAGGACTTCGGGGACAATTAACCAGGCAGTACTTTAACAGCAGTACAATCAAAATATTTATAGTATTGTAGGAAGCAGGCAATCAGAACTTTGTTTTCTCTTTATTTCTAACAGCTTGCATTCACACGGGATGGACTCTGTGGCCTATGGAATGAAATGGTTAAAGATGGTGAAATTGTGTATACTGGAAATGAACTTTCCCAAAATGGTGATACATCTCCAAAGAAAGGTGAGTTTCATTATATCATGAGTTTGTGTATTAAAGTAGCATCCTTTAGCTCAGTAAAAACAAGGGAGACCAGTTTTCCTTCAGATTTTATTTGGATTTAATGCAAAGGATTCACTATTATTTATTGCTTCTACTGAGCTCTATATAAAACTGCTTTGTGATCCCCTCTTTACTGTTAGAAGGCATACCAAGCTGAATTTTCCAATTTTAGGCTTTGGTGTTCTAAATAAATACAGCTTACAACTTGTTTTGCTTTATTCTTTGTGTTTTGTTAATTATTAGATTTCATTGCATTAGAGTTGTCTTGGAGACTATCCCATTAAAACGTCCTTTTAATAGAAAACTAGGATTGAAATCCTACATTGTTTAATTGGGATTACATCCCATTTAGCTCAGTGGGACTGACTTTTAAGTAGATGTTTACAGACTGAGAAATTTGGTAGCAATCTTGTACACATAAGTGTAATTGAATTTGTTGGGAGTTTTTGCTAAGCAAAATCCATAGGATTGTGTTGTCATTCCCAAAATGGGTTATGAAGCAATGATGTTAGTAGTTCAGAATGGATCATATGCTACATACGTCAGCTGAATATGTGTAGGCAAAAAATTACTGAAGCATATTTTTTATACTGTGTCTTTTCTGATTGACTGGTAATATTTTGAGTTACAAATTACTTCACACATATCTTAATACTGAAAAGGGATAACTATGGCCTGTGGATAGGTGAAACAGGATACAGTATCTCTATGAAGCTGAGAAGACACATACGATGTTTTAAAATTTGAAATTTTATGGGGAGAAGATCATTATCATAGTAGCAGTGGGATAGAACTGTGAGTTCTCTTTTCTCATTTGGTGGCCAAAATACTTAAGTTTCAGTATTTGTCCTTCCAAGGAGCAGTCAGGATTTATTTCCTTTAGGATTGACTGATTTGATCTCTTTGCAGTCTGGGGACTCTCAAAAGCTTCCTCCAGCATCACAATTCAAAGACATTTATTCTTCTGCGCTCAGCCTTCCTTATGGTCCAGCTCTCACAGCAATACATTACTACTGGGAAGACCATTGCTTTGACTATGCAAATTTTTGTTGGCAGGGTGATGTCTCTACTTTGTATTATGTTGCCTAGGTTTGCCATAGCTTCCCTCCCAAGAAGTAAGCATCTTTTTATTTCATGGCTGCAGTCACTATCTGCAGTGATCTTAGATCACAAGAAGATGAAGTCTGTCACTGCTTCCCATTTTCCCATGTTGTTGATATTTCTCCCAGCTATCTTAATCCCAGCTTGTGCTTTATCCAGCCCTGTGTTACACATAATGTACTCTGCATTTAAGTTAAATAAGCAAGGTAACACTATACAGCCTAGTCGTACTCCTTTTCCTGTTCTAAACCAATCAGTTGTTCTGTATCCTGCCCTAACTGTCGCTTCTTGACCCACATACAGATTTCTCAGAAGACAGGTGAGGTGGTCTGGTACTCTCATCTGTTTAAGGACTTGCCACAGTTTTTTGTGGTCCACACAATCAAAGGCTTTGGTGTAGCCAATGAAACAGAAGTAGACATTTTTTCTGCTACTCCCTTGCTTTCTCCATGATCCAGCGAATGTTGGTAATTTGGCCTCTAGTTCCCCTGCCTCTTTGGAATCCAGATTATACTTCTGTGAGTTCTCCGTCCACATACTGCTTAAGCCTAGCTTGTAAGATCTTGAGCATGACCTTGCTAGCACGTGAGATGAGCGCAATTGTGTGATAATTTGAACATTCTTTGGCATTGCCCTTCTTTGGAATTGGAACATAGACTGACCTTTTCCATTTCTGTGGCCACTGTTGCGTTTCCCAAATCTGCTGGCATACTGAGTGCAACACTTTAATAGTATTTCTTTTAGAGCTTTAAATAGCTCAACCGGAATACCACATCTCCACTAGCTTTGTTGTTAGTAATACTTTCTAGGGCCCACTTGACTTCACTCTCTAGAATATCTGCCTCAAGGTCATTGTGATTGTCAGGGACATTAAGGTCCTTTTTGTAGAGTTCTTCTGTGTATTCTTGCCATCTTTCCCTAACCTCTTCTGCATCTGTTAAGTCCCTACTGTTTTTGTCCTTTATCATTGCCATTTTGGCTTGATACGTTCCCTTAATTTGCCCAATTTTCTTGAAGAGATCTTTAGTCTTTCCTCTCCTTTTGCTTTCCTCTATTACTTTACACTGTTCATTTAAGAAGGCCTTATCTCTCCTTGCTGTTCTCTGGAATTCTGGATTCAGTTGAGTGAATCTTTCTCTTTCACCTTTGCTTTTTGCCTTTCTTCTTTCTTCAACTATCCTCAGTCCATAATTCTTTAGGCACTCTGTCAAGTCTAATCCCTTAAATCTTTTCTTCACTTCCATTCATGAGGGATGTTATCTAGATCATACCTGAGTGGCCTAATTGATTTTCCTACTTTCTTCATTCTAAACCTGAAATTGGCAATCAGTAGCTCATGATCTGAGTCACAGTACGCTCCAGGTCTCATTTTTGCTGACTGCATAGAGCTTATCCATCTTTGGGTGCAGAGTACGCAATCAATCTTATTTGATGTTGGCCATCTCGTGATGTCCATGTGTAGAGTCGCCTCTTAGGTTGTTGCAAGAGGGTGTTTGCTATGACCAGTGCATTCTCTTGGCAAAACTCTATTAGCCTTTGCCCTGCTTCATTTTGTACTCCCAAGTCCAAACTTGCCTGTTATTCCAGTTACTTTTTTACTTTCTACTTTGGCATTCTAGTCTCTTATGATGATAAGGACATCATTTTTTGGTGTCAGTTCTAGAAGGTGTTGTAGGTCTTCATAGAACTAGTTGATATACTCATATGCAAACAAGCTAGCTAGGAAATCCATCCATGATAAAGGGGTGCCGGTATGACTTCTAGTTTGTGTGTTAAATAGACATATCAACGTTCAGAGCATGATTTAACAATAGTCTGCAACAGTGGTGTGAAATATTCAGCCCACCACCACATTTTTCTACTGGGCTTCTGTATCTGGTCACACTGGGAACGTAGAAGTTGTAGACTAACAACATCTGGATAACCACGTGTTCCATACCTCCTGATTTATATAGCTTTCTCTATGGAAATAATGAAACAGGAACTGTAGCATCTGTGGCAGATTGTAGTTCTTGTCCACCCCCTTTCTCAGCATTAAGACTGAGAACCTCTTCTCTGTAAAAGGATTGTTTTATAAAAAAACATGGGTACACTCATATTTATGTTTTTCTTTGGAATTCTTTAGATGAAACCACAGAAGGTCAGACTGGATCAAAAAAGGAAGATCAGAATGACAAGGAAAGGAAAGATGAAGAAGAAACACCATTACCTACCTATAGAGCCAAATCTATTGTTGAGAGTTGGGTTTGGGGCAAACAGCCAGGTAACATCTTTCTTGTTTTCAATTATAATCAACTCAATCATAACAGTTGTTACTATTTTAAATAATACAGAGTTAAACATACAATGTGGAAAGTGTCAGCAAGGTATCTTGCTTCTGTAGCGAAGGCTTCATGTTCTGCTTGTAGGCTTGTCTTGGGCCATTGAAAGAACTGTTTTCCATTTAATTTGGCAAACTCACTGTCTCAGCATACCTGTGGAATTTTCCAAATACATGTATGTATAAAGCACTAATTTTGAGTTGCCTCTTTTCATTTCTCAGTAGATATGTACTATTGAGAAACTAGTACTGATCTATACAAGATTGCTGTTGAAAATACAAAAGATTATCTAAGTAGCATCCCTACTCCTAACAGAAGTGTTTCTTGTTTGGTTTCATTCACTCTATCCACGAAACCTGCTAAATACTGCAAGATGCAGATTAATTGTTTTTCCGCTCTCACAACCTTTTCTCATTTCATTTGGGGTTCTTCCCTGTCATCAGTACTAAGTAGATTATGAATGTTCATAAGCAGTTTTTCAGGATGCTTTGTTAAACTCTTTGTTAATTTGCAAACTTATATACTTTTGCAAATCTAGACTCTCACCTTCCCCTAGGACATATCAATCTTTGCCATATTTGGAGTGGTTCCTGCTTTGTTTCCAAAATTATAAATACTTCACTTTTCTATTAGTATTTATGACAAATCTGATTTGATCATAAATCCCTGCAGTTAGGTTTATTTAACCAAACTGACTTCTATTTTCAAAGTGTTATAGTCCATTTTGAGTGACAGTCAGGAAATCTAGTCTTGCCAAATATTCATTAATGCATTAATACCTTGGATACCTTGGAGTTGTTAATCATCGAGGAGTCCGCACATTGGTAGACATCTCATCAATTTATATCCCACTGGAATTAGTGCACAACACTATCTAGGTGGTTGACAATAAAAATAGCTATCAAAACATAAATGAAACAATTGCACTACAATACACAAGAAAAGAGCAAAACCACTCATCCCAATAAAACAGTCACCAACCTTAATGGGACCAGCATTTATTATAATATATCATAAAATTCTAAAAATCAATGTGTTGATATGTTTGAATTTGATTTATTTTAAAAATTTATCTGCTCCTTAAAATAAATAGTTTATTATATCCTTTGCCTGAATGAGGACCTACCAGTAATAATAATAATTTTGTGTCAGAAATTATTCTGGGTTGAAAGGATTTTTGTGGAAGAAACTCCACTCAGGGAATGCCAAAATGAGGCTCCTTTCATGTCCCCAAGTGCTGGGTCAGAGATGGGCGCTCAATCTGTCATGCAGTACCTGGGTCTCGAACTGCCAACTTGCCAGCCTTCCAGCTAACAAGGCAAGCTTCTTAACCACTGAGTTACTGCAGACCTAATGAGAAGTATTTATTATATCCAGTCTAGCCTTTTCTGGGAGGGAGTTCCACAGCCTAGGAACAGGCAGCCAAAAAAAAAAAAAAAAGGGAAGGCTTTTTCTTATGCCCTCACCAAGTGTACCTGTGAGAGTGATGGATCCAAGAAAAGGCGTCACTGAAGACCTGAAAACAAAGATACAGCAATACCCTGGATAACGTTATGACTTGGTTCCACAAGTGATGACGTTATCCTATTTTTAGCATTGTCCGACGCATGCATCGAACAATGCTAAAAAAAAGCCCTGCCTTCATGGACAAACCGCTTTAAAGCCAGGCAGGGAAAGAAAGAGACCTTTTGTTCCCTGCTTTTAAAGCCACCCCCCACCCGCAGCGGTCTCTGCGATTGCAGTAGGGTCGGGGAAAGGCGTGCCTTTCCCCCGACCCTACTGCAGTCACAGAGACTGCTTTTGTCTCTTTCCCTCCCTGTATTTAAACTACAGGGAGGGGAAAAGAGAGAGAGACGTGATTGGTTCTCTAGAGACCCAATCACTTATCTCTCTTTCCCCCTCCCTGTAGTTTAAATACAGGGAGGGAAAGAGACAAAAGCAGTTTCTCCCTGTAGTTTAAATACAGGGAGGAAAAAGACGCAATCACGATGGCGATTGCGATCGCGTCTTTTTTCTCCCTGTATTTAAACTACAGGGAGAGAGAAACTGTAGTTTAAATACAGGGAGGAAAAAGATGTGATCACATTCTCTAGAGAACCAATCACATCTCTCTCTTTCCCCCTCCCTGTAGTTTAAATACAGGGAGGGAAAGAGACAAGGAGTCACTGCGACTGCAGTAGGGTCGGAGGAAGGCGCGTGCTTTCCCCTGACCCTACTGCAGTCGCAGAGACCGCTGCGGGTAGGGGGTGGATTGGGTAGTTATACCCAAACCACCCAACACCCGCAGACCATTGCCTCGGATAACGCTAAGAATCATTATCCAGAATCGTTATCCGATGCAATTTTTTTCCAAAAAACTTGCATCGTTATCTGATTCTAGCGTTATCCGATGCAATCGTTATCCGGGGTATTACTGTATCAGGGAGGGTTGTGTGGGGAGACATGGTCCTTCAGAGAGCCTGAAGCTCATTTGGAAATTAATGAAGAATTTTTTGAAGATTAAGTTTTGTGCCTTGCCTTGTACTTCTATCTAAATGGAGCTGTGAAGATCATTCCCCCTGGTATTCCTTTGTTTTACTGATCTCTTGCCATTTTATATGCTTCTTTTCAGTATTTTGAAGACAGAATAGCAATTTAAATAGACTGCTGTCTGATTTTTTGAAAATACATGATGTAGCTACTTCATCTTGGTAGCTGAGTTTATTGGTTACTGAATTTTAGGATGGTGCAGTCTTTGTGCATGTCACCTGTCTTTCCATTCTTTGATGTAAGGAAGGTGGGGTACAGATGAAAAAAAATAGTAGCAAAGAAGTGCCCTTCAAGAAACTTAATTTAATATTGTAGTAAATTCTGTGTATCTGAAATGTGAAAACTTATGCTCCTTGATAATAGCGTGGGTGTGTTCTGTTTTTATCTTTCATTGTCATGACCTATGAGGATGGTTCAAGCTGTGTCCCATTTTTTAATAGTAGCATGTATTGTGCTAGAAGTATGAGATGAATAAAGTGGCTCTCTTTTGTTTCTAGATGTGAATGAGCTGAAAGAGTGCCTTTATGTGCTGGTGAAGGAGCAGCAGGCTCTAGCCAAGAAAACTGCCACAACTACACTTTCTGCTCTCAGGCTAAAACAGAGACTTGCTATCTTAGAACGCTATTTTATTGCATTAAACAGAACTGTTGTTCAGGAGAATGTCAAGGTTAAGTGGAAAGGCAGCAATATTCCTCTGCCTGCTGTGGACAAGAAAAGGTATCTGTTCAAAGAATTCTCTACTTCTCTTACCACCTTGTACTGTTGCCTAATATGTTTCCCTTTACTCAGAGCTGAGACAATATTACTCACACATTTTCTGTCAGCATGAAAAAATATTGGCACTTTGTATTCTTGATTTAGTAGGAAGAACATTTTTGAAAGCTTCTTCTGTTGTATTCGAATATTAGCAGTCCTCATGGTGATCAGCCATGAAGACTGTCCTGAGAATATTATGCAGTGGCCTTTCATCTGCCTTCTGCATCGCACTGATCCAGTTCCACGAGTCACTTTTTGGTTCTGAGCCCTTTTTGCATGCAAAGTCCTCCTCAGCCCCAGCTCAGTATTGATGAAGCTGCTGACCTTGATCAAGATGGATTCAAGTGGGATTTAATCCACTTGGGGATCATCACCCTTCCCTGAGGACTTTGACGCCCAAGGTCATTAGCTCTCAGGATGGTCAGGTTAGTTAACCGCTGCCTGACACTCGGCATTGTGTCGCTGGCAGTATGGTTACTTTCGTGATGCTGAACCTTGGCACTCCAGATATTCTTGGACTTCAATTCCCAGAACCCCAAGCCCCTGTGAATCCACACGAATGGGTTTGCTGCTATTCATCCAGCCCGCGCCTCCCTTGTTGCTCCTGGAAGCGGAAGTAAAACGCGCCCTACGGAAATCACAGCAAACACATTCATGTGGATTCACGGGGGCTTGGGCTTCTGGGAATTGAAGTCCAAGAACATCTGGAGTGCCAAGGTTCACCATCACGGGTCTACTCTATTACCATAGCAGGATAACCTGACCAGACTGCAGGCTTAGGTGACTTTGAAAGCTGAGGTGACTTTTAATATTATACTGGCTAGTGTGATATACTGTAGTTCATTCTGAGCAGTATGGCTGAGATGCTAATACTTTGTTTTGCAAGAGAGGGGGGGGGCAGCTAGATTTGGTTGCTGAGTTTTAATATTTTGGAGAATATTTGTGGGTTTCAACTAGAGTTTGCATTCTTCTCTAGTCCGTTGTATTTGTTTGTTGCAGTCCCAGACCTGTTGGCAAAGGTGTAGAAGGCCTTGCCCGTGTCGGATCCAGAGCTGCCCTTTCATTTGCGTTTGCTTTTCTAAGGAGAGCTTGGAGATCAGGTATGTCTTGATAGAGTTGTATACATGATTAACTTGGTTTCCCCAGCAGCTTAATGATAGGAATGTAATTTCATTTCATTATTTTACAGTGCAGTTTTATACTTACTTACTTACTTAGTTAGTCAGACATAAGTTACATTGCCCAGTGCTAGATGTAACTAGATCAGACCCATTGAATCAGTGGAATTTATGTAAATGCTGACTTAGCCCATTTCCCTTCCATTCATTCGGTGTACTTTAGCTATGGCTAACAATTAGATGTAGGGAGTTGAATAAAATTAGACTTACTCCCACATGTGTATAGTATTGTAGTCTATGATTTATGAACCTAAATGATTCCTAAGCATCAAAGTAGTATAACTTTTCTTAATGACTGTATTGTGTAAGTTCTAGCTCATTCTAGTTTGTGAGTCAATATATTTATATGGTGTTTTCAGATGGGGAATTGAAAGAGCCACTGCATGTTTTGTGGACCATACAAAATCTGAGCTTTTTTCTTTATTGAAACACTATAACTTTACTATTTTTCCTCAGCATTCTTGTCCCATGTTAAGAGAGTTTGCTGTATAGCAGAATAACTTGTGGTGAGGGCTGCTGTTTGAGAAATGCAACCATAAAACCTCCATAAGTTTACAAAACTAATTGAGTGGGTCATTCTTTTCTAGAATGGTTTCTATTTCATTTCATTATCTCTTCCCTGTGAAAGTAGTCCACTGTTATTCCGGTTTTATATAGTCAGGTCCAGAAATATTGGAACAAGGATAACTCTTGAGAAGGTAGGCATGTCATTGTTCACATCTACAGTCAAGAGACAACTTTGAATGTACCGTATATGCCGGGGTACAAGACGACTGGGCGTATAAGACGACCCCCAACATTTCCACTCAAAATATAGAGTTTGTTATATACTCGCTGTATAAGACTACCCCCTCTTCCGCACACCTTCCATACACCAAATAAAACGTAAAAGAACATCAGATTTGATTTCAACATGTTAATTTATATTCAAATGCTTATGACATGCAGAAAAACTGTCACAAGGCTGTATGTTATCAAAAATGTACAGTAAACATAAAACAGTGCAAGTTTATTAAATGTAATTCACCAAAGACAATTTACTAAAGCTGAATGGAACAATAAACCTGTGGGAGCTGCCATGCTGTTTGTTTTCTAATCTGTTAACCAAACTGGAACTGTCAATGATAGAAGGAAGATAACAAATAGAGGGAGAGAGTAAGTGCTAGGCAAGTCCCTAGCAAGTTTGCTGGCGTGACAGTTTCCCTTTAAAAGCCTTCAAACTCCTGTTTGTCATCTGATATTAAAAGTTGTTATCCGATCCATCCCATAGGACAGTAACGTTATTCAATGCAATTCTCCTCCCCAGATTGCTTAACGTTATGCGAGGTAAACGTTATGTGAGGTAAACGATATCCAAGGTAAAAGTCCGAGGTATTACTGTATTTTATTCAACTGAAGTGCAGCCGGTGTACAAGACAGCCCTCCCCTTGGAGGCATGTTTTTCAGGGGTAAAAAGTCGTCTTATACCCCAGCATATACGGTAAATACAGAGGCTTCACAACAAGGTGCAAACCACTGGTAATGTTCAAGAACAGAAAGGTCAGATTGGAGTTTGCCAACTAACACCTAAAAGAGTCTGCCCATTTCGGAATAAGATTCTTTGTCCCGATGAGACCAAGGTCAACTTGTATCAGAATGATGGGAAGAGAAAAATACAGACAAACCTCGCATAAAGAGTGCCTCGCTTAAAGAGTAACTCGCTTAAAGAGCAGAATTTTCTCTGAATGTTCACTTTGCTTAACAAATAAAACCAACCAAAAACTTGCTGAACAAATAAATCGGGGTTCGCAATCCCCTCCCCCACAATTGCTCATTTACAATGGTGTTTCACTTAAAGAGCAAACTCACCTAAAGAGCAGTCCTGTGGAACGCATTATGCTCTTTAAGCGAGATACAACTGTATGGAGAAGGAAAGGAACAGCTCACAAGCCAAAGCATACCACATCATCTGGCAAACAAAGTGGAGTCAGTCTTATGGCATGGGCATGTATGGCTGCCAATGGAACCAGGTCCCTGGTGTTTATTGATGACCTGACTGCTGATGAAAGCAGCAAGATATATTCTGAAATGTATTGGGCTTTACTTTCTGCTCAGATTCTCCTAAATGCAGCAAAACAGATACCATGCCGCTTTGTACTGTAGTTGGATAATGACTCAAAACATAGACTGAAAGCTACCCAACTGTTTATCAGGATAAAGAAATGGGATATTTTTCAATGGTCATGTCAGTCACCGGATCTCAAACCAGTAGATCATGCTTTTCATTTACTGAAGACAAGATTGAAAACAGAGAGAATCACGAACTGTAAAGGCCTTGCAAAGCATCTTGAGGGAGGAAACTCAGCATTTGTGATCCAGATTTCAGGCAATCATTGACTGCAAAGCATTTCCAACCAAGTATCGAAGGCAGTCCTGCTTGCACTGATGTTAGTTTGTTCCATTACTTATGAGCCAATAAAAACGTGTGTGTGTCTGCCAGAGGCTGTACTTACTGACTGTTTAATGCAGGGGTGCCCGAACTATGCCCCATGGGCTGGATCTGGCCCCCGATGCCAATTCATCTGGCCCACAAAGCCCTTGTTGCTCTTGGAAGCAGAAGTAAAACGTGCCCGTATGTTTCTGGGAGCAATGAGGGCTTCATGGGCCAGATGAGTTGATGTCAGGGGCCAGATCCAACCCATGTGCCATAGTGACCGGCCCCCAAACCATGTGACTGGCCCATAGCCTGAAAAGTTTGGGCATCCCTGGTTTAATCCCTCAATTTAACAACCCCATTGCATTAAAATTGACAGACCTGGTTTCACTCACATCTCGAGTGCTTTCTGGTAGCACAGTGGTTATATTGCTGTACTGCAACTAAAAGGTTATGAGTTCGATCATGGCCAGTGATCAGTTTGACTCAGCTTTCCATCCTTCCAAGGTCAGTAAAATGAGTACCCAGGATGTTGGGGGCAAAATGCTAATTAACTTGTGGGACACCCCCCCCCCCCCGAGAGTGCACTAAGCATCATGGGGTGGTATATAAGTGTGATTGCTTTTGCTTTGCTTTCATCTTCACTGTGCTGGGGTGCAGGTGCCACATGCCAAAAAAGTTACCAATGTTCCAATATTTCTGGACCTGACTGTAGATTCTGAGTTGTAGTATTGATATGGGTCTTCATTTTGTTGGGAGAAAGTCCACTTTTGATGAAACGCCATCACTTTGAATGATGTTGTAGTTCTTCAGCATAGCTGATGTGTGTCCATTTGTTAGGTGAGGATGCAGATCTCTGCAGTGAACTGTTACAAGAGTCTCTTGATGCCCTGCGAGCACTACCAGAGGCATCTCTCTTCGATGAAGGAACAGTGTCATCTGTATGGCTGGAAGTTGTGGAGAGAGCAACGAAATTTCTAAGGTCTGTTGTAACTGGGTAAGTTTCTCTCTTTAAATATTGTCTGAACTTGTAAAGGTAAAGTTCACCCATGCTTGAAAGCCAATTGTATCCGACTCTAGGGTTCTGTGCTCATCTCTGTTTACAGCCAAAGACCCAGCTTTGTCTGCGTCTGCAGACGTTTCCATGGACATGTGGCAGGCATCAGTAGAAACCAGCGTGCACAGAACGCTGTTTACCTTCCCACTGAAGTGGTACCTATTTATCTACTTGTAATTTCTTGCTTTTGAACTGCTAGTCTGGCAGGAGCTGGGACAGAGACTTTGTCATGCTGCACCTGGGTGTCAAAACTGCCGGCTTGACCTTCCAGTCGAACTTGTATGAAGCCATATTTTAAGACATTTCATAATGAACTTTTTTAAAAGTATATTTCTGGTGTGATAACACTTTTCGTTCATATATTACTTTGAATAACCCTGAAAAAAACTGGAGTTTAACCTTTAGCATTTTTAAAAAAGTTTTGAGAATGCAATGCAGTGACTTTTTAAATTTTAAAATAAATAAATACAGCTTTTTTATTTTAAAAAATTACACGTCCTGGAGAAATTAATTGCTGTAGGTGCACATCTTTGCAGCACAATAATCCTGTATTAATAATTTATATATAAAGACATTGGGAAGAAAAGCCAACAGGATATAGCCCAGTTGTGTATTGGAAGCGTTTTGATACACTGTGTTTCTTTTACGTCTATTAGGATATTAATTTTTTTTTAAAAAAAAATCTGATTAATTTAGGGACATTCACGGAACGCCTGCTTCAAAAGGCTCAGGGAACATTCCACTGCAGGACCAACATTTGGCACTGGCTATATTGCTGGAACTAGCTGTCCAGAGAGGCACATTAAGGTAGGTAGTGGAAGGCAGAATCTGTTTGTTGTAAGGAATCACAGTCATAGAACCCTGCATGTTGTAGTTTAACACCCAGGGTTCTTGATCACACTGGGCTGATGCTTCTGGGAATTGGAATCAATGAACTGAAATCAGCAAGCAATAATCAGTGAACATCTGAAAATCCAGCTTTGGGGGCTTTTAGTTCATTGTGACATGAACTTTCCAATTTTTTATTATCTCATGGTTAAACTTGGGTACAGTAATACCTCGGATAACGCTAAGACTTGGTTCCACAAGTCTTGGTGTTATCCGATTTTTAGTGTTATCCGATCCATGTTAAAATCCTATGGGATGGATCGGATGACGTTAAAACTCCATAGAGATACATTGTAACCGCACAGGCTTTAGCGGTTGTTATCCGATCCATCCCATAGGACCTTAACGTTATTCGATCCAATTCTCCACCCCAGATTGCTTAACGTTATGCGATTTTAGCGTTATCCGAGATAAACATTATCCGAGGTATTACTGTATTTATTTGTACATATGGGTTTCTTGACCCCAGTGGAGAACAAGTGCCTGTGGTAGGCCTTCCTGGTGATTGATCAGAGAGAGGGGAAAAAGGTGAGATGAGATGGGCCTGGCTACCCTCCCATTTGAAGAGGTTTGGGTGGAATGTAGGGAGGCCATGGTCCCTGCTAGACTAGGCTGCATAGGGCGCAGCAAGGTTATATAACCCTCAGGAAGGCCAAGGAGGTTGCTGGAGAGAGGGAAGCATCACAAGGATCTTCTCGGCTCCTGGACACTAACTAGGGAGGGGGACATAAAGGGAGAAGGCAAAAGCGGGGCTGCAGGAACTCCAGTTAGACTGAAGACAGGAAGATATCGGTCCTAACCAGCTGGACCAAGAAACTTCCCTGGAGGGAACAGGTGTGTAGCAGTTGCTGCAGGATGCCGCATTGTAGTGCCCAACCCAGGACTTTGCCAATAACAGCAAGGTAACCACAAATAGGAAAGGAGGCTGCACCAGAATAGTATAGGTACTAGATAGTGAGGGGTGGACCAGTATATTCTGACATACAGTACATCTTATTCCTCGGGGCTCAATATCCTAAAGTCTAACAGAAGATAGAAAGTGGGGAAGCTAGCCAAAGGGGATTATAAAGAGCCACTAAAAGCTGCATGAATCATAGAGGGGGATCTCTTATGACGGTTACTGAAAGGGAGGCAGAAGTAGGAAGTGACGTTGTGTACTACCAATCTTGCAGTTAGACTGAATGAAGAGAGGAAGTAATATGAGCTGCTAGAGTTACCACAAACGTCTGTGCCTTCTCTTGAATAATAAAACCTGCCTACATCACAAGCAAGACTCCAGTCATGCATTGAGAGTTGCAAGAATCGATTATTTTGTAGATTGTTTTGTTAGTTTGTTTTTAATATTGTAAAAACCTTAAAATAAAAATTAAAAAAAAAGAATCGACTATTTTAATCCTCTGTATGTGGGGACACCCGTGGATCTGGTGTGGAGATTGCAATGGGTCCTAAATGTGCCACCAGGATGGTATAAGGCAGTGGAACACTGGTGGATTTCCCAGAAGCCTCAGTCAGTACATTGGCTGATCAGTGCTTTGGGGAATTGACTGAGGCTTCTGGGAATTGAAGTCCAAAAACCAAAGGTTGGGAACAACTGGTATAAGGAATGAATAGAGTCAAACATATCACTCTTATCCTTGCCCAGCTGCATTGCCTTCCTGTGAAAGTTTAATATGCAAAGTGAAGAAATTAGAAATCCTAGTCAGTAAGATTTCTACAACAGCATATTTAAAAGGAATAACTTATTTTTTTTTCCTAGCCAAATGTTGTCTGCTATTATGCTGCTGCTTCAGCTCTGGGACAATGGCACGCGGGAAACAGATAATGAACGCTCAGCGCAAGGAACCAGTGCCCCTCTCCTTCCTCTTCTGCAGAGGTTTCAGAATATAATTTGTAACAAAGAGATGAACAATATGGAAGAAGAACTGCAGGTATGTACCTTTAGGATTGATTCATTTAAACTGCGGGCTGAAGTTGCCGTTTTATGGAATTCCACTGTTGCTGATACTGTTTTACATCTATGTAAGGCTGTTGGAGGAGGTCATCTAGAGATTTGGAGTTAACTGATGACACTCAGCTCTCTCTCATTTATCTCTTCTACAGTGGATCACTCGAGGACTGCCTGGCCTTGACAGACAAATTGACAAAGGCTAATAAGTTGAAGCTGAATCCAGACAACAGAGAGGCCCTGCTGTTGAGGGGTCCTACCTCACTTGGAGGAGGGGTTGGTCCCTAAATTAAAGGGAGTTATGCTCCCGTTGAGGGATCAAGCTTGCAACTTGGAAGTTATTTTAGATCCGGCACGCCCTATAGCAGTGGTGGCAAACCTTTGCACTCCAGGTGGTCTCGGACTTCAATTACCAGAAGCCCAAGTCAGCACTCCTGCTGATCAGGGCTTCTGAGAATTGAAGTTCGAGAACACCTGGAGTGACCAGTTTCGCCACCACTGACCTATAGAATAGCAGATTTCTGTCATGATACAATCCGCTTTTCTCAGATTTTGGCAGATTCTCCAGTTATTACTGTTACTTGGACAGGAGGTCTTTGATATTGCTGATCTATGCATTAATTGTCCCAAGAATCGACTGTTGTAATGTTCTCTATGTGGGGCCACCTTTGTACCTGATGTGGAGATTGCATTGGGTCCTGAATGTGCCACCAGGGGAGGAAGAAGCCAGGGCAGGTTGAGGACTTCGCCACCCCTCCCCCTGAGCCCACACCAACATATTGTATTGCAATGTATTTTTTGTAAGCCGCCCTGAGTCGCCACGGCAAGTGGGCGGCAATATAAATTTGAACTAATAAATACATAAATAATATAAGGAATGAGTAGAGTCAGACATTCACTCTGATCCTTGCCCAGCTGCATTGACTCCCTGTTGTTTACCATGTCAAGTATAAGGGATTAGTTTTAGCATACCAAGTCCTAAACAGTTTGGGACCTTGTTACCAGTTTGGGAGTGTGTCAGGCCTTCTCCCTTGGTATTTTTAAAAGCTCTTAAAAACTGAATTATGCAGAGAAGCCTACAGGAATATATGTACCTCCCGGTGATTCTTTTCTGGACCTGTACTTTAACATTTTTATGCTAAAGTGTTGTTGTTGCTGAATTGGGAGGGTTTATCTTATGTTCATTATTATATTAGTGTAAATTGACCAGAGTGGTGAATTTTCTCTAAATGTGTAAGATGGAAGGATGAACAGAACAAAAGTTTAAAATGCTCTTCATTTTTGTTTTAGATACTGTCCTACCTGCTGAGTCCAAATGAAAATTTCCTGCGGTATCTGATATTGCCCCAGGACAATGAGCTAGCAATTGATTTAAGGCAAACAGCAGTTGTGATTATGGCTCATTTGGACCGTCTAGCCACCCCCTGTATGCCTCCACAGTGCAGCTCTCCAACATCACATATAGTAAGTTGTGCATATTGTCTTGTAAAGAAAGTTGTGTATGCTCCCTGTTTTATATTGATAAAGTAAATGCAATAATTAAAAGGAAATTGATTCACAGCTAAAAAGAAGATTTAGGTAAGCACACAAGACCTTTTTTTTTAACCCTGTGGAATTTTTAACATCAGATAATTGGATCCTGTGTTGCTACTAGAAGTGCAGGTACTCCCAGTTATGGGTGCAGCTCGACTTACAGTGTAGAGCAGGGGTCTCTAACATTTCCCACACCATGGCCCAGCTTCATGCCAAAAAACCTTTCCACAGACCAGAAAGTGAGGGTGGCAGGACCAGACTGCGCAAACGCACAACAAAATACGACAAAGTGCGCATTGCACACGGGTGGGGGGCCAGCCCCGCTGCAGCCCCCAAATGAGGAGGGGCCCAGTCACCCACCAGCCACACCGCCCAACTCGGAGAGCGAGGCATCACACTGCACACAGGCATGGGGCGGAGCCTTGCTGCAGCTAAGCAATGTGGAAGATGGGCCGAGCCACCTTCCCAGATGCTGTGTCTGAAGCCTGTGCCCCTGCCTTGCCCGCCGGGCAGACCTGTGCTCATCTCTGTTTACAGCCAAAGACCCAAGGTGGTGGTGACACGTTGAGGAAAGAAGGCTGCCACTGGGGCTCCCCGTGCCACCCATCTCCTACAGCTTGGTTTGGGACACTGGCCCAGTAGTTGGAAGACCCCTGGTGTAGATGACTGTGTGAATTCCTTGTGATCAAGCTGCATTGGAAGCTACCTTTGAGAGCCTCCTGACTTTCTGGAAAATAGAAGCAGAGAAGGAAGACTTGAAAGTGCTGGAGTGTAATCTAAAGCTACTCCTGCTAGATTTCTGGAGTGTCCTTCTTATAATTGGATAAAACCAATGACTATTAAAAAGTCACTTGTATACTTATTCAACTGATAACATCAAGCGTTTGCCTTTGAACAGATATACCAATTTTTAAGGAATAGATTACTGCAACAATTACATTTAGATCTACTCTCAGCTACACTGACATCCTCATAAGTGTGGACATCTGTCACTGTGGTAGCTATGAGTAGAGCTTTTCTGACTTATATTTAGGCTCTATAAATTTGGAGCTAATTGAAAATATTTGTGGAGCTTATGTAATTATTATTAAGAATCTCCAGTACATTCTAAATAAAAGAAATTCTATTGATTAATGTGGTAAATCACACTTCTTCCGTGTTTAGGCCAGACATGAAACTGCCAAAATGAAGGCAACTTTTGGTGAGTTCATTCTCCAGTTCCTTTCACCTGACCTAGTGTGAGAAAGACTAGTTGGCAACACAAGGTTGCCGTTATCAGGGTGTGCCTGATTGTGGTTCAAAAATACCATAATCTTTGAGGAGCCTTTTTCTGTATACCTTGTAAGTCACACTGCAATAAGCCTATTGAATCAATGGCGATTTAGTGAGTTGACTTCCTATTAAATCATATGGACCTATTAATTCATATGAACCTATTCTAACTGAAGCTTACTATGCTAAAGTAAGTTGCAACTAAAGTTGGCCAATTTGGATCAATGGAAGTTACAGTGCAATTTACTATGTTAACAGGGCTGCAACCAGGATTCTAGATTTGGGGGAGTGGGGCGGAAAAATGTTCAGGAGGGGCAAAAATGTGACACTCACATATGTAACACTGGCATCCAGGGTGGGGGGTGGGGGGGCAGGCTGTTAGCTCAGGAGGGTTTTTGTGCCCCCTGGCTATGGCCCTGTATGTTAAGCCACAGGGTTTTGACCAATGGGTTCGCAACCTATGGCCCATGAGCCGGATCTGAACTGCCACACAAATAATCCGCCCCCCGACCATGCTCCAGCTGCTCCCACTGCTGCCACCACTGGAATTGGCCATGGACTCATTTACAGCTGTTGAAAACATGTTTATTATAGCTGTAAATGAGTCCACGGCTGTCTTAAACATGTTTACGAAAGCCATGGATGTGTTTTACGGCAGCATTTATGGCAGGGGGAACCACCAGTCTGGCCCACTCAGCTGTCTGTGGCCCGGCCTGTGGCTGAAAAGGTTGAGAACTCCTGGCTTTGACCATTGCTGGTGTTGTATTCTTAATATCAGTGAATTCCCTTTCAGGGTTCTTTGCAAGAAGTCATAGCCTGGGGGTTAATTGGATGGAAATACTATGCCAATGTGATTGGTCCAGTTCAGTGTGAAGGACTTGCCAACCTTGGAATTACACAGATTGCTTGTGCAGAAAAACGCTTTTTAATCTTATCTAGAAACGGACGTGTTTACACACAGGCCTACAACAGCGATACGCTGGTAAGTGGGTTCTACCGACTTTCTGATATCTTTTTATAAATGTGTATTTTAATGAGATATTATGGGAGTCATGACAGGAAAAATCAGTATCTGTTTTTCAATGATCTTTAAGAAATGCCTGTTGTAAAGTTCATTTTGGCCAGTGGAGGTTTTTTCCTATCTTTTATGTCATGTGTTAAACTGGAATAGTCAGGACTTGAGGGACCCTTCCCTAGCGCTACAGCACAACTCATTGTGAAGTTTGACTTGCTTTTCGGTTTTAAGAAATGGGAATTAGGTGGTCTGATTTTAGGTTCCCCATGTTGCAAATGGTTTGAACCTTTAGACCAGTAGTTCCCAATGTGGGGGGCACACACACCACAGGGAGACTTCAATTCCCAGAAGTCCAAGTCAGTTGACTTAGGCTTCTGGGAATTGAAGTCCAAAACCCAAGAGTTGGGAAACATCGCTAGATTTTCGGGTGTTTGTTCAGTGGTGGGCAGCAACAGGTTCGCAACCCCCCCGGACGTGGCGGCAGCAAAATTGGGTGGCCTTTGGGCAGGGGGGGAGCAAAATTGGGTGGCCACGCCCACCTTCTTGCCCTGCCCCATTAGGTTTTGTCCCTGCAAGTCGTTCAAGGTTTCCCTTGCTCAAAAGCTAGTCATATCCAACTCTAGGGTGCAGTGCTCATCTCCACTTACAGCCAAAGAGCCAGTGGTGCCTGTGTTTGCAGATGTATACATGCCATATGGCAGGCATGACCAGATTACCCATGATGTAGGCTCCACCCATGATGTAGGCTCCACCCACAGTATGGTAGTGAATTTTTTTTGCTGCCCATCATTGTTTTTGTTCATGTGAGTAAAAACGTTTTCTCATTGCTACCTTCCTTGAAAGGGGCTGTGGTGGCTTAGTGGTTAAGACATTGAGCTTAATGACTAGAAGGTTGGCAGATTAGCAGTTCGAGACCTGAGTGCTGCATGACGGAGTGAGCTCCTGTTGTCTGTCACAGCTCCTGCTAACCTAGCAGTTCGAAAACAAGAAATTGCAAGTAGATAAATAGATACAGTAGTACCTCGGATAACGATGAGACTTGATTCCACAAGTCTCGTCGTTATCCGGTTTTTAACGTTGTGCGATGCATTGATCGCACAACGTTAAAAAAAGCCCTGTTTCCCTGGAGGCTGCAGCAAACCAGAACGTCGGGATTCGAATCCTGATGTTTTGGCTTGCTGCAGCCTCCAGGGAGGTGGGGGAACTTTGGAAACATCTTGGATCGGGTCTTCCCACCTCCCTGGACCTGGCAGGGGGCTCAGGAAGCCCAAAATTGGTAAAAAAAAAGTCCGTTTTTAAAACCCATTTTGAGCTCCCTGACCCCCCTGCCGGGTCCAGGGAGGTGGGAAGACCCGATCTACAGCTGTTACTGGGCTTCCTCGACATCCCCAGCCAGTGGAGCAAGCCAAAACGTCAGGGTTCGAACCCTGACGTTTTGGCTTGCTCCACTGGCTGGGGACATCAGGGAAGTCCAGTAACAGCTGTAGATCGAGTCCTCTGATCTCCCTGGAGCAGGTAGGGAAGTCAGAGAGCCCAAAATTGGTTTTTAAAAATGGACTTTTAAAAACCCATTTTGGGCTCTCAGATCCCCCTGCCTGCTCCAGAGAGCTCAGAGGACCCGATCTACAGCTGCAGGGTGGCTGGGGAAGCTGACGGGGACTCCCTGTCAGCTTCCCTAGCCACCCGCCCTTCCCTATGCAGCTGTGGGGTGGCTGGGGAAGCCGACGGGGGAGCCCCCCGTCAGCTTTCCAGCCTCCCCACCCCTGCCTTCGTAGCTGCAGGGTGGCTGGGAAGCTGAACGGAGAACCCCGCTCAGCTTTCCAACCACCCTGCTGCTAAGAACGACTGTATCGGATAACACTAACAGATCGTTATCCGATGCAAAATTTCTTTAGAAATTTTGCATCGTTATCCGATTTTAGCGTTATCCGATGCAGTCGTTATCCGAGGTATTACTGTATGTACAGTACTGCTTTGGTGGGAAAGGTAACAGCATTTTGTGTGCTCTGGCCTCTAGTCGTGCCTGCCCATGAACACGCAAATGTCTGACTATGCAGACAGCTCTGGCTATTTGGCTGTAAATGGAGATGCGTTGGACGTGACTGGCTTTTGAGCAGGGGAGACCTTTACCTTCATTGAAAATCTCTTTTCTCCCAACAGTAGCTCATATTTTTGTACCATCATTTTGAATGCTGACCTGCTCCCCTCCCATCTTTCTGCAAAGATGATGATGTTCTATATCTATATGGGTTTAATTACAGGCCCCGCAGCTGGTGCAGAGTCTTGCTTCTAGAAACATTGTTAAGATTGCAGCACATTCTGATGGTCACCACTACCTTGCCTTGGCAAGCTCTGGAGAAGTTTTCTCTTGGGGTTGTGGAGATGGCGGGCGACTCGGTCATGGAGATACTGTGTAAGTGTCTTAAGATACTAGAAGTAGAATGTAATTTCTGTACCATTTCAGCTATATTCTCCAGAATGTTAGAATTGCAGCATATAATCCATGTTCTAAAACGGGTTTGCAACCTATGGCCCATGGGCCACCCCCACCCCCACCCCCTGACACCGTTCCATCTGGCCTGTGGTGACGATCGCAGGAGTGGAAGCGGATGCACGCACGCCTGCGCATATGCTTCCAGTGCCATTGCATCTGGCCTATGATGTGGTCTGAGAGGGAGTTGTCTGGCCCGCGGTGCGGTAAGATTGAGAACCCCTGTTCTAAAAGCACCCAATTGTACTGTAGCATCTACTGGGAAAAGTTTTTGAAAGTTTGTTTGCATTGTGCCTAATTTTTGTGGTGAATCTAATTAAGAGTGTAGTATATTCTGAATCTACTGTGAATAAGTTGATACTTATTTTTCAGTGATACTCATTTTACTTTGTCATTTTTGGACTCCTAAATTGGCGACTTAGTGAGAAAGGTGACCAATCAGTTCTCCACTGTTTTAATGGTTATACTCTGATTGCAACTTATACACGATTTGAGACATTTGTCTAGTCATGCCTGCCACATGACCACGGAAACGTCTGCAGAAGCAGACAGCACTGGCTCTTTGGCTTTGAAACAGAGATGAGCACTGAACCCTAGAGTCGGATACGACTGGCTTTCGAGCAAGGGAAACCTTTACCTTTGCTTTAATAGTATTGCAATATAAATAATATTGAATTATAATATTAAAACAATTTAATTAATAGCAGTGAAGAATACACCAATAAAGAAAGTATTTAGGCAAAGAAATTAACCAATCAGTGGCCAGAATCCTGTTTGTGTAAAATTACATAATTGACTCTGATTACATCATTAGGTGGCACCAGTAATATTTAATTCAAGCTAATTAAAAGTTTTCTGTCTCCTCATTTTCATTCTGAGGCTCCCTAGGGCTCCCTTTTTCCCTGGGGAAGTCGTTGTGAACCTTGGGATGGGGACTGGGTAGGAGGCTTTAAAACTGAAAAATTACTGCCTAATCATGCTTTGGGAGAACCTAACTGTAAATTTACTACAATTTAAAAAATAGAACTCTAAATTCATTAGGCCAGTATTGCATGCCTAATAATGTTTATTGGTTACTGACAGTTAAGTGACGTTGCTGGAAAAATGGAGAATTCCATTAGAAGCTTTGGCTTCAGTTCATCTTATTGAAAAGTTCTGCAACAGAGCAAAACAGTGTTTGTGAAGAAACCAAATACTTGCATTCTGTTGCCAAAATACTTGATAAATAGAATTTTTTGTTTTCCTGATTTGGTAGGATATAGAGCAGTGATGGTGAACCTTTTAGAGTTTCAACTGCCCAAACAGAGGGGCGGAGCAAACTCTGCTATGGGGGGAAGAGAGGAATCACTCCCATTGAGCTGCTGGGCAGAGGGGCGGGATGAACTCTGTGCTGGGGAAGGGAGGAATTGGTCCCATTGGGCTGCTGGGTAGAGGGGCAGGGCAAACTCTGTGATGGCATGCTTGCTAACAGAGAGGGCTCTGGGTGTCTCCTCTGGAATGCATGCCATAGGTTCACCACCACTGATATAGAGCAAGAACAGATGTAAGTAAATCTCTCTGTAGGCTGCTTAATGCAGCGTTTCCCAAACTAGGTTCCTCCAAACCTGTTGGTCTTTCATTAAGGGACTCCATCCTTCAGCCTGTTTAGGGTCCTCCAAGTGACGTAGGGGAGGTTTGTTTGTTTGTTTGTTTAGGACTGGTGGACTTCAATTCCCAGAAGCCTGAGTTAATACATTGGCTGATCAGTGCTTTGGGGAATTGACTTAGGGTTCTGGGAATTGAAGTCCAAAAAAACCAAAGACTGGGAAAGACTGGCTTAGTGTATGGACCTGCTTGGCTTTTTTGGTAGTTGGCATCTTTTTTTAAAAAAGGTTTTTATGAATAAATCTTAATCCTAGTAACTTTTTAGTTCTTTTAATTCTACTCCCTGTAGACCTTTAGAAGAACCGAAGATGATTTCTGCTTTGTCAGGGAAACAGGCTGGAAAACATGTTGTCCACATCGCATGTGGCAGTACCTATAGTGCTGCCATCACTGCTGAAGGAGAGCTCTACACATGGGGCCGAGGAAATTACGGCAGGCTGGGTCATGGTAGGTTTGTGTTGAATCTTTTGGGTCTAGTAGTTATGAAATCTTTTAGCCTCGGTTTCTCAACTTGAGCAAAAATGTCTTGTTTTTGTTTTGTTCTGAAGGCTCTAGTGAAGATCAGACAATCCCCGTGCTGGTTGCTGGGCTGAAAGGACTCAAAGTCATTGATGTGTCGTGTGGAAGTGGTGATGCGCAAACTCTTGCTGTAACTGAAAATGGTAAGTGGCACAACTAACAGCATTGTTAATGTCTCCTTGATTTTCTTATGCTTGGGGTAATTGGGATCCTGCTTTAGAGGTCTTTGGTTTGCTTTGCATTTGTTTGCTACCTTTGACAACGACAACAACAACACATACACAGGATGAAATACACCTACACAGGATGAAATTATCTTGACTGTTTTTCCAGAAGTGAGGCAGTAGTGGGGCTAATCTAATCTCTCTAGTAAGCATGTTCCATAACTGGGATAGTGTCACAAAAAAGGTCATGTTCAGGCTACATCATCTTACTACTTTTGACGGTAGGCCACAAACGGGTTATAAGCAATATGTAGAATTCATTTGAAAGGACTTAGCAGTCTTGATGTTAACAAAGCTGCAATTGGCAGCAATTGCCACTCACTTTTGTCTAGTATTACAGATTGGATATTTGTTCCCAGTTGGACACTTTTGTGGTGGCATGACATTTTTCCTCTGGTAAATAGGCTTGCTAATTATCCATGTGTGTGATTCACAGAGACAACAAAGAAGGAAGAGTTACTTATCTGTTACTGTAGTTATTTGAGGGGTCTGTGAATTTGCACATCCCACTTTCCTACCGTCTGTCTGTCATACTCAGTTTATGTTCCTTATCTGGAATTGTAGTTCTTTGATCTTTTGTGAATTCACACATCCCACCCTGTTTCTGTTAGACTCAGTTTATGTCTGGGAGCAGATGGGAGAGAATGGAGGGAAAATGATTAGGGTGTATCTGGTCATACACAGTTCTACTAGAGAAGGGGAAAATGGTTCTGTTTAGGTCCCAGAAGGTTCTGTGGCCTTCTGCTTTCTACACTGGTGCAAAACCCATATGTGTGAATTAATGGCTGATCGCTGAAAGAACTAGTTGCAGGTAAGCAACCTGTCCTTTTCTGTCCATTACTGCCCACCTGGATGTGAAACCTGAATACAGTAAAACCTCAGATAACGTTAAAACCTGGTTCCACAAGTCTTGGTGTTATCCGATTTTTAGTGTTGTCTGATGCATGTTAAAATCCTATGGGATCCATAGAGATACATTGTAACCACACAGGCTTTAGCGGTTGTTTTCCGATGCATCCCATAGGATCTTAATGTTATCCGACGCAATTCTCCCCCCAGATTGCTTAATGTTATGCGATTTTAGTGTTATTCGATACTAATGTTATATGAGGTATTACTGTATATCTAAGTACGCAATGACAGACAGAATGATTGCACACACTGTTTAAACCAGTGTTTCCCAAACTTTGGTTCTTGGACTTCAATTCCCAGAAGCCTAAGCCAGTATATTGTCTGATCAGTGCTTTTGGGAAATGACTTAGGCTTCTGGGAATTGAAGTCTAAAAACCAAAGGTTGGGGAAACTGGTTTAAACAATTTTGAGTACGAGCTAGCCAAACTCAGGATTCTGGCCATTGAAAACATACTGTTATATTCAGTGGTGGGATGTCCAAATTTTTACTACCACACCATGGGCGGAGCCTAATTTGTGGGTGGAACCAATGATATGGGCAGAGCCTAATTTGTGGGTGGAGCCAATGTCATGGACAGGACCATGTGACCTGGTGGGCTGGGCCAAAGTTGGTCATGTTAATTATAATTTTTTCTCCTGAAAAAGACTTTGGAAGCCTTGAGAGGTGGGAAGGGGAAGTTTTTAAACATTGTTTAATTGCTGTCAGCATGATCAAGACTCTTTACAGGGAACATAGTATTGGTCCAGCCAACAACAACAACAAAAGTAAAAATGTGACTGAAAATAATGTTTACTTTGCTTTTTTGTAGGGAAAAATAAGCATTGTTTTAGCTGGTTTTGTAGTAGGTTATTAACATCTCCCCTTAGTTTCTTTCTGCTTTTTATTTAAGTAGTTTAATTTTGTAATTCTTAATAATCTGAACATATACTGCTACTAATAGGATCTATTTTCCCAGGTCAAGTGTGGTCTTGGGGTGACGGTGACTATGGGAAGCTGGGAAGAGGTGGCAGTGATGGCTGCAAAACTCCCAAGCTTATTGAAAAACTTCAGGACTTGGATGTTGTTAAAGTGCGCTGTGGGAGTCAGTTTTCAGTTGCTTTGACAAAAGATGGTCAGGTCTATTCCTGGGGAAAGGGAGACAATCAGAGGCTTGGCCATGGAACAGAAGAGCATGTTCGATATCCCAAACTGCTAGAAGGCTTACAAGGTAGGTAAAGAGGGGACATTTTAGTTATGTAACTTCTATCTCTGTCACAGCTCCTGCCAACCTAGCAGTTCAAAAACAAGAAATTGCAAGTAGATAAATAGGTACTGAGAAGGCAAACAGTGTTCTGTGCACTCTGGTGTCTACAGAAATGTAAACAAATGTCTGCAGATGCAGACGGTGCTAGCTCTTTAGCTGTAAACAGATGAGCACCAAATCCTAGAGTTGGATGTGACTGGCTTTTGAGCAAGGGTAATCTTTACTGTATATGTATATCAGCAAAATGGATGAAAAACATGTTACTTAAAAGATAACATTACCAAACTTATCTTGCTGAAAGGAAATACATGTGATTTATTCAGTCAGTTCCTATACCCATGATGGTGAACCTTGGCACTCCAGATGCTCTTGGACTTCAGTTCCCAGAAGCCCAAGCACATTGTGAATCCACATGAATGGGTTTACTGCGATTCATCCAGGCCAGACTGTCCTCGTCGCAAAGTTATTAAGAGTTCTCAGAATTATTTTCATTTGGATAAATAGGCATTAAATGGCACTTATATTTCAGTTTAATCTGATATAAAATGTATATTGGTGCAAAAAGATTCAATTTCACACGGATTAGTAGTGTTTGAAATAAAAATGACTGGCCAGGACATTTAGTCTTTTGTAGTCTTCCGCAAAAAACACTGATCAATCATTTTACATCTTTGAGGATAAAAATGAATTCTATCCCTTGGATCATTAGGAAACAGAACAAAAAAAAAAACCTTCCAGACTCTTAATGTTATATATATCAGTGTTGTTCCACATGTGAGATACTGTGTATAGTACAGTGGTACCTCACTTAAATAACATAATGCGTTCCATGGGATTGCTCTTTAAGTGAGTTTGCTCCTTAAGCAAACTACCATTGTAAGTGACCAATTGTGACTTCTGGTGGGGGTGGGGGGGATTGTGAACACTGATTTAGTTGTTAAGCGAATTTTTGGTTGGTTTTAGTTGTTAAGCGAGGCGACCATTGAGAAAAACTTCTTCTCTTTAAGCGAGTTAGTCTCTAAGCGAGGTGCTCTTTAGGCAAGGTTTTACTGTACTGGTACCCACGTAATTAAAAGTGTATCTCACAGCTCGAAAATGTGCACAAAAAGTAACAAAAGCCTAAGTATTGTGGACATAATGGGCACAGAGTTGAGCGAGTTGAGGGGAATGGTGGAGGACAGGAGTGCCTGGCGGACGGTGGTCCATGGGGTCGCAAGGGGTCGGAATCGACTGTACGACTGAACAACAACAACTCCCTTTACAATACAGAGTTACATTGTTTAGGAGAATAAGATGATGAAGCAATAGCATGATTATGGCTAAATAAAATTATGCTTGATGGATAGAAATGTTTCCTCCTTCAACATGGTAATGTTATGGGGCGTTATTAAACAGGTTTCAGCATCAGATATAAAATTGGCTCTCCTTTGATTTGACTTTTACATTGAATTATCACTCTGATCATTGTCATTATTTGTTTTTGTTGCTTCATCTAGGGAAAAAAGTAATTGATGTAGCGGCTGGATCGACTCACTGTTTAGCACTCACAGAAGACAGTGAGGTATACAGTTGGGGCAGCAATGATCAGTGCCAGCATTTTGATACTCTGAGGATCACCAAACCTAAGCCTACTGCTCTCCCTGGATTAGATTCCAAGCACATTGTTGGCATTGCTTATGGGCCAGCGCAGGTAGGCTCCCACAGTACAATTATGGTGTATGTTCAAATATTTTCAGTGTGGCTTTCTGATACAGGGTTGAGCAACTATATTCTCCTTTAATCTCACATATCTTAATTTTCTTATACAGTAAAACCTTGCATAACGAAAATATTTCGTTCTATGAGGTTTCTCGCTATGCGAGTTTTTTGCTATGGAAGTTTTTTTCACATAGTAAAAATTCTTATGGAAAAACTCACATAGCGAATTTTTTTTAATGCAAGTTTTCCCCATAGAAATGCTTGTTATGCGAGTTTTTCCATAGGAAAAGTCCGACTCACATAGCGAAAATTTCGTTGTGTGAGTTGGAATGCTTTTCGAATTGCCCGCTCATTATGCGAGTTTTTCGCTAAGCAAGGAATTTGTTAAGCAAGGTTTGACTTTATTTCTCTTTTAACATTTACCTAATTGTGTTTCTCTGAAATAATTTGTACAGTATGTCATTAGGTGCCCCCTTTCAGGTTTCTTTAAAAAAAATACACTCTACTTCATTACTTCAAAATGCTTGTTAACATCTATTGTATCCTTTTGACTGAGGACACAGAGCATTCAATTACTCGTCATCCATGAAATCATTTGGATGATTCTCTTACATATTTAAATGACTGCTACATAAAGACTGTGCGGTTTTCTGGGTGTTTATTTTTGACAATGCTGGTCGGCAGAAGGATACATGAAGAAACAGCAGAAAATACTTCCTTTCTCACCAAACACTGCTCTACACTGTTGCTTCTTATAGCTGCTTAGTTTCTTTTAATATACAGTAGCAGTTTTCAGTGACTGAGCATTACAGACAGTTAAATGTAAATCCCAACGGCCTGTATATTATTTTTAATTTTTCCTTCCCAAATCATACAGAATTGCCTCATGTTTAAGAAGTATCTAGCAAGTATTCCCAACCTTTGGACCACAGGTGTTCTTGGACTTCAATTACCAGAAGCCCAGGTCACTTTCAAAGAGTGTGTTGGGCAGGGTAAAATCTAATTATGATATGAAAGATAGATAGATGCTCCCTAGTGAACCTGCTATGGGAATGGGCCATCCTTCCAGACACCCCCTAAAAAGGGATGAGTTGTCCTATGCTTGTTGCTTTTCAAGAGTTCTTGGCTTTTCCTGGCTCTTAGCTTAGCTCAGTGGTGCCCAAACTAAGGGCTGGGGCTGGGTGCAGCCCCTGATGCCAATTCATCCAGCCCGCGAAGCCCTAGTCGCTCCTGGAAGCGGAAGTAAAACACGCCTGGATGGGCGTTTTTTACTTCTGCTTCCAGGAGCGACGAGGGCTTGGTGGGTCGGATGAATTGGTGTCAGGGGCTGCACCCAGCCCCTGGGCCTTATTGACCGGCTCCCTGAACCACATGATTGGCCCACGGCCCAAAAAGTTTGAGCACCCCTGACTTAGCTGGTTAGGTTATCTCTTAGAACAGGAGTCCCCAACCTTCTTTGTTTTGTGCTAAACAATTTATCCACGGACCCAATAAGATGGAGGAGGAACCCTGTTGTAGCTCAAAAAACAAGGAGGAGGGGCCAAACTGCCTGCCAACCAATACTGTTCAACTCGGACAGTGAGGTATCACACTGCACACAGGCAGGGTGGTGGAGCCCCACTGTAGTTAAGCAGTGTGGATGAGGGGCCTGGCCACCTGCCTATCTGCTGCGTCTGAAGCCCGTGCTCTTGCTCAGTTTACTGGGCAGACCCAGCGGAGCACGTTGAGGGCAGAAGGCTGCCATTGAGGCTCCCAGTGCCACACCCCCTGTGGCCCAGTTCCGGACAGCCTGTGGCCCAAGTACCCATCTATGGCCTGGTGGTTGGGGAGCCTTGTCTTAGAGGAAGAATACATTAAAGGGAACTGTTAGTGGGAGAATATGTAATTATCGGAAGTAGGAGGGAGTTTTACTTTTTCATAGATATGTCATTGAATTCTACATTTGTTTTTTCTTTTTCACTATCTGTGTTGGTTTATAATTTCTTTCCTTCTCTTCCAGGGCTTTGCCTGGTCGTCTTGTTCAGAATGGTCTATTGGTTTACGTGTGCCTTTTGTAGTCGATGTCTGCCCAATGACATTTGAACAGCTGGATCTCTTACTGAGACAAGTGACAGAAGGAATGGATGGCACTTCTGACTGGCCACCTCCACAGGAGAAAGAATGTATGGCTGTGGCTACTCTGAACCTGCTACGGCTACAAGTATGTGAAGTGCCATGGTGACAAGACTACCACAGACTCTTCTAACTACAGTAGTTGAGGATACCAGAGAGAAAACAAAACAAAAAAATGCTGTGGCACCTTAAAGACTAACTCCTGTAGTTTAATGTTAGCTTTTATGGCTCAAGTCCAGTTCGTCAGACATAAGAGTGGATATAATGGTATACTTTTGTACATATCTGGTATAGAGGCCAAGAGTATTTATTTATTTATTTAATTGAATTTCTATTGCCGCCCAACTCTGCAACGACTCTGGGCAGCTAACAACAATTAAAAACAATAACAAAACTAAATAAAAACCCTTAAAAACCCCACTAAAAAGTCAAAATAATTTACCCCACACACCCCATCCATTAAAAGAGAGAGAGAGAAATCTTAATTATATAAGCCAGCAGGCGGGGGTTACTCCTCCATTAGTGCCCCATACCTGCCCTGCCAGCCAGCTTTTCAGTTCTTTCCTAAAGGACAGCAATTCTGTCTGGCGGAGGTTCCATAGGGCCGGATCAGACACAGAGAAGGTCCTCCTTCTGGTGCTAGAGAGATGAGCCTCCCTAGCACATGGCAGAGTAGCTGGGCAGAGTTGGTTGGTTCAAGAGATGGATATGCGAATCAATGAGTTATTTACAATCAGTAATAACATGCAATCAGTTTGGCTGTGAATCTCTGATGGGATGATGTTTGGGTTTGTTGTCGTGAAGGGATACACTAACAACTAACTTTACCTTTAACCCATTACTGTTTGATGTGATATAACAGTATATTTTAGAAAACAATATAACAATTACTGATACAGTAATACCTCGGATAACGTTTACCTCGGATAACGCTAAAATCGCATAACGTTAAGTAATCTGGGGAGGAGAATTGGATCGAATAACGTTAAGGTCCTATGGGATGGATCGGATAACAACCGCTAAAGCCTGTGCGGTTACAATGTATCTCTATGGAGCTTTAACGTTATCCGATCCATCCCATAGGATTTTAACATGCATCAGATAACACTAAAAATCGGATAACACCAAGACTTGTGGAACCAAGTCTTAGCATTATCTGAGGTATTACTGTATTGCCTTTTTAAAAAAGTCAATATCTCCTTCCATAATAATTCTACAGAACTGAAATGGTGTCACTTGCAGTGACAAAATGCCACTGATTGGAGAGTCTTGACTTAAATTCCTCACTATGCATCAATTGAAAGGCTTGGTGCATGTTCAGGAACATAAACTTCTGCTCATTTATTAGTGGCAGAATGAGAAAATTATACTACAGTATTTCCCTTCTGCTAATGTAACATACACAAGAAGATTTGGTAAGGTATTTAAAGTGTAATATTTTCTTGTCATGCTTAAATGGTTGCTGAGGGCAGTAATTGGTAAAGCTTGACTATTTTTATATTTTAAAAATAGTTGAAAGCAATGAAAATGAAAAATAGCATATTAGTAATATATTCATTAGAGAAAGAATTGGACAGCCTCCTGTCACATCTGCTTTGATTCAGATTCCTGCATTGAGCAGGGGGTTGGACCTACTCAGTTATTCTGTGATTTATGATTGCTTTACTTCCTGGTTGAAGTCTTGTTATTGCTTAGTGTAGTAAGTCACACTAAAGTAGGCTCACTGAATCAGTGGGGCTTTGGTGAGTCAACTCCCTATATCCCACTGATTCAATGTCCTGTGCTACTCATCACTTACTGCAGTGTTTCCCAAACTTTGGGTTTTGGACTTCAATTCCCAGAAGCTTAAGTCAGTACACTGGGTGATCAGTGCTTTGGTGAATTGACTTAGGCTTATGGGAATTGAAGTCCAAAACTCAAAGGTTGGGGAAAATTGACTTACTGTGTTAAAATAAATTGCAACTAGAGTAAACCCACCTGGATCAGTAGAGCTTATGGAGGCATTGATTCACCAAATCTCTACTGTGTCAGTGGGCATATTCTAATGCAACTTAATGTGCCAAGCAGCAGAAGTTCAGCCACTAAGTAATGCACTCTTCATACAGCCCTACAGGGAAAGTAACAAACAACAAATAACTTTAAAAAACAATAGTTCAAATTCTGACTGAACAGTCTTTGAGTCAGGTATAGTTCTTCCTGAACAGGATATAGGAGCAGAATTCCGTTTAGGTGAGCAACTTGTGCAGTGGGCCTTGGCTCAAAAGGTTTGATGCTTTTGGAGGATGCAGGAGGAGTTGTCTGATACCTCCCTGTGCAGGATGGAGATTGGTTCTTTTCAGTGCAAGCCAGAGATTGTGTGAATTCCATCCTTCGTGGATGCCAACCAGTAGCTGACTTGTTTCTGCTCTGTGATGTGCAAATCACACTCTTTGTTTTGTCTTTCAGCTTCATGCTGCTATTTATCACCAAGAAGACCCAGAATGCCTTGGTTTGGGATTCGGCAGTGTATTACTTAATAGCTTGAAGCAAACAGTAGTGACTTTAGCAAGTAATGCTGGTGTACTTAACACTGTGCAATCGGCTGCCCAAGCAGTGTTACAAAGTGGATGGTCTGTGTTGCTGCCAACTGCAGAAGAAAGAGCAAGGGCTCTTTCAGCACTTTTACCCAGTGCAGGTATGTCTTCTGTGCAGAGGATGGATGGGGGAAGGTCAGCGGAGAAAGACATTGCCCATATATACGTGTGTATATGTGTGTTTTACAGTAGCGTGAAAGGATATTTACAATTTCCGTTGACAGTTTCAGGGAATGAAACCACTGTTAGCCCAGGCCGGAGGTTTATGATCGATCTGCTAGTTGGCAGCTTGATGGCTGATGGTGGTCTAGAGTCTGCTTTGAATGCTGCTATCACTGCAGAAATCCAGGTATGATTTTTGTGTGTACACTTCATACTTCATCAGAAATAGAAAACATTATCATTGGGGATATGTAGTCATTCAGATGATTTCAAATAAACCTTACTTCTTGATTTGTTTTATAGCCACAATAGGAATCTTAAATAACTGAATATTGTACATTTTGATCCTGTTTTTTTAAGGACTGGATAATAATTTATACACATTTGTTATAGAAGGGGTAGCAACTTGTGGCCCTTCAGATGATGCTGGACTGTAGTTTTTACGATCATTCTTTCATCATGGCCATTTAGTAACGAGGGCTGTTGGAAGTTGTGGATCAGTGATGGCGAACTTTTAAAGCTCGAGTGCCCACACTCAACAGGCTGCTGTATGCAGAGGGCGGGGTGAACTCTGTGCTGAGGGAGGGAAGAAGTGCTCCAATTGGGCTGCTGAGCAGAGGGGCAGGGCAAACTCTGTCCTGGGGGGAGGGAAAAAGCACTCCCATTGGGCTGCTGGGCAGAGAGGCGGGGCGTGCTGGGGTGATGTCGTGTGTGCCCACAGAGAGAGCTCTGAGTGCCCCCTCTGGCAAGTGTGCCATAGGTTCACCACCACTGGAAAAGTCCCAACAACTTCTAAAAGCCACAATTTGCTTGCTATAGTGTACATGAGTAAGACAATATGTTAAAATACATGTGGGGGTTGTTTTATTTCAACCAATTTTCAGTTGTCTTCCAAAATCAACTTTATTGCTCAAGATTTGACCCTGTTTGTTCAAGAAGCTTTGCCTCCCTCTTCTGCCAAGGATCCTGAGACTGGCTAGCTCTTGAACTCTGAAAATTAACACTTTGTGGGCTTTCTAGAGGAACATACTCAATAATAGTTCTGAAAATCATATGGTGGTCAACATCCTATTAGGAAAATTAGTTTTAAAAACTTGTGGAAGAACAGTTGCCTAGTGGATTTGCCCTTCTTGTTTCTTAGATCTACAGCACCAGTAGGAACATAGCCAATGTCCTGACCAAAGAAAATAGGAGAGTGTGATAGACAATGTGATAAAATGAGTCCCCAAGTTCTTCACATTTCTAGTCTATAGTAGGATTGTGGCTTCTTGTGCTAGCATAAGAGCCATTTGGTTGTTTTCACACTTTGGGGCCCAGGGTGGGAAAGAGATGGACAGAGAGGCACCCATTGTAAACAAGACAACCAGAGTTGTTTACTCAACTCTGGAATCTGATTGGAAGTAGCCTGATTACACAGGCTCACTTCATACCTGGCGAGGGTCTGGCAAGGAGCCAGAGAGTCAGTTCGAAAATGGTTCTCAACTAGGAAACATCTACAAGACAGAGATGGTCTTTCCAACTAGGCCTATCTCTGGAAATCTTAATTATGGTAACTTAGAATAGCTAGACAGATTCTTTTTTTATTAAGAGGAAGACTTGTCTGAAACATCTTTTCTCTAAAACTTAAAATTAGAAAATAATTTTTATGCTGAGATCTGTAACCTGATTCATCAGAACCATGCTACCAATTTAAATAAAAATATTTTCTTCAATCAACGCATGTTCATTGAAGATGGGATATTGGGTTAAAAGACATTAAGTCTCTCTTTGTTTGCCTCTTGAAAACGCTACCTAAACCTCTCATAGTAACTTGGGCTTGTCTCTGTAAAGAGAGAGAGCTAGGTGTTTGGATCAGCCTGGATTGGCTGGAGAAGGAATGGTGAACATATTTTTTCTTGCGTGAGCTTGGGAGAGTTCTAGAGGGGATTTTTGTTGAATAATCCGCCTTGGATTGAACGCTGAGAGGTCCTAAGCAAGTGAGGGAGAACGTGCATTCATCATAGACAATAAGCAAGATAAGCTCTCTCACATTTTCTTCCTTTTTTTAACATAATGATTTATTTTTTTATTATCTTGCCATTGGTAGATTCAGCAAGTCAATCTACTCAAATGACTTAGTGCAGCTTTTCTGTCTTGGCACTCTCAGAATTTCCTCTAATCTTCCATTCCTCTTTGATACCTATGCCAGTTTCCTAAATGTATTTTATGGGGGAAGCTTCATTGAACATAGTACAGGGAGTAGGAATGCCATCTGCAGTATTTTCTGTCTATGCATTGACTGTTTTATTGAACGAGCATGACTCTTCCTTTTTCATCTCTCTCAATGGTATAGATTATTTAATACTTTCACTTTATGTTTTTTTCAATTTTTTAGGATATAGAGGCAAAGAAAGAAGCTCAGAAAGAAAAAGAAATTGATGAACAGGAAGCAAATGCTTCAACACTTCACAGAAGTAGAACGCCCCTGGATAAAGATCTAATAAATACTGGGATCTATGAATCTGCAGGAAAACAAAGCTTACCCCTGGTTCAGCTCATTCAACAATTATTAAGGTGTCTTTTTGATGAAATAAAATTATCCCAGTATAGTGGTTCTTTCTCCATTTTATTCTTGCTGTTTATTTTATCTTATTTTCCTCTGTTTTGTGTTCCTTGTTTTTTGGGCCAAGAACTGTGATATTTAAAACCCAAGTGGAAGAAATTACGATAAGAGAGTCTGTAGGCTCTCTCACTTGTATTTCAAGTACAGTAATACCTCGGATAACGCTAAGACTTGGTTCCACAAGTCTTGGTCTTATCCGATTTTTAGTGTTATCCAATCCATGTTCAAATCCTATGGGATGGATCGGATAATGTTAAAGCTCCATAGAGATACATTGTAACCGCACAGGCTTTAGCGGTTGTTATCTGATCCATCCCATAGGACCTTAATGTTATTCGATCCAATTCTCCTCCCCAGATTACTTAACGTTATGTGATTTTAACATTATCCGAGGTAAATATTATCCGAGGTTTTACTGTAATCAACTTGGATGTGCAGTTTCCTTTACTAGTTTCCAGCTGCTTTTGGACCTCAATACTTTTCCAAAGCAGATTCTGATATGGCATAAAGGTTTTCTGTTTGAAAAGAATATACAGTGGTACCTTGGATAATGTTTGCCTCGGATAACGCTAGAATCGGATACGTTGGGGAATTTGAGGCAAACTTTTGCCTCAAATTCCCCAGTGTTGATCTCTTCCCCAAAGCCCGCAGGGCTGCAGACCAGCCCTATGGGCTCTGGGGCAGAGATCTCTGCTGCGATCGCCGCTTGAGTTGGGTGGAAGAATGAGCTTGCGCCAGTTCCCCCCCAACCCAAGTGGTGATCTGTTGCTGGGGCCGCCGCTTTGCTTGGTGAGGGAGGGCGCTTTCCCTAAGCAAACTGGGCTTTTTTTAACATTGTGCGATCAATGCATTGCACAACGTTAAAAACCGGATAATGTTAAGACTTGTGGAACCAAGTCTTAATGTTATCCAAGGTAATAGTGTAGTTGTACACAGTCAAACTTTTAAGAGCACCTATAGTTCTCTGGCTTTTGGCCAGTGTTTTTTATGTTTAAGTTATGACTTTCAGATTTATTGCTAAATATATTCATATACTGTACTAAATACAGTAATACCCTGTATAACGATTTTAATTGGTTCCAAGGGGTTCATTGTTGTATGAAAAAATCGCTGTACGATGCATAATATCGTATAGCGATTTCCCTATGGGATGCTTCGTACAACAATTCCCAAAGCCCACAAGGCTGCTTTCCCCCTGGGAATGTGCGTCCCAGGGGGAAAGCAGCCCAGCACTCTTCAAGGCAGCTGTTTACAGCGGTCCCCTTGCCTTGAAACAAGGGGACACCTGTAGTTCCCTTCCTCGAAGCCTGCAAGGCTGCTTTCCCCAGGGAAGCGCGTTCCCAGGGGGAAGCAGCTCAGTGCTGCCTGTTCACAAAGGGGATTTCGGGGTTGGGGTGGTGGTGGGGGAAAGGCTCCTCCACACCACCCCGAAGCCACCTGGCTTTTGTCTTTAAAAAATGTATTGTACAATGATGAAAATTGTTGCACGATACAATTTTTTAAAAAACGGCAATCGTACGATTTCCTTGCTGTGCGATGCAATCGTTGTACTGGGTTTTACTGTATATACATATGTATTAAATATGTATTACAGGGGACTGTGGTGGCATAGTGGTTAAGATGCTGAACTTGACGACTGGAAGGTCGGCAGGTCAGTGGTTCGAGACCAGAGATCTGCATGATGGATTGAGGTTCCATCTGTCCCAGTTCCTGTCAACCTAGCAGTTCAAAAGCAAGAAATTGCAAGTAGATAAATAGGTACTACTTTGGTGGGAAAGGTAGCAGTGTTCTGTGAGCTTAGGCATCTAGCCATGTGTGCCACATGACCACAGAAATGTCTGCAGGTGCAGACAGCGCTGGCTCTCTAGCTGTAAATGGAGATGAGCACCAAACCCTAGTGTCGGATACAACTGGCTTTTGATCAAGTGTGACCTTTACCTATTAAATGTGAGTGTCCTACAGATGCAAAGAACTTACACAAAACATGAGCATGTTTCTTTTTTCCGTTCCTTAAGACACTGTAAAGTAACAAGGAGGAGAATGATGTGGAAAATCTGTATACTGTAATTGTTTTTAGAAGAATCAATGCTGAATTGTTCATATGAGACGTATCACACGGCAGCTACTTTACCCAAATGTATAGATTGCTTGGCTTAAGAGATGATGTAGCAGAATCTTAATGCAAGGGTTGCTAATTAGCTTTTCTAATTAAGATTTCTTTTTAAATCATATGTTGTTTCCATTAGGAATATTGCTTCACAGACAATATCTAAGCTGAAGGATGTGGCACGTCGTATTTCTTCCTGCTTAGACCATGAACATTGCAATAAAGAGAGGTCCGCATCTTTGGACTTGTTGCTTCGTTTTCAGCGCTTACTTGTTAGCGAGCTGTATCCAGGAGACACTGATGGACAGATGCCTAACACATACTGTAAGTCATACAGGTTTAAAAATGGTTCATGTTAGCACACTGTTGACTTTTTAAAATATTAAATAGGATTTCCACATTGAGATTTGGCTGTATATATATACTGTAATTTATTCTCCTCTACCTTCTTTTTGACAGCTCCTGAGCTTCTAGGAGTGGGTTCTCTATTAAAGAAGTACACAGCACTTCTGTGTACACATATTGGAGATATACTCCCTGTAGCAACTAGCATTGCTTCTACAAGTCACAGACATTTTGCAGAAGTATCACGTGTTGTCGATGGAGACCTAACGGGTATGAGCTCTTGACCTTTGTAGCTGGTATTATTGTGTTATTAAAAGAAAAATAATTAAAACATAGTGGGTTGCAGACAGAGTTGTACTTACTCCAGATCTGCTCCGGCTGGGCAAACCAGACATGGAGATAGTATTCACTTCTTCTTCCGCTTGCACAGCCCTTAAGCCTTGAAATGCTGCCTTGGAGGAATGATGGGATCTTCTAGACCAGCGTGAGAAGAAACATGGAATACTTTAGACCAGGGGTCTGGAAACGTGGCTCTCCAAATGTTCTTGGACTTCAATTCCCAGAAGCCCTGATGAGCAGGTGCTTCTGGTAGTTGAAGTCCAAAAACACCTGGAGAGCCAAGTTTGCAGATCCCTGCTCTAGAGGGAATGCAGATTGGTGAAATTTACCTCCATACTCTCATCCTTTAGCAGGAAAGACCTTTCTAAAAGTGAGAGAGTCCTTCTGTTTGTAGAATCGCTATTCTGAGTCTTGCCCATTTTTGATTTAACAGCATGCAAACACTTTCATTTGTTGTTGCTCTTTGCTTTACTAAACACTTTGTTTTCCTGCAGGTATACTCCTTCCAGAGCTGGTTGTATCTATAGTACTCTTACTGAGTAAGAATGATGGCCTTATACAGGAAGCTGGTGCAATTCCTCTACTGGCTGGTCTACTAGAGCATCTAGACAGATTTAATAATTTAGCTCCTGGCAAAGACAGAGATGACAATGAAGATTTAGCTTGGCCAGGAATAATGGGTATGTTATTTGTAGGGAATTTTAATAAAATCTTACTGGATCTTTCTAGTAGCATTTATAGCTTGTATTTTCAGTAGATTTCAAAGACATCCTGTCTTGTTCTAAACTATGTTTGTCACAAGGTATATAATTATATTAGTTCCATATTCTTACAGGTAATGAATCATGGAACTAACATGCATATCTTTTTATCTATTAGGTTCATTCTTTACAGGACAGAATTGCAGAAATAATGAGGAAGTAACACTAATAAGAAAAGCTGACCTGGAGAACCACAATAAAGATGGGGGCTTCTGGACAGTAATTGATGGGAAAGTTTATGATATAAAGGATTTCCAAACACAGTCATTAACGGGAAGCAGTATACTTGGTGAGATTTCACATCCTTAATAAATGCAGATGCTAAAACCAATTACAAGGTCATTTACCTTCTGAATGGAATGCTTTTTGGTTTTTCTAGCTCAGTTTGCAGGAGAAGATCCAGTTGTTGCATTGGAAGCGGCTTTGCAGTTTGAAAATACAAGGGAGTCAATGCATGCCTTCTGTGTTGGCCAATACATGGAGGTAAGACCAAGGAGGGATAATCTTCGTTGTGTTTTAAGGAAAATGGATTTCTTATTCCTTCTTTTCGCCTTTGTAAATAAGTCATTCTCTGAAAGTACAGTTCATAAACTATTAGTTTGGTCTAATTTGATGCTTGTAATAAGTTTTCTGTAGGGACTGTGTTTGTTCATCACAGTATATAATGGCTTAATATCAGTCTGGTTAGGTTATCCTGCTATGGTAATAGAGTAGACTATACTATCAGCGACTCAGTGCTGAGCGTCAGGTGGCAGTTAACTAACCTGACAATCCTGAAGACTAATGGCTTGAGTGCTGAAGTCCACAGGGAAGGGTGATGGTCCCCAAGTGGATTAAATCATATTTAAGTTCATCTTGATGGAGCTTCATCAATACTGGCCTGGGGCTGAGGATGACTTTGCATGCCAAAAGGGCTTAGGACCAGAAAGTGACTTGTGGAACTGGATCATGGTATGGAGGTCATGCTGTGATGTGAAAGGCAGATGAAAGGCCACTGCATTTTATTCTCAGGATAGTCTTCATGGCTGATTGCCATGAGGATCACCAAGATTCAGATTTGGATATGGCAGATGATGATGTTGATGATAGGAATAGCTTAGCATTTGCTCATTGCCATGCATCAGTGAAGGGTTTTTGGAACCTCATATTTCCCCTCCTCTAAATGCATCCAAACTAAGATTGCATTATAACGTTAGAGTCAGTTTCAAAACAAATACTGAGAAGGTGGCATGTGGAAGCTGACCCTCTTTAGTGTTTGAGCTTGAAGCAAGCCAACAATCAAACTACTGAAATCCCCCTTCTGGCCATAAAGGGAAGTCATGGTTTGTTTGTGGGTTTAGTAGGAGGTGCATTGATATCATGAATGTATAAAGGTAGCATTTCTCTTCCATTCCATTGAATATCTTGTATAGCAGAAATGAGATAATATGGATGGCCCAGGGATTTTCTGTCCCCAAAAATAAGTAGTCAGTCTTGTTGCACAACTGGTAGTACTGTTAGCACAGTGGTGAAAAGTGCTATCCACAAAGCACGTCTGCTGTTGCATTGTGTACTTTATTGTGCCAGGAACATGCAACTGAATAGTATAATACCAGGCACTTCTATGCCAGTATAATTTTATGGTATGGCAGCATGAATTGGATTTTGCCCACTATGTCTGCAACATCTATAAATGCAGATAAATAATGAAGGATTGTAACAGTAAATGGCTTGGTGCTTGCTTCTGGTTTCTTTCTTCCTTTTGATGCAAATAAATAAAAAATACTGATCCTGGAGGTTTCCAGGTGAAGAAAATATACATTTATGGCCAAAATATTGTGAAGAACTCATTTTGGTATGGATAGCCCCAAAAAAAAAAGCCCATGGAAACATAGTGTGGCATGCATTTCATTATTTGAATGTTCATGGATCACTGTCAAAACAATTGTGTGTTTGCATGCGTATCCACATAAAGGACAGAGCAACATGCTAGAGCAGTAATGGCGAACCTTGGCACTCCAGCTGTTCTTGAACTTCAATTCCCAGAAGCCCTGATCAGCAGGAGTGCTGACTTGGGCTTCTGGTAATTGAAGTCCAAGAACAGCTGGAGTGCCAAGGTTCTTCATCGCAATGCTAGAGTAAAGTGAATAGGGAGCAGGGTTGTGTGTCCTACATATCAAAACAACACTAAGCATGAGTCCATGGTTATATTTTAAAAAATGAAACAATTTTGATAATAATTATTCAGAAATGTTGATTTATTGGGAAACATTAGGTGTATGTCTGATGTTTAGTGTGGTAATTGTATTCTTTTTGTTCTTATATTCCAGCCTGATCAAGAAGTGATTACTACACCAGATACTGGCAGTCTGTCATCACCTCTCATAGACACAGAAAGGAACTTGGGGCTGCTTCTTGGACTACATGCTTCTTATCTAGCAATGAGTACAGCGCTGTCTCCTGTAGAAATTGAATGTGCCAGTAAGAACAATTTTGCTTTAATTAGTATAGCTAATATGAAGACAGGTATATGATACATTTGCCATGTTCTTCTAGGCCAAATTTAAATGGAATTCTAGTCAGATAATAGCTAGATAGCTCAATTAATAATAATTAATTATTATTATTTGTTTATCTGTGTCAGCGCATTCCCAAATGCACAAACATACCTACACTCAGAAGGTAAGCCAAATTCAGTTGAGAAGGATTTAATCCCCAGTAAATACATATAAGATTACAACTTTAAATAATACCAATTCTAATGCAATTTATTCATGTTTTCTGTAGTTAAACCTGAAATCTCAAATTAGTTCTCAAAAAACAAACAAACCCCACACTATATTTTAGCAATTTCAAAACAAACTTGTTTCTGTTGTAAATAAAGAATTAGATATGAGGTATAATAATAATAATAATAATAATAATAATAATAATAATAATAATAATAATAATAATAATAATAATAATAATAATAATAATAATAATAATAATAATAATAATAATGACGCCGCCGCCGACGCCGCCGACGCAATGCTTTTGAAGGGGATTTTTCTTCATATATCATAACTGATCAAAAGCAAAATTTAGTTAGTCAATTTAGTGAGGAGAAATCTACTAGGTTAGTGAAATGTACCTTATTCTCTTTTATTATGTACTTTGTAAAACACCACTCATGTGGAACGATGGGTTGGTCTCTGTGTGTTCATGGTTAAGTGTTGTGCTAACTAAGGAGAGCCTTAACATTTGGCAAAAATATGGAATTGGATAATGCAGCCCTTGTTTTGCTTGCAAAAATGGCCCAGTATCCAGCCCTTCATGACACAATTTTAGATAACAAAATCAATTACCTCAGCTTGTAGGGAAGAATCTATTGCCCAAGACTATGAACAATGCTATTAGTTGGAATAGATTCATTGTTTTTAATGAGTTAATGGTCTTGTCTATTATGTTTGTATATTTTGGAAAGGAAATTAAAACCTCTCGAAACAAGCAAGCAAATACAAAAAAGCTACTAAAAATAAAAGATTATTTCTTTTTTAAAGTATTTAAGGTATTTCTGCCTGCTAACAGTGGAATGCTTTATTAAAACAGAACAATTGCAAAAGCAGTATGGTTAAACTGTCCAATCTATTTTCCTCCCTTGCTTGTAGAATGGTTGAAGTCTTCTATTTTCTCTGGAGGCTTACAAACGAGTCAAATTCATTATAGTTATAATGAGGAGAAGGATGAAGATCATTGCAGCTCTCCTGGCAACACCACTTCTAACAAATCAAAGCTATATTCACATCGGCTAACTTTGAGTGACCACTCCCAGCCATTTTTGCAGGCCATTGCGGACAACAGCATCCAGGATCACACTGTAAAGGTAAGACTGCACTGACTTATGGACACTTCTTTTTCTTCTTCTGCCATATCCGAATCCAAACATTGGTGATCATCATGGCGATCAGCCATGAAGACTGCCCTGAGAATACAATACAGTGGCCTTTCATCTGCTTTCTGCGTCGCAGCATGACACCCGTACCACTGACCCAGTTCTGCGAGTCACTTTCTGGTCCCGAGCCCTTTTGGCACGCAAAGTCCTCATCAGCCCCAGGCCAGTATTGATGAAGCTGTTGCCCTCCATCAAGATGGGTTCAATTGGGATTTAACCCACTTGGGGACCAACACCCTTCCCTGTGAACTTTGGCATCCAAGGCCTTTAGTCCTCAGGGTTGTCGGGTTAGTTAACTGTCACCTGACACTCAGTGTTGAGTTGCCGGCAGTATGGTCTACTCCAGTGATGGCCAACCTTGGCACTCCAGGGGCTCTTGGACTTCAATTTCCAGAAGCCCAAGTCAGTACAACTGCTGATCATGGCTTCAGGGAATTGAAGTTCAAGAAACATTTGGATTGCCAAATGTTGCTAAAGTAGACTTGCTAAAGTCTACTTTATTACTGTAGCAGGACACGGATTGAGAAAAACCAGTGTTTGTTATCTGTCTATTTTGGTGGCTCTGTCTAGGATCTTGTCTGCAGATGGAAGGTTGCTTCTTTCAGATCACAATCTGTCCATTATAACAGCCAGTGAAAATATTGTTGTCTGAAAACTCTTGAACTGATTCCTTATAAGCATCCCAAGAATTGAGGTGTCCATGTGTTTATTTTTGTGACCTGGAATATGACTTTATTTGGAATTTGCTTTAATTTGTTCCTTTCCTTTACATGTTGATTTCCAGCTTTTCTATGAAGATGTTCACTGTTATTGCAATCTGAACAATTACTAGCCTTTTGTCAAAGAAATCAAAATAGGGGAAACTGTATTGTTTGATAATTGTGTGCCACGTAGACAGGAAGTCCAGTTCATTCTGGCCAGTGTACTAATTCTATAAATGGCCAAATGGCCAGTGTCTGAGATTCATTCTTTTATGGTTTTAATTGTTATTGTGGGGATGCTTTTATATTTTAGTATTCTCATTGGTTAGACTGTAAGCTGCCTGGAGTCGCCTTGGTAAGGGGGCAGCAATAAAAGTCAAACAAAATAAATAATTAAATTCTGTTCATGCATATCTCTTTTTGCTCCTTTTAACTTTGGAAATAATTTTGCTCTTTCCCCATGGTATTCATTGATCTCTGTAAAGCTGCAGCAGCAGGCATGATTCATCTTTCTGCATTGACTGTGTCAGGTAGTGGGCTGATAGTGTCTGCTGCCTTTTAGAAACAGTTATAAAATGTTGGTTAAGGAATATAAATAAAACTGGGGGTGAAGATATCAACCATGCTGTTCATCTGGCTGCCACTACTTCAAAATGGGCTTAATGTTGGCACTGTTCATGTATACTGTTATAACAGGAAGGAGTGCAGTGTTTCATTATTCTAATTCATGATGAAGAGATTATATTGTGGTCAGTCATGTATGAGAACAGGCAGCCTAGTTCTAGGCATATGGTGTAATATGCAACACAGAATGGTACGCCAAGTAACTTCCTCACAAAAAAAAGCTTAAATACCTTTCAAAGATTGATTCAAACCAAGGCTTGGATCTCAACAATAAAGTATTGAAGCAGAGTCCTTTATAGAGCAGCCCCTGGAGTTTGCCATCATATCTCAAAGAAGACCTTTATCCTTCTTCCTTGTTTTCTAGCATTATGAACAAACTTAGGCAAATTGGGATTGCTACCAACAATCTGATTTTAATGGAAGAAAGAGCAATATTTTTAACTATCAAACAGAGATTACTAGCTACAGAATATTCCAAATTTAGACCTACCAATCCCTACATGTGCTCTCCTAACGCGCTGTGCATTGAATCTCAGCTAAGCAAAATTACCCACTATAGTATCTTCATGGCATAATGCTCGTATCCCTCAGAAGAGCCATTTTTCTGGCTAGAATGAATTCCTTCCATTTGAAATTCTGTAACCCCAGACATGAGAATTTACTTTTCTGTGCCAGTAAAGGTTTATAAAATTAAAATTAAAGTATGAGAAAAGATGGACTGTAGCATAAGCTTTTGTTGTTCATTTCCCATACAGTAATACCTCGGATAACGTTTACCTTGGATAACGCTAAAATCGCATAACGTTAAGCAATCTGGGAGGGAGAATTGGATCGAATAACGTTAAGGTCCTATGGGATGGATCGGATAACAACCGCTAAAGTCTGTGCGGTTACAATGTATCTTTATGGAGTTTTAACGTTATCCGATCCACCCCATAGGATTTTAACATGCATCGAGTAACACTAAAAATCGGATAACACCAAGACGTGTAGAACCAAGTCTTAGCATTATCCGAGGTATTACTGTATATCACATACACAGAATGCTTTTGAGAAAAGGTCCTCAACCCTTGTGGGTCTGTGGGCACATTTTGAATATATGTTGCAGGCATAATCTCAAATTGTCTGAATGGAGGGGAAAATTGCAAAAATGTAGGGATTATTCTATTCTATTCTATTCTATTCTATATTCGATTTATATCCCCCCCAATCAGGCAATGCGACTCTGGGCGGGTTACAGACATATCAATACAATATAAAAACATTCAGTTAACATAATATCCATTAATACAATAAAAATATCATTACCGCCCCCAACCCCCAGTTACAATTACAAATCAAAATCCCCAAATCCCCAATCATAGTTGCAAATTACCCAATTTCAGGTCATTAAAGACACATCATAATTATTATAAAACAATACATTTAAAGTGAATAAATAAATCTTGAACTAGTCCTCTCAGCTCCAGATGTCCATTGGGCCGGCGGCAGGTCTTGAAGCCGCCCGCGCCACGCAGCAGCTGGGCTCACTCTCCGGGCCGGACCGGACGAGAGTCGAAGTTCATTGAGGGTGGAGGCAGGTCTTATAGCCGCCCGCCTGCACCGCACAGCAGCTGGGCTCACTCTCCAGGCCGGACCGGACGAGAGCCGAAGTTCGTTGGGGGCGGCGGCAGGTCTTATAGCCACCCGCCCACGCCGCGCAGCAGCTGGGCTCACTCTCCGGGCCGGACCGGACGAGAGCCGAAGTTCGTTGGGGGCAGCGGCAGGTCGTACAGCCACCTGCCCGCGCCACGCAGCATCTGGGCTCACTCTCCGGGCCGGACCGGATGAGAGTCAAAGTTCATTGGGGGCGGCGGCAGGTCTTATAGCCGCCCGCCCGTGCCGCTCAGCAGCTGGGCTCACTCTCCAGGCCGGACCGGAAAAGAGCCGAAGTTCGTTGGGGGTGGCGGCAGGTCTTATAGGGGGCGGCGGCAGGTCTTATTCCCTTCTTTGTAGATATCTCTGCATACATATGAGCTGTGAATGTATGTGTGGTTTGATTTCTCTTTTTCTACTCCAGTTGTGTCCTTTTCCTTTACAAAATTTGTCAGTGTAGTGGTTTGTTTTTGTGGAGTGGCATTGGAGATAATCTGGAAAATGGGCAGCTGGGTATTCACCTGTGAGCCGTCTTTTTCATAGTTTTTAAATGCTCTTCCATTTTACTCCTCTGATTATTCTGTCTCCTTGTCCTGTTTGTTCATAAGAGTCAACCTAAGGTATTTTAAGGAAGTACAGAAGTCAATATAGGATCCGTAATACTGGGCTATCCTACCCCAACCCAGACAGTTATTTAATTGGCCATTCTTAGCGTGACAAGCTTGTTTTGGCAGACCAATAACAGTGAAAGCAATCATATTTTGTTACACCTCATGTATTGTACATTGACCATTTTGGTTGCCTTCTTCTGGGAACTGGGTAATTTTGCTAGATCTTTCAGTGACTTTTAATACCATTGACCATGGTAACCTCCTGGAACATCTCTCTGGAATCTGTCTTGAAATATTTGTTGTTTGTGGCCCAAAGCAATCTGAGTGTCTAGAAAAACTCATCTGGGTGAACTGCAGATGCCCGAGTTATAATCAGACACTGTGATGAAATGTCTGCTTTTTGTGACTAATTGAGGTGGACTCATTCACCAAGGAGACCAATCATATCTATGTTTGAATTGATCTAACTGTGTATGCAGCAAGGAAGCTTTCACTTCAGATTTCAGTTTTTGGATTTTGTGAATTCAAAGGATGGAAGTCTTATTTCTTTCCACCATATACTTCTTTCCAGCATTATATACTCCCTCAGGAAACAGGTTTGCAGCTTGCACTCTTGTATTCATCCCTGAGCCTGAATGTCCAGGCATTTTCACAGTTATAATTAGTGTGTCAGCTGCACCTTGATAAGTCTCATCTAGTAATGGTGACACTTGCCCTAGTTACCTGATTTTTAACTTAGCTATATCTTGTGGCACAGTGTGGCTCATAGGATAGAGAGTTTTCAGTGATGATCAGTCCAGCAGCTTGCAATATGATCATTACATAATCCTGATTGTGATGTCCTTATGTTTAAAACATTGTTAGCTGTAATGCACAAATTACTATGCTGTAATGATCTAATATGTGTATGAGTGTATATTTATATGTGTTCTATGCAGGACTTCTTATGTCAGGTGGAGAAGTACTGCAAACAGTGTCACTTGACGACACCTATTACATTCCCCCCAGAGCACCCAGTGGAAGAAGTAGGACGTCTGTTGCTATGTTGCCTTTTGAAGCATGAGGACTTAGGTACCCATATTCAACCCATAATAATATAAGAAAATCCTTAATATGTTGCTTTAATGTGTTGCTTTGATATTACATTGAGATCTTGTCTCTCTGTTTCCTTCCAAAGGACACGTAGCCCTCTCTCTTGTTCATCCTGCTATGTTAGGAGTTGATCAAGTTAAACACAGAACACTTCCAAAATCTGTAGCAGATGTATGTCGTGTTGTTTATCAAGCAAAATGTTCACTGATCAAGGTAGGCGCCAAGCTAAAAACTCCCTAGTATCTGTTCTTAGCAATGATAGCTATTGCCTTCATAACAGCTTAACTTGTTTGTACCATTATTTTAAGACTCATCAGGAACAAGGGAGATCTTACAAAGAAGTTTGTGCTCCTGTAATTGAACGTCTGAGATTCCTCTTCAATGAGCTTCGTCCTGCAGTGTGCAATGACCTCTCCATCATGTCCAAGCTTAAAAGTCTGAGTTCGTTGCCCCGATGGAAAAGAATAGTTCAGAAGATAATTAGAGAGAGAAGAAAAAAGAGGGGTAAAAATATGCTTTAAAATATAATTTCTAGTTGTAGTACCAGATAATATTTGCAGATTTTGTTGGTTGACTTATGTAACAGAGTAAAGTGGAGTTCTCAGGAGCCCAGACACTGCTTACTACATGTGGACCCTGTCTTCTAATCTCAAAATTGCCTATAAAATTATACTTTTGGAAAGCAAAAGTATAATTTCATAAGCATTTCATAAGCATTTGTGTGTATTTCTAAACTCATCTCTTTTAACAAAGTGAGTAGCTTTTTCATAGAATAATAGGGAGCAATTGTTTATGGAAGCACAAGAATTTGCTGTTTAGGAAGTACTGGTTTATTACAGTGTGGTATATTTTACATTCCCTCCCTCCCATCTACTAGTCCCTAAAAAATCTGAATCTTCTGATGTGGAAGAATCCAAAATTGGGAATGAAGGAAGTGATTTGGAAGAGCCGTGTGTGATACCCCACAGTCCTGTAACAGCTGATAAAAGACCCTCATTGGTCAAATCACCAAAGGTAAAGAATCAAGTATATCAGTATAGAGAAAGTGGCAATTATCAAACATTTAGAATACAGTCAACCTCGCATAAAGAGCACCTCGCTTAAAGAGTAACTCACTTAAAGAGCAGAATTTTCTCTGAATGTTCCGCTTCGCTTAACAAATAAAACCAACCAAAAACTCGCTTAACAAATAAATCGGGGTTTGCAATCCCCCCCCCCCCACAATTGGTCACTTACAATGGTGTTTCGCTTAAAGAGCAAACTCGTTTAAAGAGCAATCCTGTGGAACGCATTATGCTCTTTAAGCGAGGTACAACTGTATAAGTATGTACTGCAGTATATGCTTTACAGCATTATTCAATGATTATTACAGCTTTCCTTTAGAAATGGCTCAGGTATTTTGCCATTACATAGAGAGAATGTGTAGCTGGGGAAATATGTGATCAATGTCTGAGCCTGGATGAATTTCCTTAGCATCATGAATGCAAATATCTAAAGTCAGGGTTAACTTGTTTTTATGATTATTTTGAGGAACTAATAGTGCATATTGTTTGCTAATTGTTTTTTAGCTAAAAGTGCAATGTATATATAAATATGGACTGGTGGCTTGGAAGTTAAGACACTGAACTTGACGACTGGAAGGTTGGCAGGCCAGCAGTTTGAGACCCGAATGCTGCATGACGGAGTGAGTTCCTCTCTGTCCCAGCTCCTGCCAACCGAGCAGTTCAAAAGCAAGAAATTGCAAGCAGATAAATAGGTATCACTTCGGTGGGAAAGGCAACAGTGTTCCATGTGCTACGGGTGTCTAGTCATGCCTGCCACATGGCCACAGAAATGTGTGCAGACGCAGACAGCACTGGCTCTTTGGCCGTAAATGGAGATGAGCACCAAACCCTAGAGTCAGATACACCTAGGGCGACCTATATGAAAATATGGGAGAAGTGTTTGCTTGAGTCTAGAACTCTAGAACGTCAACTGTTGTCTGTATATGTGCCATTGGGAAGCAAGCACTGTTTTTGATCTTACAAATTGAGTTGTAAATTTGAGTGTTAAGTATGCATTTCTTTTCCTAGGATAAATGGCAGCCACTGATCAATACTGTTACAGGGGTACATAAATACAAATGGCTGAAGCAAAACGTGCAAGGGTTGTATCCCCAGTCTGCTCTTCTCAGCACTGTGGTTGAATTTGCTCTAAAGGAAGAGCCTGTTGACGTAGAAAAAATGAGGAAGTGTTTACTAAAGCAGGTAAAGTATGGCTTGTTTCATGTGCGTGGCATCTTACTGCTGAAGACATTTCTGTCGAGTTGGTACTTACTTTATCTGTGCTTTGCAGCTAGAAAGAGCCGAAGTTCGTTTAGAAGGAATTGACACCATTCTGAAACTGGCAAACAAAAGCTTCTTGCTGCCTTCTGTACAATATTCAATGTTCTGTGGATGGCAACGACTTATTCCAGAAGGAACAAATATAGGGTAATTCTTCTCTATGGGATCTGTCACTCATCTATGTGTGGTTCCCTGTGGAAAGCTGGTCAAGACACCTTAAAGCTCCTGTGCATGATGTTGTCAGAAACCCAGCTTCCAATGCTGGTGTTGATGTGTAGTGGGATTCTTGCTCTTTTCCTGGGTTCCCTTTTGCTTGCTATAGCTGCAGTAGCTTGTTTAGGAACATCGCCTAGTGGTGCTGAGCATAACTCTGATATTTGCTATTTCTTCTATGGCAGTGGTTCCCCACAGGGGGACTTCAATTCCCAGAAGCCTAAGTCAGTACATTGGCTGATCAGTGCTTTGGGCAATTGACTTAGGCTTCTGGGAATTGAAGTCCAAAAACTAAAAGTTGGGGAACACTGTTCTAGGGCCAGCTACACATTATGCTGTATTTTGTGGGTAGCCCTTAGAGCAGGGGTTCCCAACCTAAGTCCAGTGGGCCGGCCCCGGCCCATGGCACCATTTCATGTGCCCCCCTCCAAGGGCATTCGAGAAAATGAACACCCCCTTTGAAGCTGTTGGGACAAAATGGCTGCCCCGATTGGGTAGACAGTGCAAAATGGCCATTGGGCCCTTGAAGCTGACTGAGAGAGCATGACCCAGCCCCCAGCTTGAAAAGGTTGGGAACCCCTGCTTTAGAGAGTAATATACAAGAGTTTCAAAAAATGAGAGAAGGAGACAGGATCTTTTACAGTGAGAGGGAGGTCCAGTGTAGCAGTCAGTGTCATGTAGCAAGGGGGTAAATTCTCATTGTCTAAAATGCAATGTTTGTGTGCCATTAGAACAGGGGTTCTCAACCTTTTCCAGCCGTGGGCCGGACCACGCCCCCTCAGACAGTTGAGTGGGCCGGACACGTTCTCCTGCCATAAACGCTGCTATAAAGGTGCCCACAGCTGTCGTAAATGTGTTTACGACAACTGCAGGTGCATTTTTGGCACATTTTTGTCTGTTTTTGCCGCGTCTGCCACTTCTGTTGGTGGCGGCAGGAATGAGGGCAGCATGTTTCTGGCAGCAGTGGCGGTGGCAGCAACAAGAGCAGTGGGCCACATGAAATGGCGCTATGGGCTGGGTCTGGCCCATGGGCCGTAAGATGTGAATCTCTGCATTAGAACATTTTGTTCATTTAAACTCACCACAAACAGTTATCAGGAAATCCACATGGAAGATTTAGTGGTGTGTTTTTAAAGCAAAAGGGCAGAATGGTTGCAATTAGTGTAGTTTTGTTGTATTCTGTAGCAGCAGCTGTTTAGTCTGTACTTGAATGCATTCAAATGAAGTACAGTATAATTCTTTAAAATTCTGAAATCATGGACTTTATTTTTATTCACAAAGGGAGCCTCTGACAGACTGCTTAAAGGATGTTGATCTGATTCCACCCTTCAATCGTATGCTTCTCGAAGTTACCTTTGGCAAATTGTATTCGTGGGCTATTCAGAATGTTCGAAACATTTTGCTTGATGCCAATAGCAGGTTCAAAGAACTAGGTAAAAAATTCCTTGTCTTTGCTGTAATCATATCTTCGTAAAATGTTCATTTATTGCACTTCTTGCATATTTATAAGTTGAGCATAAGTTGTTGAATTTCTGTAATATTACAGAAGAGCTTTTACTTCTGTATATCACGATCATCAAATCCTGCTTCCGGCATGTTTGTCAGTCTCCTTTTTATTCTTATTTTTATTCTTGTAATGACATAGCTAGATTGTTTGGGGCAGGGAAAAATATATGCATGAGTTGAACTTGTGTGATCTTTATAGTTTTTCTCAGTGAAAAAAGAGGAGACAGGAGCCCTGTCTTTTGAGTTACCCACTCTGAATGGGTCCTTGCAAGTGTGAAGACTGGTCTATCAGGAAATTTGATTAGTGGTTAGTGCTCAAGATAAATGTTTGTTTATATTTGCATGCATCATTCATTTGAAGTACTAAGGTGAATCTGACTCTTCTTTCACAATGAATGCCATTCTGAGTATCTGAAACCAGAGGCTACTTGCTAGCAAATTGGGGGAGAGTAAGAGTAGCTATTGCTCATAGTAATATTAGTAATCGGTGAGATAATAGTGACTGGTGCCAAGTCTTCTGAAGGTCATTCACAGTCACTTGCTTTCTTGTTTCCCCGCCAGGCATCCAGCCTGTTCCTCTGCAAACCATTACCAATGACAATCCTGCTGGGCCAAGTCTTGGGACCATCCCTCAAGCACGCTACTTACTGGTGATGCTCAACATGTTAACCTTGCAACACGGTGCAAACACGTTGAACCTTCTTTTCAATTCTGGCATGTTGGCATTGACGCAAACCACGCTACGGCTAATAGGTATGATTTCTTTTCCAGACCTGTCTCTCCTGAGATTCACTATTCAGTAAAACACTGGATAACGATTGGATCGGATAACGCTAAAATCGCATAACGTCAAGTAATCTGGGGGAGAGAATTGGATCGAATGACGTTAAGGTCCTACGGGATGGATCGGATAACAACCGCTAAAGCCTGTGCGGTTACAATGTATCTCTATGGAGCTTTAACGTTATCTGATCCATCTCATAGAATTTTAACATGGATTGGATAACACTAAAAATCGGATAACACCAAGACTTGTGGAACCAAGTTTTAGCGTTATCTGATGTTTTACTGTATTCACTTTCAGTTTTGAGCCAAAGAAATGCATCCTTACAGGGACTCCCTCTACCTTCCCCTTCTTCTTCTTCTTCTGCCATATCCGAATCTGAATATTGGCCATCATCATGGCGATCAGCCATGAAGATTGTCCTGAGAATATAATGCAATGGCCTTTCATCTGCCTTCTACATCTCAGTGTGACACCCAATAGTACCACTGATCCAGTTCCATGAGTCACTTTCTGGTCCTGAGCCCTTTTGGCACGCAAAATCCTCGTCGACCCCAGGCCAATATTGATGAAGCTGCTGCTACCCCATCAAGATTGATTCAAGTGAGATTAAATCCATTTGGGGAGCATCACCCTCTCCCAGTGGGTCTATTTATAACCTGAAAATAAGATATTCTTGGCAATTCTTTTAACATGTATTCTCCACTTTAATTCCATTTCATCTTACATATGTTTTATATACAGACATGTCAGTGTATCTGCTAATGGTTAGCTGATAACATGATATATCTTATTGAAATTAGGGCCCAGTTCTGACAATGTTGATGAAGATATGCTTGCTTCATCCCGTGGTGCTTCTGCTACAGTACTGGAAGAATCCAGGAAGGAGACCACTCCAGTTCAGCTTCCTGTTTCAGGGCCAGAACTGGCAGCCATGATGAAGATTGGCACCAGAGTGATGAGGGGGGTAGATTGGAAGTGGGGAGATCAGGTAAGGACATGTGCCTTGTCTGCTTACTTAATGATAATAATACTTACAAGCTGTGAGTCAATCAATTCTCACTAATAGCTACCCTTTCCAGGGTTTTCCAGATTTACCCAATCTGTGTTATAATGTTAATTCTTACAGACACATATTAAATTTCCCATGTTACTGCTCTTTTTTCAGGATGGGCCACCTCCAGGCTTGGGTCGTGTTATTGGAGAACTAGGAGAAGATGGCTGGATTAGAGTTCAGTGGGATACTGGCAGTACTAATTCTTACAGGATGGGGAAGGAGGGGAAGTATGATCTCAAACTGGCTGAACCGCCACCTACTTCCCTGCCTACGACAGAAGATTCAGATACAGAGGATGATTCTGGTAAAGAAGTTCTGTGTTGTCTATGGTGACAATGTATGTTTCCCAAAAAAATGTGTGCTAATGTCTGTGGTGGCTTAGTGGTTAAGAAGCTGAACTTGATAATTGGAAGGGTGACAGGTCAGCAGTTTGAGACCAGAGTGCTGCACAATGAAGTGAGCTCCTTTCTCTGTCCCAGCTCCTGCCAACCTAACATTTTGAAAGCAAGAAATTGCAAGTAGATAAATAGGTACCACATCGGTGGGAAGGTAAACAGAGCTCCATGCACTCAGGTGTCTAGTCATCCCTGCCACATGTCCATAGAAACGTCTGCAGATGCAAACAGTGCTGGCTCTTTGGCTATAAACAGAGATGAGCACCGAACCCTAGAGTCGGATACGATTGGCTTTTGAGCAAGGGCAACCTTTACTTAATAACAGAAGATCCCTGATTGGTACAGTCAAACCTCACATAACGAGCGTTTCGCATAGCAAAAAATTCGCATAACGAGCAGGTTTTTTGCTAAGCAGTCCGACTCGCATAACAAATTTTTCGCTATGCGAGTCGAACTTTTCCCTATGGAAAAAATCACATTACGAGTGTTTCTATGGGGAAAACTCACATATTGAAAAATTTTCGCTATGCGAGTTTTCCCCATAGAAACTCTCATTATGTGAGTTTTTCCATAGGGAAAAGTCCAACTCGCATAGCGAGAAATTCGTTATGCGAGTCTGACTTGCATAGCAAATTTTTCGCATAGTGAGCAGCCTCGCAGAACGCATTAAATTCATTATACGAGGTATAACTGTATTCAAATTTGAGGTCAGATTTTGCCCCTGCAAGTGGTTCGAAGTCTCCCTTGCTCAAAAGCCAGTCATATCCGACTGTAGGGTTCAGTGCTCATCTTCATTTACAGCTAAAGAGCCAGTGCTGCCTGTTTTTGCAGATGTATACATGGCCATATGGCAGGCATGACTAGATCTCCCATGACGTAGGCTCCGCCCATGGCATTGGCTCCGCCCATGGCATAGGCTCCACCCATGATGTGGTAGCAAATTTTTTTGCTGCCCACCACTGGTTGCCAATCATTCAACATCTTTCCCTATGGCTCTGTATTAAAACATTTAGTTCTTTTTTGATTGCACAGCAAATTCCAGAGTGTTAGCGTTAAATGGGGAATTTCTACTTTCCCTCCCCCGAAAATAAGGGGTTGTGGGATATATTAAGGGATGGTCCTGCAGTGGTTAAACTTCTGTACTGCAGCCAAAACATTGTGAGTTCAATCCTGATGGGGATCAAGATTAACTCAGTCTTCCATCCTTTCGAGGTTGGTAAAATGCGTACCTTGCGTGTTGCAGGCCAAAATGCTAATTAGTTTATGAACTGCCCAGAGAGTGCACTAAGTGCTATGGGGTGGTATATAAGTGTAATTACTATTGTTATTAATTTGACAATGAAGATAAATAAGTAGAATTGCATTATATTCATTGGCACCAGTAACTTACTTTGTGTCTTGTTTCAGAAGGAGAACAAGCTGAAAGAAATCTCCATCCTACTTCCATGATGTTGACAAGTACGGTGAATCTACTGCAGACTCTGTGCCTCTCAGCTGGTGTCCACGCCGAAGTCATGCAGAATGAAGCGACGAGGACTTTGTGCGGACTCCTCCGTATGCTGGTAGAGAGTGGAGCTTCAGATAAATCAAGTAAATACGTGCCATAGCTAATCTTGTTCTTGTGTGCCTGGCTTTTATCTTAATATGGATGATTCATGTGGATGTAGATTAGAGATTAAATGGTTTTTACTACTGCGTGTCTGCAAAGTTGCACCTTTGTTAGTATTAATGGGAAACCCAAACATTAATGTATTTTTGTTCAGGAATTAGTCCCATGCCTAGTATAGATTGGGAATGCAGTGACTTACTGGTTAAGATGCTGAACTTGATGACTGGAAGGTTGGCAGTTCAGCAGTTCGAGACCAGAGTGCTGCACGACAAACTGAGCTTCCATCTCTGTCCCAGCTCCTGCCAACCTAGCAGTTCGAAAGCAAGAAATTGCAAGTAGGTAAATAGGTACTACTTTGGTGGGAGGTAAACAGCATTTTCTCCACTCCAGTGTCTAGTCATGTCTGCCACATATTCGCAGAAACATCTGCAAATGCAGACAGTACCAGGTGGCTCTTTGGCTATAAACAGAAGAGCACCCAACCCTAGAGTTAGATACGACTGGCTTTTGAGCAAGGATGACCACTACCTTTACTAAAGTTCTTTTACAGTCTGTGGGAATGCATTCTTAGCATGTTGACAATCACCCAGTATCTTTCCAGTTCATAATACGAAAGCCTTGCTATTCAGGAAAGTTTGTTTATTTTAAAAGCAGCGTTTTGTAATGAGGATGTGCACATTACGTAATGTGCTAGGAAGAATACATGCAATTTTTAATTTTTTTTTCAGGTTCCTTGCCAAATATGTTAGTTAATAAAGAACAGCACAGGAGCTGGTGTACATTGGGTTTCATCCGAAGTATAGCACTCATGCCTCAGATGTGCAGCGCTCTCAGCACATCACGGTGGATAACCTTGCTGATGAAAATTGTCGAAGGACATGAATCATTCACTGCTCTGTCTCTGCAACGTCAGGTAATGGTAATATGTTGTTTGGGGTATCTAGGGGCATTTCATTTGTTAGCAGTTGAGTCAAAATACGATTTTGAACCCATTGTTTTTACCTTCAGTTTGATTCACAATTGAGCAACTTAAAAAACCAACCATTTTATGTGATGGAACAGAATTAAAATGTGGTATGGGTTCTTTTACAGCCTTATGTCTAAATATGAACGAGGAACTGGAAATGTGGCCCAATGGATTTGAACTTAGTATTTGAGTGGCCTTAAAGATGTAAAAACTAATTCGCTTCATAAAGCTGTGAAGTGATGCGTGGAACATTAAAAACAAAAAAGAAACTGTGGGGCTTTTCATATTTATTTTTGTTTTGCGGGGTGGGGAGATACCATGACATATCATGAGAAATACATTTTTTAAAAGTGTGTTTATAAGAAAAGATTTTATCAGAAAGAATGTCCAATCTTACATAGTTGATATCTTGTGTTATCCCAGTACAGTGGTACCTTGCTTAAAGAGCATAATGTGTTCCACAGGATTGCTGTATAAGTGAGTTTGCTCTTTTAAGTGAAACACCATTGAAAGTGACCAATTGTGACTTCTGCCCGGGGCGGGGGGGGGGGGAGAGGATTGCGATCCCCGATTTATTTGTTAAGTGAGTTTTTGGTTGGTTTTATTTGTTAAGCAAAGCGAACACTCAGAGAAAATTCTGCTCTTTAAGCAAGGCGCTCTTTATGTGAAGCCTGACTATAGTTTGAGAGAATCCTCCAGTGACAAAATCCTTTCCTCCATTCATCTATAGATACTTGCAGTGCACTTACTCCAAGCAGTGCTTCCTTCCTGGGATAAAACTGAAAGATCGAGAGATATGAAATTCCTTGTGGAAAAACTGTTTGGTTTCCTGGGTAGCCTCCTTTCGACTTGTTCTTCGGATATCCCACTGCTCAGAGGTAAGAGAGCATCCTGGGCTCGGTTGCTGTATATTTTGTGCTGTCAGACTGTTGTTGTTGTTGAGTCTTCTTTGTTCTGTTTCCCCAGAGTCTACTCTGAGGAGGAGGAAAGCCAGGCCTCAGGCCTCTTTGACTGCAACTCACAGCAGTACATTGGCAGAAGAGATCGTGGCACTGCTGAGGACATTGCATTCATTAAGCCAGTGGAATGGACTTATAAACAAGTACATCAACTCTCAGCTAACCTCCATCACCCACATCTTTGCAGGAAAACAGTCAGAAGGGGTAGTTCCCACATCTTTAAAAATCAACTCCGTTTTTGTTTTGTTTTTAAAAAGCAACAAATTTGCGTCTTTGAATGAGTGTGATAATAGTTTCTTTTCTATAAAATTAATTCCTTTTAAATTAAATGAATCAAAATTTACAACTTGTGTGTTGGTTCATAAAATGGATGTTTGCTTGGCAAGAGGAAGTCCTCTCTACAGTTTAATTACATTGTACGCTTTTCCTACTAGGCTGTCCTGGAAGACTTCTTCCCTGACTCGGAGAGTCCGGAGGTGGGAGGCCTAATGGCTGTTCTGGCAGTCATTGGCGGGATAGACAGTCGCTTGAGGTTGGGTGGCCAAGTCATCCATGATGAATTTGGAGAAGGCACAGTAACAAGGATCACACCAAAAGGAAAGATCACAGTGCAGTTCTACGACATGAGAACCTGTAGAGTATGCCCACTTAGCCAATTGAAACCGGTGAGTGCTTTTGAAGTCTTGTTTTGCCATAGCACTTGTGGTGTCTTGACCTTGCACTGAGGAAAGTGCAAGATAAAATTCCTGGGTTGTTTTTTGTTTGGGGATGAGCAGGAGTGCATTGCAGTCTGGCCAGGTTACCTTGCTATGGTAACAGAGTAGACCCTACTGGCAGTGACTCAACACCGAATGTCAGGTGATGGTTAACTAACCTGACAACCCTGAGGACTAACTGGTGCTGAAGTCCACAGGGAAGGGTGATGGTCCCCAAGTGGATTAAATCCCACTTAAATCCATCTTGATGGAGGGCAGCAGCTTCATCAATACTGACCCTGAGGCTGAGGAGGACTTCGCATGCCAAAAGGTCTCAGGACGAGAAAGTGACTCACAGAACTGGATCAGTGGTACGGGGATCATGCTGCGATGTGGAAGGCAAATGGAAGGCTATAGTATTATATTCACAGGACAATCTTCATGGCTGATTGCCATGGGGATTGCCTATAATTCGGATTTGGATATGGCAGAAGAAGAAGAAGGCGCGCATGCATACATTTTCCTCCCAAATAACTATTTCCATCAAATTCTTTTAAAATGTTGCTGCTCAAAATGGAATAGTAGTCACTAATATTTTGCAGCCTGTCAAAGTCAGCTGTAGTATTAAATCTCTGAAACAGAACTTTAATTCACCTGCTTTTGTTGGAGTCTTCTGCTTCATACACCTAGCAAATGTTCTGGTTTAAAAAAAACTTCTTAAAATACTAGGGATTTATTGTGGATTATTTTAAAATATGCTTCCCTCCTCAGCTTCCTGTGGTTCCTTTTAATGTTAATAATTTACCATTCACGGAACCCATGCTGTTCGTGTGGGCTCAGTTGGTAAACCTGGCTGGGAGCAAAGTAGAGAAGCACAGAATGAAAACTCCCAATCAAGGTGTTTCAGGTATGTCTTTACTGATTTATAAACAATGTCCTTAGGACAGCTGTGGCTTAGTGGTTAAGATGCTGAACTTGAAGACTGGAAGGTCGCCAGGTCAGCAGTTTGAGACCCGAGTACTGCACGATGGAGTGAGCTCCTGTCTCTGTCCCATCTCCTGACAACCTAGCAGTTTGAAAGCAAGAAATTGCAAGTAGATAAATAGGTACCACTTTGGTATGAAGGTAAATGATGTTCTATGCACTCTGGTGTTTAGTCATGCCTGCCACACGTCCATGGAAATGTCTGCAAAACTCAGTGCTTGCTCTTTGGCTATAAACAGAGATGAGCATTGTACCCTAGAGTTGGATATGACCAGCTTTCGAGCAAGGGCGACCTTTGCCTTTACCTTAAACAATGTCCTTTTTGCAGTAGTACTATTGTTAGACAGCTAATAATTAGGTGAGTTAGTTTGAAAAGCATTGTTTTAACCCTTTTGAGTATACAGTAAAACACAGCATTTGACTGGAATCCTATCAATGTTCCCTGCGGATTGTGTTCACAAATACCTGGAATGTGTTTTGTGCAGGACAAATAGACTTGGATCTCCTGAGATGCCAACAGTTGAAACTGTACATTCTAAAAGCAGGCCGAGCTTTGCTTTCTCACCAGGATAAATTAAGGCAAATCTTATCCCAAGCAGCAGTGCAAGACTCTGGCTCAGTTCCCACAGGTACTATTCTGTTTGATGCTGTTTGATTCGAATATTCTGCTTGTTGCTGTTTGATTCTACTTGATGCTGTTTGATTTGAATATTCCTTCTCCTTTCTTATTTTTCACTCATTGAAGTAGGCAGGGTAACAGAGCGTGTTTATCTGTCTCTATTTTTATCTGATTCATCAGAAGTGTTTTCTGGAAAGGCATATACTTTTTTCAGTTTTTTTTTTAAAAACCAACACATTTCAAATTACTGTCTTGTCAGCGAAGAAAAACTCTTCCTGCTCCACTGACAAAGAAGATCTTAATTGTATTTTTGGGGAATATTAGGTAGAATTTAGTAGCTACAGTCAAACCTCGCTTAACAAATGCCTCGCTTGGCAAAAAACTCGTTTAACGAGCAGGCATTTCGAAAAGCGTTTCAACTCGCATAATGAAAAATTTTCGCTATGTGAGTTGGACTTTTCCTATGGAAAACTTGCATAAGGAGCATTTCTATGGGAAAAACTCGCATAACAAAATTTTTTCGCTATGCGAGTTTTTCCCATTGAAATGCTCCTTATGCGAGTTTTTCCATAGGAATTTTTGCTATGCGAAAAAAAAACCTCACATAGTGAGCAGCCTTGCAGAACGAAATATTTTCATTATGCGAGGTTTGACTGTACCTTAAAAAATAGATGTGTTAAGAGGCAGTAAAATACAATAAGAAGAATACAGTTGTACCTCGCTTAAAGAGCATAATGCGTTCCACAGGATTGCTCTTTAAGCGAGTTTGCTCATCATTGTAAATGACCAATTGTGGGGGGGATTGTGAACCCTGATTTATTTGTTAAGTGAGTTTTTGGTTGGTTTTATTTGTTAAGCGAAGCGAACATTCAGAGAAAATTCTGCTCTTTAAGCGAGTTACTCTTTAAGCGAGGCGCTCTTAAATTTATGTCTGAGAAGGAAAGAACAATGTTGCTCTCTAGGTAGGGATGTGAAGTGAGATCTTTCCAGATTTTGTTTAGCCGCTAAGACAATTAGGTATGCAACACGCTTCTCTTCTTGAAATATTTGTTTTTATTAGAAATGAGCAGTTGTGAACTGCTGTTAGAAAATATTTATTTTAGCTGCACTGTTTCTTTTGAATTGTTGTCTCTGTAATTTGAGTCCATTTTCATGGTCATCAGATGATGGGGCAGTAGCGTCACCAGATGTAGGAGACATGTCTCCCGAAGGACCTCAGCCTCCCATGATCCTCTTGCAACAACTACTGACTGCAGCAACCCAACCATCACCTGTGAAGGCAATATTTGATAAGCAAGAACTTGAGGTAAGATTTCACGTCTCTCCCAGTAGCAGTTTACAAATGTCTGTCTCCCCCTGCCACATTGACAACCAAAGAGCTGTAGTTTGATGTAGGTTTTTGTACAATTTGTTGTAGGCTGCTGCATTAGCTGTGTGTCAGTATCTGGCTGTAGAGTCTGCACATCCTTCAACCCCCATCTTTGAAGACTGCAGCTCCAGTGAAGCTACAACACCAGTTACAGTCCTGCATATCAAACCAGCAAAAGTGAAAAAACGCAAAATGTCTCCTATTCCACCACTTCCGATTGTAGTGCAACTTATGGAAATGGGGTTCCCTAGGAAAAATATAGAGTTTGCATTGAAATCACTTTCTGGAACTTCTGGAAGTGCATCTGGGTTACCAGGTACTTAATGCTTTGTATTAACATTATCCTACCCAAGGGGGAATTGGTGAGATCCCTTGGCATTTGTTAACTTATGTTAGAAATACAGTTGTACCTCGCTTAAAGAGCATAATGCGTTCCACAGGATTGCTCTTTAAGCGAAACACCATTGTAAATGACCAGTTGTGGGAGGGATTACGAACCCTGATTTATTTGTTAAGCGAGTTTTTGGTTGGTTTTATTTGTTAAGCGAAACAAACATTCAGAGAAAATTCTGCTCTTTAAGCGAGTTACTCTTTAAGCGAGGTGCTCTTGATGCGAGGTTTGACTGTAATACAGTAATAAGAAGGAGCATAGGGATAACAAGAAACAAGCAGTAGTGATTTAGAGGAGTTCTTTTGGAAGATGAAATGAAGAGCTGGTAAGATTTTGATGTTTATTGAAGGAGATGAGAGGGGGAAGTATGGTGGAAGATACTAAAGAGAGGGTAAAGAGAACATATCAAGCACAGTGAAGCAATTCACTCAGATGTTGGAATGATGTTTGCTCTTTTCAACCCCTTGTCATTTGCTTCTGTTAAGATAGAATTGTATAATGCCATGCAACCAGTCTTTCTGGAACCTTCTAAATTGGCTGTATTTTCAAAGGAGGACATTACCTCTTGATCTGTATTGAAATAAGAGTCAGCTACCAGTTTAATAGACTTCTGAGCAGAAAGTTGTCCTTCACCTCTATCAGTAAAGTGTCTTAGATCAGTATTGATTTTAGAGAAGGGGTCCCCAACCACTGGGCTGTGTACTGGTACTGGGCCATGGGCTGTCCCAAACTAGGCCATGGGGTGGTGGTGCTGGAGTCCCTGAGGGCAACCTTCTGCTTTCAACATTCTCTGCCGGGTCTGTCTGGTGAATGGTGTGAGAGCACGGGCTTCAGACACAACTGATAGTCAGGTGGCCGGCCCCCTCCTCCACATTGCTTAACTACAGCGGGGCTCTGCCCCCCACTTGTGTGCAGTGTACTTTATCTTATTTTTTATGCATTTGCACTGTCCAGTTCCAACCCCCCCCCCCCCACTTACTGGTCTGTGGAAAAATTGTTTAGCATAAAACCGGTCCATGGTGCAAAAAAAGTTGGTGATCCCAGGTTTAGAGTCAACTGGATAGAACTTGTCAAAGCTTGACTGAAAAGGGGATCTTAAACATTACATTTTTGAAAAATCCTAGAGAATAATTCTAAAACACTAGGAATGATTGAAGGATGGAAAACACAAGGCAAAAGAATATGATATTTTTGATCATATGAACATTATTATTGATACCTATATTTATGGTGTCTTATTTTAGGTGTAGAAGCCTTGGTGGGCTGGCTGTTGGATCACCCTGATGTTCAAATAACCGATCTCTCAGATTGTGACACTGTATCTGATGAATATTCTGATGATGAAGTAACAGAGGATGTGGAAGAGGCAGAAGTTGAATATCCTGCAGTAAGTGCTATACAGTAGATAAAGTCTAACCGGTTACAGTGGAATCCTGGATTACAAACTCTTTGAATAACATAATTCTTGCGATACAAAAGGAAATCAATTTAAAAGGGTGCCTCGACTTAGGGTTTTTTTTTTTAGGCAATATGAACAGGTTTTTTTTGGGTTTTTTTGCACAACAGGTGCAATTGTGCTATTTTTTTCAGCTGCTTTGGCAGCCTCCATTGCTTCCCACGGCAGCAGGAGGGTAAGGAGAACATTTCCATTCCATTTCTGGATTTTTTTGTTGTGTTTTCGGTGTATTTTGGCAGCTAAACATTGGAGTTTCTGGCACTTCCAGAGCTGTCCACTAGAGGCCACTGTTGGAAGTGCTGAATCAATCCCTTCCTGAGGTCAGAAAAAAGTGAGGAAACCCCCCCATCTTTTATCTGTTCAAATCTCTTTATAAAGTAGTGAAAACGTGGTGAAAAATTCCAAAGTGCACTTTATAAAGAGTTTGGAACAGGAAATTTTTTAAAACTTTTTTCTGAATGGATTATTTGGTTTTCAACGCATTCCTATGGGAAACTGCGCTTTGAGATACAAAATCTTTGTGACACAAACACCCCCGAGGAACAAATTAATTCTGTAACTCAGGGGTCCACTGTACTTCTAATCAAATAGTAGAGTTCACTTTCTCTGTTTTGTTTGGGGATAGGAAACCCAGTGGCATTATTGTAAAATACAGAATGTTTAATATTTATAATGGACTGTTTCACTTTATGGATTTTTTAAAATTACAGTCCACTGGAGCCGTTGTAACAGAAAGCCAGACTTACAAGAAACGGGCTGATTTCTTAAGTAATGATGATTATGCTGTCTATGTGCGAGAGAATATTCAGGTAAGCTGTATTGTAAAACTTGATTTTAGTTCTGCTTTCAATTTGATATAAAGTGTTATAGTGACAATGCATGCACTGATAATGGATGCACATGAAATATTGGCAAAAAGCAAAAGCTGCAGTTACTCTGATAACTGAAAAAACTGCTTTATTGATTCTTTTAATGGATTCAAAGCATGTGGGCTGTTATTTGTGGAAGGCCCTGATCTGATGTCTTTCTTTTTAACATTGAGCTATTTCCTTCTTCCACAGTCTGTTTATAGGGTCCTGTTTGATTATTACGATGCACTGGTTTTCAAAATCTAATAAAATTCCTGGATTTGCAGATATTTCTTTGTAGAATGACTGCACATGAAAAAAATAAATAGCGATGAGCTTTTAATAATTGTCCAATGATTTTGATTTCTTCTACAGCACTGGCAAGTTTTTTAAAATACCAGAATGCTTTTGTATAGTTTGAAGGAAGGGTGTCCTGTTGTGAGCTGCTGTTGGACTTTGAGGTGTCACGATCTTGGTTCGCAAAGTTTAATAATCTCAGTAGACACTTTTCTCTTTGTGCACATGTGTGCTAAACATTAGAATCACCTGTTAGTAGCATCAGCTGCTTTAGGTAGAATAGTAAGTTTACTCACCACTAGGGGAACGAGGCGTGGAAGGAAGAAATTCCCGCGTAACCCAATGCAACCTTTCTACCTGTTTGACACTTGGAACTCCCATATCCAGAGATGGTGTCCTTGAGAGATAAAGATCTAACCTTGAAGGTGGGGGAAGGGCGACCTTGAGAGTTGGGGGGAAGGGTGACCCCAGATAGATAAGGATCTAACCTTTAGATACCTAACACTCTAAAAACCTCAGCTGAGGCTCCTGAGAGGAGCTTCGGGAATCTTTGGAATACTATCTTTTCGTCAAGGGAGGAGGAAAAGGACTGGCATCATGTAGCTGAACGGGACTCCGATTCTGACTCTGGACTTTGAAATACTTGGAACTTTTTATTTCTTTGCTTTACTTTGCTGGAAAACAACTTGGAAAATAAAGTCTTTTTCAGACTTAGAGGATTCTGAGTCTGATTATTCACTAGGGCATAGACGAGGCACTCTACCTCTGCTTAAATCACGCTACTTTGGAAGCACCATACTCCCCGGAACTAGGAGAAACATTGATTGCCGGTCCAGCGGAGAGGTGGTGGGAGCTGTAGAGGGAGTTGCGGAAAAACTAAACCATTTTACAGTTTCTGCCTCGCAAAAGCTGGAGAGCTGGAACTTCTTGGACCGGCAGGCAGACGTGATATGAGGCAGTGGTTTTGATTCCTTTTTTTTTTTTTTTGGCTTCTAGGTGGGAATGATGGTTCGATGCTGTAGAACGTATGAGGAGGTTTGTGAAGGTGATGTGGGTAAAGTTATTAAACTGGACCGTGATGGGCTGCATGATCTCAATGTGCAGTGTGACTGGCAACAGAAAGGAGGCACTTACTGGGTCAGATATATCCACGTGGAGCTTATTGGTGAGTGAAACAATTGTTATTCTGAAGTAATCTGCTCCCTATTCAGAATTCAAACACACCAGTGACCTTGCTCTTGTTATCTTCCAGGATTCCCGCCACAGACCTCTCCGTCCCACATAAAGATCGGTGACAAGGTGCATGTCAAATCCTCCGTAACTACGCCCAAGTACAAGTGGGGATCTGTCACCCATAGAAGTGTTGGAGTCGTGAAAGGTATAAAAAGCAAGAAAATACTGCTTGAAGGGGTTGTGTTCAAGAATAGGTTTTTAATCTCTTTAGAGAATGATAGTGCTGCTAAATATGTTCTCAGTATTTGTCACTGTTTGTAGGATAGTGGTGCTCTAAGATATTTAAGTACTTTCTTAGAAGGTGTTTTGCTGCACTTTGTTTCCTAATAAAGATGTCCAGATGTACGAGAGACATAGGCTTTGATCAAAATATAAAAATAAACACATGGAGGGTTTCCCTGCTTCCGTGTTGGATGAAGGTATGCATTTGTAGACATATACGGTAGATTCTGCCTTCTGTTCCCCACTTGTCAGTCGCAAACATCTTGAAGCTACAAAGTTAAATGAAGCATCATAGATGTCTTTTTCAACCTTATGGACTTTTTTATTTTCAGAATAAAGTGACTGCTGTTTACTCATTCTGGTTACAGAATCCAGACTAAAATACCCATGCCCTAAGCAGATTAATTACATGTTTTAAGGCAAATTTAAAAGTAATGGTTTAAAACCAAAACAACGATTCTTTTTGTTCTGCCATATCCGAATCTGAATATTGGTGATCCTCATGGTGATCAGCCATGAAGACTGTCCTGAGAATACAATGCAGTGGCCTTTCATCTGCCTTCTGCATCACACTGATCCAGTTCCACGAGTCACTTTCTGGTCCTGAGCCCTTTTGGCATGCAAAGTCCTCCTCAGCCCCAGGCCAGTATTGATGAAGCTGCTGACCTCCATCAAGATGGATTCAAGTGGGATTTAATCCCCAGGCGGACCATCGCTCTTCCCTGTGGACTTCACCACCCAAGGCCATTAGTCCTCAGGGTTGTCAGGTTAGTTAGCCGCCAGCTGACACTTGGCATTGAGTTGCTGGCAGTATGGTCCTGTGATGGTGAACCTTGTCAATCCAGGTGTTCTTGGACTTCAATTCCCAGAAGCCCAAGTCTCTGTGATGCAGTAAATCTATTCATGTGGATTCACAGAGACTTGGGCTTCTGGAGTGCCAAGGTGCTGTCACTGGTCTACTCTATTATCATAGCAAGATAACCTGGCCACAACCTTCAAGGCTGTTGAGAAAAAAAACTGACTGAGGCATTGAACTTAGTGACTATATATTATAGGGATATCCAACTGTAGCCAAACTGTCTAAAAACTCAACTCTGTGCTTTTCATCTGAAAAACCACGAGGCATCAGGAATGTTGCAGGTGAACTGGAATGGCACCAGGCTAGAACACTGTGACACCCCCCAAATACCAGGGAGTTACCTTGGATCGAACTCTCACCTTCAAGACCCACTGCCTAAATACCAAACGGAAGGTTTTTGCCAGGAACAATCTTTTGAGGAAAATAACAGGCACAAATTGGGGCGCCCAACCATACACATGAAGAGCTTATGCATTAGCTTTATGTTACTCTGCAGGAGAGTATGCTAGCCCTGTGTGATGTAGATCAACACATGCAAAGTAGGTGGATGTGGCCCTAAATGAAACTGTGAGTTTGGTCACAGGATGCCTAAAACTAACCCCAATACAAAAAGTGCATTAGTTAGTGCTACTCAGATAGAGTGGGTCAAAGCAAGATCCTCGGAAACACACCTGCTATTTCATCACCAGCCACTAAAGCAGGGACTGAAATCAAGGCACTGTTTCCTCATAACTTCTGCTGCCCTGAACAACCAGCCCCCACAGACTGTGCTAGCACTTTGGTAGGCAAGCAAGGAGCTACCAGACAACTGGGCAGAGCCACGTGATGTTCTACCGCCTGGCCATGAACAGCCATGGTCTGTGTGGAAAGTTTTAAACAGACTGTGGAAGATCAAGGGCTAAACTGAGAAAGTGGGGTTTCCCTGTAGTTGGTAGCCTGTGTGAATGCAGAGAAGAGCAAACAATCGCCCATATGAAACAATGCACACGATGCCCTTCAACATGCACTGAGGAGGACCTTATGTTGGCAAGAGGAAACACTGTTGATGTGGCCCAATACTGGGTGGATGTCATCTCGTCCTTTTAATTCCCTTTTGTTTTAGATATGTTATTTTTAGCTTTGTATGTTATATGCTGGTGGTGCCTCTGACACGAATAAAGAAGATTTTATAAATACCAAATACAGTTGTACCTCGCTTAAAGAGCATAATGTGTTCCACAGGATTGTTCTTTAAGCAAGTTTGCTCTTTAAGCGAAACACCATTGTGAGTGACCAATCGTGACTTCTGGTGGTGGGGATTGCAAACCTTGATTTAGTTGCTAAGCGAGTTTTTGGTTGGTTTTATTTGTTAAGCGAAGTGAACATTCAGAGAAAATTCTGCTCTTTAAGCGAGTTATTCTTTAAGTGAGGTGCTCTTTATGTGAGGTTTGACTGTATTGGTAAAAATATCTCAAGAATTTCTAATATTTCTCCCTGCCCTTTGCATTTGTGTCCATTTATTTCTTGTTACTTTTATTTATCTTGTTACTTTTATTTCTTGTTACAGCGTTTAGTGCTAATGGCAAGGATGTCATTGTTGACTTTCCTCAGCAATCTCATTGGACTGGACTGCTATCAGAAATGGAACTGGTTCCCAGCATTCATCCAGGAGTTACGTAAGTTTCTTTAAAACCCTGTAGCATTTTAAAAATATATGCATTCTTTTGCATTTTGCATCTTTTGCTTACATAGCATAAAAGTTGCTTGAATTTCCCCAGAAGGTGATAGTAGGTCAAAACATGACAGTAGGAATTTGGGTAGTAAGCAGTGAAGAAGAATTTGTCATGTGTTTGATATTACGAATGGAATGTTGTAAGTTGTAAAATGATTTATTATTATTTTTTGTTTCTCCTAGCTGTGACGGGTGTCAGATGTTCCCCATCAATGGCCCTAGGTTTAAATGCAGAAACTGTGATGACTTTGATTTCTGTGAAACTTGCTTCAAGACTAGAAAGCACAACACAAGGCACACATTTGGCAGAATAAACGAGCCAGGTATGTTTTAATTCAGATAGTTTAACAAAATCTCAATTCCAAGGTATTTTTGTTCTGTTTCGTGTTTTTTTTTTTTTGTAGACAGTTGCAACAAAATGTAGCCCTCTGCATATTGCTGTGCTGGAATTCTTTAGCATTCCTTACCATTAAGTCTGTTGCCTGGGAGTTCGGGAAGTTGAAGTCCAGTTACTCCTGGAGGGCTTCACTTTGAGCCCATTGCAATAGATAAGGCTTTAGAAGCTGTGGAACGCAGGGCCAGTTAAACATTAGCTAAAAACAATGCTCTTCAAGGAGGCTTTAAAGACTGTTTTTTTCTCCACTAGCTAATTTATGTTGATGTGTCTGTCATGATTTCCTTTGTTTTTTTGTCCTCTGGATCTTAGATTTTATCTAAGATTGGTTTATATGCTTGAGTTAAGATTTAGTCGTCAAGATGAGTTAGAAATGTAATAATTAAATTTTTTGATTAATTTGATTATTACTGTCATGTTCAAATGTTGTAAACTGCCCAGAGTAGGATGATCAGATAGATAGATAGATAGATTTTAAAAAAAGCACACACACACACACAACATAAATCCGTAAATAAAATAAATAAATAAAAATACATTAAAATACACCCACCCACCCAAACACTGGGGGAAACAGTGAAAAGGTAAGCCCCAAAAGTGGTTCCCCCCAAAAGCTGCTACTGGTTCTCCGGGACACTGGGAAACGTTACTACCAGTTCTGGTGAACTGGTGGAAACCTGTTACATCCCATCACTGGATAGATACCCAATATTCAGAACTGTGCGAACTAATTTCTTATCAAACAATCCTGTTTCTCTGAAACTTTCCTCTTTCATAGAATAGCCATGTCCATCTTAGAAGGTATAATGCTACAAAGACCATCCAATCCTACAGAAGATAATTTAGTATATTGTACTGCTGAATATAAATACTAAGATTTTCAAAATTGAAAGTCAACTCTTTATGATACATAGGTCAATCTCCGGTGTTTTGTGGCCGTTCTGGAAAGCAGCTGAAGAGGCGTCACAGTAGCCAGCGAGGAATGTTACTGGATGATTGGTCAAGAATTGTTAAAAATTTGAATGTATCATCGTCTGTGAATCAGGCTTCACGATTGATTGATGGAAGTGAACAATGTTGGCAGTCTTCTGGCTCTCAGGGGAAGGCAAGTTGAAAAAATTGTTCGCAAACTTTGCTTCCATTTCATATTCTATTTGCTTACTCTTCCTGTGTGTTCAAGCTATATATGTAATTGTTGATTTTCTTTTGAAGTATGGACTTTTAAAATATTGTGAACTATTTGTATTTTCTTGTACTAAAAGAAGCAGTATCATTTCCACACATAATTTAGTCCATAAAAATGTTTTCAGAGTATTCTAGAGATTGATACTGATTTGTATGTAGTGATATTAGTCAGGGTGATTGTAGTAACTGAGGTGTTGTACAAGGTCTTGGGAGACTCAGGTTATAGTTTTCACTGAGACTTGAAACTCACTATGTGGCTTTGTGCCATTCACTCTTTCTTCGATTCTCCTACCCCAGGTTGTTGTGAAGATAAATGAGGGAGAAGGAGAGCCATGCATACTCTTTTTTCCTTTTTTTTGTCCTGATCAAACCCTGCACTTAGAAAGTGAAGCCACTTTCTTGGCTTTGTCGTTGGCCAAACTTAAGTCCTCTTCGGCTGGATGCTGTATTTCTCCACATTCATAGCATGTGTTGTTGTCCACCAACAACCCCCACTTGAGCATGTTGGTCTTACATTTAGGCACTCCAACCCCCAGCCTATTCAGAGTTCTCCAAATGACACAGGGGAGGTGAAGTTCTTCAGCCATATTCTCCTTTAATGTTATTCTTTATTCAGTGAGCTCCTTTGTTCATCTTCTAATTTGGTTATGCTCTTGCGTGCTCTCAAGAATGTTTGTTCTTGCCATAAAGCTCTTCCTGGATCTGAGCCGGTGGACTTGAGGGTCATAGCTATCCAGAGGGTCATTCTCTTGTTTTGTTCTCTAGTTATCTCCTTATCTTAGATGGAGAGATAACAACAAGAGGATATATTTTCCCAGCTAGTGTAGGTTTGAAGAATCCTGTCACTATGAGCATTTTTTTCATTAACTGCAATGTCAGCTTGTTTCTCTTGTGCATATATGGTCCATACTGGCGCAGCATACTCTGCTGCAGAGACACTCAGGACTGAAGATGATGTATGCAGCATGGATGGTTGAGTTCCCCATCTATAGTTTGTGAGTTTCCTGATGATATTGTTCCTTGTACAGTGGTACCTCACTTAAAGAGCATAATACACCTGGGGCCGGGGAAGAGGCGGCTGCCACACCCAGCCCGGGACACTCTCCACCTGCGCGCTGGGGCAGGGGGCTTAAAAGCCCAGCAGGACATTTCGCTCCCCGCCGCCGCCGCCAAGACTCCTGGGGCCGGGGAAGAGGTGGCTGCCACGCCCAGCCCGGGACACTCTCCACCTGCGCGCTGGGGCAGGGGGCTTAAAAGCCCAGCAGGACATTTCGCTCCCCGCTTAAAAGCCCAGCAGGACATTTCGCTCCCCGCCGCCGCCGCCAAGACACCTGGGGCCGGGGAAGAGGTGGCTGCCACGCCCAGCCCGGGACACTCTCCACCTGCGCGCTGGGGCAGGGGGCTTAAAAGCCCAGCAGGACATTTCGCTCCCCGCCGCCGCCGCCAAGACACCTGGGGCCGGGGAAGAGGTGGCTGCCACACCCAGCCCGGGACACTCTCCACCTGCGCGCTGGGGCAGGGGGCTTAAAAGCCCAGCAGGACATTTCGCTCCCCGCCGCCGCCGCCAAGACACCTGGGGCCGGGGAAGAGGTGGCTGCCACGCCCAGCCCGGGACACTCTCCACCTGCGCGCTGGGGCAGGGGGCTTAAAAGCCCAGCAGGACATTTCGCTCCCCGCCGCCGCCGCCAAGACACCTGGGGCCGGGGAAGAGGTGGCTGCCACGCCCAGCCTGGGTCACTCTCCACCTGCGTCCTGAGGCTGCGCTGGGGCAGGGGGCTTAAAAGCCGCAGCAGCAGCTGGACTGTTGGTATTGTTCTAATTTTTGTGTAAATTTGATGATTTCTGTAATTTCTTATTGTTGTTGAAATTGATACCTATTGAATTTTGATTATGTAATGATGTTGAGATGTTTTTGTGGTGTTGATACAGTGCTGATTATTATTTTTTCCTATATTTACATGTTGTGTTTATAAATTTATTGTTTCTCTGTGCTTGTGAACCGCCCTGAGTCGGCCCAATCCGAGTAGGGCGGTATAAAAATTGGAAATAATAAAAAAAAATAAAAATAAAAAAAAATACGTTCCACAGGATTGTTCTTTAAGCGAGTTTGCTCTTTAAGTGAAACACAATTGTAAGTGACCAATTGTGACTTGGCGGGGGGATTGCAAACCTTGATTTAGTTGCTAAGCGAGTTTTTGGTTGGTTTTAGTTGTTAAGCGAGGCGACCATTCAGAGAAAAGTTTGCTCTTTAAACGAGTTAGTCTCTAAGTGAGGCACTCTTTATGTTAGGTTTTACTGTACTAACTTTAGTTTTGGTATTTAGGTGCCATGTATACTGCCTTGAAGTTATTGGGGGAAAGGTGGGGCAAACATGGAAAGAACAAATAGGCAACTGAATGAAATCAATTATTTTCTAGCATTGGATACGTTTGGAGATTTTCCCTGATGTCCTGATACACAGACTGAAAATGATAGTGGATCCAGCAGACAGCAGCTACATGCCCTCTTTGGTTGTAGTTTCAGGTATGGGACTTCCAGTGTGAAGAAAATTTTTCCCCATTATTAATCAAACACACATCTTGTTTACCTATAGTATTATTTATTTGTTTGTTTGTTTAGACTTATATTGCCGCCCGCTCTCCATGGTGATTCAGGGTGGCTTACAGTTGGTAAAACAACAGTCACAGTATAAAATAAAATCACAGTACTATAACTATAGCACTATGGGGGCTGTGGTGGCTTAGTGGTTAAGACGCTGAACTGAAGACTAGAAGGCCAGCAGTTTGAGACCAGAGTGCTCCATGATGGAGTAAGCGCCCATCTCTGTCCCAGCTCCTGCCAACCTAGCAGTTCGAAAGCAAGAAATTGTAAGTAGATAAATAGGTACCACTTTGGTAGGAAGGTAAACAGCATTCTGTGTGCGCTGGTGTCTAGTCATGCCTGCCACATGTCCATGGAAACGTCTGCAAACATTTTGGCTAGAAACAAAAATGAACACTGAACCCTAGAGTCATATATGACTGGTTTTTGAGCAAGGGTGACCTTTAGCCTTACCTATTATAGCACTAAAAACTGAAGTATATGTTTGAACATATATATATATATTATACAATTGTTCTACAGGAGGAAATTCTTTAAACAACCTCATAGAGTTGAAAACAATCAATATCAATCCAACAGACACAACAGTTCCCCTTCTTGGTGACTGCATAGAGGTAAGTGTTTGCAAACTGCACAGTACAAATTTTTCTTAACTCTGAAAATTTAAGTACTAGGTCTTTGTGTGAGCTCTTTTCTTTGAAATATATACAGAAATGTGGAAGAGGAAAAAATGGGGAAGTATATTTTTCCCCTGTGGTATTATCAAAACAGTTTTATCAAAAGAACCAAACAACGTAGTCCGTTCTTATGTTTTCTACTTTTCCTTTTAATCGGTTGAATATATTAAGAACCAAAACTTGCAATGTAATCACTTTTATTTTCCAGCATCACAAATATATTGAGATTGCTATAAAACAGTGCAGGAGTTCTGGTATAGATTGTAAAATACATGGTCTCAGCATTTTGGGCCGTATCCGGGCAGAAGATGAAGACTTGGCTACAGTCCCTTTTCTTGCTTCTGATAATGAGGAAGAAGATGATGATAAAGCTAACACTGGGAGGTAAGCATGTTAAAACAACTGTTCTTAAAACACTGGCTGTAACCGTAATGGTTACAAAATACATGAAAATATGGTAAAATTATTTTAATTGTTGGCACATCTCAATCCGGCGCAGTCTTGGGAGTCTTGTGGTTATTGACCCGAGTATAAGCCAAGTCCCCCTTTTGGGGCTAAAAAACTTGACTTATACCTAAGTATATATGGTAAAAGGAAAACTGAATGCTCTGAAATTGTATGACATATGAAATTTTCCTATTCATGTTTAGGTTTTACTATAACATTTAGTTCATTTCATGATCATGTTTGTTCCAGTATGCCTGGCATTTGGCATTCACAAAAAGGAGAAGAAAAATGACATGCTTATATTGGGAACATAGATTCTAGGAAAAGTCTCAATACAAAGTTTTCTTGGCCTAACATGTTGTTTTTGCATATGCAGCCTTGTTAGAAAGAAGACTTCAGGCCTGGAGTCAGCAGCTACAATCAGGACAAAAGTTTTTGTTTGGGGGCTGAATGATAAAGACCAATTGGGAGGATTAAAAGGTTCAAAGGTATTGGATTTTAAAGAAAATGTATGATAAGTACTGATGTGTTTTTGTCTTTAGAGGAAGAAATGAGCATGTTGTAGGAATGAGGGTTATAAACGATAACGAGAGTTACAGTGATTGCTTATCTTAGTTGAAATTCTAGACTATTGAGCTCTCATCTTATGGTTGTAATTTCAATGAATTTTGCATCCATGTTCAAAAAATTAATTCTCTGCAGGAGTCTGGCCCAAGGGAGAGAAAATCATAAACAGCATTTCATTCTAGAACAGATATAGATATGTGTTTTTTGGTTCCTGGTGTGACTGTGGTGACTTAGTGGTAAAGATGCTGAACTTGACAACTGTAAGTTTGGAAGGTCAGCAGTTCGAGACCTGAGTGCTGCATGACGGAATGAGCTTCTGTCTCTGTCCCAGCTCCTGCCAACCTAGCAGTTTGAAAGCAAGAAATTGCAAGTAGATAAATAGGTACCACTTTGGTGGGAAGGTAAACAGCATTCCATGCACTCCAGTGTCTAGTCATGTCTCTGCCACATGACCATGGAAACAGCTGCAGACTCAAGACTCTTTGACTGTAAACAGAGATGAGCACTGAACCCTACAGTTGGATGTGACTGGCTTTTAGCAAGGGCAACCTTTGCCTTATTGGTTCTTGTCATGTAAAAACTGCAAGATTAGAATTTACAGTGAGGATATTCTTTTACTGGCATGTTATTTCTATGGTATTTAGGCAATAGGTACCCTAAAGTAGTTCTTGTGACTGTGTAGCCAAGACCAATGCTGTCTGAGTAATGTCTGAACAAGAGGGAATATAGCACTTCACCAAGCAATCCACTGTATCTAAAAATATCATTCGATGGCAGGAAATGAGCTTTTTTAACCTGAAAAAAATGATATAACTGCAGCTTCGGATGAGATAGAAGTTCACTTATTTTGTAAAGAAAAACTTGTAAGTTAGGATCTTCAAGTAAACATGTGACAATCAGAAGACTATGATTAAGGTTCAAAGATATATTTTAGATACAACAAGGAACTTTGGCATCAATGGAGGATTGTTGATGTTCTTCTTCCCATGCCATATCACCAGGTATTTTTGAAATCTCTGAAGCATGAGTAGCTTGCTGTTTGGCTTCAGAAGCTGCTCTCTGAAAAATGTGAACCCAGGAACGTTGTGACTCTGGAGAGCTACTTGGACTACAGAACTCCTTCTGTGGTTGTTGAACTTCTGATTAGTCTAATGATGTTGGAATGTTGCCAGAAAAGTGGATTTACACTAGAGAGACTGTAGTTATTTTCTGGGGCTATTTTTTTCAATTTTTTTTTTTAAAAATTATTTCTGAACTAAGAAATAATAATAAAACAAAATGAAAAAAAAGTATCACCAAGTTTAAAAAGGCAAAAAATTACAAAAGAGAGAGTGCTCTATGAGTTCCTGTTTTCTTTTATCCTAACTTTTATCAAATGTGTGTGTTCTGCATACTACCAGTAACTGTTAAAGGCATCAAATCATTTTGCTTTTTGAAAGCTGCATATTTTGAACTGAGTATCTTTTGTTTTATTTACATTTTACAGATAAAGGTTCCTTCTTTTTCTGAGACTCTTTCTGCCTTGAATGTTGTCCAGGTAGCTGGTGGATCCAAAAGTCTTTTTGCAGGTAGGGATTGTGTGGGTTTTAATTTACCAAGTTGTAGGAGGTTACATAAAATACTGGTATAGCTCTGTGCATTGGAACAAATAGTCAGAGGTGAGAGTTTGAATTAACAGTGTGTGTTGCATGAGAGGGACCAACTGAGGTGAACCAGAGTGTATGTGGCTGATGAAGTTATATACAGTAAAACACCGGATGACAAATGGATCGGATAACGCTAAAATCACATAACGTTAAGTAATCTGGGGAGGAGAATTGGATCGAATAACGTTAAGGTCCAATGGGATGGATCGGATAACAACCGCTAAAGCCTGTGCTGTTACAACATATCTCTATGGAGCTTTAACGTTATCCGATCCATCCCTTAGGATTTTTACATGGATCGGATAACACTAAAATCAGATAACACCAAGACTTGTGGAACTAAGTTTTAGCGTTATCCGGTGTTTTACTGTACTAGTGATGGCGAACCTTTTAGAGATGTGAGTGCCCAAACTGCAACCCAAAACCCAGTTATTTATCGCAAAGTGCCAGCACAGCAACGGGAGGAGGGAAACACTCCCATTGGCCTGTTGGACAGGGCGGTGGGGTGAACTCTGTGCTGGGGGAGGGGGAGGAAGCACTCCCATTGGGCTGCTGGGCAGAGGGGCGGGGTGAACTCCATGCTGGGGGAGAAGAAGGAAGAGTTCCCATTGGGCTGCTGGGCAGAGGGGTGGGGTGAACTTTGTGTTGGGGAGAGGGAGGAAGTGCTTCCATTGGGCTGCTGGGTAGAGGGACAGGACATACTCTGTGGTGGGGTGACTGCATGGGTGCCCACAGAGAGGGCTCAGAGTGCCACCTCTGGCACACATGCCATAGGTTCGCCACCACTGTTATATACCCTGCATATGTTGAGATTCTATTTTTGCAGCCTTCAGCAAGTTGCACAGTCTCAGAATAGCACCAGGAGGAGGGCAGGCAAACCACTTCTCTGTAGTTTAGTACCAGAAAAATCTGGTAGCTTCACTGTGAGTCAGAATAGACTTGATGGCACACAATTATTGGTTGAAATGTTACTAGTAATCGAGATGAAAAGTTCTTTTGAGTTGTGCTAATTTCTCTGTATATTCTGTTTTCTAGTGACTGTGGAGGGCAAGGTGTATGCCTGTGGAGAGGCCACTAATGGAAGACTAGGATTAGGCCTATCAAGTGGAACTGTACCTATTCCTCGGCAGATTACCGCCCTCAGTAATTATGTAGTCAAGAAAGTTGCAGTCCATTCAGGTATCATTTTTGTGCTTTTCTCAATGCATGTATTATGCCAAGCTGGAAGTCCATTTCATATCAATATTTTAAAGAAGTCTTTTCCACTGAGATTCCTGTACAAGACTGTACTTGTTGTCTTTTTGCACAATGTACTGAACTGGGTCATGAAAGTGCACAGGGGGAATTCTGTATCTGATCTTAGGAACTAGCCTTTGTAGACTGCTTTCTCTGATTGAGTACTTAGTATAAGTTTTGAATGATTAATGGCTGATTATCCTAAAAGAGAAGTTTCAGAATATAAATACAAAATCCAAGTTTCTAGTGAACCCTGTGAAATTTGTTATTCTTTGCAGTGATCGAAAACAAGTTGATTGGCAGTGTAGAAATTTCAGGATTAGCACAGCATGATCTCATGTGGCCCGCCACCACCCTCGCCATAAACACTGCTGTAAATGCACCCATGGCTGTCGTAAATGTGTTTACAACAGGTGTGCTTTATGGCAGCATTTATGGCGGGAGGAACTACATGATTGGCCCTGCTCAGCTTTTCGGGGCACATGGTGTGGCCCATGTCACAGAAGGTTGAGAACCCCTGGATTAGCAGATCGCTGCCAACATGGTTTGAAAAGGACCTGGACTGTTACCTCTTTTGTGAGAAGACTTATATCTCTTGGAGAATCCAGACCAGAGATCCTATGTGCTGTTTCTAACATCTCTGGTTAAAAATAGCTTCAGGTTGAGGGACTAGGAGCAACTTCTGCTTCAGATTTTTTTGGGGGGAGCTGATGTCATTCCATGCTAATACCAGTCATCTCCAGACTAAATTAACCAACAGTGGTAAGTGATATCATATGTTGACATTTCTCCTGTAGTTCACATCGTGTTTACTTTTTAAACCACAGAGTCGGTCGCTGTATTTTTTTCCACTTGTTCCAACTTTGAGTCATTTGTCATGGAAGCTATTTGCTTTACGCCTGGATGAAGCTACTAAAAGTTCATTAACCAGTATGGCAAATTAAATTGGCTCAATTGAGCAGAACACAAATATTTACTTTTTGATACTGATTTGTAAAGTGAAATGCAGCAGACAAATAAGAGTTCTGAGTACTAATATGATTAGTATTAATGGAACAAGATACCCATTCAGGAGACCTGGATTTGAATCCCTGCTTATGCATGGAAGCTCATGGGTGTAGTGGAACTGATAAAGTCACTCCTTAAATATCTCACCTTGAAAGTCCTACTAGAATCATTGTAAGTCGGTTCTGAATCTGACAACATAAAACAACAATGTAAGTGTAAACAGAGACAGAACCAGCATCGTTATCAGATTTCATTGACTTGTCTTCTGAAAGAAACGGTTACTCTGCAGTGCGCATGATCCTGTGTGCAGTCTGCTTTAATATGTTTGGAGACTTCCAAGCAGTTGTTGAGATTCTTTTCTGCTTTGAGAAAAAGCAAATGTTCTGCTAGGTTTTCAATTAGGTCGACTCTTAGTTTTAAGCTAAATTTAAAAATTGAAGATGGCTAAGAGAGCTGTTTATGGTTAGAAATGCAGTTGATGTACAAAGATGGGTGTTTGTACTGGAACTAAGCTAGGTTTTCAGAGAAGTTTCCTATCATTGTTTTGATTCTTTTACCTTGGTTCTACCTTGGATGCCTTATACTCCTGTTCATTCCAGGTGGCCGCCATGCTATGGCTTTAACCGTTGATGGGAAAGTGTTCTCCTGGGGCGAAGGAGATGATGGGAAACTTGGACACTTCAGTAGAATGTAAGGATACTAATTTTTGCTGCAGTTTTGGGCTTGCTGGATTTTTGCCAGGCTTTCTGTAGGTTAGCTGATCATATTTGTGTATGAAAAGGGATTGTGAGATTAAGCTGCAAAAACATGCCTAGTTGTTGAGCAGTGTTTCTCAACCTTTGGTTTTTGGACTACAATTCCCAGAAGCCTAAGTCAATTCCCCAAAGCACTGATCAGCCAATGTACTGACTTATGCTTCTGGGAATTGAAGTTCAAGAGCCAAAGGTTGGGAAAGATTGGTGTAGAGTTAATAGAAAATAAAATTTATTGTTCTTGGGATACTTAAAAATAATTCTTTTTATTGTGTTGAGCAGTAGATAATTTAATTTGTCTTTTTTGCTAGGCATTTCACTACTTTTAAAGCGATCATCTGCTTGAAAAAGAAGAGTGTACTGTAGATGGTGCTAATTGTTCTTCATATAGATCAGGGGTAGGCAACCTATGGCCTGTGGCACCAAATAATCCAGCCCCCGCCATCGCTTCAGCCACCACCAGAACCGGCTGCAGATTCATTTACAACTGTCACAAATGCATTGATGACAGCCGTACATGAATCCGCTGCTGTCGTAGACATGTTTGTGAGAGCCATAAACAGTGGGGGGAACACCAATCTGGCCCCCTCAACTGTCTGAGAGTGCATAATTGCCCCCCCCCCCGAAAAAAGTTGCCAACCCCTGATCTAGATTGTCACTGAACAAAAAAAGAAGTTCATTTGAGGGGCCTGTGTTCTGTTCTGTTTTTAGGAACTGTGATAAACCAAGACTGATAGAAGCGTTGAAAACAAAGCGTATCCGTGATATTGCCTGTGGCAGCTCTCACAGTGCTGCTATCACCTCCAGCGGTGAATTGTATACGTGGGGGCTTGGTGAATATGGTCGGCTCGGACACGGAGATAATACTACTCAACTTAAACCAAAGATGGTAAAGTTATTCATTCATTCATTCATTCATTCATTCATTCATTCATTCATTCATTCATTCAATTTGTATAGCCTCACCAATCGACATGTGACTCTGTGCGGCGTACATAAAATCCCCAACGTTTAAACTAAAGAAACCCTTAAAATTCCTAAAAACACTGAAAAACTACCCCCCAATTAAAAATCTAGTTAAAAGCTTTTTAAAAACATGAGTGATCTTGCTCTAAATGAGCCCGGGGGGGGGGGGGTTACTCCCTCTCTACCTCCCCACACCTGCTCTGCCAGCCAGGTTTTCAGCTCTTTCCTGAAGGGCAGCAGCTCTGTCTGGAGACGCAGTTCAACTGGTAGGAGGTTCCATAGGGCTGGAGCAGATACTGAAAAGGCTCTTCTTCTAGTGCTAGAGAGGCGAACCTCTTTAGCAGTTGGTATTTTTAAAGAGCCCCTCCAGTCTGCTCTAGTGGGATGGGCAGATGCCCTTGAGGTGACATGGTCTCTTAAGTATCCTGGCCCACTACCATGTAGGGCTTTAAAGGTAATTACCAGCACCTTGAATTTCACCCAGAGGCACACTGGCAACTAATACAGCTCCCATAGCAGGGGTGAGGCACAGGTATAACGCCCGCACCCCATCACTATGTCTCCTTGTTTAGCATTACAGTATAATACAAGCAGAAAAACAGCCAGAATTCCCTCTCACAATATATGATGGGTGTGGCATTTTGAATAGTGGCCCAGAACTGGGGGTCTCAGTATACAGCGAGCCTAAGGAGATGTATGTATGTGAACAGTGTACCATTCTCCAAACATGTAACTCTTGATTGGATCAAAATAGCTCTGCTGTTTTTCAGTAGACAGTTACATAGGATGCCCACGTTTTCGTAGGCTTTCTTTCATAGTGCTGAATTAGCCTCATTCTTCCTTTTAGCTTCCATTGTTGAGAATTGAAATAAGAGTGTGTGCATCTTTTGGTAGGCTCAAGCTCAAAATCATGTTTCGTTTACTTAAACATCTCCTCTGTGACAGCCTGAATTTCTGAACAAAAAAGCTCAAACCCTGCATTTTATGTGTTTTAGGTTAAGGTGCTTCTTGGCCATAGAGTCATTCAAGTGGCTTGTGGAAGCAGAGATGCTCAGACCCTGGCTTTAACAGATGAAGGTAAGGAATGTTTTTCTCAAAGTAATCTTTAATACTTTGGGTATCACAATTGCAGTCTTTAATGCTAGTCTTTTTTCCCCCTTAGGGCTAGTATTTTCCTGGGGAGATGGAGACTTTGGCAAACTCGGCCGAGGAGGAAGTGAGGGATGCAACATTCCTCAGAACATTGAAAGGCTGAATGGCCAAGGGGTCTGCCAGATTGAGTGCGGAGCTCAGTTCTCTTTGGCTCTCACCAAGTCTGGGGTGGTATGGACTTGGTATGTAATATTCAATTAATTGTAAGCATTTGCTAGAATCAGCCAAGTTGGAAGGAAGACTAGAACAGATAATAAGGTGTGGTATGCTATACAACAGAAGATGTTCATGTTGATCAACTAAACCAGGGCTTCCTAAACTGCGACCAGGACCCGGTCAGTGACGCCATTCCATCCAGCCTGTCGCCGTCTCCCCTGCAACCTGGAAATGGGAACGGGAACGTTTATGTTAGCTGTAAAATGCTCATGTCTAAACGTAGAAGTGGACACATTTATGACAGCTGTAAATGTACTCGCCTCCACTTCCGGGGTGCGTGGTCCAGCCCGCTCAGCTGTCTGGGGGACTGGTCAGGTCCGTGATACCATAAGGTTGGCCATCCCTGAGCTAAACTATTTGTTTAATTGCAACCACAAAGGGTCAAAAATGATAGCAGCCACAGCTGGTTGAGTCAACTGCTGAAATCTTCTTGCATGACTATCCAGATGGCACAACTCCTAGAGGCAAATTGGACAAAGTTAAGAAATCAGCATATGAGTTGCATACTGAGTCATACAACTCTGGATACAATAGTTATGCCTTTTGTGGCTTCTTATTAATTACATTTTATCCCACCAATCTGGGGAGGAAATTCCCACTCTGGGCAGTTTGCAGAATAAAAAAGTAAAATACATATTCACTCCTCCCCCTTCCCAGCAGCATTCAAAGTGTACAACTCTCCTTCAACAGAAAATAGGCTTTCAAAACCTATCCTACTCAAGGTTAAGTGACTGCAGGGAGAAGGTCTTTAAATGCCTCTCTGTACAATTTAGTCTTTAATTGTGTTGTAAATGCATTCAGAGAAGAGGCATGGCACAGTATGTTCTGTGCAGAAATCAATATTGTGTCCAGTGACTGAAGTTTCACCAGCTTTGTTGATATTCTACTCTCCTTTACAAAAACCATATTTGGCCTTCCTTTTTGAAATATTTTGAAGTAGAATCAATGACTATTATTACTCTCGTAACTAAACAAATAATTTGTCTTCGTTCAAATTTATTTCTTCCCAGTGCTCAGAGATAAACAATGGAATCTGCAGCTGAAATTGCCAACTTAGACCACTCTGAAAAATGAGCAGACAGGTTACTGTTAGGTAGTGCTAGTAGTTACAATGGCTGTATACATCAACTCCAGTATTGTGTGTTGTGCTTCTGAATATCAGTTCCTAGGCTGCTGTTATTTTCATGTCCTTGTGGGTTTCCCACAAGGCTGGTCATATTTTGATCAGAATGTCCAGTTAGAGAGTCCTTTGGCATGATCTTCTTTTGTTCTAGTCTTTCACTTTGCTGGTGTATCAGCTTTACATCAGAAAAAAAAACTTCTCCTAATCTATGTTTGTTCAGCCTGCTTGATTAAAGGTAAATTTAGTACTCAATGTTGCTGAATGACAAACAAGAGAGATATACATCTTCCTCTTCACCTTTCTTTCAAAACAGTGTGATTGATGGCAAGGACTGGTAGAGGTGAGTTGTAGGAAGGTGCGGAAATTGCTCTATGTCAGTGTTGGCAAACCTTTTAGAGACCGAATGCTCAAACTGCAACCCAAAACCCACTTATTGGATAGTGCCAACACAGCAGTTTAACCTGAATACTGAGGTTTTAGTTTAGGAAAAAAAAACAACTTATACATCTGTATCTTTTGTCTTAAAAGAAAAACACAATAATAGACCTTTCAATGATACAAACAGTGATATTCAACAGGCTGCCGTCTGTGCCGCACCCTCATGCCGCATGTGATCCACCCACCTTAGCCCAGACAGGGGAGAGAGGAAGCATTCCTATTTGGCTGCTGGGCAGAGGGGTGGGTGATGTGAGAAATGTCCTCAGGCACATGTGGAGAAGGGAGCATTCCAGCCCCACATCCCGCTGGCTTTTGTAGTAACAATCTCTGACGAATTCTGTACTGGGGCAGTGGCACGCATGCCCACAGGGAGGGCTCCGAGTGCCCCCTCTGGCATGCGTGCCATAGGTTTGCCATGACTGCTCTATGCAGTGAATGGAGGAATCATCATATCAGCTGTTTGCCTCTCCAGTGCAAGGGGAAAATACATTATAATATGTCAGGTTGCTTGTTTCAAATGGCCAGACCTGTATAAGAGTTCTGAGTTCACAATGTCATGTTTTATCTTCAGGGGCAAAGGAGACTATTTTAGGCTAGGACATGGTACTGATGTTCATGTGCGAAAACCTCAAGTAGTAGAAGGTCTGAGAGGCAAAAAGATTGTGCACGTTGCCGTTGGAGCACTCCATTGCTTAGCAGTCACTGACGCAGGACAGGTAAGATAAATTTATTATCTGGCTCTAAAGACCATCACCTAGTAGTAAGACACACTGGAATAATAGGGTTTACTTACCATTACTTGTTCGGGACTAATTTTGAACTGTTCCTAATAGGTAAATACTGTAGATAATAGAGCACAATATAACAGTGATTGTTGTAAACCCTTGTTAGTGGTGCTTGCACCAAAAAGGGTGGGGCAAAAATGTGAGTAAATAAATAAATACACTTTTGATGTTAAGAACATATAGTGAGTTTTTTCTAATGCAGCAGTTCTCAACCTTTTAAACCTGGGGGCCGGGTCATGCTCCTTCAAACAGCTTGGGGGGCCGGATGGTCATTTTGACCTTCCATCACCACATAGCACTTCCTGGAGTGGTGGAGACGATGGGGGGCACATGAAATGGTACGTGGGTCGCATCCGGTTCTGTGGAATATTTTCCAATGTAATGTTATTTTCTTAGATACATGTACACATGAAATCATTCCTATTTTTGCATTTGGAAATGTTTACTATACAGGCCTTTATGGTGTTATTTATTTATTTATTTATTTAGTTAGTTAGTTAGTGAGATAGTTAGTTAGTTAGTTAGTTAGTTAGTTAGTTAGTTAGTTAAGATATTTATATCTCACCCATTGGTAAAGACCACTCAGCGCAGCTTACAATATTAAAACCATGAACAATATCAAATTATAACACAATAAAACAATAAATCAATAAAGCAGTATAACATAGCACAAAGGCATCAGGTGAATGAGTTATGGCAAATGAGTAGAGTGTCTATTCCAGTAAGGGCTAGGGAAGAATTAAAAATAAGATTTAGCTCACTTTATATTATCATGTCTTAGTTTGATGAAATGTTAAATGAATCACAGGCTTTTGTGGAACTAATTTGTTCTGGTTTCATACCGGCTGAAATTATTGAAAAACCTCAACCTGTTTATTGAATGATACTCCTTCCTGTACTAAATGTTTGGCATCAAATTAAAACTTAGAGATCTTACATTTAAAAAAATATTAACCCAACAATCTGAGAACATTTGCTTAGCTTATTAATTCCAGGAAAGAAAATGAATTAATGTCAATGGGGCACATAGGTGCATAATTTGGTTTAAAGCAAGATTCTTCATGAGCTTCTTACTCTCTTGCTTGGATAATAAGTTGTCCTGATTATTCTGTGTATGCTACATGTGATAAGCTAAATGAGAAGAGTGGTTGTACTTAACTATTTGGTTTATCGACAGGTTTATGCTTGGGGTGACAATGATCATGGGCAGCAAGGCAATGGGACTACGACAGTCAACAGGAAGCCCACTCTGGTGCAGGGCCTAGAGGGCCAGAAAATCACTCGCGTGGCCTGTGGATCTTCCCATAGTGTGGCTTGGACAACAATGGATGTAGCCACACCTTCTGTACATGAACCAGTTCTCTTTCAAACAGCGAGAGACCCTTTAGGTGCTTCCTATTTAGGTAATTATGTCTTTTAAAAATACATAAGTAGTCTCAGAAATTGGAGAGTTTGGTGGCTTAGTGGTTAAGATGCTGACCTTGAGGACTGGAAGGTTGGCAGGACAGCAGTTTGAGACCCGAGTGCTGCATGATGAAGTGGGCTCCCATCTCTGTCCCAGCTCCTGCCAAACTAGAGTCTGAAAGGAAGAAATTGCAAGTAAATAAACGCCATACATACTTGAGTATAAGCTGTTCTGAATATAAGCCAAGGCACCTAATTTTGACCTGAAAACCCAGGAAAATAGATTGACCCGAGTATAAGCCAAGGGTGGGAAATGCAGCAGCTGCTAGTGAGTTTCTACAAACAAAATACATGAAAATATGGTAAAATTAATTAAATTGTTAGCATATCTCAGTCTTACACGGTCTTGGGACCCTCATGGTCACTGGCCCGAGTATAAGCCGAGTGCCCCTTTTGGGGCTCATTTTTTGGGCTAAAAGACTCGGCTTATACTCGAGTATATATGGTAGGTACCATTTCGATGGGAAGATAACAGCATTCCGTGCAGGCATGTCTAGCCATGCCTACCACATGACCGTGGAAACATCTACAGACACTGACAGTGGCTCTAAATGGAGATGAGTGCTGAACCCTAGAGTCAGATACGATTGGCTTTCCAGCAGGGGTGACCTTTATATTTATCTTTTAGTAGAAGGTGAGCAAAGAAATTACTGTGTTTGGGGAACGAAGAAAGTTTTACATACAGAGTGACAACTAAAAGAGAAAGAGAAGACCCCATGTAAAGATAAGACAGAGGAAAGAGAACACTGAATAGAGAAAGAAGGAGCAAATGTTTATTTTGTTTCTGCTGTATAGTGGTGTAAATACTGTTGAGTACAAATGGATTTTGAGCCAAACTAGCCAGGGAATTCTTGTGGTGTGTGGTTGGTTTTTTGGGTTTTGTTTTTTGACTTGGTGGGTTAATTCCTTCTAATGTAACACCTGGGAATCTTTCATTCCTTATAGGTGTCCCATCAGATGCCGATTCTTCTGCTGCCAGTAACAAAATCAGTGGTTTAAACAGCTCCAAACCAAACCGGCCTTCACTTGCCAAGATCCTTTTGTCACTAGATGGCAATCTTGCCAAACAGCAAGCCTTATCTCATATACTGACAGCTTTACAGATCATGTATGCCAGGTAAGCTGTATGGCTAAATATAGTTTCTTTTATTATCAAAGTTGTCTTGAGTATTAGAATCAGTTTTCCATCACAATATTGGTGATGAAGAAATATTTTTTATAATAAAACCATATTAATAAATAGTCTAGAATTATTTAGGACGTCTTTCGGACCCTTCTTAATTGACAAATTTTGTCTATGGTGCATTTGCGTTACAATCTCTTCACCGCAACTCCTAAACCACTGCAAATCAGTGGCTCAGTTCCTTAGCACACTCTTTGTTTAAGCCTGGCGTAGCCAAACTTTTTACACCATGGGACCTGACCATGTCCCCCGGACGGCTGAGCATTGCCAGACCACGCTCCTTGGAAGAAGAAGTGGGCGCATTTATGGCTGTCATAAATGCACCCACTTCCACATTTATAACAGCCACAGGAGCATTTATGAATACACGGGTGCATTTTATGGTCGACATAAAGGCGTCAACTTCTGGGTGAGTGAATGTGGTGGTGGGCCACATGAAATGGTGCTGTGGGCCAGGGCAGGCCATAGGTTTTGAACCCCTGGTTTAAGGTGTCAAAAAAGCTATTAACCATTCAGTTTTTCTTGTTAAATAACATATCTGAAAAATGTGCAACTTCCTTTGACAGAACAGGTCTAGTAAAGATGCTCATTAATTTAAAACATTTTTCTTTTAAATTTGAAGCTGTTTTGTATGTTCTCAGCTGATCTTTTCTGATTATTATATTTTCAGAAGCGCTGAAACTGTCTGTTCGGTTTGCTTGTAGCATCTATTGGGAGTGCTTGGATTACAGTGGTTCTTTGTGAATGTTTGTATTGGATGAACTGTGATGTTTCTTTGAAATTTAATTAACACCAGCGAAATCTGGTGGCGCAGTGGTTTAACTGCTGCACTGCAACCAAAAGGTTGTGTGTTTGATCCTGACTGGGGCTCAAGGTTGACGCAGGCATCCATCCTTCGGAATTCGGTCAAATGAGTACCCAGCATGTTGGGGGCAAAATGCTAATTAACTTGTGAACTACCCAGAGAGTGCACTCAGTGCTCGGGGAGGGGGGGGTATAGAAGTGTGATTGTTTTTGCTTTTCTGCTGAGCAAGAAAAAGCAGGATAACAGAACATGAAGATATGCTGAACTTTTTTGCGTTTCTTGCTTAGGGATGCTGTGGTTGGTGCCTTGATGCCTGCATGTATGATTGCACCCGTGGAGTGTTTGTCTTCCTCACCTGCACCACCTCCGGAACTTGCATCTGCAGGCTGTACCTCCAACGGTGAAGAAAGTGTGCTTATGATAGACGGAGAGGACAGAGTGAGTCCAACGCCTTGGCAGGATAGGAGAGCTGAGGTAAATCACTTTTCAGATCAGATTATCAGCAAGATGTACTTCTACAATGTGGGGCTGCGTCAGCGATGCATTTCTAGTCTAGAAGATGATCAGTAGTACAATTTTGTTCAACTTCACCTCCCAAAATGTGACAAATGTGTTTGCAAGTCACTCATGACTTTTAAAAAAAAAATTTGAGGTGATTATATTACATTTGTCAAGATAAGTGACTAAGCCTTCTATGCTATTCATAATCAGCCTTAGAATAGACTTTTTAAAATTTCTGCATTTTAACACCTCATTTTAGTTACTTTTCTCAACATTTTTTGCAGCAGGGCATTAGGAAAGAATTCTGTCATAAAAGTCCAAGTATGTGACAGTTACTTCCACCCCCAAAAAAGAAAAAAAATATTGGGCTTACATGTCTATTGGTCATTTCTTTTTCAAGGGTAACTTTTTCTGAATTCTGAAAATTGTCTTTGGCCAGTGATGACAAACCTTTTAGAGACTGAGAGCCCAAACTCAACAGGCTGCCATCTGTGCCACAGAGGGGCAGGGCGAACTCCGTGCTGGGGGAGGGAAGAAGTGCTCCCATTGGGCTTTTGGGCAGAGGGACGGGGCGAACTCTGTGCTGGGGGAGGGAAAAAGTGCTCCCATTGGACTGCTGGACAGAAGGCTGGGGTGAACTTTGTGCCACAGTTAAGGACATGTGCCATAGATTCACCCCCACTTTCTTAGGCACTACTGCCAAATGTTGATTTATTATTTTTGGTTTTGCATAGTCCTATACACGCTCTGCTAATTCCTGTTACATCATTATGTTTGAGTAGGCGGCTTCTACAGAAGATGCAGTGACCCCATCTGCTATGACTCCCTCTGCGGCTGCAGCATCATCTCGTCCTTTCATTCCTGTCACAGATGATCCTGGAGCAGCCAGTATAATAGCAGAGACCATGACCAAAACCAAAGAGGTAACTGTTCCTGTTTTCTACTGATATATAAATATTGTAGCTGAGAGGAATGAATGTTGCATGGCAATTGGATTGTTTTAGCTAGAATTTGTAACAAGCAACATCCTGTAAGGATTGAGTTGCAGTGTGACCAGATGCTGTAGAAAGTCTTAATCTTTTAGAACAGGGTTTCTCAAACTTGGGCCTCCAGGTGTTCCTGGACTTCAATTACCAGAAGCCCAAGTCAGCACTCCTGCTGATCAGGGATTCTGGGAATTGAAGTCCAAGAACATCTGGGGGTCCAAGGTTGTGAATCCCTGCCTTAGAACAAAAAGCACTTATACGCTTTGGAAGTACTTATGCTTATATGTTTGTACTATGGAAGTATCCATTCATTCAACTAGGAAAGTTCTGTTGGGTTTGGACATATTCCTAGAATAGCTGCCAAAATAAACAGTGGCCAAAATCTTGTCACGAGTGCCATTGATGGTGACATAATGGCTGGTACACTGGCAAAGCTACCCAACAGGATATTGTCCAATGCAACTTTGTTGCTGTTTATTATCTACTGTGAATCTCTGAACTTATTGCTTGATACCCTATATGCCCATAAAATGCAACAATACTTTATTAATGCTGATCATCTTATCTTGCATACTCTATATTGAGACTCATTAGTTATAGTACAATGGTCCATGCAGTTTTTCATATAGTTTCCTCTTTATTTTGAAGGATGTGGAAAGCCAAAGTAAAGTCTCTGGTCCAGAACCCCAATACTTGGATGAGTTCACTGGTCTCTTGGTACCAGATGACACCCGAGTCATGGTTGACTTACTGAAGCTGGCTGTGTCCAGTCGTGCTGGAGAGAAAGGGAAGGAGGTTCTTTCAGCTGTGCTGTCAGGCATGGGCACAGCATATCCCCAGGTTGGTAAAAGTGACCTAAGTTTGTGCTTACACCAGTTATATAATGGAATTTTTGATGTGTGAATTCCTGCTGGAAGAATTTTGGTGCGTACCATGAGAAAGAACTACCACTACACCAGAGTTGAAATTACTTGTTTGGACTACCATCTCTCATAAACCTCCAAGTTGTATCGTAATTCAGAATTGTAGTTAAAAAAGAGAAATATTGTTCCTTGGTTGTAACAAATAGACGTACACATGCATGGGTGGACATGCGCATGCCCATACATCTGTTATTAAAATATCAGAAATTGACCTTGACTAGCAAAAGCTAGTTTCACATTTCCTTGGTCTTCTATAGAGCAGGGGTCACCAACCTTTCCCACACCATGGGCCAGCTTCATGTCAAACAACCTTTCCACGGACTGGCGAGGGGGGCGGCAGCGGCGGTGGGACTGGATGGCGCAAGCACACAACAAAATATGACAAACTGCACACAGGCGGGAGGAGCTCTGCTGCAGCTGAAAAAAAGGGCTCCCTGCCAGCCACACTGCCCGACTTGAGCAGTGATGCATCATACTGCACACAGGCTGGCGGGGGCGGAGCCCTGCCACAGTTAAGCAATGTAGAGGAGGGGCCCGACCACCTACCCATCCACTGTGTCTGAAGCCCCCCCCCCCCCCCCGGGCAGGCCCAGTGGAGCACTCTTAAGGGCAGAAGGCTGCCACAGGGCTCCTAGCGCCAGCGCAATCCCTGGTGGCCCAGTTCGGGCTAGCCCGTGGCCTGGCACCAGTTTGCGGCATGGTGGTTGGGGACCCCTGCTATAGAGAAACCGTCAAGTGGTTTAATTTCACTTTATTCCTCTTTCCTTCACATTGGTGTTCCCAATCATGGGAAGACTTTTAAGTTCAGTTAAGTGTGCACACTTTCAACCAGATTGTGATTTTACAAGCATTTGAACAAGATTTTTACAAAATTAATAGACTGACTATTCTATGAACCTTAAGGTTTTAATTTATGAATTTCTGTAAGCCGCCTAGAGTCAGGTTCGCCTGATTGGGGCGGGATAATAAATCTAAATAAATAAATAATAAATAGTGAATCACAACAGATTTGTATTTCTAGGTGGCCGATATGTTGCTGGAGTTGTGTGTTACAGAATTGGAAGACGTGGCTACTGATTCACAAAGTGGCCGTTTGTCTTCACAACCGGTGGTGGTGGAAAGTAGTCATCCATATACCGATGATACTTCTACCAGTGGCACTGTTAAAATACCAGGTACAGATTCTCATAATATCTACACTGAAAGAGGGAAGTAGCATCTGTACTTCCATTACAAATTATGTTGTGAATGTATGCATCCCTTTAGTTTTGTTTCTGAAATGGGAAGGACACGTGGTTCAGTTGCTCAAGCTCCTTATCTTATTTTATAACAACCGCTAAAGCCTGTGCAGTTACAATGTATCTCTATGGAGCTTTAACGTTATCCGATGCATCCCACAGGATTTTAACATGGATCGGATAACACTAAAAATCAGATGACACCAAGACTTGTGGAACCAAGTTTTAGCGTTATCCTAGGTTTTACTGTACTAAAAGCAATACTTTTTCATAGTTTTATCAGTGTTTATGCAGTATTATGGTTTTAATTTGCTACTTATCACTACACAAATAAGAGGTTGAAAGGTGGATTTTAGTCCATGTTGTCTGTCAGTGGCCAGAATCCTATAGTTGTTCTTGCAAGATGTGTGTGCTTTCCTATGTTCCAATAGCAAATGTCCCAGGATGTGTCTCAGTCACATACCATGTACTCACTTGTCATGTAACCGCTTGTGCAACAAAGATGTGCTCTGGCATAAGGTCAGTTAGTCACAAAGTATCTGTGGGGAAATCATACAAACTTCACATGAACACCAAGAGGATCCTGGCTAGCATCTTGTTAAATTTATTGGTTTATTGAAAACATCTCTCTTTTTGACCTCTCAGAATTCACAAAAGACCTTTTAAATTTCGGGATGAGAATTACAGCTGTGAAGCGTAGCACAAGTCTGTTAATGGTGTTTAGCTGCATTTCTGATATTCATTGTGTCGAGTTTTTATTTATGTTGCCAGGAAAGACAGAACAATCATACTAAACACAGAATATTTGAGCAAAATGCAAAGAATATGGCAATTTTTTTGGGTAGGTTTTTAAAGCATTCCATGTTTCCTTTTTCAATATTCAGGTGCTGAAGGTCTTAGAGTAGAATTTGATCGCCAGTGTTCTACAGAGCGACGTCATGATCCACTCACTGTTATGGATGGGGTCAACAGGGTAGTTTCTGTCAGATCAGGTAGTAATACTAAAATCAAATTGTTTCATTTAACATTAATATTTGATCAGGGTTTTCATGGATTATCTGCAAATCTTTAATACATTCTGAACCAGTTAATACATTGTGAATCAGTTGATGGGGTGTTTTGCTGGTAGGAGCAATCTTCTGTAAAACAAACAACTTAATAGATTGTAAGTGACGGAGTGACTGTTTCCTTTCAGTTGCTCTGTCATCTTAAATGGAACCGGTATACATTCCATTATTGGCTTGTTTTGTTACTTAGTCTTAGTTTGCCTCTTCATACTTTGTGATGCCTCCTGTCTTCTTCTTTACTTCTTTACTTTCCTCTTTTACCCCCTTCGGGTGTCGAGGGAAATGCCTCCTGTGCATTGTAAATTTTACATCTGGGTTATGAAAAGGTGTAAAGCAAAGTGGGCATTGTTAGTTTTCTTAATGTTGTTCTCTTCAGTGTTTCAAGAGAAAGAACCAGAACTTGAGTCTGGATTCTTGTTTGTTCTTATCAGGTGTCTGCAGCTATGGTAATGATGGAGCTCATTTTAAAATTAAATTGCATTCTAAGAATTGTTTATTCAGTCCTCAGTGAAGTTAAAGTACTGTATTTGCCGGCGTATAGGATGCACTCCCTCTTAAAATACACTGGAAAATGGAGTGCATCTTATACGCCAGCAAGTACTATATTTGCCAGCATATAGATACACTTCTCCTCCCTTAAAATACACTGGAAAAATGGAGAGTGTCTTTTACTCTGATGCCTCTTATACGCTGGCAAATGTGGTATATTGGTAAAAATGCAGCTGTTTTGTACGGTGTTTTGTAGGACAGTATTTAAGAAAAGAAAGACAAGACCCTTGTTCTGTAGACTTTATAATCTAAGTTGTCTGCTTTACCCTAATCCTGCAGGTCGTGAATGGTCTGACTGGTCTAGTGAATTGCGCATTCCTGGAGATGAATTAAAATGGAAATTTATCAGTGATGGTTCAGTGAATGGATGGGGCTGGCGTTTCACTGTTTATCCCATCATGCCAGCTGCAGGTGAAAGTCATACCTAGATTCAGGATAGAATAGCGAATGGCCATGGCATGCTTCTCCCTTTTATTTTCCTCTGAATGGAAAGGGTTGTGGCAGCAATCTTAACAAAGCAGCTTCAATGGAAGGAAAAAGAGATCTTGAGTTCATCTTTACTAGGGAATATGTGGTTCACCTCCAGGACACAAGATAAGTTTGATCAGTCTGAGCTTTCTTTCATTAATGGCAGCCAAGCAGTTCTAATATAAAAAAGGTTATTGTTTGAAGAATCAGCATGGAAAAAAACTTCTGATGACCCAGTGTGATAGCTGTCACAATTTTAGGAATAGTGGATATCATGTGAGTCTGGCTGAAGTTTGAACTGTTACATAATTAAGGTACTGCAGTCATGGGTTGGGTTACACTCTATTTCTTTTCTATATCTTTTATTTCCTGTCCCTTTCTCAATAGCCTATCTAGCATGGGTTGCTGTTTAGAATATGTATTTAAAAAAATGATCTTGCAAGTATTAAATTGCCATTACTAATATCAAAGTTGTTTTTTCCCCATAGGTCCCAAAGACCTCCTTTCAGATCGCTGCATACTCTCTTGCCCTTCGATGGATTTAGTAACATGTTTACTGGATTTCCGTCTGAATTTTGCTTCTAATAGGAGCATAGTTCCTCGCTTAGCAGCCTCATTGGCAGCATGCGCTCAGCTGAGCGCTCTAGGTAAGCAGAGTTTTAGACATGTTTCCCATGTGAATGTTTTAAAAAAGCATTTTAAACCTTGTCTGCAAGGGATTGTGGTGGCTCATTGGTAAAGACACTGAACTTGACAACTGTATGGTCAGCAGGTCAGCAGTTTGAGACCCGAGTACTGCATGACGGAATGAGCTCCCATATCTGTCCCAGCTGTTCTAAAGCAAAAAATTGCAAGTATTTTTATTTAAAAAAATTTATTTATTTAAAATTTGCTTATCGCCCTCCTCCCAAAAGGGACCAGGGCGATTTACAACAATAATAAAATCATTTTAAAAAATTAAAAACTCTAAAAACTTTTAAAAACTTGGTATTAAAAGCCAAGAATTACAACACAGCCATACTGGGTTCAAACTAACCAACTGGCTGGGGAAATTGAACCATCCACTCCCCAGACCAAAGATGCCAGCCAGGTTTTTACTCCTTTTCTAAAGGGCAGCAACTCCATCTGCAGGCGTAGTTCTATTGGCAGGAGGTTCCAAAGGGCCGGAGTAGACGCTGAGAAGGCCCTCCTTCTCGTGCCAGCGAGGTGCGCCTCTCTGGCTGATGGCACAACCAGAGAGTCTCTCCGGTCCGCTCTGGTGGGACGGGCAGATGTCCTTGGGACGATGCGGTCTCTTAAGTAACCTGGTCCACTACCATGTAGGGATTTAAAGGTAATAACCAGCACCTTGAATTGCACCCGGAGGCAAACTGGAAGCCAGTGCATCTCCCTCAGCAGTGGTGAGGCACAGGCATAATGCCCGCACCCCAACACTACTTGTGCAGCCGCAGTCTGGACCAGCTGTAGCCTCTGAATGGTCACCAAGGGCAGCCCCATGTAGAGCGCATTACAATAATCAAGTCTGGAGGTGACCAAGGCATGTGTGACAATGAGCAAGGAGTCCCGGTCTAGGAACAGCCGTAATTGGCAAATCACACAAAGTTGTGCAAAGGCCCTCCTGGCCACGACTGCCACCTGCTCTTCGAGCAGTAGATAAATAGGTACCACTTTGGTGGTAAGCAACATTCCGGTGCACTCTGGTGTCGAGGGATGCCTGCCACATGTCCACGGAAACTTCTGCAGACGCAGATAGTGCTGGCTCTTTGGCTGTAAACAGAGATGAGCACTGGGCCCTAGAGTTGGATATGACTGGCTTTCGAGCAAGGGCAACCTTTACTTTAACCTTGTCTGCATTTTCCTCTCATGCCTCTTTTAGCTGCTGGCCATAGGATGTGGGCCTTACAAAGACTACGAAAGTTGCTGACGACAGAGTTTGGCCAGTCGATTAACATCAATCGAATACTGGGGGATAACGAAGGTGAAGCGCGAGCTATGGTAAGTTCACTAGAAACGCCATGGATTTTTGAGGACATTGTGGCATTGGCTTAATTCGTCACTCATTGGAATCTTCATAGTTAATGAGTCATGTAATGTCATACACCTTAAGGAGCATACTGAAGCTCTTTTCTTCTGAATTCTTGATCGGCAGATTTTATGTAGATTAACTTAATCTGCATTCGTCAAAAGTGACACAGATATCTCCTTTCCCTAGCACAAATTGTGTGGTATGGTTACAGTCACAAAATGGAAAAAAATATTCTCTATAGTTCAGGCAATATTTCTAATCTGTGATAGGCTTCTGTACTTACATTCTTCTTCTATATTTTCTGCCATATCCGAATCCGAAATATTGGTGATCATCATGGCGATCAGCCATGAAGACTGTCCTGAGAATATAATGCAGAGGCCTTTCATCTGGCATCCACATTGCAGCATGACCCCCATACCACTGATCCAGTTCCATGAGTCACTTTCTGGTCCTGAGCCCTTTTGGCACGCAAAGTCCTCATTGGTCCCAAGCTAGGATTGATGAAGCTGCTGCCCTCCATCAAGATGGATTCAAGTGGGATCTAATCCACTTGGGGACCATCACCCCCTTCCCTGTGGACTTTGGCCCCCAAGCCTGTCAGGTTAGTTAACATCAGCCTGACACTTGACATTGAGTCACTGGCAGAATGGTCTACTCTTGTACCATAGCAGGATAACCTGGCCAGGCAGTCGTACTCACATAGGTTAGCTTATTTTTAACTCTCACTCAATAATGCCTAGCAGTTTACATTATCATCTCTTCATTACAAAGCAGAATTCTCTGCAAGACCCATTTAGGAGCTACATCTTATTTTCAACACCTTTCCCCCCTAGAGTTTTACTGGCAGTGCCTTAGCTGCTCTGGTTAAAGGCCTCCCTGAAGCTTTGCAGCGGCAATTTGATTATGAAGATCCCATCGTCCGAGGTGGCAAGCAACTGCTTCACAGTCCTTTCTTTAAGGTATGTATTGAGGTGTGAAAAAAGAATGGGTCTGTTTTAGAAGTCAAACTTAGGAGGGTCTTCAGCATTCATGTGGAGCCAAATTTCCCCCACTAAAAATCTGAAACTGCAGCCTAATCCTGCCAACACTGTTTGGAAAAGAAGTGATGTTTTGACATTAAAACAAACTATGGCGTCTAACCGCGTTGTTTTATCACTTTTAGCATGAGGAACAACCAGTAGTGATCTTAGTGCCAGGTCTATCTTAAATCTTGTGCTTTCCAAATAAATTATTATTTTTATTTCTAGGTGCTTGTAGCACTTGCCTGTGATCTGGAATTGGATACTCTACCCTGCTGTGCAGAGACTCATAAATGGGCTTGGTTCAGACGATACTGTATGGCTTCCAGGGTTGCTGTAGCCCTTGATAAGAGAACACCATTGCCTCGCCTCTTCCTTGATGAGGTACTGGAGAATTGGTTTAACATAATGCAGGATTAGTGGAATACAGAAGCGTGAATTTAAAAGAAAGGCTGGAAAGGCTTTCGTGGGCAATGGTATAAATGTGCAAAAATTCAATTTATGTTACCTACCTTCGGTCAGGACTGTGGTGGCTTAGTGGTTAAGACGCTGAACTTGACAACTGGAAAGTCAGCAGGTCAGCAGTTTGAGACCCCCCAAGGGCTGCATGATGGAATGAATTCCCATTTCTATCTCAGCTCCTGCCAACCTAGCAGTTAAAAAGCAAGAAATTGCAAGTACTGTATATAAATAGGTACCACTTCAGTAAACAGCATTCCGTGTACTCCGGTGTCTAGTCATGCCTGCCACATGTCCATGCAAATGTCTGCAGATGCTGCCAGTGCTGGCTCTTTGGCTGTGAACAGAGATGAGCACTGCACCCTAGAGTTGGATACGACTGGCTTTTGAGCAAGGGCGACCTTGAGTTAAATAAAACTACTAGGCCTATGATGGCGAACCTTGACACTCCAGCTGTTCTTGGACTTCAATTCCCAGAAGCCCAAGCACCCTGTGAATCCACACGAATGGGTTTACTGCTATTCATCCGTCCCACGCTGTCCTTGTCGCTTCTGGAAGCGGAAGTAAAATGCCAAGGTTCACCATCATGGTACCAGGCAAAGTTGTGGCTGCCAATGTTGGGGTTGGCCGTTTCATTTCAGTAGGAGGTGCTGATTTGACTGCTCCTGTTGCCAAGGAGATGCGAGACAGTGACATCTGCGCTGTGAGTTATGTTTGGTTTTAGCTAAATGGTCTGATTGCCATTGCAGGTGGCCAAGAAGATACGTGAACTAATGGCAGACAATGAAAACATGGATGCTTTGCATGAGAGCCATGATGTGTTCAAGAGAGAGCAAGATGAACAGCTTGTGCAGTGGATGAACAGGTCATTTGCCGGCTTCATATTATGGAACAACATTTCAGCTTCGGATATACAAAAAGGAAAATATTTTCAGGAGATTTCCAACAATCATACTTTACTTCTTCTCAACAGGCGACCTGATGATTGGACACTTTCTGCTGGAGGCAGCGGAACTATTTATGGTTGGGGTCACAATCACAGAGGACAGCTTGGAGGCATTGAAGGAGCTAAGGTCAAAGTTCCAACTCCATGTGAAGCCCTTGCCACGCTTAGACCAGTGCAATTAATTGGTGGTGAGCAGACACTTTTTGCAGTGACTGCTGATGGAAAGGTAAGCCTATATAGTATCAAAGTAGGTCAAAGAAGAACCTGGCATGGTCACCAAATTTTGAATTAATGGGATAATCTGCTCTGATACTATAAACCACACTGTTGTCATCCATTGAATATTACAATAGATATTGGAAGTTTTCATGATCATTCAACTGACTTCATACTCACAAAGGGGATGTTTTCAGGGATACTTACCTTCTTACCTTGGTGTGACATTTGCAAATTCTGTATGACGAGTTTCTTTGCTGGACCAGTCAGTCTTCAAAACTAGAATGTCCGGTGGGTGGATCATGCAGTTGCTTCCTGTCCTCCCATTTTATTATACAGTAAAACCTCGTATAATGAAGGGCTCTATTAGCCAAAGCGAAATTGAAGAAAAATGGTGCCTTGGATAGCGAATTTTTTTTGGAATTTTGTTTCATTTTAAATGCATTCCTATGGGAAATCATGCTTTGCATAACAAATTTTCATTTTCATGCATTCCTATGGGAAATCATGCCTTGCATAACAAATTTTCATTTTCATGCATTCCTATGGGAAATCTCATTTGATGCATTCCTATGGGAAATTCATATAACGCAAATTTTGCCATAAGAAAAACCTCACGGAACAAATTGATTTTGTTATATGCGGTTTTACTGTAATACTGTTTTATAATAACACTGTTGAGAAAATAAATAAATCTGTCTCTTCAGTTTGTTGCGTAGTTTGAAACATTTGTTTTGACTAAAACATGACCATGCAGAAAAGGCAACTGCGTTGCAGTGAAAGCATGAGAATTTCTCTCAGTTATATAAAGGGAGAGCATTTATTTATGTCTCTTAATGTGGCAGGCAGAATGATTTTGCAATAAGTTAGCTCCGCTTGCCTTCCTTTCCCATATAACTGTCACTGTTATTCTCTAAAGAAACATTTGATTATGCAAGCTCTTGTGGGATTAATTCGTAAAGTTACAGAATTCTTTCCTACCTTTAGTTGTATGCAACTGGGTATGGAGCTGGCGGAAGACTTGGAATCGGAGGGACAGAATCTGTTTCGACTCCAACATTATTAGAGTCCATTCAGCATGTATTTATAAAGAAAGTTGCAGTGAATTCAGGAGGAAAGCACTGTCTTGCACTGTCATCAGAAGGAGAAGTTTATTCCTGGGGCGAGGCCGAAGATGGCAAACTAGGTCATGGCAACCGAAGGTATCACAGCAATATTTCAACAAATATAGTATGTGTATATTGGGATCTGGGTATTGCAGATAAAACAGAAGAACTGGATTAAAAACAATGCATTTTAGACTATTGAATAAACAACATGGAAAAGCCTTAATATTCCATCTGGACTAGCAACAGTTGGATGGGACAGTTTTGAGTTCTGCCATCTGTTAGATACTATGTTAGTTCTATGTGAAAGAACAGGATTAACATCTCCTGCTTTTGTCATATGCCACCAGCATAGCTTAACAGTGTTTCCCAATCTTTGGTTTTTGGACTTCCAATCGCCCGAAGCCTAAGTCACTTCCCCAAAGCAGTGATCAGCCAATGTACTGTCTTAGGCTTCTGGGAATTGAAGTCCACCAGTGTTCTGTGGAACATAATTTGGGAAACTCTGGCTTAGTACAAGAGTATGTGACCAAAACACTCCAGATATTGTTGGACTGCATCTTCCATCATTCTTGTCCCACAGAGCCAATATTGAGGTATCATCCCAGTTGAAGTCTTAACAACATCTGGAAAGCAATTCAACCCTTACTATAATGTCCATCTTTAGTACAGGTCAACGAAAAGAGGATCTTATAGGAAAAGTCACAGCTAGAATCATGATCCTCCATCTTTGGTTGAATTCAGCATTGTCCCACTCACACTGATATACTGTTTAGCTTATCTGTGAACAGGATAGAATGATCCCCATTTTGTTCTCTTTGCAGATAGCAAAATGTTTATTGGGTATTGCGTGACTGTGCTTCAGCTGCCCTTACTGGCTTTTTAAAAAATGTAATGGCAAATTCGTTTGTGCTTGACATTTGATTTTCCTTCCCTATTGATTTTGTTTAGTCCTTGTGATCGTCCTCGTGTAATTGAATCTTTGCGGGGAGTAGAAGTTGTTGACATTGCAGCTGGTGGAGCACACAGTGCCTGTATCACTGCTGCTGGGGGTCTTTACACCTGGGGCAAGGGAAGATATGGACGTCTTGGGCACGGCGACAGCGAGGATCAGCTAAAACCCAAACTAGTAAGATGACGTTTTAGTTCGTAGTTCTAATTACTTTTTTAGTGCTCGCAGACTAATGCTGTTTGTAAGGATCTTCGCCCCTAGCCTGAAATAAAGTGGTATAAAATGTCAGGTATTTTGCCAGCTTTGCAGTAAGTTCCACTGATGTGATTTAGGCTGTCAAACAGGAACAGTGATTAATTTTTGCTGTAACTTTTTATTCCAGAAAGATATCTTGAATAAGTTGATAGTGAGCTGTGTTCTCTCTTGCCAGTTTCACCAACACAACTTTTGTACAAGTATTACCTTCATTTTAGTCTTATTTCTAGCTGTATTATTTAAGGAAATAATGGTAGAGTATATATAAAATTGGGCTTAAATTCCATGTAATTGTGCTTTAGATGGGATTTTTTTAAAAGAGAAAGTTATCTAATGATATAATTCTCTAGATTCTTTTTCTTTCACTACTAATGCTATGTTTAACTTTCCTGATTTATTTGTAAGCAAGTATCAAATAAAGCTGTCAGCTTTGGTTCTGGATGGGGCAGTTTTGCCCCAAACAGACCCGGTGCGTAATCTGGGGGTCCTCCTGGACTCACGACTACTGTTTGAAGAGCAGGTGGCAGCCGTGGCCAGGAGGGCTTTTGCACAACTCCGTGTAATATGCCAGTTACGCCCACTCCTAGACCGGGACATCTTGCTCATGGTCACACATGCTTTGGTCACCTCCAGACTTGATTACTGTAATGCGCTCTACATGGGGATGCCCTTGGTGACCATTCGGAAGCTGCAGCTGGTCCAGAATGCGGTAGCCCGGGTAGTGATGGGGTGCGGGCGTTATACTTGTGCCGCACCGCTGCTTCGGGAGCTGCACTGGCTACCAGTAGGTTTCCGGGTGCAATTCAAGGTGCTGGTCATTACCTTTAAAGCCCTACATGGTAGTGGGCCAGGATACCTAAGAGACCGTGTCACCCTAAGAACATCGGCCCGTCCCACCAGGGCGGACCGGAGAGGCTCTCTTGTCATACCATCGGCCAGAGAGGCACGCCTCACTGGCACCAGGAGGAGGGCCTTCTCTGTGTTTGCCCCGGCCCTTTAGAACCTCCTGTCAACTGAGCTGCGCCTACAGACAGAGCTCCTGCCCTTCCGAAAGGGCCTAAAAACCTGGCTGGCAGGGCAAGTGTGGGGACCTGGGAATGCGGGATCCCATGTAGGATGGCTGATCTAAGGGACAGCCACCCTTTCTGTTTTGTTTTAATGTTCTTTGTGAACTTTTAAAGTTTTAAATTAATGCTAGTATTATATTATTATAGGCTTAACTTTGATTTTAACATATGTGTAAGCCGCCCAGAGTCGGGTTTTACCTGATTGGGGCGGGATAATAAATATGAGTAAATAAAAATAAATAAAAATAAAATAATAAAGAATCAAGTATCCCCACCTCCTAGCAAAGTCAGGGATCATATAACCAATATCATTGTTTTAGTGGTGGTGACCTCAGCCTCCTTCTAGAGCAAGAGTTCCCAAACTTTTTGTGCTGCAGGCTGGTCACATGGTTGAGTGGGCCGGTCACATGGTTTCTGCTGCTGTAAAATGTCCACAGCTGTCGTAAACGCGGGTGCATTTACAGCCACTTTTGCACATGCGTGGGTGGGTTTTACTTCCGCTTCTGGTAGCGTTTGTGCATGCACGGGAGCATTTTACTTCCGCTTCTGGTATTGATGAGGGTGCCGTGGGCTGGATTATTTGGTGCCATGGGCCAGGTCCAACCTATGGGCCGTAGTTTGGCCACCTCTGTTCTAGAGTTCAGCCCTGTCTTTCAAGGACAGCTCTTAATTGCCCTCTTCTTTGGATCAGAATAAATACTACTTCTGAAAGTTGTTATTGTAATACATTAGGAATTTTTCTCTTGGAAAAAGGTTATTAAGCACATTGTATTTGACAAAATGTGACAAAATGCTCCCATCACACTTTCTTACATGATACAAAAATTTTGGGTGCTCAAATAGGATGTTGAGAAATGAAGACTCATATTGTATAGCAAAAGGGGCCCCGTGATGAGAGGATCTGCATATGTTTTAGCACTTTACTACTTCATCATGTTAAAGATCAGATGATCGAGTTCTCTCAACACAGTTCTTGTCTCATAGGTGGAAGCACTCCAGGGCTGCCGTGTTATTGACATAGCCTGCGGCAGTGGAGATGCACAGACACTCTGTTTGACAGATGATGATACTGTCTGGTCATGGGGAGACGGAGACTATGGAAAACTGGGAAGAGGAGGCAGCGATGGCTGTAAAGTGCCTATGAAGGTATTTGTATTTCAGAAGCCAGTCTACAGAAATGTAAGACTGAAAAATGCCACTTCTGGATTGTCAGACTATATCAGTGGTGGCGTGCATGCCAGAGGGGGTACTCAGAGCCTTTTCTGTGGGCACACACACCGTTTCCCCAACAGAGTTCACCCCACACCTCTGCCCAGCAGCCCAATGGGAGCGCTTCCTCCCTCCCCCAGCACAGAGTTCACCCCACCTCTCTGCCCAGCAGCCCAATGGGAGTGCTTCCTCCCTCCCCCAGCACAGAGTCCACACTGCTCCTCTGTTTTGGCACTCGCTCTCTAAAAGGTTCCTGGCCCAACTGAAAGTGCTGGTTGCGACATATAAACCTTTATGTAATTTAAGCTAAGGGTATATGAGGAACTGCATCTTCCCATATGAACCTCCCCATCTTTTTACATCTTTAAGGATAGGCTCTTCTTTTGGTCTCTGTTGCCCTCACAGGCTCAACATGGACAATTGTAAGAGACTGAAGTTTTAGATTTCCTTAAGGAATGCAGATACTTTATTTTACTCATTTAGTGACGTTGTCCTGTTTTTTCCCTTTGTGCTGCCCTCTTCGAAAATATTAATTGGCATCTTGAATTTAGCACACCATATGGTTACATCATATAGTTAAGCTCAAGCAGATATGGAAACATTTAAAGTCGGAATGTATGGCCCTCCAGATGTTTTGGTGTTTAACTTTAATCAGCCCTAGTCAACATAGCTAATGTTTGAAGATTTATGGGATTTGTATTCCTGAAACGCCTGGCGTGTTAAAGCAGCTACTTCTATTTTGAAGAACTAGAAGCAGATAGTCTTTCGTGTTTTGGATCCTTTCTTTGCTTGATGTATCTTAGCTATTCTAATGCAGTTGACCATATCCTTCTCATTTTACATCTGTATGGTGGTATTTGTTCAGTCTGTGTGTTTCCAAGACATTTCCAGAAACTGTTGCCATCTTGCTTGGAGATCAGTTTGTGACAATAGCAATTTCTGTTCCTATGTTGCTTTCATTTATTTTTATGCGAGTGAATGAATATTATCTTAAATACATAAAACAAAGCATTGAGACAGTGATCAGACAATTTAAAATTATTGATGTGGAAGTAGTGAACTAAATTCAATGTCAGATCTATGTAAGCTAGATTCACTAAAAAACAACAGAGTTTAAATTCGCTGCAACTGATAAGTCATTTTCATTTCAATTAGTGTAGTGTAAATAAGACATAGCCGTTACCAAGTGAAAACTAGTTTTAATCAGGATTCAAGTTACAGTGGTACCTTGGTTTACAAATTTAATGCGTTCTCTGGGACGTTTCATATTGCAAAAAATTCATAAACCAGTTTGCCATAGGAATGCATTTTGCGGTTTCCCATAAGAATGCATTGAAAACCAAAATTTGTAAACCAAAATGTGGTTTCCCATAGGAATGCATTGAAAACAAATTAATCTTTTCTGGAAAAAAATCATAAACTGAGGCATTATTTTCAATGGATTTGCATTCATAAACTGAAAATTATGTTAACTGAGGCATGCGTAAACCGAGGTACCATTATAACTGTTTGATCAAAGTGGATTTCTGTGTGTAATGTTTATTTATCTTGGATTATTTTGTTGTTGCTGCTGCTATTTTTTGTATTATACTTAATTTTTTCTTCCTTAGATTGATTCCCTCACAGGTGTTGGAGTAATTAAAGTAGAATGTGGCTCACAATTTTCTGTAGCACTTACCAAGTCTGGAGCAGTATATACCTGGTAAGTGTATTCATTGTTTTATTTCACATAAATGCTTAAGAAAAAATATAATAGTAATTCTTTAGTGGGCTTTTGCTCATTTTAAAAAAACAAAAATCTCATGTCACTTTAAAGATTTATTTGAGCATGAGGTTTTGTGAGTTACAATCTTCCTCCTCAAACATGAACTTCATGTAAGCCTTCATGACACAGTGGTTATGGCTGCTGGGACTCTGCTAACAATCTGAGTTCAGTCCTGACAGACTTCAGGTTGACTCGACTTTCTGCCTTTCTGAGATTGGTAAAATGAGTATCCAGTGTTTTGAGGTCAAAATGCCAATTATTATTATTATTATTATTATTTAGATTTATATGCCGCCCTACTTGGCAAAAACCAACTCAGGGCGGCTTACAACATAAAATCGAATACAATACAATATAACAGATCAACAGTACAAAATCACAGCATCCCACAATACAGCGCAACAAAATAAATATAAACATAATATAATCAAAATACAGTCCGTAACAATATTCAGTACAAATAGACAGTAAACAATATATTCACAATACGGTTCATACCGAATATGAAAAATATAACAATATCATAACAAAATAATAATAGTAATGTAATAGCAATTAAATATCATAAAAATACAATAATATAATGCAATAAACAGCAGAATAACTACACATAAACTATTACCTTGTGATATGTCCATATAGGGCTCCAAGTGCTACATAAGTGTGCAATTGCTACCGTATGTGTTTAATTGATGAAAGCTCCCACTCAAGATAGCTCTATTCTGTAAAATGCCACAGTATTATTTATTTATTTATTTATTTATTTATTTATTTATTTATTTATTTATTTATTTATTTATCATTGGTGGTGGTGGTGTTGTTGTTGTTCAGCCACACAGTCGATTCTGACCCTTTAGCCATCTCATTTTTGGCCACCCCCTTCTTCTTTTGCCCTCACCCTTTCCCAGCATCAAGGCTTTCTCAAGTGAACCTTCTCTTCTCATTTGATGTTCAAAGTACTTTAGCTTCATCTTTACTATTTGACCTTCTAAGGAACAGTCAAGGTTGATTTCTTCTAAGATCGACCTATTTGTTCTCCTCGCTGTCCAGGGTACTTGCAAAACTCTTCTCCAACGCCACATCTCAAAGGCCTCTATTCTATTTTGGTTGGGATTTTGTTGGTGTTGTTAATACAGTAAAACCTTGCATAAAGAGTGCCTCACTTAGAGAGTAACTCGCTTAAAGAGCAGAATTTTCTCCAAATGGTCGCCTCATAGAACAACTAAAAACTCGCTTAACAATTAAATCAGGGTTCGCAGTCCCCCGCCAGAAGTCATGATCGGTCACTTACCATGGTGGCGGCGGCACTTTTTCCAAGTGTTTCACTTAAAGAGCAATCCCATGGAACACATTATTCGTTCATTCATTCATTCAATTTATATCGATGCCCCCTCGCCAAAGCGACTCCAGGCAGCCTACAAACAAATCATAAAAACATTCAAGTTAAAAACGTCCCTACAACAATTAATCATAATTAATTAATCCACCAGCAGCACTCCACACTTGCTGGGCCGGCCAAGTTTTTAGGTCTTTCCTGATGGTCAGTAGCTCTGTCTGAAGGCGTAGCTCAACCGGCAGAGGGTTCGTTGCCATTGCCAAAAAGGCCCTCCTTCTAGTGCTAGTGAGGTGAGCCTCTCTAGCCGATGGCACCATTAGAAAGCCACTCTGGTCTGCTCTTTAAGAGAGGTACCACTGTATTGCTCTTTTATACAACTTTTTCTTTGGTAAATTCTTTGATTTTTCTCCTTTGAAAATTGGATAGTATGTCTTAAAGAATAGCATTATTAATCTGCTGTCAAGTCAATTGCAGTTTGTTGTAATCCAAGGCCCTCTAAGCATTCAGAAATGGTTTTATGAGGCTTTCCTTGTCATGGTTCCTAAGGTGGCTTCATTTTGGCAGTTTCACTTCTGGCCTAGACAAGGAAGAAGAAATAAGGAACCATTTAGAGACCCTGTGCTGCTTAAATATAGTGGATAGAACCATGTTAAATATAGTCAAACCTCGCATAAAGAGGGCCTTGCTTAAAGAGTAGAATTTTCTCTGACTGTTGGCTTCACTTAACAAATAAAACCAACCAAAAACGTGCTTAACAAATAAATCGGGTCTGCAATCCCCCCCCCACACACACACACACTAGAAGTCACTTACAATGATGTTTCGCTTAAAGAGCAAACTTGCTTAAAGAGCAATCCTGTGGAACACATTATGCTCTTTAAGCGAGGTACAACTGTATTTACATACCTCAAGTACATCCCAAGGTAGACAAGTAAAAAAAGAAAGTTAGCTATTGATTGACTAATTAAAGTTGATTAAGCCTGTATGCTGCATGCAGGGGCAAAGGAGATTACCATCGGTTAGGCCATGGGTCAGATGACCATGTGCGAAGACCTCGACAAGTCCAGGGCTTACAAGGGAAGAAGGTCATTGCCATTGCAACTGGGTCACTGCACTGTGTGTGCTGCACTGAAGATGGTATGTAGAACAGCTTTTTGCTTTTTTATACGTTTAGCCCATATAACCTGAGAGGTGAACGTTAGTGTTATTCAGTTGACCAGACAAGGAGTCCATGGAAGAAGTATCTGCTCGAAGATTCCAACTTCTGCTGGATGTGTAGCCTCTCTACGTAATTGGGGATTAGGGTCTCAGGTCACATGGAGAGACTGCATCTTATTTCAAACTGTCTTTTGTGGACACAAAGACAAGCAAGGGATGGGGCTGCTGCATTCACCCTACTTGCACTTTCAAATTACCGTATTGGCTGGAGTATAAGATGTACTCCCCCTCAAAGTACACCGAAAAAACAGAGTGCGTCTTATATGCTGGCAGATATGGTAATACTTTTTTTTTGAATGTCTGAGTGGAGCCAGGGTCTCAGTTGTGTTGATCATTTGACACATGTTGTGTCATGTGTCTGTTTGAGTCATATTGGTACATGTTTTTAATAACGAAGGCTCCAATAACCCTCAGTTCTGAAATGTGGCCCTCAGTATTTTGTGAAATAAATTTTCCAAGCATTGTCCCATAGTCCCTTTAGAGACCGTTATGGTAGACTTAGTGTGTGGTAGAATGTACAGAAAATGACACGTATAAATTAAAAGAGAGAGAAAAATCTAGTTATCAATAGGTGCTAGCAGTTTAAAAGCTATATATGGGTTGCTGAAGAAAGAAAAAAGCAGATTTTCATTCCTTGTGCAGTACTACGTACAGGTCAGACAGAACCTGGATGATGTGAATGATATCTTAGTGGCATAATAGACGAGAATGTTTTATATATTTGTATATAAATGTTGGATATGCATTTTGGATACTGAGATTAAGTGAAGGAGACGCTGTCAGTTATGGGGCAGGGAACTACAAATGTAGTTAAGTGTTATAGATAGATAGACTACTGAAGTCTGAATGAATTAGAGGCTATTGTGTTTCTATATGCATATTAAGCCAACAAACCTTAAATCCCAGAAATGTAATCAGCCTGGCCAACAGTCATGGAGTCATGGAGCTAGCATTCAAGACATCTGATGGGGCACAAGTTGAGAAACATTGCATTAAGTCACTGAGAACAACAGCTTTTTCATGTAAAAAATCAACAACTACATTTCTGTATTCTTTCTGTTTTCCGTGATACTTAAAAAATTCTCTTCCTATGGAGTCCAAATTTGGAGCTTCCAAAAGCTGAGGCTGTTCCTGATTCTCTCCATTCCCTCTAAGTTCTGTTCTTTCTGCCAAGCGACCAGGATGTTGGAAGAGCTTCCTAGTATTCAGTAACCATGAAACTATCTTTTAAAATACTGTGTAAATTATATGTTGATTTACTGTATTTCCCGGTGTATAAGTGCACTCCCCCCCAAAAAAATATATATATATATATATACTGGAAAAATGGAGTGTGTCTTATTCTCCAATGTATCTTATACATAGGCAGATACAATAATTAAACACTAAGCAGGCTGTGATTTTCATCAGTTGGCTCAGTTGTTATGCTTAGAGTTTTAAATGACATGTAGTGGTTTGTCTTTGACTCAACATCATTAAAGCATGATTGTCACTGGTTCTTTGAGCTGTATCATCAGTAGTGAAACAATCCTTTTGGTTGATGTAGGTGAAGTGTATACATGGGGAGACAATGACGAAGGGCAGCTTGGAGATGGAACAACGAACGCAATCCAAAGGCCACGCCTGGTTGCAGCACTCCAGGGTAAAAAGATTAACAGAGTGGCCTGTGGTTCAGCACATACACTGGCCTGGTCTACCAGCAAGCCAGCTAATGCAGGCAAGCTCCCTAGCCAGGTAAAAGTTATATCTTTTTAAAAATTAAGGTTTTTAAAAAATATCTTGGCCAGGGGTGTGCAGGGCACCATGGGAAGGCGCTGGACAGGAAGTGGTGGCGGCACCTTTTTTTTGGGGGGGAGGGGGGATCCCATACATTGCTATTGGTGTCCCAGGGCGTCAGAGGTGAGGGCGGGGATGGGACAAAGCTTGATTGCCCGATATACCAGCACGCGCCCGATCTTGGCAAAATGTATAAGGATTTTATTTTTCTCCCGCTACTGAGCACATTGTTTTAGTGCTTGGATAAACTTAACAGTTGGTAGGATGCTGAGTATCCTCTTGTTTTGGGGTTTTGAGCAAAAACAGTAGGTTGTTGTTGTTTTGACCAGAAGGTTGGCAGATTAGCAGTTTGAGACCCGAGTGCTGTACGATGGAGTGAACTCCTTGTCTCTGTCCCAGGCTCCTGCCAACTTAGCAGTTCAAAAACAAGACATTGCAAGTTGATAAATAGGTACCGCTTTGGTAGGAAGGTAAACAGCATGCCGTGCACTCTGGTGTTTAGTCATGGGAGCCACATGTTCACAGAAATTTCTGTAGGTGCAGACAGCGCTGGCTCTTTGGCTATAAACAGAGATGGGCACTGAACCTTAGAGTTGGATATGACTGGCTTTTGAGCAAGAATGACCTTTACTTTTACCTAGTGCTTTTGGTTGTGGTCATCCTCTGCCTTTCTCTTACTGCTTAGTTTTTGTTTTCTCTATCACATCCCTATCAAACCTTAGACCCGTGATGGTGAACCTTGGCACTCCAGATGTTCTTTGACTTCAGTTCCCAGAAACCAAATCACTCTGTGAATCCACACAAATGAGTTAGCTGTGATTCATCCAGCTCATGCTGCCCTTGTCGCTCCCAGAAGCGGAAGTAAAACACGCCCGTATGGCTTCTGGGAATTGGAAGTCCAAGAACATCTGGCATGCCAAAGTTCACCATCACAGCCCTAGACTGCCAAAATGAAGCCACCTTCTTGGCTTTGTTATGGGCCAAACTTAAGTCCTCATGACTGCTTGGTGTTAGCTGCATACTGCCCCCAACGTGGTTGTAACAAGGAAATACTCCCCTCTCTATTAAATGATTCTCTTCTCAGAGACATTAGGCGGTCAAATCTCATGTCTGTGTAGCATGATGCCATTGCCCCCATTCCCCGCATGGTCTCCCATTAATTTGGATAAAGCAGGTTATTAGCATTTGGAAGAAAATAGCAGTAAAATAAGAGGTATGGTAGTGATGGTGGCAGCATCAACAATTTTAATACAGTAGCAGCAAAGACAGTTTAAAAAAGTTAACATTTTCAGCAGCAGCCTGAGAAAGGCACAGAAGGGTGTGGGTTTCTTTTTTATTTTAAAAATTGTGTTGTCTTTCAAAGTAGTACTTCCATAAACATTGCTGGAAGCCCTTTTTGGTCATACAGGCAAATCCAGATATTCTTGCTCTATTATGTCCATTATAAAGCTTTTAAAGATGTCAAATAGCAAGGCATGCAACGGGCATGCTAGCTAAATACACTCTATGTTTGATCATACAACATGTGGCATGTGAATCACTCAAGTGTACATTAAATCCTACAATACGATTGTTTGTTCCAGGTTCCCATGGAATACAACCACCTACAAGAGATTCCGATCATTGGCTTGAGAAACAGACTGCTGCTTCTACATCACATCTCTGAACTCTTTTGCCCTTGCATTCCCATGTTTGATCTTGAGGGCCGTCTCGATGAAACTGGTCAAGGTCCTTCAGTGGGGTTTGACGTATTACGAGGAATTTTGATCTCGCAAGGAAAGGTGTGTGTCTCTTAGCTTCTGCTATTCCATTGAAACAACTTACTCGGAAAAAACTGTTTCTGTGACTATCTAGGTCAGGGATTCAAAACGTATGGCCCACGGGTGGACCCTGGCCCATGGTGGCAAACCATCTGGCATGTGGTGGGGACCCCCAGAAATGGAAGAGACACATTTACGACAGCCATAAACGCATCCCTGCCTGCATAAACACGCCTGCACAAATGCACCCGCCGTGGTTTGCGGCATTGTTTATGCTGGGAGTGAACCACATGTCCGGCCTGCTCAGCTGATGGAGGGTGTGTGGTCTGGCCTGTGGTGGGAAAACGTTGAGAATCTCTGATCCAGGTATATATGTGTAAACAATGTTCTTTTTTATATACAGTAACACCTCGGATAACGCTAAGACTTGGTTCCACAAGTCTTGGTGTTATCCGATTTTTAGTTTTATCCGATCCATGTTAAAATCCTGTGGGATGGATCGGATAACGTTAAAGCTCTATAGAGATACATTGTAACTGCACAGGCTTTAGCGGTTGTTATCCGATCCATCCCATAGGACCTTAACATTATTCGATGCAATTCTCCTCCCCAGATTACTTAACGTTATGCAATTTTAGCGTTATCCGAGGTAAACGTTATCCAAGGTATTACTGTATATAACTGCAATTAAACAAATGTATGTGCTGTAGATTGAGAAAAGGGCACTCTTAGTCCCTAGTGATGTTCAACAAAATTGCTGTTTTCCCAAAGCTAGCAATCATCCAGATAGAGTTGCTGGCAAAAAGGAGAAGGCTTTAACCCAATGTTTCCCAATCTTTGGTTTTTGGACTTCACTACCAGAAAGTGGGACAGTATATCTGTTCTTCTGATTAGTTTCAAACTTTTATGGTACAATTCATCTCTTACTTTTAAAATAAATTATATTTATGGTTCCATCTGCAAGACTTACAGTTTCAGCTAGATGTGTCTGTCTGGACTTTTGAGGCAGAGGTGCTGTAGTGCTTTGGAGTAAATGATTATTCATTTTTATTGTTGAGAGATATTTTTAATTCTTTGTTTCCAGGTGTCTATTTGTACATTCTTAGTTGTTTCTATAAATACAGAGGCGAACATCCACAATTATGCTGATAAAAGAGCTGTGGCATAACTTGCAGAAGCAAATTACTGCTGAGTCACAAATAATTACTTGAATTCCTTGCATGTTAACTCACCTCACTGCCTAAAATAACTGGGCAACAGTATTTTGGCCAAACATGGTACTATTTATTTATTTATTTAATCATATTTATATGCCGCCCTCCTCACAAGTGACTCAGGGCAGCTAACACAACGTTAAAACAGCAATTAACACAATCCATCAATAAAAACCTATCAATATGATAAAAAACAATGTCAGGATAACAATTAAAATTTTAAAAAAATAAAAGGTTAAAAAGAGATTAAAAAGAGATTTAAAAATTACAAAGATTCACAGAGAAAGGGGGAGGAGTCAAATAAAAGAGGGGAGGAGTCAAATAAGCAAGCAGGTTGGGGTGACCGTCTGGCCCGTACCCCACGCCTGCCCTGCCAGCCAGGTCTTAACACCCTTTCCGAAGGGCAGCAGCTCTGTCTGGAGATGCAACTCGGTTGGCAGGAGGTTCCATAGGGCCGGAGCAGATGCAGTGGCAGCACATACTATGCTGTGTCACTCAGTATTTATGGGCTGTGTTCTTTTTCTCCTCACTCATTTAATGACTATAGAATTGGTTTGAAACATTCAAAATTCTTTAAAGATTGCCATAGTTTTTGCAGGCAGAATGTAATATTAATTGCTGTGTGACTAAATTGCACTTCTACCACACTAAAAAAAATTCTGGTTTCCCCTCCTGCCATCATTGAGAGAGGTTTTCGTCTGTTGTAGGGGATACTGGTTTCTTTTCTTTACCAGTAAGAGTAAAGGTCACCCTTACACGAAAGTCAGTCGTATCCGACTCTAGGGTTCTGTGCTAATTTTTGTTTAGCGGCAAAACACCAGCTCTGTCTTCATCTGCAGATGTTTCTGTGGACATGTGCCAGGCATGATTAGATGCTGGAGTGCACAGAATGCTGTTTACCTTCTAACCAAAGTGGTACCTATTCATCTACTTGCATTTTCTTACTTTCAAAGTGCTAGGTTGGCAGGACAGAGATGGGAGCTCATTCCGTCATGCAGTACTCAGGTCTCGAACTGTTGACCTGTCGATCTTCCAGTTGTCAAGTTCAGCGTCTTAACAATTAAGCCACCGCAGTCCCTTTTTTCTTCCAGTAAAAGCAGATAAAGTAGCAATTTTGTCCCCTCCCCCCAACAAATGTTGACTCAATATTAAAAGTACAGTATGTTCTGAACACCCAATTCTCCTTGTTTTAGGAGGCAGCTTTTAGAAAGGTTGTGCAAGCAACTATGGTGAGAGATCGGCAACATGGACCAGTTGTTGAACTCAACAGAATACAGGTAATAGTATTGTACAGTGAGTTGAATATAAGATTGCTGTTCCATAATGTTTTTGCTTATGGATAACTGTTTATAAAACTAAAAGCATTTTTGCCATCTCTTTCTAGTTGATTTTGAGGATCATTACTGTATTTTGCTATTTTGAAAACCACCAGATTACAAAGTGTCTGAAAGACAAGAAATAATGAGAGTCCAATGATTTTGATTGTGATTATTTATGGATGATTGAAGATTGGAACAATGTTTGCCTTGAGTTGGTGATTGTGTACATAAAATGTAACATATGGAGGTCACAGCTGGATGGAGTAAATTTGTTTTCGGAACTAGATGGAGCAAAATCCTGTGTACGTCGGGCTTTCATAAATTGGGCTGTAAAATTTGGACTATCTTCAGAAATGGTATCTGTGAGATATATGGTCGAACTCATGGTTGTCTGTGTACAACTGATTTATGTAAGACTGGAGCCTTGTCTCAGCCAACAGGAATGTGTACTTACCACTGGCCCTATTCTACTAGAAAACCTCTCTAAAGCCTTGACGTCTTCCAGAATAGTATTGGCTTAGAGATCTACTGGCTCAGGATTACAATTGCCTCAAATTAGGTTTGGCTTTACATCATCCATAATGATGCTTCCGCCGTTGTGTTGTTCAGAATTACAGTAAAACCTCATATAACACTAAAACCTGGTTCCACAAGTCTTGGTGTTATATGATTTTTAGTGTTATCTGATGCATGTTAAAATCCTATGGGATCCATAGAGATACATTGTAACCACACAGGCTTTAGCGGTTGTTATCTGAAGCATCCCATAGGATCTTAATGTTATCTGATGCAAATTTCCCCCCAGATTCCTTAATGTCATGCGATTTTAGTGTTATTCGATACTAATGTTATATGAGGTATTACTGTACTTCAAAAATTTCTGGGAAGGCTTTTTGGGAGATAAAAGTTAACTGAAAGGAAGAAAAGGATGGGAAATATCCATGAATTTATTTCTATTTGCTTATTTTAAGCTCATAACTTCTGTGTCAAATTTAATGATGGTTCAGAAGCAGTTTGATAGGTGTTTGGAGAAAGGAAGTGAAACAAGCTAAGCTTCCCAATCCACGTAACACAAACAGATAATATTTGCAATTATTGTAAGATTCAGTGCCTTTTTTTTCACTTTCACTATCAGTTACTTGGTTGATCTGTGCTTCATAGTCAATATACAGTGGAACCTCAGTTGACAAACGGCTCGGTTAACATAAAAATTACATAACAAAAGGAAATCCATAGAAAAGAGTGGCTCAGTTTACGGAATTTTTTTTGGAATGGATTTATTGGTTTTCAGTTCATTCCTATTGGAAACTGTGTTTCGGTTAATGTATTTTGGTTTTCAGGGCATCCCTATAGGAAATTCGGTTAAAGTAATTTCCGCTGTAAGAAACTTCCCGGAGAATGCATTAATTACATTAACCAGGGTTCCACTGTACATACCGTTAGTTTGACGCAGGGGATTGAAACATTGCCTTCCAATGAGACAACCAGGGAAAGTTATCAAGAGTCACTCCTAGACCTTCAAGGGGCATTGGGCGTTCTCGGAGTTCATTAAAGAAAGGATGCTTTATCTCAATTGTGCATCATTTGTTCTCTCAGATGATTTTGTCTGCCTTTGTATATATAAATCGGTGTACTTCAAAATGGCCTCAAGTGCAATTAAGGTTCAGGAAATGACTTTAGGGCATCACATGTAGTCACACTGGTAGAGGAAGTGGTTGTTATGAAAACTCTCATTGACGGAATAGTTTAGGCCTTAGGCCAGATGAGGTTTTTAAAGGTTTTTTTAAAAGACTGAACATAAAGCATTATTTGATTATATAGAGTAAAGCTTACAATGGAAGCATTTTTATTGTTGTTAATAATATACATATTACTGAACCCTTCTCTAACGTGTGCTTGCCTGCCTTCATAGTTGTGAAATAAGGGTATATGTGTGGTTGAAATGATGTGTGGGACAAACTGAAGGAGATTATGAATTCTGTGTAGGCTGTTAAGGGAGAAGACCACTTACATGTTAATAGGTAAAGGTTGCTTGAACGCCAGTCATATCTGACTCTAGGGTTCAGTGCTCATATTTGTTTATAGCCAAAGAGCCAGCGCTGCCTGTGTCTGCAGACATTTACATGGTTATGTGGCAGGCATGACTAGACGCCAGAGTGCATGGAACGCTGTTTACCTTCTTACTGAAGTGGTTCCTATTTATCTACTTGCAATTTTTGGTTTTTGAACTGCTAGGTTGGCAGGAGCTGGGACAGAGATGGGAGCTCACTCCATCGTGCAGCATTTGGGTCTTGAACTGTTGATCTGTTGAACTTCCAGTCATCAAGTTCAACATCTTAACCACTTTATTGTTGTTCAGTCGCACAGTCGATTCCGACCCTTTGCGACCCTATGGACCATTGCCCGCCGGCCACGTCTGTCCTACACCATCCTCCTCAACCCGCGCATCTCTGTGCCCACTGTATCAACAATACCATCTAGCCATCTCGTTTATGGCCGCTGCCACCTTCTTTTGCCCTCCACCTTTCCCAACATCAAGGACTTCTCAAGTGAATCTTAACCACTAAGCCACCACAATCTATGTTAATACTGCATCACTATTTTGTCCATCAAGCCTGTAGCCTTAGTGGAATCCATAGAGAGCTCCAAGCAGAGATGGAAATCCCCCCCCCCCCCAGGAAAACATAGGTGTTTAAGGAACTAATAATAACATCATTCCAACGACCTTCCTTTGTCTAGTTCAGTACCACCCTCCTCCTCCTTTTGTGTCCAGGCCAGATGTATAACTGCCAAAATGAAGGCACCTTTTGGGGGAATTCGTTTTGCAGTTCCTTTCTCCTGACCTAATGTGAGAAAGATTAGCTGTCAACACAAGGTTGCCATTACCAGAGTACATCCCCCCCTTGTGGTTCAGAAGTACCACAATCTTCAAGGAGGTTCTTTCTGTGCATCCCAGTACCGCCCTGACTGCTCCCTATTGTCAACTCTGACCTGTTGTGATACTCCATATGAATCAGAGACCCTTGTCTGTTTCATGTGTCTAAGTATCATCAATCAACGTGAATGTAAAAATGTTGAAGTGCTGAAGCCAGGATGCAAATGACTGCATAGTGTGTGTTACATAAAAACTGCAGAACTACAAAGACAGTTCTTGTTTTTTCTTAGGCATAGATATAGAAATTTCCTCTTACAATTTTCAGTTGGTCATCGTTGTTCTTTACAGGCACTTAGATTTGTATTTTTTATGTATGTGCATTGAAATCCTGCCTCTCAAATGAATTACATTATAATAATCATACACTTGATCATGTTTTCGGTATTACTAAAAGCATTACAGTAAAAGTAAAGGCCACCCTTGCTTGAAAGCCAGTCGTATCTGACTCTAGGGTTCTAGTGCTCATCTCTGTTTATAGCCAAAGAGCCAGTGCTGTCTGTGCCTGCAGATGTTTCCATGGACATGTGGCAGGTATGCCTCAACACTGGAGTGCATGGAACACTGTTTACCTTCCCACCGAAGTGATCCCTATTTATCTACTTGCAATTTCTTGCTTTCAAACTGCTAGGTTGGCAGGAGCTGGGACAGAGACAGAAGCTCATTCCGTCATGCAGTACTCAAGAATCGAACTCCGACTTTCTAGTTGTTGAGTTTAGTGTCTTAACCACTTGAGCCACCGCAGCCCCCTAAGCATTACAGTACTGCTAATTAAACTTTAAGCGTTAATGTCTGCTAGATTTACATTATGATGAGGTATACTTATTTTTCATTGTCAGGTAAAACGTTCTAGAAGCAAAGGTGGATTGGCTGGTCCAGATGGCACAAAATCAGTTTTTGGACAGATGTGTGCTAAAATGAGCTCATTCAGCCCGGATAGTCTTCTTCTACCTCATCGTGTTTGGAAAGTCAAGTTTGTTGGTAAGACTCCACTCCTCAACATGTTTAATTCTTCAACCAAATTCCCCCTTCTCTGATAGTATATACTACAGTTAAAAAACAAAGAAGAAAAAACACCAGAAGTCTCAAGAGTAAAGGAGTTAATTATTAGGCATATAAAAAAACTGTGAATTAGGCATCAATCAGCATGACTCCAAAATTTCTGTTTTAGCTTGAAGAATAGATGTAGAAATCAAGCTTGCAAAACAAATGCGTATGAATCTAAAAATTGAGATAACTAAGTTAGTTATGCTAGATAAAGTAGTATCATTTGTTTTTACTTTGTGCTAATGGGGAATAAATTAGATTGAATTTGAGATTGAATCTGAAGTAATCTAATTTAAATCTATTTTTACATTCTTTTAACTGTTAGGATTGTAATAAACATCCAAATAAACATTGTATGACAGACATTTACACAAGCAAAACTTTCCAATGCTAACCATTTATTACAACAACAAACTGATTAGGATTGTAATAAATGGTTAGCATTGTAAAGTTTTGCTTGTGTAATTGTCTGGCATACAATGTTTATTTGGATGTTTTCTCCTTTTGTTATGCTTATTCTGATTAGGGCCACACAAGGCAGCATGCTTTCTTTTAATGGTTATGGCATTTGGAAGATAAACAGTTCTGGCATATTAACTGTGTTTGAGGGTAACTGTTGTTTTTAATAGGCATTACAGAAGGCACTGAATGTCTATTTCCAGTAGCTTATAAGTGGATGTTGTTTCATCTGGTGCATACAGTACTTTAACGAACAATAAATATTTCAAAAATTATTTGGCCTGTTGTGCCCTTTGAGATGGCTGGCAGTGGCAAAATAAGTACATTTAACAACTCTCTGTGTGCATGTTTTTCACAGGCTCAGCTATAAGTAGCTTTTAAATTAATGGGCCTCTTAACTTAACAGTGACTTTCCCACCCAATACTGTTTTCCTTCCCCTAAGGCGAATCTGTGGATGACTGTGGTGGAGGCTACAGCGAATCAATAGCAGAAATGTGTGAAGAACTTCAGAATGGTCTGACACCACTTCTGATTGTGACCCCGAATGGAAGGGACGAATCGGGAGCAAACAGAGATTGCTTTCTTCTAAACCCTGCAGCAAAGTCTTTGTTGCATATGAACATGTTTCGTTTTCTGGGTAATTCACTTCAATATTCTTTAAAGATTTGGCAACACTTTTGCTGCATGATATGAACAGATCCTTAACCCCCACTGTTAATTGTTGTCTCCAACTATCTAGGGGTTTTGCTGGGGATTGCGATTCGGACTGGGAGCCCGCTGAGTCTCAATCTGGCAGAACCTGTGTGGAAGCAGTTGGCAGGGATGAACTTAACCATTGCTGATCTCAGTGAGGTGAGGCAAGCACAAGCCTAGTTCTTCCATAAAATAATAATCATATGTAAAATTTGGTTTGCAGTTGGTCTAAATGTCAGAACTGTGGGCGGCTTGCATTTGGGTTAGATCCAGTTTTTCTGGCTTTGATTTAAAAAGAGGTTTGGGAGAGAGTAAGGATACTATATATGTACAGTAAAATCCCGTATAATGATTGCATTGCACAGTGATGAAATCGTACAACGATTGCCTTTTGAAACAAATGTTTGTATCATACAATGATTTTCATCGTTGTACGATACAATTTTTTTTTTAAAGGCAAAAGCTGGATGGCTTTGGGATGGCGTGGGGGAAAGCAGCCCAGCGGGCTTCAAGAAAGGGATTGAAGCAAGGGGACAACTATGGATCCCTTTCGCTAAGAGTGCTGGGCTGCTTTTGCCCTAGGAAAGCGCTTCCCAGGGGGATAGCAGGGCGAAAATAGTATGAATCATCTCATAGGGGAAATCACTGTGCGATACATGTATCCTATAGCAATTTTTTCATACAACGATGGACCCTTTGGAACCAATTAAAACTGTTATACGGGGTATTATTGTATTAGTATATGTATATCTTAGTGAGAGGCACACTCCGTCTTAAATCAAACTGAATAAATAATAACTACTTAGTGCATAACAGCACAGTTCTAAATATATTTACAGTAAATAAATTCAGTTGGATTTCTTCACTAGTGAACATATTTACAATTGTAGAACACATATGTTACATTAATTAATAAATGCCCAATACAAGATCAGTGACACTTCTGTTTATTATCTTCTGTTTATTATTCTACCATGGCACAGGCTCCAAATTTACCTGATTTAAGCTAACTTGGTTTAGGGTTTAATTAGGACTTGCATTCTGTCTGCTGATAGTTCTACCACAGATGAGCTTCGAGAGTAAACATGTCGATATGCATCTCTTCATTTATCTCTGAATATACTTTTTGGAGGAAATCTTTGTTGCTATCCCTTTTCCTGAGCTACTTTGATGTCTAAAATTATATTTCGATATATGTAAGGTTGCCCTTGCTCGAAAGCCGAGTGTATCTTACTCTAGGGTTCAGTGCTCGCCTCTGTTTATTGCCAAAGAGCCAGTGCTGTCGGTGTCTGCTCATGTTTCCATGGATATGTGGCAGGCATGCCTCAACACCAGAGTGCACGGAATGCTGTTTACCTTCCCACCAAAGTGGTCCCTATTTGCCTACTTGCAGTTTCTTTCTTTCGAACTGCTAGGTTGGCAGGAGCTGGGACAGAGACAGGAGCTCGCTCTGTCGTGCAGCACTCGGGTCCCGAAACTGCTGACCTGCCAACCTTCCAGCCATCAAGTTCAGTGTCTTAACTGCTAAGCCACTGCACTCCCTTGATTTATGTACACATATTTTATTTTATATATTATAATATATATACTGTATTATGTTTTATTAATTTAATTTATTTTTTTATATTTATGATGCACATTCCTGCTGCCACCTGTTGCTGTCATTGTTTTTATTACTATTATTTCTCCTTAAATGATTTATTCAACTATATGTTTATGCTCTTACTTTGATGTCTATTTTCTGCTGCTTATTTTGGTTTGTTCTATTATGTACAGTAATTAGATTTTTTAAATCTATGCTTTGTTTATTTTTATATTCTAAACTTGCCCAAAGTAGTTTTCTACTTTTTTTTTGTTGTTGTTCAGTCGCACAGTCGATTCTGACCCTCTGTGACCCCATGGACCACTGTCCGCCAGGCAGTCCTGTCCTCCACCATCCCCCTCAACTTGCTCAGTTCTGTGCCCATTGTCTCTACAATACCATCTAGCCATCTCATTTTGGGCCGCCCCCTTCTTCCTTTGCCCTTGACCTTTCCAAGCATCAAGGCTTTCTCAAGTGAATCTTCTCTTCTCATTTGATGTCCAAAGTACTTTAGCTTCATCTTTATTATTTGACCTTACAGGGGTGTAGCCAGGGCCCCACCAGGGGGTGCAAAAACCCTCCTGAACTAACAGGGGCCCCCACCCCACCCTGTGGTGCCAATCTTATAAGGTATATGTGAGTGTGATATTGTTGCCCTCTGGAATGTTTTGCCCCTCCTGAAAACTCCCCACCCCCATCTAGAATCCTGGCTACGGACCTGGCAGTATATACATCAAACCAATAAGCAAATATTCTAATTCTGTTCACAGTTTTTTTTCTGGCTCACAAAAAACACATAAAGGTCCATTACAGATTTTTAATTAAATTTAAGAAGCAGTTTTCTAATGAGTTAAATCTAATGTTAGTCCTTCTCAGAACAGGCCTATTAAGATAAATAGAACTTGAGTGAGTTGTGACAAACATGTCCCGTTCATTTCAATGATTTAGGATTTGTTTTTAATTCAGTCCAATGCCTCCTATCTTAAGCATGTGTATACATCCTAGTAGAGGGGACTGTGTTTGATTAGTGGTTAAGATGCTGAACTTGATGACTGGAAGGTCGGCAGGTCAACAGTTCAAGATCCAAGTGCTGCATGAGAGAATGGCTCCCGTTTCTGTCCCAGCGCCTGCCAACCTAGCAGTTAGAAAGCAAGAAATTGCAAGTAGATAAATAGGTACTGCTTCAGTAGGAAAGGTAATGGCTTTCTGTGTTCTCTGGTATCTAGTCATACCTGCCACATGACCACGGAAACGTCTGCAGATGCAGACAAGACTGGTGCTTTGGCTATAAATGGAAATGAGCACCGCAGTAGTGTAGCGTTGATTTCAGCTGCCCGAGGCATAAGCCAAATTTGTCGCCCCCTGGTGGATGCTGGCCCCCACTCCTGCTAGAGCTTCTGGGAATTGTAGTCCAAGAACACCCATAGCCCAAAAAGTGCTGCCCGGGGCGGGGGGCCCTGCTCCCCCCCATGCCACTGGAGCACCACCCCTAGAATCGGATACAACTGGCTTTCAAGCAAGGGAGATCTTTACCTACATTCTTGTAGAGCTTTCATACTGTCAGTGAAGTACTCGTGCAACTTCTATGTTGAGTATACAACTGTTCTACAGAAAGGACCTTACCTGGGTTTGTTTTATGTTTGAAAGGTTGATAAGGATTTTATTCCTGGGCTTATGTACATCCGAGACAATGAAGCTACTTCCGAAGAATTTGAAGCCATGAGTCTGCCTTTTACAGTGCCAAATGCAAGTGGGCAAGACATTCAGCTAAGTTCCAAATATGCCCACATTACACTGGATAATCGAGCCGAGTATGTGAGGCTGGCAATAAATTATAGGTTAGTAAATGGCATTATCCTGTTTACGGTGCAGTGCTGTTGAGGTCAACATTTTGTAGCTTTGTTTCATTTTTAATAATTTCCATAAATACAGCCATTTTGATTTTTTTTTAAAAAAAAATTTCCATGGGTGTCAGAACAATCTCTTGAGTTTGTGGATAAAAAGAGAAAGCTGGATGGGTCTTGGAAAGGTGGTAGATGTGTGATTTCTGGGAGTCTGCTATTTTTTCACCTGCCTTTTTAAGCAAGGTGAACCGCTGTGCTCCTCCAGATGTCGTTGGACTGAAATTTGCACCAGCTCTAGCAAGTGTAGCCAATAATGAGGGATTATAGAACTGCAGTCCAAAAATATCTGAATGGCTGTAATTGGTCAACCCTTTCTAAAAGAGTTTGGAAAATAACTCTGTGATCAACGGATTATCTTCTGGTCTGTGGCCGTGAATTAAATAGTCATGAAATTGTGGACCATTTTATCATGAAGATTTGTTTAAGAATTTTTAAAGCCACATTCTCAAAGGACAGGGAGGGGGGGGGAAATCAATTTTGTCTGGAAATCCATATTATTTCCAGTTATGTCGGGGGTTTTCTTTTCACCGGCAAATGTGTGTGTTTTGGCAGACTTCATGAATTTGATGAACAAGTTGCTGCAGTTCGTGAAGGAATGGCCCGTGTGGTCCCTGTTCCTCTTCTTTCACTTTTCACAGGATATGAACTGGAAACGATGGTACGTTGGGAGCCGTTGCTATTTGTGTTTACTAGTTAACTAAGAAACCATGTCATACATTTGTATATAAGCCTAAGCTTGCAAGTTCCGTAACAGCTGATTATAAAAGCATTCCAGTCCGTTATGCCACATTATTGGCAAAAGTTTATGAGTATGCTGAGTTACATAATTGACCATTCAAAACAGGCCTATTTGTGCAGAAAAATGTGGATTAAATTTAGGACCAGATTACTCACTTTGAATGAGACTGTTAGCTAATGCTATGTATACTATGGAGAACAGAGTAGGTAATTAGCTGAGGCTTGTTTTATTCTGCCCTACTGTCATGGACAGTGAACATAAATTAATTGTAAAAGACGGAATAATTATTCTGTGCCATTTTTAAAACATTTCCTTGCCCTCCCTTTTGTGGGCTTTCCTGACTTCTGCTTTGCTTCCTTTTCTTTTTGTAGCGATTCTCTGCCTCCTCTGACCAGATAATGCCCTCCAGCCATCATTTTTAGTTAACGCAGCTCCAATTTCAATGCAGGATCCACCCACCATTTTTCACCTCAAGCACCTGCAGTTTTCATTGCTGGGTGCACTTCCCCTGGTGGCTTTAGTGGTTAAAACACTGAACTTGGAGACTGGAAGGTCGGGTTTCAATACCCGAGGGCTGCACTTGGGGACATAAAAGGAGCCTCATTTGGGCCTCCCCTGAGCGCAGTTTCTCCAGCAAAAATCCTTTCAACCCAGAGTAATTTATGACACTAAATTATTATTATTACCAGGTGTTCAGTTTCTTCACTGTAGAGCAGAGGTGGCCAAAGTTTTTGGCCCGTGGGCTAGTTACGTGGCTCAGTGGGCCGGTCACATGGTTCCTCCCACCAGAAGTGAAGTAAAATGCGCATGCGCAGAACACTGCTGTAAACGCACCCACAGCCGTTGTAAACACATTTACGACAGCCACGAGTGCATTGCTGTGGCGTTCTTCTCATGTGCGGGCGTATTTTATTTCCACTTCTGGGACCAGTGAGGGCAGCGTGGGCCGGGTGAATTGGTGTCAGGGGCCAGATCCAGCCTACAGGCCGTAGTTTGGCTACCCTTGCTGTAGAGGGATAGAAACAGAAAAGCAAAAGTGAATAAATCTGACAGTGTCTCTCCCAAAGATCCAGCTTCTCCAGGTTTCAACACCGAGAATGGCAAGGAAGGCTACAACTAGGAAAAGAACCTTCTCAGTGGTGGCACCTATCCTGTAGAACAGCTTGCAAAGGGAGCTGTGACAAGCGCCCTCCTTGGATGCCTTTGAAAAGCCATTAAAATGAGGTTATCTAGGGAGGCATTTAAGGGTGCCCTCCCATTGACTAACCAACTTTAGTAAACCCAACATTTTGATTTATTTTTATATTTGCTGCCTGTTAATAATTTTACTATTAATGCTACATGCCAAAATAATAATATGCTATTATTATTTTGTATTTTTCTTGCTTTTAAATTGGTTTACTCCTGTTGTATTGTCTTAATGTACACTGCCCAGAGTGGGGAACTTGCTTCTCCAGAGGAGCAGGATATGAAAGAAAGACAGACAGACTGTTTTGACTTAGAAGGAGATGTTACTTACTGGAAACAAGGTGCATTCTGCACATCTGATTTAGCTGTAAAAGAACAGCAGTATACAATATCTGAATCCAGGGTTATGTGAAGTGTGGGCACTGTATATATTCTGAATAAATAGCATATCTAAACTTATAGTATCACAAAAGGCAAGTTCCAGTTTTCTAATGCCTCTCCAACACAGTATATTTTATTTATTTATTTATTTATTTGTTCATATTTCTCCAACACCCTTCTCACCGAAGTGACTCAGGGCGGTTGACAAGTACAGTAAAACCTCGGATAAAACTTAGTTTTATCCAAGTCTTGGTGTTATCCGATTTTCAGTGTTATCCGATGCATGTTAAAATCCTATGGGATGGATCGGATAACATTAAAGCTCCATAGAGATACATTGTAACCGCACAGGACCCATCCCATAGGACCTTAACGTTATTCGATGCAGTTCTCCCCCCCAGATTACTTAACGTTATGCGATTTTAGCGTTATCTGAGGTAAACGTTATCCGAGGTATTACTGTAATAAAAAAATCACAATAAAACACAAACACTACCTAAAAACCTCGAATACAAAACTGTTAAAATTTAAATTTAAAATTTAAATCTAAAAAGATTAAAAACACACCAAATGCTACATCTTACTAATCTTACTAATTAAAAAGTAGAGGGAGAGAGGGGCTCAGAGTGTTGATGATGTTCTCAATAAATAACAGTTTACATTTTGTGAAAATTAAACCCAATTCCTCCATAGCTATGCATTTTCTACTTCCCTTAGGTGTGTGGGAGTCCAGATATCCCTCTTCACCTTCTGAAATCGGTGGCTACGTATAAAGGGATCGAGCCCACAGCTGCTCTCATCCAGTGGTTCTGGGAAGTTATGGAATCCTTTTCCAACACGGAACGCTCTCTATTTCTTCGCTTTGTATGGGGCAGAACTAGGCTCCCAAGAACAATTGCCGATTTCAGAGGCAGGGATTTTGTCATTCAGGTATGAATTGCAGAGCCACAGAATAAATAGATGGTGACTATTTTGTCATAGTTTCCAAATCGTAATGCTATGTGTTTTAATGAAATAGTGCAAGCTCTCTCTATATGAATTATGCAGCAGGAAATGTTTATTATATATGGAATTTTCAGAGGAGAAAGTAAAATATGCTAAGTGCATATTCATAAGATTTTTCCCTATACAGTCAAACCTCGCATAAAGAGCACCTCGCTTAAAGAGTAACTCACTTAAAGAGCAGATTTTTCTCCGAATGTTCGCTTCGCTTAACAAATAAAACCAGCCAAAAACTCGCTTAACAAATAAATTGGGGTTCGCAGTTCACCCCACAATTGGTCACTTACAATGGTGTTTCGCTTAAAGAGCAAACTCACTTAAAGAACAATCCTGTGGAACGCATTATGCTCTTTAAGTGAGGTACAACTGTATATTTTTATACCTCACAAAATATTCTTGGCAAAGCTATCCCTTTTTCATGTAGTTGCTGTTTGACATAGGCAGAATGTATTAAAATTGTTGTACAATGTGTTACTTGTGACTGTAGCATTAAAAGTTTTTTCTTGATCTTATGATCTTCCTTCTGAATAGGTGACTGTGTTTCCACTGAGAAACAGTAGCCCACTTTGAGGTGAACTAAAAATAAATATCATTGTGAAGAATTATTTCTTCTAGTGGTAAAAGCTTAAAATGGTTAATAAAAAGTTAGCAAAGTTTGTTAGATGGTTTTGACAAAAACTATAATAAAACGTAATCTGTTGTTTTAGAACAAGAAATATGAGCAACATTTGCAAGGATTCTTAATGTACAGTATATATTTTATATGTCGGATGGAATTTTATGGTTTATGGCCAAACAATTTACACATGTATAAAATCAGTAAAAAATCAATATAAATTTCAGTGTGAAGAAAATGAACGGCAAATATGAATAGTCAGAGAGCTGCTGCTTTATTTAGATCGGGGTGCCCAAACATTTTGGGCCGTGGGCCAATCATGTGGTTCAGGGAGCCGGTCACTAAGGCCCGGGGGCCAGGTGCAGCCCCCAATGCCAATTCATCCGGCCCACATGGGCACATTTTACTTCTGCTTCCAGGAGTGACGAGGGCTTCGCGGGCTGGATGAATTGGCATCGGGGGCCACACCAAGCCCCCAGGCCTTGGTTTGGGCACCACTGATTTAGAGAGAAAGAAAAAAGATGGAGATTGCAATCCTGTACCTATTTAAAGGTAAAGGTCACCCTTGCTTGAAAGCCAGTCGTATCTGACTCTAAGGTTCAGTGCTCATCTCTGTTTCAAAGCTGAAGAGCTGGTGCTGTCTGCTTACCTGGGAGTAAATTCTACTGGGGACTGCTGTGGCTTAGTGGTTAAGATGCCGAACTTGATGGCTGGATGGTCGACAGGTCAGCAGCTCCTAGACCTGAGGGCTGCACGACGGAGTGAGTTCCCATCTCTGTCCCAGCTCCTGCCAACCTAGCAGTTCGAAAGCAAGAAATTGCAAGTAGATAAATAGGTACCACTTTGGTGGGAAGGTAAACAGCATTCCATGCTCTCCGGTGTCTAGTCATGCCCGTCATATGGCCACAGAAATGTCTGCAGACATTAGCTCTTTGGCTAAAAATGGAGATGAGCACCGAACCCTAGAGTCGGATACAACTGGCTTTTGAGCAAAAGTGACCTTACCTAAATTCCACTGAGTAAATGAGACTTAAATTTTGAGCAAATTTCTGACGAAGTGGACTTGATCCACAAAAGCTAACTTTAAAATACAGCAGTTAGTCTTTAAAATGACACAACGTTTTATGTCTTTTTGATTTGTTTACTCTCTAATATGTTTGAAACACAGACTAACATGTCTACCATTTCAAAACATTTCTACATGGGGAAGTACCCAGTGTGATGTAGTGGATTGTGTGACAGACCAGGACTCTATAGAGACCGGGGTCAAATCTCCACTGGGGTGTGTGGGCCTCATGGAACCATTCCTTCAATATCTTACTTACCTTGAAAGCCCTTTTATGGTCAACTTAGGTTGGTTCTACACAGAAAGAGCCTCCTCGAATATTGTGGTATTTTTGAACCACAATCAGGCACACCCTGGTAACGGCAGCCTTGCGTTGCCGGCTAATCTGTCTCACACTAGGTCAGTGTGAAACAGCAGAAAGAATTCACCAAAAGATGGCTTCATTTTTTTAAGTTTCATGTCTGGCTTAGACATGGAGGAAGAACTAACATAAAGGCTAACTAGGATTTTTATTTATTTATTTATATTTGTTTATCGCCCTCCTCCCCGAAGAGACCCAGGGCGATTTCCAACAATTTTAAAAACACTTAAAATTAAAAACTTTAAAAAGCTTAAAAACTTAATTAAAAGCTAGGTATCTTAACTTGGACGTACTGGGGGTCAAACCATCCAACTGGCTGGGGAAATTGAACCATGTATGGTATGGTAAGGTGAAGGTTTCCCTTGCTCGAAAGCCAGTCATATCCGACTCTAGGATTCAGTGTTCATCTCTGTTTCAAAGCCAAAGAGCCGGTGCGGTCGGCTTCTGCAGACATTTCCGTGGTCATGTGGCAGGCATGACTATGGTATGACATGTATATAATGTTTTTATTGGATTCTTCACTTACTGTGTTTTGCTTTTTGCTTGATAGGTTCTTGATAAGTACAATCCACCAGACCACTTTCTCCCTGAGTCCTATACATGCTTCTTTCTGCTGAAGCTGCCCAGGTATTCTTGCAAACAGGTGCTAGAAGAGAAACTCAAGTATGCCATCCATTTCTGCAAGTCTATAGACACGGATGACTATGCTCGAATAGCACTAACAGGAGAGCCAACAGTGGATGACAGCAGCGATGACTCCGACAACGAAGATGCCGATTCATTTGCTTCCGATTCTACACAGGATTATTTGACGGGCCACTGAGAAGAGATGCCCATGGCAAGATTTACGGGCACTGGGACAAAAAGCCACAAAGTAGCACTTGAACAGGGGACTGTTTAATGAGCAGGATGCAAAGGCATGTAAACCAGAGAACTACTAATTATTACTGAATGTGGGGAGCTTGCGTTACTCATTGTAGGAATAATGGCTGATAACTGAATTAACTTTCTGTAGAATAAGTGGGTGCCATATATGGGCATTTAAACATCTGTTTTGATAGCTGAGGGTTCCCTTCTCCCCCTTTTATGCTGCACTGCAGATAGAATTTTGTGTTGACTGATGTGTTGTAAATGTTTATAAAATATTGGTAGTGTGGAATTTAAGAAACTGAAACCTTTTTAATTGTGGGTGCAATAGATTCCCCCCTCCAAATTAAGTGTTGTGTTCTTTGCATCTTGATTGTATATTGGAACTACTGTGCAATGACTGAATAGTATTATAAATATTGCAATTAACATTACTAGATGTTTTTGTTTATTAAAAAAAGACTTTTTGGAACACTCAGTTATCAGTATTCCTTACATCCATCACTAGATAACTAACCAGCACTTCCATTACATTCACTCTACCTTGCAATGTCCATATCTTAACTTCTTTCTATATAATGTACCTTTCTGTGAAGAACAGAATTTGCAACATGGGAAATATACTGTACATAATTGTTCCATGTATATGCAAAAATTATAATTTCCCTCTGAATAAAACATCTGACACAAACAGTTTGACAGGGCTTTTTATAGTAAGAAATCTTCTGAAAAGAATTGTGGTTTTCCTAGCTTCTGAAGAATAACTAAGTTGGACTGTACTGTAGCAGCATAATAGCACGATTTGGGACCTTTCTACCTGGTGGAACATCTTCCCCTCAGAATATTAGCCCACATCATTTGTTCCTCCCAGATGGCGCAGCTCCAGGTGCCAACCTCTAGATTAGCAAGAAAGAAGAGCCTTCTTGGTGGCAGCACCAACTTTGTGGAACTCTCTTCCAGTTGAACTGTGCCAGGTTCCACCTCTGCCTATGTGTTTTTTTAAAAAAAACTAAATCCATTCCTTTTAAAAGAGGCTTGTAAGGATATATTGCAGACGACCAAGCGTCAGGTTTTTCCCACCATCGCCAATAGGTTTTTTTGTTTCTGGCATCTTTTTAAAATATGTAGGTGTCATTTTTGCTTTCTTGATATTATATTTATAATTTTATTCAATTTGTCTACATTATTATTATTATTATTATTATTATTATTATTATTATTATTATTATTATTATTATTATTATTATTATTATTATTATTATTATTATTAATGCTGCCCATAATGGGAAAATATCCCAGATGGATGGGATTTATTTATTTATTTATTTAAATTGAGGCTTCCTTTAAAGAAAGTAATAGTGTGACAGTCCTTCAGAAAGGGGGGCTTTTTGCCATAGATCTTCAGGTAATTATATACAGTAAAACCTTGCATAAAGAGTGCCTTGTTTAGAGAGTAACTCGCTTAAAGAGCAGAATTTTCACTTAACAATGAAAACCAATCAAAAACTTGCTTAACAGCTAAATCGGGGGTCACAGTCTCCCCTGCCAGATCAGTCACTTACAATGGTGTTTCGCTTAAAGAGCAAACTCGCTTAAAGAGCAATCCCATGGAATGCATTATGCTCTTTAAGCGAGGTACCATTGTAAATTTGTAAGACATAGTTAAAGTTTCCCCCTTTACTTTAGAACAGATAGCAGTTGTGTCTTGTTCTAATATTTTGTCAGGGTCTGGGGCGTGGGCGGCTGGCAGGCAACACAAACACCAGGACAACCAAGTAACAGGATCAACAGTAACTGAATCTCAAGCCCAGAGTCCAAGTCCAAGTGAAACCAGAGATGCAGGATTAGTGCAGGTGACAAAAAGGTAGTCCAAGGGAGCCAGAGGTCAGGCAACCAGGAGAACAGACACAGAAGAGCATCCTCAGGGGCTGGAGGAAGGGGAGGGCAGAATTCCAGAAGCAAGGATCTAGGCAAGGTAAAACAACAGTCCAAAGGAAGAGGACACGGAGTCTTCAGGAGCAGGAACAAGGCAGGAGATCTTCAACAGCAGAAACCAGGAACAAGGCAAGCAATCCAGGAACCAAGCAACTGCAACTCTTCTGTCCTTCATTTCTTCCTCTTTCGTGTCCAGATCAAACCCTAAACTGCCGAAATGAAGCTACTTTCCTGGCTTTTTAGTTGGCCTAACTTAAGTCCTCATTGGTCCATGTTTCTGACAGTAATCTGCAGACCAGTGAATGAGCTGGATTCTGTATCTCTCTGCATTCATAGCACATGTTTTCTGCCAGCAGCGCCCACTTGAGCATGTTGGTCTTACATTTAGGGACTCCGCCCCTCAGCCTGCTTCAAGGTTACTTGATGGTTACTTCAATGTCACCCCTCCCTGCTAATAATTCATTGTGCCACTGGGGGCTCTGTCCAGACTTGGCACGAAGCCGCACTCTTCAGGAATTTAAAACAATAATGGCAAGAAGCAGTTTCACTTTTCCACAGCTTAGCTCAGCGGGCTAAGTAAATCACTGTGACACTTTCGTGTTGACGGTTAAAATGATAAGGCCGTTCAGATTCCCATGACACAAGCCACTGCACGTTTGCTGACCTCTATTGCTGAGGCAGCTTCTTGGAGGAAGGACTATTCTCATATAGCTAAGCCACCTGGGGTCTCCAGGTATAGCCTATGAAGGCCCAGAACCTTGCCCAGGGCTCTCAGGGACTTAGCAGCTGCAGCAAGGCAAGGGTCTACTCCTGCAAACTTAAAACAGCTGCAAAACCCATAGTGTCTTCACATAAGACTTCAAAGAAGCAGTCAACTCCACATCTGGGACAACTGAATTTTTGATCCTATCAATCAGGATGCAATTAGCTGACTTTTAGCTAACTTTTAACATTTTTTAAGTCAGGGGTTCCCAACCTCTGACCCATGGGCCTAATCTGGCCCATGCATATCATTAATCCAGCCTGGCGTGGCCACCTGGGGACCTCTAGACCTGCCCCACCACCACCATCGGAAACGGTGGCAGGAATCAGACATTTTTTCTGCTGCTGCCCAGGGTGGCAGGAGGCTTTTCAGATCAATTTTGCTTGCGTTTGGTAATTTTCTGAACCTTCTCTGCTGCATTTCAACAGTTGGAGCGGGATGGTGAGCTACTTCCAGCGCCAGGCGTAGCTGACGTAGGCGCCTGAGATACCAGTGCTGAACCAGGACGTAGCTCACCGTTCCGCTCTAGCTGCCGAAGCACAGCAGAGAAGGTTCGGAAAATTACCAAACCCAAGCGAAATTGCTCCGAAAAGCCTCCTGTCACCCTGGGAAGCGGCGGAGGCTGTCCAAAGCCCCAGAAAAACCATGCATCCCTGCCACTGCTGATGATGAAAATGTAAGCTGTGGGTGTAGCTGTGCCTCTGGCCCTCACAGCTGGGCGCAATGGCAGGAACTGGCCCCTGGCGGAAAAACATTGGGAGACCCTGTTTTAAGTCCTGCCAGTTCAAAAAGGCTTCTCAGATTTATGCTTACAATGGGATTCCTTGTCTAGCTATAAAAAGGATACTACACTGAATTTTATTTTGGTAAACAAGAGAACTAATACACATTTTAAGAGATTTTATTTCTTTTTGAAGTTGAATTACAGTAGTAATGGGTAGTATGACGTTCATTCAAAACTATCCTACCATCACCATAGGAATGGGCTTCTCAGGGCACAAGCAACCCTGATCCTAAAGAGAAGAGCCCGCCCAGGCAGACCATTTTTATATCAGGGTGGGTGGAGGTAGAAGGCACCTCCAGCCACCCTGATCCCAAAGCAGAGAGCCTGCTCTTCCACTCCACCCACCCTGATCCCAAAACAGACTACCTGGACGGGCTCTCTGCTTTAGGATCAGGGTGGCTGGAAGTGGCTTCCACCCCCACAAATAACAGGGAGAGTAATGAGAATCCCTTCTACTAATAGCACAGGGAAGCCTTAGGCTGAAGAAGCACTTTACTCCTGGGAAAGAGCTCCAGCCACTGATAGCAAAATTGATTCTTGCTGGTCCCCCTGCTGTTTCCGTAGATAGCGGAGGCGCTGCCCTTAGTGAAAGGGAACAGGATCCGTTCCCCGTCACTGCAGGGCCGCAGTGTTGTCTATGGGACTGGAGGGGCAAATCCCCCCCACCAGAATTCCAGCCCCAAAGGCAATATCATAGGTCTGTAGGTGCTGCTTGCGGAGGTCTGGGAAAGATCCCAGGTCTCCTCGCAAGCCAACTGTCTGGGTCGCAAAGGGCTTGTGGACCCAGGCGACTGGCTTGCAAGGAGACTGGGAATCTTTCCCAGACCTCCAGGGATTCCCGGTGGTCCCCCTGCTGTTTGCGCAAGGGGACCAGCGAGACTCCATTTCGCTATCAGCGCATGAGTGCCTTGGCCGGAGAAGTCTTTTTAAAAAAGGCAATCGTATGATTTCATCGCTGTACGATGCAATCATTATACGGGGTTCCACTGCATATATTTGGTACCCCACCCCTCTCTCTGTGTTTGTATAAGTCTGAGATATCACACTCACATGGTGAGCTCCTTGCGTACCATTATGTTTCGCTTAAGAACAGCCAGAAGATTGCTCCCAAGCAATTACGTATTTAATAGCAGTCAGAAGTGTAATCAGCTGGTACTCTTCTGAATCCACACTTGTCACCAACATTTCATCTTGACTTTATATCGTAATTCAGGCATAAGAATATTTTTGTTGAGAGGTCAACTGCTGTTCTGATGAAATGGCCTATTGTTCTCTTTTACCTTTGTGCCATAAAGAGTCCATTGATTCCAACCATTCATTTGGAATAAAGTTGATCAACCTGATACAGTCTGCCTGGCAGGAGAATATGGCAGTTTTACTTGCAGCATTGATGAAGCAGTGTTGGGCAGGAACCGGTTTCCACCAGTATGTGCGTACCGCTGGTAACTTTTTGGGGGTGGACACCCAGGGGGGTAGCGACTTTTTGGGGTGGCCACCCCAGGGTGTTTTAAAAAAAATGGGCGGCCGGTTCCTCCACCTCTCCAACCGACCGACACATGCGCACTCCAAGCACAAAATGGCTGCTTGGCTTGACGTGCATGCATTTTAAGATATCAATTGACGCATGCATGCCTCCAGTGCTCAGCACGCATGCTTCAGTTGATACCTTAAAATGTATGCGTGCCGAGCTGAGCAGCCATTTTGTGCTTGGTACGTGGTGGTGCCAGGTGGCAGCAGAAGGCTGTGTCTCCCGGCTCTCTGGCCACTCCTGAGCCGAGAGGCAGAGGGGAACCAGAGGGAGGCTCAACCGCAGCTTGTCTGAGCAGCCCGTCCTGATTTCCATTCTCCTCTCTCCCCACCTCTCTCAGGACGGGCTGCCTGGACGGGCTGCACACCGAGAGAGAGAGGAGAGTGGAAATCATAGCAAACCTCTATAGAAAACCTCTGAAGTCATTTCCCCCTTCCTTCAAGGCTTTTCCAGGGCTCCGTTTCACCCTGAAGTGCCTCTCCAGCCACTCTGGAATGGCTGGGGATGCGCTTTGGGATGAAACGGATCCCAGGAAAAATCTTTGATGAAAGGGAAATAGAGCCAGTCCCCTCCAAAGCCTCTTCTAGGAGGAGGAGGTGGTGGGTGGGGAGGGGAGGTCAGCCATTTTTACTACTGGCACATGTGTACTGGTCCGATGTGGCTCATACCCAGCTGGCTCATATTTGCTGAATCATAAACAAAAGATTATCAAACTTGTGGAGAAACTGCGACTCCAAGATGCCCACACTGTTGCCACACCTATGGCAACAGATTTTCTGAAAAGCAGAGAGGAAAGGGAATGTCTGCCAAACAGTCGAACAGCTGCAGAAAAGTTTTTGCATCTAAGAAGCACTACTAGAATGACTAGACCTAATATATTTGCTGCTGTAAGAATACTGAGCAGAAGAGTTAGTTCACCAACAGAGGATGACTAGACAGCTGTCAAAGATTAGCTAGTTATTTGGAAGGAACTATGGATGTTATGCTAAGACTACTGACCACCAGAAATCCAAAACCTGTAGGGTTCTCAGATACATAGTGTGCAGAAGATAGCATAGACTAGTGATGGTGAACCTTAGCACTCCAAGTGTTCTTGGACTTAAATTACCAGGAGCCCAAGTCAGCACTCCTGCTGATCAGAGCTTCTGGGAATTGAAGTGTAAGAACATCTGGAGTGCCAAGTTTTGCCATCACTGGCACAGACTATAAATCCACTAATGGGTTCCTGTTTATGTATTGTGATGGTCCTATCTCATGAGCTACTCAAAACAAGATATTGTCGCTTTGTCTTCCACAGAATCAGAGTACACTGCTGCAGCAGAGGCATGTAGAGGACTAGAGAGACTATTAAAACATTTTATTATTTATTTATTAATTTAGATTTATATTGCCGCCCACTCGCCGAGGCGACTCAGGGCGGCTTACAGTCAAAACAACAGTACAATAAAAATTATAAAATGTTGGAATAGATGAAGAGATGTCAATCCAGATGAGGGAAGAACTACATTAGCCTGTTACAGAGTGAGAAGATGAATGTACTACATCAAACATATTGGGGTGAGGTACCACCTGATGTGTGATCTGTCGGGGAAAGGGAGCGTCCAGATGGACCTACTGCCTGACTGCAGAGATGATAGCAGATATCCTGACAAAGCCTCTACAAAGAAATTGCTTCGAAAACCTGCAAAGCAAGATGAGACTTGAGATTCTTGCACGCTAGCTTGAAAAGAAATGTTGGGATAACAGCAATCTTGCGTGCTGTCAGTGGAAGGAGGCTTTATGGCCTAATGCAGGGGTGCCCAAACGTTTGGGCCGTGGGCCAGTCATGTAGTTCAAGGGGCCAGTCACGTGGTTCCTTTCACTGGAAGTGGAAGTAAAACACGCCCACATGTGCACAAAACGCTGCTCTAAATACATAAATGTCATACATGCATTTACAACAGGTACAGGTGTATTTGTGGCAGCATTTTGCGCATGTGCGGGCATGTTTTATTTCTACTTCAGGGAGTGGTGAGGGCAGCATGGGCCAAATGATTTGACAGTGTGGACCTGATTCAGCCCCTGGGCTGTAGTTTGGGCACCTGGCCTAATGTGATTGTCCTTTGCCACTAACTTGCTAGGTAACGTTCTTTTTCTTCCTCTGGGATTAGAGGCAAGTCTCCTACCCCTATTATTTTTTCTGTGTCCCCCCCCCCCACCTCATGCTCTGCTCAGAAGTAACCCAGATCTCCCAGTTGTGAGTTAGGGGTGCAGTGACTCAGTGGTTAAGAAGCTCGCCTTGTTAGCTGAAAGGGCAGCAAGTTGGGAATTTGAGACCTGAGTACTACATGACGGATTGAGTGCCTCTTACTGTCCCAGCTCCTGCCAACCTCGCAGTTTGAAAGCAAGAAATTGCAAGTAGATACATAGGGACCACTTCAGTAGGAAAAGATCTTGGGGACATGAAAAGAGCCTCATTCAGGCATCCCCTAAACGGAATTTCTTCAGCAAAATTCCTTTCAACCCAGAATAATTTCTGATACAAAATTATTATTATTAATTGTTAGTTGCCTGGCATATTTATCTAATTCCATAACTGTTAACAAAATGTTACTATAGGCAGGTTGATCAGTAAGTAAATTAGGTTAAATGTAATTGAAAATGAACTCTTAATATACAGTCAAACCTCGCATAACGAGCGTTTTGCTTAGCGAAAAACTCACATAACGAGCAAGTTTTTCTCTAAGCGGTCTGACTCACATAATGAATTTTTCACTATGCGAGTCGGACTTTTCCCTATGGAAAAACTCGCATAACGAGCATTTCTATGCAGAAAACTCGCATAAAGAATTTTTTTTGCTATGCGAGTTTTCCCCATAGAAACGTTTGTTATGCGAGTTTTTCCATAGGGAAAAGTCCGACTCGCATAGCGAAAAATTCGTTATGTTAGTCAGACTCGCATAACTAATTTTTCGCATAGCAAGCAACCTCGCAGAACGCATTAAATTCGTTCTGCGAGGTATGACTGTATGTTGAATCTGAATCGCAGAAAGTCGTTTTTTGTCTTCTGTATTTTGGAAGAAGGTGGCTTGAATTGTGAGAACACATTTGAGTACTTTTCACACACACACCCTTGAATGTGCACAGATAGAGCCCACTATAATTTATCTCATGACCAAAATCCTGTTGCTTAGTATAGGAATTTTTTTCCACTAAACTATGTAGACTGGAGGGAAGTGTGTTTTGGATTGAACTGTGTATTATTCTGAAGCATGTATTGTTTTTTGAAATATGTATTGTCTTTGAAATGCCTTTTGTTCTGGATTGATGTGATACTTTGTAATTTGTAACTTGTAATGTTTTATTTTGACTGTATTGTTGGGTATTTTTTGTATATTTTGTTTGTTGAAATTGTGATGATTTGTGATGGTTATTATGATTGTGTGTAACTTGTAATTATATATTTGTTCTGTTAACTGCCCTGAGTCTGTTTACTGAGTAGCGTGGTATATAAATCGAATAAATGAAATGAATGAAATGAAATTGCATTAGAGTAGGCCCTCTTAATCAATGGGGATTTAATGCAATAATTCATTTCTAAGTTCCTTTTATTCAAATAGGACTACTTTAACAGCACTTTAATAGGCTTGAGTAAATTAGGCTGTTTGTCAAAGTCATGGTTGAAATTCATTTTATCTAAGACAAGTGTCAAGCTTACTCTTAGGAAGACTTCCTCTTTCCACTGTGAGGATGTGCCTTATCTTTAGGTAAGCAAACAGTCTTATCATATACAAAAAGGTTAATCCTTGGGTTCCCTGGCAAAGTTCTGCTCTAATAATTCAGGCTTTGTTTACTCTTGGCACATGACAATGGGTTCCCTAAGAAGTTCTTTAAAGCTTATTTATTGGTGCCTATCCTTTCATTTATCACTGTATTAGGATTATTTTTCAAGAAGCAAGACCTGCCTAAAGCAATACAATAATCACATTCTTGCTCCTCTCATATTTTGAAATTCGGCCAAACCAAGGCCCTTCAGTTTCCTATAAGGGCAAATTCTTTTGGGCTTTCCATTGCATTAATTTACAGCAAAAGACAACGCCTGTTCAGTTTCAGAGTTGTAAAATATTCTGGCCTTAAAATCTGGAACATTAAAAAAAATTGAAGTGGCTTTGGGTGTTTAACAGGAACATCTCCCCTCGCCAAGAGCAATAAATTAATACACGATAGCATTTGGTTTGTGGGGAATATAGAAGTTGGAAGCTTCTTCTTCTTCTGCCATATCTGAATCCATATATTGGTGATCATCATGGTGATCTGCCATGAACACTGTCCCAAGAATATTACACAGTGGCTTTTTATCTGCAGTGTTGATAAATGCCACTCTCATTTATTTGCTAGATCAATCCGAATAATTGTCTTACAGCTGGAAAAGTCACAGGTGATACACCAGTGGTTCCCAATGTGGGACCCAGGCCTCACAGGCGGACTTCAATTCCCAGAAGCCTAAGTCAGTACATTAGCTGATCAGTGATTTGGGGAATTGAAGTCCAAAAACCAAAGGTTGGTAAACACTGTGATACACAGTGGTTCTACCATTTTTGCTTGTCTGTGGTAACAGATAATTGCAAATATTGTCATCATTGGCTGCTACTCATATCCAAGCACACATTTTTCCTGGAGGTAATTTTCTCAGCTGGTGGCAGTGGTGGGATTCAGCAGGTTCACCCCAGTTCACCAGAACCAGCTGGCCCCACCCATCCAAGTTTTGAAATAACGCAGGGCTTTCCCCCTGGCCACACCCAACCATACCACACCCACAGAGTAGGTAGTAATATTTTTAAAATCCCACCACTGGCTAGTGGATTCCAAATATAACCTGTACAAATATAGAGGACAGTTGTTAGGCAGTGGCTAACTGCCCTCAATAGGTCTCTTTCCCCCTATAATTGTGCAGAGCAATATATTTATTCTGATTGTTTATATAATTTTTTAAAAGAGGTCTTCACTTCTTTACAGGTTTTTCAGGGAAGTCTTTTCAGTACAATCCTTTCAAGGCATCAAGATAGAGAACTCAGTTGGATCATGAAGCCATGTTATTATTTATCATAATGTTTGAGACAAACCACAGCCCTAGAGCCATACCTCAATCTGGGTTTCAACTAGCTGATTTTCAACTCGTGGACTGTGATGGCCATTTCTGTAAGTGAGCAAAGCAAAAGCAATCACACTTATATACCTCCCCATAGTGCTTAGTGCACTCTCTGGGCAGATCACAAGTTAATTAGCATTTTGCCCCAACATGCTGGCTACTCATGTTACCAACTTTGGGAGGATGGAAGGGTGAGTCAAACTTGATCCCTGCTCAGGATCAAACTCAGAACCTTTTGGTTCCAGGACAGCAGTTTAACCACTGTGCCACCAGGACTAACAAGGAGACTTGTTAGTTGCAGGTTGTAGGTCTGAGTTTCAAGGCAGGAGACGAAGTCTGGAAATGCTGCAGCAGAAACCCCTGGTTTGTTGACCAGAGTGCTGTGAACTAACTGTACACTTCTATACTACCAGTACAAGACCAAGGTGAAGCCTGAAATTCCATGTCCTTGTTCCCTTCTGTGCCTGAAGAGACCTACAGTACAATATTTCTAAGTAGCTTACTGGAGTACACAGAAAGAGCCTCCTCAAAGATTGTGGTATTTTTGAACCACAATCAGTTGTATCCAGGGCAATGGCCACCTTGTGCTGGCTAATCTTTCTCACACAAACTTGCCTCTAATCCCAGAAGAAGAAGAAGAATGTTCCCTATCAAGTTAGTTGCAAAGGACAATCACACCAACTGCAGAAAAACTCACCAAAATGAGGCTTCCTTCTGGCGGTGTCATGTCTAGCCTAGACATGGAAGAAGAAGTAGTAGCTTTCTAAGGTTCAGCCCAACAGTGGCCTTTTTCTTCTGTTGTCAAAATCAGCATATAGACATGAATGTGTCTGACACATCTGTGAATCACACTGGTTCCTGTATACCCGCATTTGTCAGGCTTTTCTCCCTGCCCCGCCCCAGGAATTTTGGAATAAACAATCAGAATGTTTCATGCTAATATGCCATTTAATAACAAAGTTGCTTTGCAGGGTGTGGTGGGAAGAAGGAGAGGTCAGAATCCCAAGAACTGATAAATTTTTTCCAGGGTATTCTTTTGTTGTAGATTACAGGCAACTCACTCATTTATCATACTGATTGTAGGTGTGTGTTTAGATGGATTGAAGCATCTAGTGGCAGAGTCAAGTTGGGTCAGGGTTTCAAATCCCCACTCTGCTTCGTGGGAGAGGAATCAGTGAAATTCGTCTGGAGAGTATGCAGCCGATGGGATTATGGTACCTGTGTGACCTTGGGGAAGAAGCACAATCCCACGGTACCAGGAGAAGGAAAGAACATCTTAATATATTATACCTAAAAAACCTTGGGAACGTTGCCATAAGTAGGCATGAAGTTGAAGGTTGCCCTTGCTCAAAAGCCAGTCATATCTGACTCTAGGGTTGAGTGCTCATCTCTGTTTGTAGCCAAAGAGCCAGCGCTGTCTGCATCTGCAGACATTTCTGTGTACATGTGGCTGGCATGAATAGACACTGGTGCACGGAATTCTGTTTACCTTCCCATTGAAGTGGAACCTATTTACCTACTTGCAATTTCTTGCTTTCAAACTGCTAGGTTGGCAAGAACTGTGACAGAGACAAGAGATCACTCCATTGTGCAATACACAAGTCTCGAACTGCTGACCTGCTGACCTTTTGGCTTGCCACATGTCCACGGAAATGTCTGGAGATGCAGACAGCACTGGCTCTTTGACTATAAACAGAGATGAGCACTGAGACCTAGAGTCTGATATGACTGGCTTTTGAGCAAAGGCGACTTTTGCCTTTACCTAAATAGTGGAAACAATGCCAACTTCCATTTTGATTTCTGTCCACTAATCAATGAGTCAATGGACACAAAGCTGAGTGAGTTGAGGAGGATGGTGGAGAACAGAAGTGCCTGGCGGACAGTGGTCCATGGGGTCCCAAAGGGTCGGAATCGACTGTGCGACTGAACAACAACAACAAAATGAGTCAATGGTATCATGTGGTGGCAAAGAAGTTAATGCAATTTGAGTTTCATCATCAGAAATATTGCATGAAGATTGAGAGATGTAATGTGTCACTCTACTCTGTTTTGGCCAGACTTCAGCTGGCATACTGTTGTCGGGTTCTGGGCACTATGGATTCCCTTCCAGTTCTACAATCTTATGATTCTTTGTTCTTCAATGAGGACCGTCAAAGTATTAACAGCTCTGAAAACCAGACTTGGCAAGGATGAAGATGATACAATATTGTTATTGTTACATGTGTCAATCTGTCTCTAGCTTATGAATGAGTTATCTCCAAAATGTCCTGCTTTCAGCAGCCCTGCTCAGGTCTTGCAGACACAAGTCTGTGGTTTCCTATATGGAGTCAACCCATCTCACATCTGGACTACCTCTTTTCTTGCTGCCTTCAAATCTCCTAGCATTCTTGCCTTTTCCAGAGAGTCTTGCCCTTCCCATGACGTGTCCAAAGTAGGACAGTTTCAATTTTGTCATTTTTGCTTCCAGAGAATGTTCAGGCTTTGTTTGTTCTTTTGTTGCTGTTGTTCAATCGCACAGCCAATTCTGACGCTTTGTGACCCCATGGACCATTGTTGCACACCAGGTACCCCATCCTCCGCTATCCTTCTCAACCCGCCCAACTCTGCCCATTGCATCAACAATAACATCTACCTATCTCATTTTCTGCCACCCTCTTCTTTGTTAATTCTAGGATCCACTTGTTCATCTCTTTAGCACTTGTCCGCCAGGGATTTCCCATCTTGGCAAGGAACAGAGCTCAACGATTCTTGGGTGTGTGTTCTACTTCCACTGTTCTATTATTCTTCGATGATTTTGGATGAGCTCCTCTCATACAATCCTATGGAATTCATTTTGCCTGCACAGCTATACAAATATAATTTTCTCCCAAATGCGTATGACAGAGCCCTAGAGCTGATTGCCCTCTCCTCCCACTCTGTGCTTTATCCTTTCTGGTTCATTGCGTGGGACTCAAAGTCTGTAAGGAATGTGGGCAGACCATTTTCTCCTTGACCCACTCTCCACCCCCACATGCTTGTCATAAGTTAGAATCTGCAAAAATCCTCCAAAGTGGTAAATCTGAGAATAGTTTGCAATGTGCTATGATTGCCCTTTTCTTTTGCAACTGAGCATTCTTCATAGTTTGACACTGTTATCAACACAGCCACAGCAATTTCCAGGTCCAAGACTGGAAAACTAAATTGCCTCAGCCAGGAAAACAGATATTAACAATACCCACACTTCCCTGATTAATATCTTCTCCCCTTTCCTTACACTATCTGTTTCGAACTGTTTTTTTCATATCACTTATTTTTTAATTTGTAAGGAATCCTTGTGGCTCTCTTTTATCGCCACCTAACCAACAGTGTTCAGTGCTCTCCAGTGGCTAGCCATGCCTGCCACATGTCCACAGAAACGTCTGCAGATGCAGATAATCTTGGCTCTTTGGCTGTAAACAGAGATGAGCACCGAATCCTACAGTTGGATACGACTGGCTTTCAAGCAAGGGTGACCTTTACCTTTACCTAACCTTCATTTGATCAATGCAGTCTTTAAAATCAGAAACAAGCACACAAAAATTATTTTACATTGAAAAAATGAGCATAGATCATTTTTCTCATCATACATGCATGGAAAACAGGTGACATCACATGAAGCTAATAAAAAAAGCAATTTCTCATAAGAATTAGCAGAAGCCACCAATGATGTGATGATGAATTAGAGTGAAATATGATGTTAGGTATTTGCAGCTTATTGTGACAGTAGGAACTGCTGTTATTGATTAAAGTTTACTTGATTTTTAGGCCTGGATGCTGGTTTTGTTGTACCTTTTCACATCTGCAAATACTGTTGAACTTATTTCCCCCTCTTTCCTAGTCTTGGGAATGAATGGATTTCTGAGTATAATTACTCCTTGAGTTACATTCAAGTCCTGGAAGTGCAGACTGGATAAATCCATCAGGCAAGAATGAGGTTATGGAAAGAACCACAACAGAGCAAATTTCACATTATAATTTAATCTTAGGCCATGTCCGCCATATGGATGGTTCCAGGTGTCCTCATCAAATCTTTATGGGGAACTTAATGGAGCTCCTTTGAAGCATTATAAGGACCAGCTGAAACAAACCATGAAGGTGTCAGGTATGAACCCACAAACCTGGGAGGCACAGCCGTAGATCAAACAATCTCTGCTGCTACCGATCACTTTGAAGGAGAACGCTGCAGACATGAAGAGACTAAGCGACAAGCACGGAAGCTTCATCAAACTCAACTACACCCTCCACCATCTATTCAATGTAGTGTGCGTGGCTGCATGTTTCATGCCAGGATCACCTTATTGAGTCACCAGAGACACATCCATCAACAGAGAAAATGACTTCCAGGAAATATGTATGCTCAGATATGAGTAGCAGTCAACAAAGAGATTGGAGAACACTGGGTTTAAATTAGGTCACCTCATGCTAGAAGCCTTGACCTGGCCCTAAAAATGTTATTCCCAAAGCCATTTGCTCAGATAAATAGAGTCTAGCCAGGTTATCCTGCTATGGTTATAAAGTAGACCATATTGCCAGTGATTCAACACTGAGTGTCAGGTGGCAGTTAATTTACCTGACAACCCTGAGGACTAACGGCTTGGGTGCTGAAGTCTACGGGAACGGTGATGGTCTCCAAGTGGATTGAATTCCACTTGAATCCACTTTGATGAAGGGCAGCAGCTTCATCAATACTGGCTCGGGGCTGATGAGGACTTTGAGTGCTAAAAGGGTCCAGGACCAGAAAGTGACTTTGCGGAACTGGATCAATGGTCATGCTGTAATGCATAAGGGTGGAAGGCCACTTCTCAGGACAGTCTTCATGGCAGATTGCCATTGTTGTCTGTTGTAAAGAGCTACAATGTTACTTTTCTGCTAGGCTGGCCAGCCATTGTGTGGCTTTGTACCTGTGCATAAATTGATGCCATGAGATTTTACTCTTATGTCTGATGAAGTGGACTTGATCCATGAAAGCTCACATTTAAATACAGGACTTATTTTAAGGTGCCACAACTTTTTGTTGTTTTATTTACTCTCTGATATGCTTGTACAGACTAACACGGCTACCACTTCAAAAAAAAAATCACTCTTAAAGCCTGTTGCTTTGAAATTTGTTTTTTTTTTTAAAGTAAATGTCTACTAGTAAAATAATCTTTGTTCAGAAATAAATAGAAATTGACAGTTGAAAAACTATGCATTCTTCAGTAATTTTTTCATGCTTTTGATGTGTAATGTGTGTTGGACATATTTGGGGTTTTCCTGATAGTTTAGCAACCTTCTATTCCCCCCCTTGCCCTTTCTAACAACTGAGGAGGATTAAAAAGGGCTTTGTAAATGCAATGAATACTGCTAGAGGCAGTCAAAACAAGCACCAGCTTCTAAGTTAGTATCACATGATAGCAGACCTACTAATTCTTGTTTCATTTATGAATGCAGAGAATGTAATAGGCACTCAAGTGACTCTGTGGTCTGTTTAAATACAAATCCTGTCCATTCAAGAAAAGGGGAACAACTCTTTTAACTGAGTGAATTCGGTTGTGATCTTTTACTCTTCACTTTTATTTGAGAAACATAAAGAAGACAACAAGGAATCTTCAGGACCAGGTAAAGATATCTTACCCCACTCCCAAATATTCCACATCATTCAGGAAGGTGAATATTATTTTAACTGGTGGCATATTATTTTAAAATCCGGATGCAATTTAGAAGTATAGTTTGTCCATGTGAAATACTTGGGCATAAATTTGTTGGATGTTCCTTGTGAATGTATTTTGCATGAAAAAATGTTGATCATTATGTTACGGGCAATTTATTTCATTTCCTCCATAGATATTTGAATTCAATTTGAAAAAATGTAAGGAGTAAATGTTCATTTTTATTTAATTATTAATTATATTAATTTAATTTAATTTAATTAGATTTAGCCATAATGTATTTTATGGTTCTTTCTTCCAACAGATAGTATTTACTTTCCATACAAAGAAGTTTTCATTTAATATTAATGCTTCCATATGCTTTTTGTGTGTTGGATCTGGAATAAAAATTGGATGCTGAATCATAGGTAGAACTGTGTGTGCTTCACTTGAAGGATCGGAGGAATGTAGTTTTGTCTATGAAACATTGAAGTCAAACGCATTTTGGTGAACAACATATTTTGAAGTTCTAGTCATCTATGACATTTTCATGTAGCTGTGAAATCTGAGAGTGGAATGGATGCACTTATGGTCAATAGTGCTTGGTTCATCTTCTTGAGAAGATTTTGATGGTGAATGCAGCTAGCAAGATCTTTTAGTGCCAATGGTCAGGCAGTACCAAAGGCTGTATGTTTCTTATTACTTCTTTATGGGGAACATGAGAGGGAGGATGTTTTAGTGCTCACATTTCATAGCTAGGCTTCTGAGAACCATCTGGTTGGTCACTATGGACACAGAATGCTGGATTAGCTACAAACTTTTGGTGAGTTCTTTGGAGGGGTAACAGATCTGAACAAGAAATCTTTTTGGACTAGAATTATACGGGAGTCACCAAGTTGTTGTACTGTGGTGGCTGGAAGGTTAAAAAAAGTTACAGTCCATGATAGATCTTTCCCAAGCTTTGAGTTGGACTTACTATTAGCCAGGTGAGACAGTTCTATTAGGCATCTAAATGTGAATTCTGTGATTCATTTATTTACATATTTAATTTTGTTTTTGTCTTATTGCTATTGCTATGGATGAATTAGAACTGCTTGTGGGATTTTCAGCTCCATGTTCCACATTAACATGGCAGAACTGTACATACCTACCTACCTATCTATTTTTTATTCAGGTTGGGTTGACCTGGGTTGGGAACAGGGAGGGCATTTGCTGTTATACTTCAGGCACCAAAATGTCTTGAACTAGCTTTAAATGGTGGTGGGGAAAAGTAACTTCTTCCTTGCAAAGAAGAAAAAAAGGAGAGAGTTATTATTTATATAGATGTCTAGCATATTCCCCAGAGTGAACAAGAGGTTTTTTTGCCATGCACAGTAGGGCACAACTAAAAAGAGTTCTGGGATAGTGTGGGATAAATTCATGAGAGGACAGATCAATTATGCTGAGACTTATGGGAAACTATTTCTGCCTCCTTGTGTTTTAGACTATGTGATAATCATACTTTCTATTCATCTTTGTGCCTACTATACTCATATGCATATCATGAGTACTGAAAATTTTCCAGAGGTAGACGTCATTAGGTAAAAGAAGAGGACATCTTGGAAAGGAACTTTTAGGAAGTTGTTCTCTTTCTGTACTTCATTGAGGACAAACTGCTTTCCAATTTGCATATCAGACTCCTTTCTCTTCCCCTCAGTTATGCTACTCATGGGGTTGGTTGGAAAAGAATTACACAGCTATGCCCCTGCCCATTACCTGTTCTAGTGTAGTTTTCAAAATTGCTGGCTAGTTGTAAATGTAGATTATGTTCTTAAACTTTTCAATCTCCCACAATTTTCCCAAGGAGGGGAGAAAATTATTAATTAGCCTGCCCTGTCCATGTCCCTTCTGTAAAAAAAACATCAACCTCACAACTAACTTCACTCCTCTATAAATCCATCACACCAGGAACCTGGGTAACAATAGACTACACTGCCAGTTTATCATATATCCTGAAAAATTTAGGAGTGATAATACTGGGCTACTCTATACCACTCTAAAGAATCTTATCTCCCCACTCCTTAACTGCAGTGCTTCATTCAGTGAAGCTGAAAGAATCAAGGACTCAGCTGGGCAATCTTTAGATGTTTACACACTTAGGTGGGCAAGTCAGTTCTGTGGTCAGGAAATAATAGTGTTTGAGCTAGGAAGTAATAGTGTTTGAGCTAGGAAGAATATGAAAGCTTATCTTTTGCTTGATGGTGGAGATACTGTTGTGCAATCACATCTACACTACTTTCTGGATTTCCCAGTTGTTTTCTATGGGCAGCAATCACTTCTCTGCCAAAGAATCCCCACCACCCCTCTCAAAATGGATTAGGAAGCCCCTTTTCATTGAGTATTGAGAAGGCATTAAAAAGAAGGGAGAATCTAGCTGGAGTAAACCAGGCAAAGTGAAATTATAGATTGCACTCTCTCCCTTAAATTCTGCTATTAACTTTATGATAAAATTGACAATGTTGGTCAGGAAAAGTGGAGAATAAAACTAACAAACTGATTCATTCTCTGTCTGGAGTGGACATGGACATGCTTTGAAATGGTAATAAATTATATAACCTATTAAAATAAGGAGTTAGTGACCCCAGCTGATGGAGAGGAAGGAAATTACCCCTTAGGCTTTTTCTCTGGCTGCATAAAAGTATTGTAAAGTTGACAAATGAATTCACACACATTTAAATTGGAAGAACTTAAACTAAATATGCCACTTAATTAAAGGGTGTGAAACCTTGGCTATTTTCCAGGACTTGGGTTTCCATCTCCTCCCTGTAAATAATGTTAGAATTAGATATGCATGCACAGATTATAGTTTTCAGCTCCCTTTGCTCTTTAAAGGTGGAAAAGGTGCAACAGGTGGTGGTGGGGGAGGTCCCCATAAGAACTGTATTTATATCATGGAGGGAGAAGGAGATGAAGTTGAGCATGTCAACTTGGAGATGGGACAGGCCTTCTGATTGGTCTATAAATAGACATTAAAGAGAGGAAAGTAAAAAAGAAGACATGGCAAAAGGCCACGAATGATAATCAGCAATCAAAATCTTAAAAGACTTTTTGGTACAAAACTTAGCAAATTTTCAGGATAAAGTTCATACAAGCTTTCAATATGCAGAGGAAAATAAAAATAAAATTGGACAGGTACTTAGGAAACATGTTGATAAAACAATGGAGATATTTGGAAAATTGTTGTTGAAAGTATCTGAGAAGGTGGAGGAGTCAGAGGAAGCCGTCCAATTCAGCTGTAGGAAAATCTACCAACAAGAAGTGAAGGTTAACTGAAAATTTTAAACAGACTGAGTAACTGAAGGATTCCCACCCCACAAAAGAAATATTATTGAAATAAGCGGAATTACAAGACAGCAATGAGACCTGGGAGAAGAATTTTTTGAATGGTGAAAAGTTCAAAACCAAGAAGGAGACATTGAAAAGATGGATACTGAACATACTCATCAAGTAGTCCCCAAGAGGGGACCTAGAGCATCATCCGGGGCTGTCTTGGTAATATTTTGGAACTTTTATAAAGAAAAAAAAACGAAAGATTATTAAAGCATACCATGGCTTAAGGAGATGTGGCATTAAAATTTGAATATAATAAGATTAAGATCTACTCTGATATCTGCTTCAAACTTTATCATGGAGAAAGCCAATGGCAAATGCAACATCAATTCTGTATCAGCTAGATATTTTATATATGAGGGAATTTTATTTTCCTTTGGAGAGTAGAGACACTAAAGTTGGCTTCACTGATCATAACTCATCCATGAACCAGGTGAGGGTCATGTTTTACACTGGAGAGAGCCTTTGGCAGTAATTGTGGCAACTGCCTGGATCACTGCTATGTATCACTTGGAAAGCTGGATTTCAAGAGGAACATCAACATCGTTGTTAGCTGCTACTCATATCTCATTTTTCCTGGAAGTCATTTTCTCTGTTGATCAATGTGTCTCTGGTGACTCCACAAACCAATCCTGACATGAAACATGCGATTACACACAGTACACTGAATAGATAGTAGAGGGTGTAGTTGAGTTTGTCAAAGCTTTCATGGTTGTCGCTTGGCCTCTTTATGTCTGTGGCATTCTCCTTCAAAGTGATTGGTAGCAGTAGATATGGTTTGTTACCAAAGCGGGCGATCTTCGGATGCTGCCTCCCAAGTTTGTGGGTTTATACCTGACACCTTCATGGTTTGTTTCAGCTGGTCCTTATAACTCTTCAAAGGAGCTCTGTGAGGTCTTGTATGGGAGCTAAGTTTCCCATAAAGAATTTGATGAGGAAACCTGGAACCATCCATACAGAGGACATGCCCTATCCACTAAGTCCAAACTTCAACAGATAATGATCTCTCCAGGAGATGGAGGAGAATACCAAGTCAATCACCCTCAGGTTATGATTTCCCTATTTATGGCATCCATAAATTTTGAGGTCATTGCAGGGGTCGTCATCTGCCCATGAATATTTAAGTCATCCAGAAGTACAAGCCTGGGAGACTTCAGTGACACAGGAGAGATGGAATCTGTTAGCCCCAAAAGGGAGAGCATTCGGTCACAGGAAGAGCAGTACACCCAGTGATGGGATGTAACAGGTTCTGACCAGTTCGCCAGAACCGGTAGTAACTGTCCCCAGTGTCCCAGAGAACCGGTAGCAGCTTTTTGGGGAACCACCTTCGGGGCTTACCTTTCCACTTGGTGTGCATGCATGCCTACAGTGCTTGGCGCGTATGCATGGCCTCCTTGCTGTCCTCCTTGCTGTCCTTGTGTTGTGGGTGGGTGGGTGGGTTGTGTGTGAGTGTGTGTGTGTGCTTATTTTTATTTTATTATTTTATTTTATTATTATTTTTCTTTGCCTCCGCCCATGTCATGACATCATGATGTTAGCTCCGCCCACACTGTGATGACATCACGGTAGGGTAGTAAAATTTTTGACATCCCACCACTGAGTACACCAACACTATTCCTAAACCTGGGAAAGAGCAATTACTCTCATGCAACCCACACAGAGAATGATGCAGAGATTGGATGATGAATGGTTTATAAATGGACAGAGGCAACAGTGACACTGGAGTTTGTGAAGTGCTCCTTCAAGAAAAGCTTTTCCACATGCTAATTTTGGACAATACAGCAAAACCACACCATTTATAATGTTGTATATAGAGTCCACACAAAAAAGAACTAAAGCAGGGGCGGGAATTCTTTCAGAATAGGATGCATTTGCAGTCTTTTCTCATTCAAGGGATTAACTCTCAACTGAAAATTAAGTAATTGTTAAATCCTGTTACAGCAGAAAGCAGTTAGGCATTTAATCCCAAAGATTTAACAATATCTTTTTCATGCAGAAGAAATTTCTTATTCTTACCTTCTTTTAAGTTCTTTTCTTAACTACTGTAGTATACAGCTCCAGGGAGATTGTACAGTTCTTTCACTTGGCATTATTACTTGTGGAATCTGATAATATATTGCACATGTAAAAATCAGCAATTTGCTGAAACCCTGTTGCTTACTGTAGTAAGTTGCACCAGAGTAGTCTCATTGAGCCAGTCGAAATTTCATGAGTCAAACCCCACAGTAAATATCATTAATTTAAATGTACAGTACATGCATGTTTGGCTGAACATCCCACTACAGCAGTGGATTAGACCATACATCCAGTGACTCAATGTTCAGTGTTGGGTGGTGGTAAATAACCTGACTCTCCTAAGGGGCCAATGGCTGTGGGCAGATGAGCCCCTTTAGATGAGGTGATGGTCCCCTTAGTGGAGGAAATGCTGCTGGAAACCATCATACTGGTCCCAATGGCAAAATGAGTGGAGGAGGAACCACTTCTGATTCCCAATGGCCATGAAGGTGGAAGAGGCCATGCCAGATGGACTGGCTGTGAAGGTGCACCTTGTCCATATCCTCAATGCTGTGGCAGTCCATTGCAGTCCTGGTATTAAATTCTGCATGTCTCATTTTATATGTGTCTGACTATTCCCCTTCCCAATGAAAGGAATTTCATTGGGGAGGGGGCATAGGAAGGGAAATATTTAATTTCTAAAAGTCACTGCTGAGATGATTATGCTGGTGGTGGCAATTTTCAGAAATTGAAGTCACCTCCACCTCCGGCTGCCCCAATGGCCCCTGCCTAGGGGACTTTAAGAGGAAATTGAAAATGTCTAATTTCTGGACAGCCGCTGCTGCTCATGACACGAGCCTCACAGAGTGTAAAGTTGTACAACAAGATTTCAGCTGTTACATGTAAAAGGGAAGGGAGCCATAGTTCAGGGACAGAGGTGTGCGGTTTGCATTCAGAAGTGACAGAATACCTCCCTGGTGATATCCCCATACAGGAGACATACAGAAGATTTCTGGTTCAGATTCTAAAGAGCCATTGCCCGCAAGAGGGGCTGAAGATCCTATGCTTCTTCTTCTTCTACTGTATCTGAATCTGAATATTGGTGATCCTCATAGCGATCAGCCATGAAGCCTCTCTTGAGAATATAATACAGTGGCCTTTCATCTGCCTTCCACATCGCAGCATGACCCCCATACCACTGATCCAGTTCCGTGAGTCACTTTCTGGTCCTGAGCCCTTTGGGCATGCAAAGTCCTCATTAGCCCCAGGCCAGTACTGATGAAGCTGCTGCCCTCCATCAAGATGGATTCAAATGGGATTTAATCAACTTGGGGACCATCACCTTTCCTTGTGGACTTTGGCACTCAAGCCATTAGTCCTCATGGTTGTCAGGTTAGTTAACCGCTGCTTGACACTCAGCATTGAGTCCCTGGTAGCATGGTCTACTCCAGGAGTTCTCAACCTTTTAAAGCCAGATACTTTTAAAGCCAGACAACTTTGGGGCCAGACGGCCATTTTGCCCTTCCTGCACCTCATGGCAATTCTGGGTGTGGTGAAAATGGTGGTGGGCCACATGAAATGGTGCTGTGGGCCACCTCCCACCTGTGGGCTGCAGGTTGAGAATCTCTGGTCTACTCTATTACCATAGCAGGATAACCTGACCAGGCTGGAGATCCTAGGCTAGATGTACAAAATGAGCTGAAACAGCTTCCACTGTGCATACTTGTCAGAGGCTATGCCGAGTGTTGTAGTCCAAGTTAAGTAAAATTTCAAAGTTCTGGTTGTTTGCTAACACTGCCATGGGCAGTTTATGAGCTGCAAACTGACAATTTCATACCAGACTGAAACATATTTATCCAGATGAATGTTTCATTGACTTGCCTGGAAACATACTCTCAAATAAGTATGCTTGTGACACAGCCCTAGGTTTCTCTCCCGCAATAAATTTTAACAGCAGCTTTCATTTGGCTCACATGAAGTAATATAGATGATCAGAGGATTCCAAGTGTGGTCACCACCCTAAGCTGATCACATTTCTTATCCAAGAGTAGTGACATGGAGTAAATGAATACATTAAAGTTCACAAACTTTGCCTTGAAGGTCCCCTTTGTATATTGTGAATATAAATCTTTCTGATTTGAAGTTGCTGGGGCAATGTGCTAGTACCACTTGAAAAAAAGCCCTCATTATCTTAGAATTTGTTCTATCCTAGCTACTTTGTTCTACAAAGCCATGTTTCTTCATTAATGTATGTTTAACACTGCAAATACAATTTTCTGCTGCAAATGATTTTCCATGGCAAATTAACATGAAGAACTTAAGTACAGGGCAGGAGAGAGAGAAAAATCTGAAGTGACTGCAGAGACTAAAAAAACCCTGCTTTTCTTTGAGCTCATGTTGGCAAGGCTGATTGGTTTTGGATGACTCTTCATGTGGCAGGTTTTTCCAAGTGCATATAATATAGATACAAGAAGCGTGCTGGAAGAAAATGTGGTGGATGCAAGAAAGATGAGTTTATCTCACTGGCCGTTGTGAAGCCATTTTGAGCACCTACTTGTTCTTCAGCGGGTCCACTTGTCTGCCTGGGAAATTGTAATTAAAACCTTTGGCAATTCATCTTAAACCTCGAGCCAGTCAGCTGAGAGATACGTGCAGCCAAGAAATGCCTGCTATCAAAGTTCAAGCTTTGTTTTTAGTTCACTTTGATTTCCTGTTCTTGTGAACAGATTTGGACCCTGAAATGTGCTTCTGCAAATTTAACAGCACCACCAAACGCTTGACTTTTAAGCCTCCTCCTTTTATCTGGTGTCAAGAATTCATCAGAAGCTTGGCCTCCAAAACTGAATAGAGAAGGTAAACTATTAGATCAGGGACAGGTTTACTTTGTCTTTTCCCAGTCTAACAATCCACCCTGTGGTGGCTTAATTTACCTTTCACAGCATGGGGGTGACAGTCAATAGCTGTTTGGCATGGCATGGTGCTTGTTTACTCCCTCCTCCCAACCCCATTCTACAGTACTGTTGTATACCCAGTGTAATGTAGTGTACAGAATGAGGGGCTAGGACAGGGGTTAGAATCCCTCCTCAGCCATGGAAACTAACGGGGAGCTGGGCTGGTAAGACCACTCCATACCTTGATAGCCCTATTATGTAAAGGTAAAGGTTACCCTTGCTTGAAAGCCAGTAGAATCCGACTCTAGGGTTTGGTGCTCATTGACACCTGCAAACACCTGCAGATATTTCCGTGGTCATGTGGCAGGCATTACTAGATGGAACACTGTTTACCTTCCCACTGAAGTGATACCTATATATCTACTTGCAATTTCTTGCTTTTGAACTGCTAGGTTGGCAGGAGCTGGGACAGAGACGGGCACTCACTTCGTTGTGCAGCACTCAAGTCTCGAATTGTTGATAGCCTTATTAGGGTTGCTATAAATCAGTTCCAGCTTGATGGCACATAACCACAGAGGTTGTATTGCTTAAACATTCAGGGGTTCAGAAGAGGGTTCAGAAGAGAGTTACTCCGAATACCTCTGGCTCAGTAGTCGTGATCTAAGACTAGATGTTGCCTCCTGCCCGTCCCTCTCTACCTGTGGGAAAAAACAGTCTGAAGAAGACATACACTGCCACATGTGAGCCTCTTGTTTTTCAAGAACATCAAGTCATAAGGATATGCTCCATGAGTGATAGAGTTTTACTTCTTCAGAACTATGAGGAAAGTGAGGCTAAAACCTTCTCCTTGCTCCTCACATGCTCAGTTCAACCATTTTCTGAATGTCCAAATACTTCTTTCATCTCTCTGGAAGACAACCTACCGGCATACTTACCAAGAGGGAATTCAGTTATTAATCTTATTAATATGGCCATTCATTCAGATTTCGAGAGAGTTTCTCTAATGTCAGCTGTTATGTCCTGATTTCTCCTCATGGGATGCATGTGGGTACCTGAAAAAAATACCTCACCTAATGAGTGAACATCAGTGTGGTATAGTTGTTCTTACTCCTACACTTTCATCGTTCCTTGTGCTGGAAGGCAGACCTGTGTGGGCCTCATGTTGTATCTAGTACTGATTAAGGCTGCTTTTAAGTGCTGTCATGGACAGAGCTCAATTCTCCAAATAGTTATGCTTCATTGTACAGTGAAGAAAGAGGACGTATGTCATCATGTTTCCCTCAAGTGATCCAGTGCAGATGGGTGATTACTGGCATGTAGCTCGCAACTGATTTGGGAGAGGGAGGTAGGTCAGGAAAGGGCAACAAATTGTAGGTTGTTATGAGGGAAAGACGTGAGGTACTTTCTGCCTCAGGCGCCAAAATAATTTGGATATCATGCTTTTAGATTGACAGCTGGGGAGGAGGCATTACTTGGCGCATGACTTTGGGCAGCAAAATATCTTAGCTCAAGCATGCTTGGCCCCAGCAAAGAGCTTGGAAAAATTCTATTCCTGGACCACACTTCCAACATGCCCCTAATTTGTCTGACATGGTGCTAATATTTGTCTTTTTTGTGTGGCTGGCCATGACTTGAAGAGAAATCTGACTTGAAAAGAAATCCAGTCACAAAATGAACATAATCACAACAACAACAACAACCATCATCACCATCACCATCAAGCAAGGCATGGATTATCTCCTATTTTATTTTAATATAAGCATTTAATTGAATTAGTATGTCATTGGGTTGGGATGATTACCTATTGATTTTCACCCAGTAGAGCAAGATTTTCTTGCCTGGTGCTCATTTCCTACAGATCAGGAAGAAAACAGAACAATTATACTCCACAATTCTGCTTGCTACACACCATATCGTGGCCCTGAATGTGTTCCAGTTTTATTTTCTACAAGGGAATCCATGTTATTCTGTTGCAGCAAACACAACAAAGCCTTCAGTCGAGACTGAAATCCTTCCAAGCTTTACTTGGCATAAAGGTTTGTGGGCTGGCACCCACTTCATCAAATGAAGAAACCCAGTGATGGGCAGCCAAAATTTTTACTACCACACTGTGGGTGGAGCCAACATCATGATGTCATGGGCAGAGCCAATGACATGGGCGGAGCCAAAGTAAAAATAAATAAAAATAAGTACACATAAAAATACAAATTAAATAGACATAAGAACACAGAAAATACACATAAAAACAGAAAAATACACATTAAAAATAAACACACATTAAATACACATTAAATACACATAAAACACGTACAAATACACATTTAAAACACATAAAAATACACATTAAAAATGAATACACATTAAAAATATACCCACCCACCCCACACCCAAAGGCAAGTCACTTACCCTGGGGAGCAGGCTGTAGGGAGCTTCAAGCTAGCAGCTGATCTTCCTCCTCCCTGCTTGGGAGGACAGTTCCTCTGTGGCTGTGTGTGGCCACCCAACACTCTGCGCTGCCACACTCCAAGCAGGTAATGGCTGCTTGGCTCAGCAGGCAGAGCGCTGTAGGTGAGCATGCATGTCAAGCGCTGTAGGTGTGAATGCATGCCAAGCGCTCTAGGTGTGCATGCATGCCGGGCACTAAAGATGCACATGCGCAGTGGGGGAACCGGCGAAAAGGTAAGCTCCCGAGGTGGTTCTCCCCAAAAGCTGCTACTGGTTCTCCGGGACACTGGGTAAAACTACTACCAGTTCTGGTGAACTGGCTGCTGCCCATTACTGAAGAAACCTTGTGAGCCTTTATACTGCCAGCAGATGCTTTCAAAGAGGTATCCATATTAGTCTGTTTCTAAAAGTACAAAAACTCAACCCACAACAATAGCAAAAGTACTATAGCATCATTTACACCAGCCCCCACCCCAAAGTTTTGCACCGTGGGCTGGACCATGCCCCCCGACAGCTGAGCGGGCTGGTTACGTGGTTCCTCCTGCCATATATGCTGCCATAAAATGCATCCACAGCTATTGTAAACGTGTTTACGATAGTCACGGGTGCATTTATGGCACCGTTTACGGCAGGTCTGGGTGCATTTAAGCAGGCATGGGCATATTTTGCAACTGTCATAAATGTGTCTGCTTCTACTTCCGGTAGCAGCAAGGGTGGCGGCATGCCACATGAAATGGTGCCGTGGGCCGGGGCCAGTCCATGGGCTGTAGGTTGGCCACCCCTGGTTTACACTAATACATTTATTCCAGTGTATTATACACTTCTCCCAGTGAGCTCAAGGTGGTGTATGTTGTTGTCCTTTATCTTCAGTCTGAAAAATAGAATGTCTGGCCCAATGAGTTGCATCTTCTAAGACATACTCGAGCTCCTACGAAGATTGACTTGGGAGTTATAATTAGAATATTTCCCTGTTCCTCATTCAAACTCCGCCAACATAGGTTCAGCCAGAAAAACAGTGCTTTTCTCAAGAAAAAATTTGATTCTTTTACTAATAATCAGATCAAAATGTTGCTTGGTCCTGGAATACAGTGCATGGCAGACATTTTCCCCCAATCTGACATAATCAAATGTTTCCAGAAGGAGGCTGTGCTATCCAGAAAACATATGCCTAGCAAAATCTATGGGTGGTGGTGGGGAGACCAGACACTATCCACCAAATGGGTGCAGGTCACTTAGCAAACTTCTGTAAAAAAAAAGTCATCTGTTTCCGTTGTACCTACTGGAGAAGCAGAGTCCTGGATTCAGATGCACTCAGAAGTACCCTGTGTCTAAAATCTAACCTTGTGTCCACCTTTCATTATGAATCACTGTTTTACAAATGCCTGTCCAGTTGCTAGCTTTTGGGGTTCTGAGAAAAAACACAATATATATTGCTACTTATTGGTGTAAGACAAGGCTACATTTTGTCACCCTGCTTATTCAACTTATTATACACAGAGCACATAATGCGCAATGCAGGGATGGAGGAATCACAAATTGGTATCAAAATTGCTGGGAGAAACATTAACAATGTGAGATATGCAGATGATACCACCCTAATGGCAGAAAGTGAGGAGGACTGAAAAAAGCTCCTGATTAGGTTGAAAGAAGAAAGTGCAAAAGCTGGCTTGAGACTCAAAATAAAGAAAACCAAGATAATGGCAACAGGCCCTATCAGTCCCTGGAAAATAGATGGGAAGAAGTAGTAGTGCCATTTTTTACTTCCTTAGGATCAAAGCTCACTGCAGATGGTGATTGCAGCCATGAAATAAAAAGGTGACTGATTATTGGGAGGCAAGCGATGAGAAACCTGGGGAGCATAATGAAAAGTAGAGACATCAAATTGCAAACAAAAATTCGTATAGTCAAAGCAATTGTATTCCCTGTGGCAATGTATGGTTGTGAGAGCTGGACCATTAGGAAAGCTGAGAGCAGAAGAATAGATGCCTTTGAGATGTGGTGTTGGAGGAGAGTTTTGAGAGTCCCCTGGACAGCAAGGAGAACAAATAGGTCAATCTTAGAAGAAATCACCCCTGACTCCTTAGAAGGTCAAATAGTAAAGATGAAGCTAAAGTACTTTGGACATCAAATGAGAAGAGAAGATTCACTTGAGAAAGCCTTGATGCTGGGAAAGGTGGAGGGCAAAAGAAAAAGGGGGTGGCCAAAAATGAGATGGCTAGATGGTATTGTAGACACAATGGGCACAGAGCTGAGCAAGTTGAGGAGGATGGTGGAGGACAGAAGTGCCTGGCGGACAGTGGTCCATGGGGTCGCAAAGGGTCGGAATCGACTGTGCGAGTGAACAACAAAATTTGAGTGTCTGTGTGTGTGTGTGTGTGTGTGTGTGTGTGTGTGTGTGTGTGTGTGTGTGTGTGTGTGTGTGTGTGTGTGTGTGTGTGTGTGTGTGTGTGTGTGTGTAAGAGAGAGAGAGAAAATGTTGTTCCTGTTGCTTTTATGATATGAACAATCAGGACTCAATGAATCGAGGCTCCAGGACTTTCTGCTTAGCATGGACTTGACATTATCCATCTTTCTTCACTTCTGTTCCCTCTGAGTTTTGCTGCATTTCTCACTGTGACTGGCAGAGCAACAAATTTTTCCAGGAGCAGTATATTGGTCCAAGCTATCTCTGTTGTACTGCAAATTATTTCAAAGTGGTTAGGTTTTGAATGAGCAATTAGGAGGAATTAAATGTATGAAATACCTTCGCATTTATTAGATATGGACAGATCTAGCCACCTGCTTTTTAGGGCTTTCCTTGAGGTGGATGGCTGTGCCTAAGGAGACAGTTTTGAGGAGCACCTGCAAATTTACTACTGCACCAATGTACATAGATTTCTGTTTTAAAATGGTCATTTGTGAAACTGCCTTGCCCCCAGGTTTGGTGAAAGCCTGTAAAAAAAAAATTATAAGTAAGCAAGAAAGTGGAAGAAAAACACTAAAAACAACATATCCCACCCAATAACCAAAAGTGACGCCAGCAGAGTCCCTGGCAGTTCTGCTGCCACCTACCAGTCATCAAGTTCACTGCCAACAATTCCTTATTAGCCAGACATAGAAAGCATTAACCAACTTTTGGCAATAGCAGAGAAGTTATCATGGAACTCATGGAGGCAGTGGGCTCATCTATTGGACTCAACCAGAAAGTGCCTGCAGCATCTTCCCCGGCCCAGATCACTTACAGTCGAGAAGGCAACAGAGCACTAATTGGTATCTGCTGCCAATTGGAGCTCAAATATTACTACCACCAACCTCTAAATGGTCCAATGAGTTGCAAGGTGAAGCCTGTCAATAAGGCTATTGATTTTATTTATTTCAGTACATTTAAAGCCTGTGTCTTCTCCAAGTTGCTCGGTGGATTTATTTTGTCTTTTCATCAGAACTACCCTGGAAGGCAGTCTAGACCAGTGATGGTGAACCTTTTGGAGACCAAATGCCCAAACTGCAACCCAACCCCCACTCTGTGCTCGAGCGAGGGAAGAAGTACTCCTATTGGACTGCTGGGCAGAAGGGCAGGCCGAACTCTGTGCTGGGGTGACAGCATGCATGCCCACAAAGAGGGCTCTGATGCCCCCTCTAGCACTCATGCCATAGGTTCGCCACCACTGGTCTAGGCTGTAGGGATTTCTCAAAGCCCATCCAGTGAGATTCAGGGATAAAACAGGGATTTTTACTCCCTTATACTATCCAATTGTATCAATCATTTTGCTGGTGTTTTCTTGATAGATGTGTCATCTTCCACTGGTTTTGGTGCTAAGTGTTTGTTGTTTTAATTTCTTTGAATGGTGTTTCTGTTCTGATCAAATTAAATTCTGAACTGCACCCTGAGTTGGGCAAATTGAGAAGCACCCAAAGAAACATTAACTACATTGTGAATACACCAAAGAGGAAATTGGAGGGAATATTGCCATAGGTTTGAAAGGTTGCACTCTTCAATAAATATTCTTCATCTTGGCTTCTTCATCATCATCAGTAATGTCTGGAAATGTAGTGTTGTCATAATGCATGGCACGTCAGAACACAAGAAGTGTATACAGACAATTATTGTTCTGGAGTGCTGGTATGCTTTAGACCAGTGTTTCTAAACCTTTGGTTTTTGGACTTCAATTCCCAGAAGTGTAAGTCAATTCCCCACAGCACTGATCAGCCAATGTACTGACTTAGGCATCTGGGAATTGAAGTCCCCTTGTGATGGGAACCACTGTCGTAGACTCTTGGCCTTCATCAACATTGACAGAGTTCTACAGATTTGGTGATGTGGCTGCCACTCTCTGTGGCACAGGTAATTATTTCTTTTCTATGTGTCCTGTGGTGGTAGTTTACTAACTTACATTTCCTCCCCTTCCCCCAGTGCAGCTTAATCATCAGAAGGCCAGGCTTCTTTAAAAAAATACTCTAGTTTTGAAAAAAAACAAAACCAAAAATGGGTTGGCCAACATGGTGTTGCCCTTGACATGGTGTTGCCCTTGACATTCTAGCATCTTGTGACTTGTCTCTGTTCCTTGTTCTGTTCAAGCCACAGAACAAGATGGATTGGGAAGCTAGACCTCAGGCGGAACTAGATGGGTTGGGCAGCTAGACCTCAGACTGAGCTATGTTTCTATACTTGGTTTTCCTCTTGCAATTCTGATTTGCATTTCCAAAATGGCAGAACATAGCATTTCAGCTTCTGTAAAGAGCTTTGTTTGGTGTACTGGTTGATTAAACTGCTCAAACAGTTTCCCAAAATCTCTCCAAGATTCTTTGCAGATGATGATGATGAAGACAATGCTGAGGAGGAGGAGGAGGAGTCTGACTTCCTAGTGCTGGGCATTCTTGCTCTTTCATATTTCATGACAACAATGTAATTTCCCTTGTCTATTCTTGAACTTCTTTAAAACATTTCTTCTGTTGCAAAGGGAAGATTGGAAATAATAACACAATACACTCTGACTTCTTGAATGTAGAGTGTTGAAAGGGCTCCAATTATTCTGTGTTCTATTTTTGCTCCTTGCAAGATCTGATGACTACTGCCATTGAGCTTCTTCCTCATGTTTGTTTTGCATTGGATGACAGGAAGGATGCCCACAGTAAAAAAAAAAAGAGCCAAGAAATAATAATACGACTGAATTATATTCTCTCCTAGAGAACAGGAAAGGAGCTGAGTTGAACAGTGAAGAAATAATGCTATTCAGCAGTAGAACCACATGCTTCATGTGCATAAGAGCTATGGTTTAACCTGTAGCAGCTTTCTAAAACTCCATATAGCCCTACCAGTTAGTGTACATGGGAAATCTTGGCCTTCCAGATGGAGCCAGCCTGTAATTCCCAACACATTTTATTTATTTATTTATTTATTAGACTTATATGCCGCTCTATTCGCCGATGCGACTCAGAGTGGCTAACATAACATAGGCAACATATACAATATTACAATCTCAAATATAAATACAACATAATATAAATATAACAATAAATGTAATACAGTCAATGCAATCAATAAATTTTATATGGGGGAAAAATACAGTACAATCAGGAAAATACAATACAGTCTAGAGAGTCCTTATCCCTTCCCGACAGGGAGTGGTGGGCCATGGTACAGCTGTGGCGGCGGTGCCTTTCAGCTACCCACCCAGAGACCACTAGCACTCCGCTACGACATCAACCGACTGAATTGCGCGCATTTTAAAAAAGGAAGTTATGCTGCCGCACCCTGTATATAGTGGCCCAGACCTGCTGTGTCTTCCTTGATCCCTATTAATCTTCAATATCTTAATCAGAGTAGGGTGTGTCTTTTGAACAGCTCAAACAATATATATACAGTATATATGTCAATTCCATCCTAGAGAGTGGAAAGAAGTTTGAACTAGTCCTATATCTCCCCCACATAACCTTCAACATTGTTTCATTTCTTTGTTAATTTGGTAGACTTATTCAGGTGTTCAGAAGTTGGCTATTCCGAATGGGCTATTGCCTTTTGTGATTGGTAGGGTGGAAGATACAGCAACCAATAGTGGATGGAGCCGGATACAAAAGTGGTCATTTGTGCACTTCAACCCACCCCAAATCATTCTTACACTTACAAAGAGAGAGATTACCACTGATTTCACCATTTGGACAAAAGTCTCTTGTGTTGTTTGGACCTCAAGTGGCTTTCAGAATCATCAATCTTAGACCACCCCACAAAAAGCAGTCTGGATATGCTTACATTATTTTTGGGACACAAGAAGCACAACACAGGTGTTTCTGAGGAGTAGTATAGGCAGTTTCCTGCTCTGAAACAATGGTGGCAATTTTCTCATGCCAGCAGGACAAGCTTGTGACATCAAACTGAAGGAAAGCAGGGGAAATTGTAATGTGAAGATCTTACCTAAGGCAATGACACAATAAGATTGACTGTTTCAGAATGGTATCCAATCTAGTCAGTCTCACTCTGAAAGGAAATGGGGGAAGATATGAATGAAAGTTGGTGTCCTGCACAGCTTTGTCATATGTACTCATAAGTCCATGCAGGGGCATAGGTATTCATCTTTCTGGATACTGGGAGGTAGAGAAAGGAGGGGAGAATTTGAATTTACATTCCTTTCCCAGTCCAGCTTCCCGATCAGGTGTCTTCCAAGTACGTTGTACTAAAAATCCCACTGTTCCCAAAGCAGTGTGGCCATGGTGGATAGAGTGAAGGGCACTGTAGGTATCATTGAAATCCTGAAACTTTCATTAGCGTTGATCAACAAGCAGGTCATCTGGTTGGGAATGGCTGTTCTAACAAAAATGGAGTCTAAGGCACAAGTCGTTCTTGACCTCAATGTTTGTAACCTTTTCAAACTGGAGATGTCAGGTGCTCTTTCCATTACCTTCTGCAGACAATATGATCCCCCCCCCCGTGCCACTGATTTCCACTCTCCTTCCCAAACATTTAAAGATACCCCTACTCAATATGGTGGAACAATGTGACTAAAGATCATTCAGCTGAAGGGTATAAAACAAAACTCCACACCACTCAATTACTTTCAGCAATGTTGGATGGAGTGAAGAGGAGGCACATGTGATTTTTCAATTACATTTAGGCATCCACAATGTGGAATAGAAAAAAAGTCCTCTTTGTTCAGCCAAAAAGATAAACAATACTGTATTCTACTATTATGAGCACATGTACTTCACTCTTCCTGGGCTAAATTCAGTTTTAATTCCAAACAGATTTAACCCAGTGGAATAATCAAAACTTCCATTAGTGTTCAACAAGCACTATTCATTTTAATTGGGAGTAAAATTGGATTTAGCCTTGGGTTTCCGATCTTGTGAATATACAAATTGTAAAATTCTTAGACTAGAATATGGACACTGACAATGCTATTAAATAGATGTTTACAGAGATTAATGCTGACCTATGAAAGGGGAAGTTCTGTGAGCACTTACTTGAGAGCAAGTACTGTTGAGGCCCATGGGACTTGATTCTGAGTAAATATGCATAGGATTATGTCATGAATGTTACAATCACACACATTTTGCACAGACAAAACTTGCACAAATCCTTTGGCAAAAAATAAGTCCCAGGTATTTGTATGTTTGCCACAAGAGGTCACTGTATATTTACATGTTTTTTGCTAAGTGCACATTAGTACAATGGATGATAACCTTAAGAAAATATATCTTATGAGGTGGGTAAAAGAGATCAACATATTCAGACTTCATAGCATTTCATTTCTTTCAAGATGCCACTGTAACTAGATGTCTTTGCTCTGAATCATTACTTAAATGTGTGTGTATCACTGCCTTGTACAATTTTGTTGTTCAGTCGCACAGTCGATTCTGACCCTTTGCGACCCTATGGACCATTGTCCTCCAGGCACCTCTGTCTTCCACCATCCTCCTCAACCCACCCATCTCTGTGCCCATTGCATCTACAATACCATCCAGCCATCTCATTTTTGGCCGCTCCCTTTTTCTTTTGCCCTTCACCTTTCCCAGCATCAAGGCTTTCTCGAGTGAATCCTCTCTTCTCATTTGATGTCCAAAGTACTTTAGCTTAATCTTTACTATTTTACCTTCTAAAAAACAGTCAGGGTTAATTTCTTCTAAGATCGACCTATTTGTTCTCTTTGCTGTCCAGGGTACTCTCAAAACTCTCCTCCAACTCCACATTTCAAAGGCATCTATTTTTCTGCATTTAATAAAACTCTGTTTCAGGACTATTTCATATATTTTTATATCCAGAGCCTTTAAAATATACATGAAATATCTTCTTACTTCTCCTTGCCCAGTTATCTATCTATCTATCTATCTATCTATCTATCTATCTATCTATCTATCTATCTATCTATCTATCTATCTATCTATCTATCTATCTATCTATCTATCTATCTATCTATCTATGTCCGGAAACAAGGCATCTGCAGAGCAATTATCACCTGATTACAGAAATTCTCGGTAATTATCACCTCATTAGAGAACTTCATGGCAACTCAGAGCAATTTAACTTATCCCAAAGTATGATAATATTTTAAAACAACTGTGATGTAATAAACTCAATCATGAGGCTGTGGGTAAAACATAGGATAAAAATAAAAGATTCCTCTTGCCTGGGAAGGATTTATGCCCTGGTTCAGCCTCATTTCAAGGAGATTTCCATGCATGGGAGAACCTATAGCACATACCTTAGAGGGATTGGAATGTGAAAACACGCTAGCCTCAATGGTCTGGAAGAAATGAAAGTTAATGTGTGATGGACATGTTATATTGTATGGTCGTTGGCTGGATTCCTTCAGGGGAATGGCAAGGTGGACCATGTGCAAGAAAAATAAAACTCAGAGGGAGGAGCCAAGATGCTCTCTTGGTCCAATGCTTGATGCTGAGCAAACATGTAGGTTGGTAGAAGAGAGAAAGGGGTGGGCCCTCAGGGCTTTCACAATTAGATCAGCTTTCTTTATTTTGATATGCTTTATGAACTTTTGATGAGCTTTCTTTTGTAACTTATTCTGATTACAATATACTTTTAAATTACCGGAAGATGTCTGGAATGTTTACTTAGCTATGCACTACCTTATCTACACAAATCTAATATCTTGGGTTGCTTAGATAGGAGGCAGTAGCTCAGAAGCAGGAACCAACCATCTGTGGGCAAGAAGTCCTACTCATGAGTAAAATTTGTTCCTGACACCTCTGTGGTATGGGAGAGGAGTCTTTAATTTTCCAACATTCTCACTTAAAAAAACAAACCAAAGGAACCCCCCATAATAATAATAATAATAATAATAATAATAATAATAATAATAATAATAATAATAATAATAATAATAATAATAATAATAATAATAATAATAATAATAATAATAATAATGATGATGATGATGATGATGATGATGATGATGATGTAGGTCCCAACAGCTTTCGTATGATGAAAAGGATCACATGGAAGCCTTGGGAAATCAGAAACATTTCATTTCTGAAAAGTCACCGTGGCTGATAACATCACTGGCCATATGCAGTGTAATTTACTGCAACAGAATTTCAGCCTTGGTTTGGGAAGGTACTTGGATTTCCTTCCCCAACAGCTGAAGTCTCTACTCTTGAACTACACCTGAGTATTCTTTGTCCCTAACTAAAATACAAATCTCGAGATTATTTAGGATGAAGTCATGATAGTTAGGGACTCTGGTGGCTCAAGTGGTTAAGACTCTGAACTCACTGACTGGAAGGTTGGAGTTTGATTCCTGAGTGCTGCACGACAGAATGAATTCCCATCTCTGTCCCAGTTCCTGCCAACCTAGCAGTTCGAAAGCAAGAAATTGCAAGTACCTGTACAGTAATACCTCATATAACATTAGTATCGAATAACACTAAAATCGCATAACATTAAGGAATCTGGGGGGAAGAATTGCATCAGATAACATTAAGCTCCTATGGGATGCTTCAGATAACAACCGCTAAAGCCTGTGTGGTTACAATGTATCTCTATGGATCCCATAGGATTTTAACATGCATCAGATAACACTAAAAATCATATAACACCAAGACTTGTGGAACCAGGTTTTAGTGTTATATGAGGTTTTACTGTAGATAAATAGGGACCACTTCGGTGGGAAGGTAAACAGTGTTCCGTGCACTTTGATGTTGAGGCATGCCTGCCACATGTCTATGGAAACATCTGCAGATGCAGACAGTGCTGGCTCTTTGGCTATAAACAGAGATGAGCACTGAACCCTAGAGTTGGATACAACTGGCTTTGAAGCAAGGGTGACCTTTACCTTACCTTACATGATAGTTAAAATATTATCAAAGGATATTGCTGCTAATAAAAGAGTTTCTGTTTTAATTTTGTGTTAATCATACCTTGCACACATTCGGACAGTAGAAATTGAAGGTAGATCTCTTTAATTAAAGGCAACCTGATGTTCCCAGTGATGTCATTCATATTTTATCAGTGTACTTATGCAACAGGATGCTGGTTAAAGGTGGAAAAGTACGGTAACTCATTACGTTACTTGTTGTATTGTTCATTACTTTTTCATTTATTTCTTTTGGGGGAAAAACCATGGTTGATTGATAACAGAATGACATAAATCTTGAAAACCTTGGAAGTAACTACAAGGTGTTTCTTTTTATAGCAATTGAGTAAGTTCCTGATCACCACATTACATTTGAAATGTAACTTTGTTAGCCCTCATTACCCTGAAAATAACTAATTAAAACCAGAAACATAGTTATTTGCATTTTTCTTTTTTTATAAACAATTGAGCAAGGCCATAGCCAGGTGTCTAGATTTTTTTTTCGGGGGGGGGGGATTTTCAGGAGGGGCAAAAAAATGTCAGGGGGGCAACAATGTCACATTCACATATGTAACATTGGCACCACGGGGGCGGTTGGGGGAACGGGCTCTTAGCTCAGGAGGGTTTTTGCCCCTTGCCTCCCCTGACTATGGGCCTGACTTCTGGTTTTTTCTCTTTTTTCTCTTCAACCCACAACACTTAACAGGAAGAAAAACAGAATTCCTCAGGTCACAGAACTATGTACTTGGACCAGAAAGATGATGGTACAATCTCCAGAAAAGTAGATATGGAGTTGACACAGGACTCTGTCTCCCACCATGTGGATTTGATTAGAGGTGTAGCAGTGGAACCTATTTCTAGCAGTTTTGGTGAGTTGAAGCTGTTGAAGGAGATGATGGCTGTTCAGACAGAAGCACGAAAACTATATCCAAATACTGCTTCAGAAACAGACACTTGCATTACACTGGAGAAAGATTTCAGCTCTCTCACCATGCAAGAGAGGTAAGATCAAACAATCTGCTTCCTCTGATATATGTTTGTTTTGTACTCTCTGATTCAATTTATAATCCACAAATTCCATTTAATATTATTCTGTAAAATTAGGAGTAGAAAAGAATTTTATAGAAAGTGGAATAAGGTTTGTTGCTGGAAAAGGCATTTCTCTTAAAAGATTAAAGAAGTAATACTTACCGGTACTTTTATAAAATAAAATGCTGTATGCTGTATTTTCCCAGTGTCTTGCTTCCTTATGGTTACTGTACAAAGAAAATACAGTACTCTACTACTGATCAGACGATACATAAATTGCCAAGCTATATCAAAAATCTGTTAAAGGAAACAATTTTGGCACTGAAACTGTTTTGGATGCATACAAGTGATATATTTTACCAGATTTAGGAATAGCTTGCACAATGTTTGCTCATTTAATGCTTCATTACTTGGGATGACTAGGAGATATGAGATCTACCTATAGCAGTTTGTTGTATCACATCCTAGTCACACCATCTCTATCCCTTGATATCTTCACTAAGAGTACTTTTGGCATTACTCCAAACTATATGATGGTTGAAACCCTCCTCCTGGTTTGGCAAGAGCACATCAGAAAGAAAGTATATGATGCTGGAAAATAATAACAAAATACCTGTTGAGTTTTACTGAATTTGCTCCCAAAGTTGTGGAAACAGCTGCCTAGAGGCCTGTATCTCACCAAATAGTTGTGGGCAGACTTTAGCTCTGAGTTTGGTAAAACCCTGAGAGACACTGGCCTTTGGGTTTAACAGGCTGTGTCTTAGCATATCCACTTGTGCTCTTAAATGCTGTTAAACCATAGCTGTTAAAAGATATTAATATAGGCAATGATGTGGTTACTGTTGCTTTGCTGTGATGACCTATGTTGCTAATAATTCCAGTTTGTCTCATGTTATGGAGGAGGTGATTGTCAAAGGTACAGTGGTGGACTCAAGTCCCAAACTTCTCTATGCACTTAAATAGGTACGTGGAGTCTATGGAGCTGATGCTGGGATGCTGGGATGCTCAGTTCCACTGATGAGTCATGGTATCATGGTGTGGAATGTGAACTGTCCATATTGTGACTTCATATGTAAGACTCTATGCAGTTGGTAGTTTCTGTCCTGTCAAAGCCTTGCATGAGTACATGGTTACATGAAAGCAAATATTGGAAAGTTGCTTCTAAGAAAAACAAATATAGTTATATATTGGGGTCATCAATAACTGAGCAGCATCCAGAGCACCATTTTATGGATGGCTTTATGGTGCTATTACATTCACTCTTCTAAAAGTAATTCCCCAAGTTTAGCATGGAGGATTCATCACTTCACTCACACAAATCAGCTCAGTTATCTGTGGTAATACATGGAGGTCTGGGACTATGATTCTGATGCTAGGGCTTGGATTAGTAGCATGGCTGCTGGGATTGCTGGACCAGGGGTCAGCAATCTTAAGAATTCCTTGTAGCTTCATTGTAGGCAAATGCTGGAGCTACAGTAACTGTCTTCCCCTTATCTAAGGAAGGCATGACAGACATGCAGTGATTGCATAACAGCCATCCAATTCTGTACAAGGTAATCAATTTCTCATGTAGCTTTACCTGATCTCACATTGAGTCTCTAACATAATGCCAGCAGCTGGTGTTGAATGAGATGTGGGTGGGAAAGCATCTGCTGAGGGCCAGCCTTTCCTCCCACTCGGAATGAGAAGGGAACATTGCTTCTTGCAATGCTGTCAGTGCCTAGTTATCACCAACCATAGCAATGGAGCTCATTAGGAGTACATTGCCTGTAGTCTCTTGGCTCATCTGTCTAAGAGGTCATGGTGGGAAAGGACACAAAGATGAATTCTTGGAGAGTGTCCTCAAGCATATGAATAAAGATGACTGACATAAATTGCTCGCTGACAACACAGATCAACAATGCATCACATATGATCCACTACACCCTGTCTTGTTAGTGTTGCACAAACTTTGGAAACCTAAATAAATGGTTTATAACTATTCATATATAAATAAAAAACCAGTAGAATTTGGAACATTACATGCCCATCTTTTTTTTAACAACATCTTTTAACTGTGCACTTTTAATATCTTCAACCATGACTTCTGTTTCTTCAGTTTTGCCATTTCATGGCTCCCCTTCTCCCTTGAACAGCACTGTTCCTTTTGCCTTGCTGCTTCACATGCTTGCAATTGACTACCATAATACTTGCTTGATGCCATCTTTTACTTTTTCATGTCCTTCAAAAAATGGGAATAACTCAAAACCACTTATCACTTGTTGGGGGTAAAGCCATCTCCCTATTACACCACTGACATCACTTTTCTTCTCAGTTGCTTTTCTCCTGTCTGCCTCCTTGACTTTCTTCTTTGTGTCACCTTTGCTTCTGCCCCTGCTGCTTTCCCACTCCACTTGTCTAAAGACTCTGGGGAGAACAAAACTGAGAGTACATTGTTCCCTGAGTCAGAAGTACAGTTGACCTGTATTGTTCAGCTCTGAGGAACTCTCAGAACCAGGCAGTATTTGTGTGCTATTCAAGGAAATTTCTTGTGCTATGGATTTCTCTTCACACAATACAAACAATTACCCTGCACAGCACATCTACACTGTCTTGCTTTGAGAGGTCCCCAGACCAGAGAATGATAGGCAGAATATGGCTATCTCCAGAAAGCTATTTGCATCAGTGCTCAGAGTGAGGTTGGGGAATCACAAATTCAACACCCCTAGATGCCTGCCATTTGAAACTCTCACTTTTGCCTAATGGTATGGTTGACCTTGTTCAGCAGATTGTGAAACATTTGTTGGGAAAAGAACAATCTTGCATGCATCAACACTGGGAAACAGTGGAAGTTTTGTAGCCTAATATGATTTTACTCTGCCACTAATGTGATTGATAAGGTTCTTTTCCCAACCTCAGGCAACTGAGGCAAATTCCCACCCCCTCTTTTTGTTTGTTTTCCTTGCTTCTATTGTCATTTTTGTTGATAGTTTTCTTTTTCTGACTTACAAACAAGAATTGAGATATCCTCATGTGCTGAAGAGTCAATTAAAAAATCCCCTTCTGACTATAACTACAAATGGTAACTATATGTAAATATGCATTTTTCCTACTTTAAATGCTTCTAGATTACTTTTATTATGCAAAGTGCTACTTTGTGAGGAAAAGAAACTGAAGGAGCGGGCAGGACAGTGAGCTGATCTCTCCCCATTTCCCTTGTGTTATTGTTGGCTTTACAAAATTGCTGGGAGAAACATCAACAATTTGAGATATGCAGATGACACTACTCTAATAGCAGAAAGTGAGGAAGACCTAAAGAAGCTCCTGATTAGGCTTAAAGAAGAGAGTGCAAAAGCTGGCTTGAGACTCAAAACCAAGATCATGGCCACAGGCTCTATCAGTCCCTGGATAATAGATGGGGAAGAAGTAGAAGCAGTGACAGATTTTACTTTCCTAGGATTCAAGATCACTGCAAATGGTGATTGTAGCCATGAAATAAAAAGGTGACTGATTCTTGGGAGGCAAGCGATGACAAAACCTGGGGAACATAGTGAAAAGTAGAGACATCACATTGCAAATAAAAATTCGTATAGTCAAAACAATGGTATTCCCGGTGGCAATGTATGGTTGTGAGAGCTGGATCATTAGGAAAGCTGAGCGCAAAAGAATAGATGCCTTTGAGATGTGGTATTGGAGGAGAGTTTTGAGAGTCCCCTGGACAGCGAGGAGAACAAATAGGTCAGTTTTAGAAGAAATCAACCCTGACTGCTCCTTAGAAGGTCAAATTGTAAAGATGAAGCTAAGGTGCTTTGGACATCAAATGAGAAGAGAGGATTCACTTGAGAAGGCCTTGATGTTTGGAAAGGTGGAGGGCAAAAGAAGAAGGGGGTGGCCAAAAATGAGATGGCTAGATGGTATTGTAGACACAATGGGCACAGAGCTGGGCGGGCTGAGGAGGATGGTGGAGGACAGAGGTGCCTGGAGGGCAATGGTCCATAGGGCCACAAAGGGTCAGAATCGACTGTGCAACTGAACAACAACAACAAATTCTTCTATCTAAAGGTAATAATCAAAATTCCCCAATAGCTTTTGTTACAACTTCTACTTCTCCTGGTCTGCTACAACTAAGAGTAATGTTGTACAACTGGGATAATCACACATTATTCTTCTGCCCACCTGAACTTTTTAATTATTTCTCTTGTTAACATCAAACTTTAGATTTCAAGCTACTTGAGGGTAGGGACTTGATCTTCTGAATTCTATAAAGTGCTGTGCATGTTGATTAGCAGCAAATTGGATGCTGTAATATAACCTGGAGGACTGCAGTAGTTTGGTTAAAATGCTGAAGTTGATGACTGGAAGGTCAGCAGGTCAGCAGTTTGAGACCTAAGTACTGCATGATGGAGTGAGCTTCCATCTCTGTCCCAGCTCCTGCCAACCTAGCAGTTTAAAAGAAAGAAAGCACAAGCAGATAAATTGGTACCACTTTGGTGGGAAGGTAAACAGTGTTCATGTCTAGTCATCCCTGTCACATGTCCACATAAATGTCTGCAGATGCAGACCGCACTGGCTCTTTGGCTATAAACAAAGATGAGCACTGAACCCTAGTGTCAAATACGATTGGATTTTGAACAAGGACGACCTTTACCCTTTACCTAATATAATCTGATTACAGTATATGATTGTCCTATGATCGCAGGACTGCACTAGCTCTCTCATTAAGCAGAAGTGGTACATTAATGCTTTCAGAAGGGGGAGCATTTTCAGCCCTCCGATTTGCCTTCCATAGGGTTGGTAGCAAATGCCTTGAGAATATTCCAAAAATAAAAATCAGTTTCCATCAAGTCCTGCTTATGGTCTTCTGAAAGATAACTGACTGCCCATGTTAAAAAGATTGAAAGCTGAGCCAGATGATCCAGTATGACGGATCTCATGTAAATGTGCCAATTGCACACCCACATTCTCATCCCCTCTTGTGTAGGATGTGTTACCTAGTGTTTAAGCCTGGAGTAGAAAGTGTGAGTCTGAATTAATACATTTCTTTATTGTTGATGTATACAATGTGCTTTTTGCAGTTTTGTTAATATGATCCACCCCTCCCAGCCTACAGAACCTCAGATGGATCCAGAGTTTAATCTTTCAAAGGGCAATAGGAGCAACGTTACCCCTCTTCAGCCATGCCAGTGACATGTGAACACAAATCCTCTTTAGGGTCTTATTGACAGCTGTTTCATCATGTAAACCTCTTAGAGATAAAACCATGAACCTGGTTTTTTTTAAAATGAATACGTCTGATAAAAGGAATAGCAAAGCCAAGATAGGGGTGGCGGTGGCAGGCAGGGGAAAATAAGGAGCTAGAAAATACTGGTTTCTTTTGCAGTATTAATTCTGCTAGTTTTCTTAATGAGAAGAAAAATGTATCATTCTGCATTGTAGAGAATGTAGCAATCAGAAATGAAAGATCTTTGATTCTCTGTTGCTTTACATGGCAGTTTTACTAATAGGTAAGGCATGTTGCCCCAGGATACAGAATGATAGCATTTTGTCCAGTTTCTTAGAGAGAACACAGGAGGGATGCTACAAAGGGTGATCAAAGAACATTGGCATACTTTCTTTCAGCAAAAGACACTGGGCTAATTAAAAAGATGATTAATTTCCCTGCTTTTTAGGTCTTTCCTCTGGAATCAACATAGCAATAGTTTCCCTTCACTTAGCCCTGCTGGGTTTCTGCTTCTTAGAATTCTTGTTTAGGGCTTATAATTGTTAAACACATTGAGAATTGCAAGACCTTCTCCCACCCTACCCCCAATTTGTTGAATAATTGTAAAGTATTCCAGCAAAATTTCTTCATAAAACAAGCTTTTAAGGAGCTTCTGCTTTTATCACATGTTTAATAGCAATATGTATCCAGAAGGTTTCCATCACAAATCTGTTCACAGTTGTATAACAGCATTAAAAAGGATTATAGGGCCAGAAATATTTCTGCTAGTCCATTAAATTAGAAAACAAAATATCTCCTAAATCCATGTAGCAATTAATATGGCCAATTTTGTTGTATTTTATAAATATGACATAATTTATAAATATAAATCTCTTGTTTTTATTGGATCCCAGCTATCAAAGGCAAAACTCAAAACAAATATTTTTTATTCAGCTAATCTATAGTGCTCACAAAATAATAATGATGATGATAACAATAATGCTAGCGATAGTATTGTCTTTTCTTGGCCAATATATATAGATGTTCAAGTTAGATTCGTGTAAATTACACAATTTTTGAAGCTAATTGTCAAGGTGCCAGGATGCATTTCATTTGGATATTCTGGCATATGACGAGAATGTGAACACTGATAGCTCAGAGAATAATATCTTGCCTTCCTTAATTGTTAGAATTACAGTATCAATACACTGTCACACTGTCACAAGAACTAGTTATCTAGGTATCAGTCATTAATCAGTTTAATCTTATTTTGCTTTATTTACAGCTGACATTATAAAGGCTTGACACCAAAGGTGCACAAGCATCAATCTCTAGCATGTCAGAACCTTGTTTGCTTCATGTTCCTGCTTCTGCCCTTTGCACAATGCAAAAACTAGCTAATTAGTTTCATCAGAAGAACCCCATTGAACAATGGCCAATGTCTTCAAATAATCTGTATAAGAACATTTACCAAACAACATGATTTATTTATTAATACTGACTGAATTAAATAGGAATGTGCATTGGCTTCAGACCTGTGTACACAAATACAATAAATCAGCATGTTTGTGCAATTCTTGGATGCCCAGGAATGGGATAAATTTCTATGGACATCTCCAGGGCTGAGCAGCACCCTCACGAGTGCTTCATATTCCATTCAGCATTAATGGAGTTAATTTAAAAAACAAAGACAGGCAATTATTTGAACGAAGGAAGTAAAGTTTGAAAAGACTGAGGTGTTGGTGCCAAAGGAGACGGGCAAGACATTAGTGAGTCTTTGTCATAAAGCCTGTGACTTCCTCTGGACCTTACAGCCATTGTTCTCATCTGCATTGGAATTATCTTCTCTCTTCTGCTGACATGACTATTAATCCTGAAGAGAGTGGATGCAACTTAGCCTGGAGTCTCAATTTTGATCATTCTACCTTGGGTGTTCCTGATAGGAGTCTAGCCTCCTGAGAACTTCCCAGACACACTCAACACTCCTCATCTCATTAAACTGTGTAGAGTAGCCTATAATTAATAGGTACTGTATTCATATTTCCACCTTCTTATGAGATTTATCCAGAGAAGTTGTATTTCCACCTCCATACTGAAGTTGTGGAAGCACCAGTCTTATTCCTATGTAAATATACACTGGATTACTCAAAGACACCTTCCAGAAGGCCAAAAAACTATGATGTAAAAAAAAAAAGGTAACACGGTATCAATCCCATCTACTTCATAGACACCAACCCTGCTAGTTCAGGAAAAATTTTCTGCACACCTGTCAAACTCTAAATATAAAAACCAAAGAAGCTAGGCTAAATGTTTAGTATGAAGAGTAAAAACAACACACCTTGATGAATGGATGAATGCCAAATAATGGATGAATGCTAATCTCCTAACAAGACAAGATTCTGGCTGGATTATCTCGAAGCCACTTGATAGATTTTGAAGTGAAGTAGAAATATCAAATAATAATCAAGTAAAATGGGACTACTTGGATAGAGAACAAAATTTCTGTGAATGTGAAGAAATTCAATTAATGCAGCATTTACATGCATGCAATTTTTACCTCACTATATGAAAGAAAGAAGATTTCTTAAATGGCTGAGAAAATGCTGTTGAAGCATTCTGCTTCTTCTAAGTTCTAAAACATAATGTAATTATTTTAACATTTTAATTTGTTTTGAATTTTACCCATTTTTTTTAAATTTTATTTGTACCCCGCCCTCCTCCGTAGACTCAGGGCAGCTTTACAACTAAAAACAATTAAAACACATACATACAATCAAGTTAAAAATAGCATAAAATTAAATAAGAATTAAAAATTAAAATTCAAGTTAAAAACACCGTTTGGCCCACTCCCCACACATTCCCTGCCAGCCAGGTCTTCACTCCTTTCCTAAAGGGCAGGAACTCCATCTAGAGATGCAATTCCGTTGGCAGGAATTTCCATAGGCTGGAGCGGACACAGAAAAGGCCCTCCTTCTCGTGCTAGAGAGATGAGCCTCTCTAGCTGAAGGTATGACCAGAGAGCCTCTCCGGTCTGCTCTAGTGGGACAGACAGATGTTCTCAGGGTGACGCGGTCTCTTAAGTATCCTGACCCACTAACATGTAGGGCTTTAAAGGCAATAACCAGCACCTTGAATTGCACCCTGAGGCACACTGGGAGCCAGTGCTATGTCCATAATTTTAAATTGTGCAACACTCTGATATAAATAAAGAAAGAAAGCCCATCTCTCTATATTTTCCATTGACGTTGAATCATTTTGTGCCACTGATACTGGAGCTGTGACATTAAAACAATAGCCTATGATTTAGATCAACATCTCGTAGTTCTTCTGGAAGAAGCAGAACATAGTCACTGGCATTAGATTATTCAAGACATTGGCTCAAATCCAGTAGTCAGTTGCAGCTAGAGGAGGCCATTGAATTGGTAAGGATATGGTGGGCGAACTTCTTTCTAAGTTTCACTGATTTAAGAGGTCTATTCTAGTTACAATGTACAAACTGGATTTCAGTCACCGTGCATTTTTAATTCAACTTCACATTCTCTTTTTAGCCATTTTGTAAAGCACCCTTAGACAGATCATGGTCCTAGAGAGGGGTTTTGTTGTTGTTCAGTCACACAGTCAAGTCTGACCCTTTGTGACCCCATGGACAACAGCACACCAGGTTCCTCTGTCATTCACCATCCTCCATAGTCTGCCCAGATCTGCATTCACTGTGTTAAAGATGCTATCTAGCCATCCCACCCTCTACCGCCCCTTCTCTTTTTGCCTTTGAACTTTCCCAGCATCAGGGTCTTCTCAAGTGAGTCCTTTCTTCTCATTTGGTAGGCAAAGTACTTGAGCTTCAACTTCAATATTTGTCCTTCAAAGGAGCAGTCAGATTTAATTTTCTTTAGAATTGACTGATTTGTATTCCTTGCAGTCTAAGGGACTCTCAAAAGTCTTCTCTAGCAGGACAATTTCTAAGAGTCTTCCTTAGGGTCCAGCTCTCACAGCCATACATTACTACGGGGAAGATCATTGCCTTATCTATGTGGACTTGGTTGGCAGGGTGATGTCTCTACTTTTTAGCATGCTGCCTGCCCAGAAGTAACCGTCTTTTTATTTCATGGCTGCAATCACCATCTGCAGTGACATCTTAGATCCCAAGAAGGTAAAGTCTGTCACTGCTTCCATTCTTTGCCTTTGATTTGCCAGGGAGTGATGGGGCCGGATGTTATGATCTTGGTTATTTTGATGTTGAGTTTTAAACCAGCTTTTGCACTCTCATCTTTCACGCTCATCAAGAAGCTCTTTAGGTCTTCTTCACTTTCTGACATTATAGAAGTGGTACATTGCTCCAAAATCTTGGGATGAAGTACCCAATCCTTGCTCAGACCACAGGCAGTCTCCGATAGTGACTTTCTTAGGTACCTTAGGTCACCCTTGCTTGAGAGCCAGCCATATCCAACTCTAAGTTTCAGTGCCCATCTCCACTTATAACCAAAGAACCAACAGTGTCTGTACCTGCAGATGTTTCTGTGGGCATGTGGCAGGCATGCCTAGACACCAGAGTGCACAGAATGCTGTTGCCTTCCCACCAGAGTGGTACCTATTTATCTACTTGCAATTTCTTGCTTTTGAACTGCTAGGTTGGCAGGAGCTGGGACAGAGATGGGAGCTCACTCTGTTGTGCAGCACTCGAACTGCTGACCTTTTGACCTCCAGTCAACAAGTTCAGCATTTAAACCACTAAGTCACCTAAGTCCCTTAGCACTTAGGTACCTTAGCACACCATTTATGTTAAGCCAGTGTGATGTCTATCCTAAAATTGGAATGATGACCCCCTGTCAGGTTTTCACAGTTTGTGACCCACAAAACACTCCACTGATCATAGCTGCCTGCTGAGTGTGTGACATTGGTGCGAGTGACATTTTTATAGACTAAAGCAAGGTGAGATAAGATAGTTTCTCATGCTGCATTGCATGTATAGAAGTTTACCTGATTGGTAGCTGAGCCTTACTTCAACACTGGCAATGAGATAGCACCCTCTGTTATACAACAGGGTAGCAAGCCAGCTTTAGAGATTTAGGAGAAGGCTTTCAGCACACACACTTCTGTTCCCAGAAGAGGAAAATATTTGTGGAGCTTAGATGAGACAGCGAGGGTCTAACTTCTCTTGGATTGGACAAAAGGCTATGTCCACTGTCAATGTGTTTTATCCAAGACTGTGTTTTCTGTCCAGCTGAATCTTGTTTTCCTGACGGGTATGCTAAACTATAGCTTGACTGAATCTGCATTCAGTGAAAGGTCTCTGGATCAAGCTTCCAGGGAACAAAGGTTGTGAATATGATTAATGTTCTGTCAAAATCCTTGAAACAGTTTGTTGAATTAGCATTTTAAAAAGGAATATTATAATGTGTGCTGTGCAAAGCTCACATTTTGGGTTTTTCTCACTCACTGAATTTTCCCATTTGAGACAATGGCATATAAAGAACACAGGATTAATTTATGAGGCACAGAATGTTGAGTTTGTGATTGGGTGCTTTTGTATCTTCAAGACTGTAATGCAGGCACTTTTCAGTGCTGTTCAAATGCTTTTTTTTAAGTAAAGGGGTTCTCAACCTTTTTAAGACAGGGGCTGGATCACGGCCTCTCAGACTGTTGGCAGGTTGGACTGGTCTCTCTCCCCCCCCAATTCCCCCATCACCACCTTTGGGTAACACTCCCCATCCACCCACTCCCATCACCATTGCCAACACTCCCCACCATGCCACCAGTCTGGTCCGCAAACACTCTCCCCATGCAGCCAACACCACCACTTCCCTGCTTACCAGCCTTCAATGGGTGTCCTTGCCTGACTGTCCTTGCCCGCACTTGGCCAGAGAGGCACCTGAGAATGACGTGGATGGCTGTGTGCATCTGCTGCTTCCACCACCATCGTCCTTGTCGGACTTGTCCCCTCCGCCTGGCTTGGCATGTCTCTAATGCCATTCCATAGCAGGGTGAATGTTGTAAGTCTTCTTACAACATCCGTCTTGGTATGGAGCGGTGTTAGGGACACATCAAGCCAGGCATAAGAAAAAGGGACAGCAGCGGCAGCGTGGGCAGTGAGGTTGTGGGCTGAATAGAATGGTGCTGTGGGCTGGATCCAGCCCATGGGCCATAGGTTGAGAACCCCTGCTTTAGAGTAAGCATCTTGAGTATATACTTTATATAAATGGAAGAAAACAACGTAAGAAGTTAAGAGAATCAATGCTGTATCAAACTATGAAGACCCCCTTGTCTAGTATTCTGTTCCTAGTATTCTGTACAGACTGATGAAGTGTTTCATTTACTCTCAGACATGTTCCCATATTCTGTTCAGGAGCATTCTTGCCTCATTCCTGCCTTGATAACTTGGCAGAAAAACTTGTCAACTGTGAAAAATCCATCACCAAGACACCAGTAGAGCCGCACTTTCTCACTTTGGTTTCTGAGCATTTGATACATGAGAGCCCATTGCCACTTGTATAGAAAAGGAACATAACATCTGCTATGTCTTGTGGGTGCTGCAATGGACAATAAGTCTCTGATGTTTATAAGCTTTGATATTTGCAGCAAAGTTTGCCCTGTTTCCTTTTCAAGGAGGACAAATGGGTACCTTTACATAGCTAACACAGTGCTACAAAAGCGAAGCAACCTCCCGTACCAGGCCTTGCCCAAGGGAAGAATGGATTGAGAAATACTTTACAATGTTCCCAACCATTCTCTTATCGGCCCTAAAAGGTTTTGAAAAGGCTTGGAATACTGCAGTGAGTTATTAATTTTTTCTGCATTATTAATGCACTAAATTACCAGGGTGGGTTGGAGGTACAAGGATTTGCATAATGATTCACAAAGAATTATTTTGAAAAATAACTTTCCAAGCAACAGCTGTATGTGGGTGAGTGAACTCCAGGTGATATGGTTCATGTTGCTATTCCCAGAATACAAGAAATGAAAAAGAGGAGTTGTGTTACATCCTTTGTTGTTCTTTTGGTAGTTCATGTCACAGTAAGTAACCAAGGAGAGCACTGAAAAGGCTAATCTTCATTTGAAGAGGCTAATTTCGTTGAGACTTTAAAATCTAATTTAATCATTACCCATCCCAAACAGACTTTAACAGATGTTTTGTAATACATCCTCTCAGGTCTACATTCTAGCAAATTATTCTTGTGTGGTGGCTTGGCCTTTTCATTTTCTCTTCACACTGTTCAATAAAGTATCAAGATCTTTTCAAATCTGCTGCTCAGAACTGACAAATGAGGCTATTCTATTTTCTTCAGTATTAGCAGAATAATTCTAAAGGATTTGCAACATGATAAGTGGCCATCATGCAAGTCCAATGATAGGACCCTAAGAACATTTTAAGTGAACCTTGTCTTGTCCAAAGGAGCCCTTAGCTGATAAAAGTTAACTTATATTAACTTTTTACTCATGGTAGGCATCACTGATAGATCAGGAACTCTCAACCTTTTAAAGCCATTTTGTTGTTCAGTCACACAGTCGATTCTGACCCTTTGCGACCCCATGGACCACTGTCCGCCAGGCACTCCTGTCCTCCACAATCCCCCTCAACTTGCTCAGCTCTGTGCCCTTTGTGTCCACAATACCATCTATCCATCTCATTTTTGGCCGCTCCCTTCTTCTTTTTCCCTCAACCCTTCCAAGCATCAAGCCTTTCTCAAGTGAGTCTTCTCTTCTCATTTGATGTCCAAAGTACCTTAGCTTCATCTTTACTATTTGCCCTTCTAAGGAGCAGTCAGGGTTGATTTCTTCCAAGATCGACCTATTTGTTCTCCTTGCTGTCCAGGGCATTCTCAAAACTCTCCTCCAACACCACATCTCAAAGGCATCTATTCTTCTGTGCTCAGCTTTCCTAATGGTCCAGTTCTCACAACTATACATTGCCACAGGGAATACCATTGCTTTGACTATGCGAATTTTTGTTTGCAATCTGATGTCTCTACTTTTCACTATGCTCCCCAGGTTTCTCATCGCTTGCCTCCCGAGAATCAGTCGCCTTTTTATTTCATGGCTGCAATCACCATCTGCAGTGAGCTTTGATCCTAGGAAAGTAAAATCTGTCACTGCTTCTACTTCTTCCCCATCTATTTTCCAGGGACTGATAGGGCCTGTTGCCACGACCTTGGTTTTCTTTATATTGAGTCTCAAGCCAGCTTTTTCACTCTCTTCTTTCAACCTAATCAGGAGCTTCTTTAGGTCCTCCTCACTTTCTGCCATTAGGGTGGTTATCATCTGCATATCTCAAATTGTTGATGTTTCTCCCAGCAATTTTGATCCCAAATTGTGACTCCTCCATCCCTGCATTGCGCATTATGTGCTCTATGTATAAGTTGAATAAGCAGGGTAGCAAAATGCAGCCTCGTCTTACTCCTTTTCCTATTCCAAACCACTCCGTCATTCCATATTCTACCATGGGCCTCAGACAGCTTCGGGGGCTGGATAGCCATTTTGCCCTTCCTCCACCATGTGGCACTAAGTGGTGTGGTGGAGGCAGTGAGGGGCCACATGAAATGGTACCACAGGCTGCATCTTGCCCGTGGGCCACAGGTTGAGAATCCCTGATCTTGATCACAGCTGGGTAATAAGTACATTGGGAACACATCCTGATGACTGTGGAAGGTTGCAGTAGGAAATGTCCAGGACATCTGATTGCAAACACTTTAAAAATTGCAACAACAGTAACTACAATAAATCTCCATTTCCTAAACCAGGCTGCTGGAAAAAAGGACAGTACTGTATCACTGAAAACAAATCCTGGTCTTGCTCTTGTGTTGTTTGGCATTTTAGTTAGAATTAAAATAAATTTTGCAGGACAGATGTCTACCAACCCTTGGGCTGGGTTCCAAATCAGCAGGTTTTGTGTATGATGTTTTGCATACATCCATTTTCTCAGTTGGTTCCAGAATCCCTATGACCATGTGTTGAGGCTTCCAGGAGGATGGAAATTATGGAGAACATCTATTTGGTTCAAAGTGAGTTGGAGACAGTTTGTAGCTCAACAAAGGAACATCTTTAATACAAAAACTATATACACATTAGAGCAAGGGTTTTGTCCATTTTCTGCAGTCTTCATCTGTCCATAGTTTTGCTGGTCACAGCTAGAAAAAGAAGAGGAATTGCTAAAAGCAAAAGCTAAAAAGTTGAACTCATCAATCTTAATGCCCAACACAGTTGAAAAGGAGGGCTTATATGCAGCCAACCTGCCTTCCTTAATCTCTTTTTTCATCTGGCACAGCTTTTTGAGCTTTCTGTACCAGCAGTGTAGCTGGGTTAGCATCAAATATGATGCTGTAGTCTCTCTTGGCCTTTGCTCACACCCACTTTGGTCTGACTTTGCATTACTGTATCCCCAGGTGGCAAGTGCTCTCTTCTTCCATCAAATTGTCAAAGCAGGTGCTTGGCCAGGTTATCCTGCTATGGTAATAGAGTAGACCATATTGCCAGTGACTCAACATTGAGTGTCAGGAGATGGCTAACTAAACCTGACAACCCTGAGGACTAATGGGTTGGTTGCCAAAGTCCACAGGGAAGGGTGATGGTCCCTAAGTGGATTAAATCCCACTTGAATCCATCTTGATAGAGGGCAGAAGCTTCATCAATACTGGCCTGGGGCTGATGAAAACTTTGTGTGCCAGAAGGGCTCATTAACAGAAATAGACTTGTGGAACTGGATCAGTGGTACAGTTGTCATGCTGCAATGCTGAAGGCAGATGAAAGGCCACTGCATTATATTCTCAGGACAGTCTTCATGGCCGATCGCTATGAGCATCACCAAATTCGGATTTGGATATGGCAGAACAAGAAGAAGAAGGATGCTCCTGAGAAGGTGACTGTCTTCAGACACCAACAAACCAGCAAAAACCAGGGACCAGGAATGTATCTCTTTGCTAGTCCACCATGCCTGCCTAATTCTCTTCCCTTTCACTTTCTTCCTTCACCTCTCTGCTGACTTTCTTCCTTCACCTCTCCGGTTTCTTCCTCCTCCTCTTTATTTGCTGCCCTTGCCTGTTTTCTATCTCCCTCTGCCCAGGAAAACATCTTTCTGAACTTTTCCTTGCTCTTAACCTTCTCCCACTTTTCATATTTGTCTCCCTTCTTTGAGGTAGAGGGCTATTCTGGATGTCCCAAACATGTCATCCACCTAGGGCACATCACTGCCTGAATGATGGTTCTGCCTTACAGGACATAGAGCAGGGGTTCTCAACCTATGGCCCATGGGCCAGATCCTGCCCATGGCACCAAATTATCCAGCCCCCATCCACACTCCAGGTGCCCCTGCAGACACGGCTACCACCACCGGAATCGACCAAATACTACAGCCGTAAATGAGTCTGTGGCCATTGTAAACACATTTATGGCAGCCATGGACATGTTTTACAACAGTCTTTATGGTGGGGAATCACCAGTCTGGTCCACTCAGCTGTCTGAAGGGGCATGGTCTGGCCCACAGTTGAAAAACGTTGAGAACCCTTGATGTAGAGCCAGAATCCTCCTGTGGGCCAAAGCCTTCTTGCTCACAGACCAGTAACAAATTTATCAGAGAGAAAAAAAATCAATTCCACAAAACACTCTATACTAAATGCTAGAGAGCATTTAACAATAGCATTGTCTTTATTTAAAACTGTTCACAATAAAGGTTAGCAGCATTTTCAATGACATTACTAGTGTGTTTGGTATTATAAATATGGTATAATGTTGGACAGTAATAATTGTGTGACAGGCTATATTTTCTCCCTTTTTGGCACCTAAGTCAAATCTATGAGTATACTGTAATTGTATGGTTAATTAATGGAACCATTTTAAATTAATTTGTTATTATTCTTGATTAATTCTTCATACCCCATGGTTTAGAGGGGTATTTTGAAGGTACTTTGTCAGTTCTCTTTTGTTCATGAACCATTAATGACATATCCAGTCTACCACATTATTGAATTTCAAGACTTAATCTCAGTTCTGTTTCCTACTCCATAGAAATTAATGTCCTCTTTATGCTTGTTCTTCCTTCTTTTAAAACAGCAGGTTTCTCTGTTGGTTTCTTTGCATATTCCAAAATAACATTGGATTTAAAGTTGTCTGATGATTTCATGCATAGTGGCAAAAGAAAAGAAAAAACCCAATAGCGAATTTTTGGTTGGTTTTATTTGTTAAGCGAAGCAAACATTCAGAGAAAATTCTGCTCTTTAAGCGAGTTACTCTTTAAGCGAGTCACTCTTTATGTGAGGTTTGACTGTACATTGTTTCTGATATTTTTTTACTGTTGCATTATTGTATTATTGTAAGGTGATGTGGTATTCTGTGATTTTTTTTGTTAGCCGCCCAGAGTTGCTGTACGAGTGGGGTGGCATACAAGTTGAACAATTAAATTAAATTAAATTAAATTAAATATACTCTTGGGTGAATTCATTTGCTTAATCTAGCATCTAATTAGTAATTTGTTAATTCATCTCACTTAGTAACAAACAACTACCCTACATACAGCTGTGGAGCTACGATTGCAGTGGAGATTAACTACTGTATTTCTGGGTTTTTTAGGTATCACTTTACTTTCCCAAAATTCTTCAGCGCAAGACCAAAAGATGGATGCTTTACAGAAAGGACACCTTTGTTGAAACCTTCCATTGAAGCAAATGGGTAAATTGCTTGCTTGTTTGTTGCTTTGAAACTAAGACTTATAACATACCAATAATAACTAGGGCTGGCTACTGATTTCTAAGAGAGCTAGCCTAGTATTTATTTATTTATTTATTTATTTGCATTTAATATCCCGCCCCAATCGGGCGAACCCGACTCTGGGCGGCTTACAGCATAGCTCATAATATATATGGCCTTAAAATTCATAAAATTCATAAGAATTCATAAAAAATTTAAAACATTAAACAGTAAAAACGGATAGAAACCCATAATAACAGCTACCAGATGGGGGCGGATGGCTGCTCTTAAATTAGCCATCCCGTATGGGAACCTGCATTGCTATGTCCCCACACTTGACCCGCCAGCCATGTCTTCAGGCCCTTTCGAAAGGGCAGAAGCTCCGTCTGCAGGCGCAGCTCTGTCGGAAGGAGGTTCCAAAGGGCCGGGGCGAACACAGAGAAGGCTCTCTTCCTGGTGCTCGTGAGGCGAGCCTCCCTGGCCGATGGAGTAACAAGAGAGCCCCTCCGGTCCGCCCTGGTGGGACGGGCAGACATTCTTAGGGTGACGCGGTCTCTTAGGTATCCTGGCCCACTACCATGTAGGGCTTTAAAGGTAATGACCAGCACCTTGAATTGCACCCGGAGGCAAACTGGCAACCAGTGCAGCTCCCGGAGCAGTGGTGAGGCCCGAGCATAACGCCCGCACCCCATCACTACCCGGGCTGCCGCATTCTGGACCAGCTGAAGCCTCCGAATGGTCGCCAAGGGCAGCCCCATGTAGAGCGCATTACAGTAATCAAGTCTGGAGGTGACCAAAGCATGCGTGACCATGAGCAAGGCATCCCGGCCTAGGAGGGGGCGTAACTGGCGTATTACACGAAGTTGTGCAAAAGCCCTCCTGGCCACGGCTGCCACCTGCTCATTGAACAGTAGCCGTGAGTCCAGGAGGACCCCCAGATTACGCACCGGGTCTGTTTGGGGCAAAACTGCCCCATCCAGAACCAAAGCTGGTAACTCCCGTGTTAGCGCAGGGCCCCTTACCCATAGCCACTCAGTCTTGCCGGGATTCAGCTGTAGCCCGTTTTCCCCCATCCAGACCTTAACAGCCTCCAGGCACCTGGAAAGGACTTCCACTGCACCGCCTGGGTCCCCACGGGCTGAGATGTACAACTGGGTATCATCAGCATACTGATGATACCTTACCCCGTGGGAACGGATGATCTCACCCAGCGGCTTCATATAGATGTTAAATAGGAGAGGAGAAAGTACCGAGCCCTGAGGCAGTAGTTAAATGTAGCTTAAAGATAGCAAATGTTTATGGAGGATCAGTAAAAGCCATGATTAGATAGTCTTGACATTCTTCTGGAATTTTATTACAACCCTGCATGCTGCCTGTAGATGCAGTGACTGGGACTTTTCTGGGCTGGTGACTGTCTATCTATTCAGCACCAATCATTGCTTCTAGTCTCTGAATTCAGAGAGCCCCACCTCTCTCTCTGTTCTATGTTTTCCCTCTCTCTTTTGCTGATTGTTGCCAGTTGCTTTGTTGCTGTTGATCTGTTAGGTTGATTGTTAACATGTGGACAGTAAAGAAAACAGCATACAGAAGTCTATAACTCCAAATAACTATAAGTAAAGAAACATTTTTATTATTTCTCCTAGAAATGTTTCAGAATGAGTTATTGAGACTTTGAGTGTCAATTAATGAGAAAGAGGTGGACTCCCAAAGACTTGTGGATACTCTCCTACGTGGCTCTATATACTTCTACTGTACAGCTTATGGGTACCTTACCCCCAAACTCTCCAAGACTTTCATCTCTGCTTTTTTTCTCTATAGATGTGTGTGTGTGTTGTTCCTTTATGTTTTGCCATGATGTCCTATGAGGAACTGGGAATAGCATATGACAAAATGGGTGAGGAGCAGAAAGATAAGTCCATCTGTAAGAAAGATTCTGTTCTCCAGTTTTGCATCTGAATCCTCTGTGGGTTACTTCAGAGGTTGCAGGCTTCAAGCCTAAAATATTTCTGCCCAATGAAAGTCTGTGTATCAACATTATTATAATAAATTACAGTGTTATAATAAAGTTTTTTTGATTCATTGTGGTATTTTGTGTGACCCTCCTAAAGGTACCCTGCTATGATTGCTTCCTTGGGTGTCTGATTCCTGGCTGTTTGGGCTATGTTTCCTCTACTGGACTAGCCTTGTTCCCCTTGTTTGCTCCTGGTTTTGACCTTGAATTTGGATTAGGACTTGGATAAATTTGCCTTTGACCTTTAGCTTGGTAGCCCTGGATCTTGGTGACTGTGCTGGTCAACTAGCCACGTATTTCCCAGACTCTAACATATACACACTTTTGCTGGGAGCTGCATTATATAAAAAAGGGACATTTTTGTGAATGTTTATTTCTGCCAAGGTCTAGGAAAAGTTACCCTTTCAGACTATAACCTCCAGAATTCCTCAGCTCGCATGACCAGTGCTCATATTGGCTGGGATGTCCTATGAGTTATTGCTCAGAGAGACAAGATCTTCAATCAACCATTCTGGTGTTAATAACAACCTTAGAACTGCAGAGCAGGAAGGAATCCTGTTGATCATGAAGGAATCAAACTCCTAGCCTCTACGCAGCAGTTCTACCACATTTGTGAAAATGTGTTAACCTTTTTCATGACTAACCAGAAGCAGGATTCCCATCAGAGAGAGAGAAAAAGAAGACATATTTATGCCCCGCTTGCTTATTTTCCTAATTCTATGGCTTCCTTTGTACTAATTTGTTCTAAGCAACTGCAAAACATCAAAGTCTTATTATGGATTCATCCAGTTGCCAGACCATGGAAGTTTAACAATTATTCAACAGACATCATCATCAATCTTGCTCTGGAGCTGAGCCCCTCATGTTTTTCATCTACTAGTCTCAAAAGATGAACAGCCTTAACTTCTGCTGTTGGCTGGAGTCCCTACAAATGGGGATAGTGTTAGGATTGTACGTCTCATTCACTGGTTCTCCAAATATTTTGGACTTCAATTCACATAAACTTTAGTCAGCATATCCAATGGTCAGGGATGCTGGGAGCTGGTGTTCAAAATAGGCTTAAATGTACCACCTGAGGAACACAGAAGAAATATGTACATTGATATTTGTCAATGATGTTTTGCAGGTGCATAGCCGGTTATAACACTGATTTTACCACAGATGATGACTCCTGGGAAAACAGTTTTGCTGAATTTGAGCAAAGGTCTCAACTGGGAAGTGAAATGGCCAGTTTGTCCAGATCTTCCTCAGAGAAATGTGAAATGCTGGACAACTTTCATGTCAAGTTCAATTTGTCGAAAATGAGGTAGGAGATCAGTTTTTGTTTTCCTGCTAATGTTTCTTCATGTGTTGAAGGCAAAGAAAAGGATCAAAGAATTGATTTTCCCCTTTAGCAAATGAGTAAAATAACACTATAGATTTTGCCAAATCCTGCTATTGATTTCAAGAAGATGATCCCAATGAAATAGATAACATCTGTTTGGATGTATAGTCCCAAGTTATAGCATACAAATACTGTCTTAACTCTAAAAGTTGTAGCTTATTCAAAAGGTAGGAGTATGTTGTGTAATCCTTTACATTTACCTGAAAGTAAATCCCATAAGGTTGTCCTTCTCTTTATGCATTTTTCTTTTGGCCAGTCAATTTATTTACCTAAAACAAAGGGTCAACAGAAAAACATAAGACCAGTTTCAGCAAAGGGGCCAAAACATTTTACGCTTTCATAAAAGATCTTACCCCAACATGATAAAGTAGTTTTTGGCAATAAGGAACTGGAATGCTGCCTCTCTGACACAAGGTTCTGTGGGTGTACCTTTGGGCCCTGCATGCTCTGTAACAAGGTATGAGTTTTGATTTCTGCAGCCTGGGGATATTCTGAGGACTTTTGCAGGGGTGAGAGCCACCAATATATGTTGTGTCTGGTGTCAGTAATGGGTTGGAAGAATAAATGACAGTTTAATCTTAGCAAGATAAAGGTGCTCTATGTTGGTCAAATGATAGCTTAGTGAACAGGGGTCCACCCTATAATAATAATTTTGTGTCAGAAATTATCCTGGGTTGAAAGGATTTTTGTGGAAGAAACCCCATTTAGAAAATGCCCAAATAAGGCTCCTTTCATGTCCCCAAGAGCTGGGACAGAGATGGGCATTCAATCCATCATGCAGTACCTGGGTCTCAAACCGCCAACTTGCCAGCCTTCCAGCTAACAAGGCAAGCTTCTTAACCACTGAGCCATTGCAGCCCCTTAGAGATCCATCCTGCACTGAGCTGTATTACCCTCCTGAAAAATGAGGTTGTCAGCTTGAGCATGCTCCTGGATTCATTCTTGACTTTTGATGCCCAGAGTGTTTGCACAATTATAACTTAGTGCATCAGCTATGCCCATTCCTTGAGATGTCTGATCATGTCATTGTGATACAGTGGTACCTCGGTTAAAAAGCATAATACGTTCCACACAATTGCTCTTTAAGTGAGTTTGCTCTTTAAGTGAAACACAATTGTAAGTGACCAATTGTGGGGGGGATTGCGAACCCCAATCTATTTTGTTAAGCGAGTTTTTGGTTGGTTTTATTTGTTATGCGAAGCGACAATTCAGAGAAAATTCTGCTATTTAAGCGAGTTACTCTCTAAGCGAGGCGCTCTTTATGCGTGGTTTTACTATCTCATTTAGACTACTGTATACAGGGCTGCCTTTGGAAAGTATTTTGAAAACTCAGCAGGTCCAACGTATTGCAGCTAATTTCCCCTTTACTATATGCCCCCTAGCAGATGGCAAACTGAATACTTTATGAAACCAGAGCCCAACTACTTTTTAATCCTATATCAAGGATCAAATCAGTGGTGGGCATCAACAGGTTCGCCCCAGTTCACCTGAACCGGTAGCAGAAATTCTGACTGGCTCCACCCATCCAAGTTTTGAAATAAAGTAGTCCTAATTTGGGTGCAATGCAGGGCTTTCCCCCTGGCCACACTCACCATACCACACCCACAGTGTGGTAGTAATTTTTTTGGGAGCCCACCACTGGATCAAATGGATATTTAACATGTTGGGATGTACACAGATATAGGTGCAATTATGTTAGAATGTAAATACAATGTCGTTTTAAGTCTCAAAAGTTTGAAAAATAAAGACATAGCAATAAGGCTTTTCTCAGAAGTTCTCTTCATATAGCAAATGGTTTGGGGCAAGCCACCCCTGAAATGCAAAAACACATGAGAAGACTGTACCACATTTTTTTTATACTGACTGGCTGGAGCTAATAAAATGTGTGGCTAATATGATACAGTGAATTACCTGCTACAGAAAATAGCCCACCTCTTCACAGGGGAAGTTGTCATACCTGCATAAACAAACACCTAACTTCTGAAGTAACAGTATGTACTATGTCCAATATTTGTTGCCACGCACACACCTTTGGGTAGCCTTTCTTTTCAACCTCCACTCTTCCATTTAAATTATGGGGGTATGAATCCATTCAGAGCAACATGGTACCTCCTTGTTCCATATCATTGCTGTGTAAGCACAGCCAGCTGTAATTACCCTGGTTATGTATAGCTCTTGGCTGACATTTCTTGCATTGTCTCCTTTATGCTGCAGCAAAAATGTGCTCCTTCTGGCTAATTTGTTCTGTGAAATGTTGTCCATGCTACACTGTTGAATATTCTTGGGAGATATACTGAGGTGGCCTAAAGCAGGGGTGCCCAAACTTTTTGGGCCGTGGGCCAATCATGTGGTTCAGGGAGCTGGTCACTAAGGCCTGGAGCTGGGTACGGCCCCCGACGCCAATTCATCCGGCCTGTGAAGCCCTCATCGCTCCTGGAAGTGGAAGTAAAACCCACCTGTACAGGCGCGTTTTACTTCTGTTTCCAGGAGTGACAAGGGCTTTGCGGGCCGGATGAATTGGCATTGGGGGCCACACCCGGGCCTTAGTTTGGGCACCACTGGCCTAAAGTGTCATTATGTGAATCTGAAGAGTTTAGAGACCTTGAAGGTGACAGAGAAAGCAGGCCCAGGGCTCTTGATGGGTGGTAAGGTGTCTTTCATGGCAGAAGGCTTCAACGGGAAGAAGAGAAAAGAATAGTTTCCTACTAGGGAGACTGACAGCTCTGGAAGGGAGAACCTGTACAGAGTAGAGTCCTGTATGTGGATATGTATTATGTTTGGGAGTGGAAATACCGGTTGCAATGTAGAAAGGAAAGGCATGGTCTGTTCTGGCAGGTATTTTGCACTTGACTGACTGTTAAAGAAAATGGCTGTTAAACCTATTCTTTGCTTCCTTGAAAAAAAGACTTTTAAAAATATATACGCAAGAATATCTCACATTTTCCACACCTGACCCTGTTATCTCAGGTGTGGTAAAGAATGGCAGCCCACCTCCAGTGTAGAAGTAAGATACAATTGCCAGTCCTGTTAGCTTCTGGTTGTGGATAGAAAGGAAGCTTTATTTTATCTCAGGCAAAGTGATCTGGAACTCAGAGAGAATCTCCAAAAGGCAAGGGAGCTGATTTTTTCCCATTCTTGTGACTTGAATCCACAGGGTTCCAGATCATGTGGAGAGGCTAGATTCATCTGTCAGGTTTTCCCACTGCACACATGCCACTACATCTTCACAGTTAGGGCTGCCAAGAGATACACTGGACCACAGGTACCAAAGGATGATCTGCCATCCTCCTTATGTGATTGTTACAATCACAAGCAGTGGGGTATTTGAGCTAGGACCTGCAGGGTCGAAGCCCCAGGACTTCTTTTTAAAAGTCATGCTATCTAGAAACTTACATACAGAGGTATATTTCCTCATAAAGTATATCAGAGAAATTGATCAATAGCTATTGAGAATACCTAACCTCCACTATCTAATCTCTCTTTTTTGTAAAAGCTGTTGGAGCTGCTTCTTCTTCTTCTTCTTCTTCTTCTTCTTCTTCTTCTTCTTCTTCTTCTTCTTCTTCTTCTTCTTCTTCTTCTTCTTCTTCTTCTTCTTCTTCTTCTTCTTCTTCTTCTTCTTCATCATCATCATCATCATCATCATCATCATCATCATCATCATCATCATCATCATCATCATCATCATCATCATCATCATCATCATCATCATCATCATCATCATCATCATCATCATCATCATGGTGGCAAGGTGCATTCACCACTAGATCTTGTGGCAGTGAATTCCACATTTAAATTGTATGCTATGGAACACTTCTTGCTAAGAGTATGAGCCTTATTTTCTATTTGCAAATTACTGCTCTTTGAGATGTTTTTATGTTTCTTGCAAACTTTCCTGTACACTATGAGTGGGGCATACGACTTGAGTGTTTGACATTGACTTTGCTTATAGAGGCTTGATGGGTCTTGCAGTCTAACACTTGAATGCCGCAAGCTTCCCATCCCTTTATAAACTCATGCCAGAAATATGCTTACATGGTTACTTGGTTGATCTGTACTTCACACGACTAGTTTTACATGGCAGATCAAAGCATTGTCTTCCATGAGATATTAGCAGCCTCTCGCCATTGGAAGGTCCTACCACTACCTTAGCAGGGTCCAATGGCACACGAAGGGCTGAGCTCCATGTTTTAGATCAGGAGTTCTCAACCATTTTAACCCAGGGGCCGGTTCACACTTCCTGAGACAGCTTCGGGAACTGGATGGCCATTTTGCTCTTCCTCCACCACATGGCACTTCCTGGTGTGGTGGAGGCAGTGAGGGACCCCACATTAAATGGTGCCATGGGTCACATCTGGCCCATGGACCAGAGGTTGAGAATCCCTGTTTTAGATGCTCCTTTAGCCATGATGGAGCCATGATGGAGCAAAGTACTAGCCAGGTGCGTTGCCAGAGTACCCAACTCCACTTAGCTGACCTGTCGTTCCATAATGAAGAACTGTTCCAGATCATTAGCTGACACCTTTGTGGCATGGTTAAACCTGTCAGGGGAATACACCCCAGCACCATAGCTGTTGGATGGCCATGGTCACCACTGTGTCAGGTGGGATTTGCAGCAGAAATGTGCAAAATAGTACAGTCAAACCTCACATAAAGAGTGCTTCGCTTAAAGAGTAACTCGGTTAAAGAGCAGAATTTTCTCTGAATGTTCGCTTCACTTAACAAATAAAACCAACCAAAAACTCGCTTAACAAATAAATCGGGGTTTGCAATACCCCCCACAATTGGTCATTTACAATGGTGTTTTGCTTAAAGAGCAAACTCGCTTAAAGAGCAATCCTTTGGAACGCATTATGCTCTTTAAGAGAGGCACCACTGTATGTTGTCTTCTACAATAAAAGAGTTTGAATCAAGTTTATTGAACTTTATTTCTAATGTAGACATTGCCATTCCTTGCTTCTCTTTCCCTATGGAAACTTTTCTGCTAAAACACATTGCCATGGGGGAGGAGGCAGGTTCCCATCTTGCTGAACAAAAATGAAAGTGTGAGTCAGTGGCGTGAATACTTTTTAATGTTATATCTCAGTGCATGACGCAGCAGCTCTTCAAGAACAGGACAGACACATTAGTGGATTTCCATACTTCCCACAATAATTGCAGTGCAAGGTCACGGGAATGGTAGCTATGCATAAATCAAGGTCTGCCCTTTGCTAGTTGCTATGCTCTTAAAAGCACAGATTCTGAAAGAGTTGTGGTTTTCTGAAGGGAATGCTCTAATGCTACAGTTTATTAGTAAAATTACATTACCAAGTCTCAAATTAAGCTGTTTGTTGTATTAAAACATTTTTCCAAGATGACTTAGTTGTTTTAAGAATAGGCTCTAAAAAGGATGAACTTCTTGGTTTCTAATTTGTATTGTGCTTTTTTGGGGTGCCTGCTTTATTAATATTTTAATCATACGTAGAAAGAATTTATATTAACTTTGCATTTAATATCTAGGAGGCAGTTACAGTATACAGAATTAAATCTGTATACTAACTGTTTTAAATATGTAAAAGTATACATTAATGACACATGTAGGATTTTTTTAAAAAAACAAAAAACAAAAAAAACAACCATGTCCTGAAAGCAGTATAATTGTAAGAGCAGGTAATATCTTTATTTGGCATGCAAAATTGATGTTAATATTTTTTCCTCAGACTAGATTAAATTTTAATCCCATTGCTCTGATGGGAGTTTACCATGTTTCTGTATTATCTCTGTGATCCCTGAGCGGAGTTTCTTCCGCAAAAATCCTTTCAACCCAGAATAATTTCTGACACAAAATTATTATTATCTCTTCCCCAAACCAAATGTAAATTTTGAGTTTTAAAAGAAGGCAACGAAGGGGCGTGAGGTAAATGAAGATTATTTGGTGGTTCTTTGTTTGAAAGGGAGGGAAATTCCAACCACCTAGTACCTAGGATGGATTTTATAACCAAACCCCGAACATAGTTTGCAATTTGCATTCAAACTCACATTAAGAAGCAGTTCCATCACAATCATCTGCCATGAATGTGGGACTCTCATTTATATACAGTCAAACCTCGCATAAAGAGTGCCTTGCTTAAATAGTAACTTGCTTAAAAAGCAGAATTTTCTCTGAATGTTCACTTCGCCTAACAAATAAAACCAACCAAAATTTTGCTTAACAAATAAATCGGGGTTCACAGTCCCTCCCCACAATTGGTCATTTACAATGGTGTTTCACTTAAAGAGCAATCCTGTGGAACGCATTATGCTCTTTAAGCGAGATATAACTGTATTCTTCTCACATTCACAAAATCGTGGTGCATAGCCTGAAGATGTAATAATGTCAAAGCTAACTTTATTTTATTTTTTTAGTAATCAATAATCACTGTATCCAATGAAACAAAAAGTATCCCTGGCTCTTGTATATGTTGGGAAAGGAGAATTGTCATAAAACAGAGGAAAGCAGCTATTTAAATAAAAAGTCATAATAGGTAATTTTATAACATAGTAGATTACATTGGCACCGCTCTTTATGCAATTAATATGTTCTGTGGGGTTTTCCTTGTAGCGAGGAGTAGTTTCCCATAGGAATGCATTGAAAAATAATTAATCTGTTCTGAAAGTCAGAAAAGAAGCAAAAAAACAACAACAACCAACCCCTATTTGTTCTGTTCAAAACTCTTTATAAAGTGGGAAAAAATTTCAAAGTGCACCTTATGAAAAGTTTTGCACAGAAAAAAAAGGTTTTTAAAAACTCTTTTCTGACCTTCAGAACAGATGAAAATTGGGTGCTGAAGTCCACAAGGAAGGGTGATGGTCCCCAAGTGGATTAAATTCCACTTGAGTCCTTCTTGGTGAAGGGCAGCAGCTTCATCAATACTGGCCTGGGGCTGAGGAGGACTTTGTGACCAAAAGGGTTCAGGACCAGAAAGTGACTTGAGGACCTGGATCAGTGGCATGGGGGTCATGCTGTGATGCTGAAGGCAGATGAAAGGCCACTGCATTATATTCATAGGACAGACTTCATGGCTGATTGCCATGAGAATTTCCAATATTCAGATTCGGATATGGCAGAAGAAGAAGAAGAAGGCCCATTTAATCAATGGGGAGTTGGTGAGTCAGCAATGATTTACATTAGCATCTTTGGATGCAGTTAGAGTAGGCCCATTTAAATCAATGGAAGACATGGCAGGGATGACTCACCAAATCCCCACTGGTTTAATGGGCCTACTCTAGTATGATTTAGTACATTAATGACATGTCACTTATTCTGTTTTTGTCTCTCACCACAATTTATATGCATAGCGCTTTCTTTTTAAAATTCCCAATGAATGGATTACACCAAGTATTTCTTAGAAGTTTAGTTTCAACTTTATGGCTTTAGCGTTTATTTATTTTAAAAAAAATTGGGGGAAAATTCAGAGTATTTATCTGTTTATCCTAGTACATAGGTAAAGCAAATGTCCTAACAGTTTCAGATTTTGATATAACCTGTTAAGACTCAAACCCAGGGCTAAAGATGGCTCATGTCTGAAACTAGAGTGAGTACCTTCCTCTCAAAATTTGGAGGTGAGTCACCCCTCTCTCCTGGTCCATGAGCCACTTCTGTCCAGGGCTACCCCAAAAGGTGTATGTACATAGAGTGTACATATGAGGAGGGGATCATGGCAATTTACTCTTGAACCTCACATTGCAATCCATTTTTGTTTTTCACATGTGTATCATTAACTCTGTTCTGGCACATTGCATGAATCCATGTTGTAGAGACAGCAGCAGACCCCTGGGTCACACAAATAATCTGGATGGCCCTATTAATATGCTATAGAAGGTCAAGTGCTAGACTAGAATCTGGGAGATTTTAGATTATAATCCCCACTTGGTCATAGAGACTCAGTGGAGGATAGCAAAGGTAAATCACTCCTTGAACATCTCACATATATTGAGAACTCTACTAGAATTGCCTCAAGTCAGAGGGAACTTGCTGGCACATAACAGCCCCGCTTTCTCCTAGCCAATCCCTGTTCAGACATCTGTAGACAGACAGACAGACAGGAATATGCTAAATGGACTATTTATGTTATCATATTTCCTTCTATTCCAGCACAAAACCCAATCTACTGCACAACTCCAACATAATCTCAGGCAAACTGTGGCCTTTTGGCCTCATTTCCTCTTCTGTGCGACAGGAACCATAACCTCTGGCTTAATGAATTTATTGCATGAATGAATGCAATAATATTATTTCCCCTGCTTGCTTGGTTTGTGAAATTTCTCTACCCTCCTTCCTTTTGTTTTTACAGATGCTGTTTAAGATTCCTAAAGGTTTCTGGCCTTTTCATCTTTGTAGTTATATGCTCTGTAAGTATTATATCTCCAAAGTTTTTAGGCAGTTTTTCAGAAGTTGTAGGAAGTTAAATCTAACAGTACAAGTGGGATCTGCAAAGAGATGGGAGGATGAGACAGCAAGAGAGACGGAAACACCATGATGGAGTATACATGTAGTGGAGGGGTGGGCTGTTTCTCAGGGTTGGTCGTTGCACTGGCATCTCTCTGAATCCACAGGGGTTACATACTGTCTGCTATTACCTTGCTGTTGTAATCTAAGGGCATGGCAGCACCGCCCCCCCCCCATGTTTTTGCATTAAAACAAACTTGATGATAAGTCACTTTACAACCTCCTTGTGTGTCCTGTTTTAAAGCAAAGTCACAGGGGTGGGGGAGTGATTCTGCAGCAACAGTGCCAAAATGTGGTGGCAGCAAATACAGAAAGAGACCTTTGTGCAATGCATGTATGTGGTACCCTCTTGCTTCAGAGAGTGGGCATACTAAGACATAAGCAGTTAAATAAACATGCATTCCAGAAGGCTAAACTATTAGATCAAACCAACACTAGCCTTTCTCAAGTATTGTATTGAATTCCAGACCCAAGGGCTAGCCACCTTCTCAGTGACTCTATCTGCTCAAGCAACACTCTTGTCTTGATGCATAAATCCAGATCTGAAGGGGCGTATCTTCATTATACATAAGGTTTGCAACATGGAAATGGGAATCCCGATTAATTAATTTGCAAGTCAGTAGGCCAGTTAGTCTGCTTCATAATATGTAATGATATTAATGTAGGTATTTTGCTAAGACTCCCAAGACTTTATTTCATTCTTTTAAAATACTTTGGATTCTGTGGCTACTTTAGACTCCAAAGTACATCAAAAGGATTAAGTAAGAATCAAGTACACTATATACACCAGTACTCTGGATTTGTTCATGCTCTTTGGTATAGCTATAATGGAAAAAACATTTTCCTTGACATAACACCAAACTCAGCTTACTTCTCATTGCCATCCATGTATCTGAGGAAATGGGTCATAGACTACGAAAGGTGACACTTGAATAAACCTGCTAGTTTTTAAGATGCCACAACATTTTTGTTTATATTTTTGTTATATGAATTGATTAGTCGGGATTCCCATTTATGCAACTGGAAAGATGACTCACCTCTTCATTTATGTTGGTTTAGCAGTTTTGCTGGTGAATCCAGCATCATCGAGGTGGCAGAGCTAGCTTAGATGTTTCTGACCTCTAGTCTAGGCCCATTCACACAATCAGAAGTGAATGCCTAAGGAACACTTTCTTTTTGTATGTTTATTAAGACAGTTGAGACAAAGCCTACAGGAGGTTAGTTGCTAGTCAACTGAGATTAGAGTTACAAGCAGAGACAAATCTGTACCCAGCATTAGAGCACTGAAATTTGAAGTGTTCAACATCTTTTTGCTTTAACACACCTTCAGGGAACTGTGTAGAAAGGGAATTGAAGTACTGTATCAGATATAGCTCACTTAATTTCCCTAGATCTGTCGTTGATAAAGAGGAAAAGAAAAACCTAGGTGGTGTTTTCACACAAGATAATAAAACTTTTTTTTTGCTTTTGCCTAAATTCTGTTATTCAAATGCAAAATCCAAACTGTTGAAACTGCTCTTCTCTGCTTGCAGGCATATGTTAGTGTGTGTAGACCCCAGGAGAATGTAAAAGCCTTTCAGGGGCTTTTTAGTACCATGTTTGTGAACAACACCATATATATTTATATTACAGTTCAGCAGGTATGAGTTTTGAGCATATAATTTGGCAGCAGAATCTATAGTGACTCATTATTAGAAGGCGTTAATCTCCATTAGTAGTTTATGAAGGTTCAAAGATTTTCAGAGACAGCTTATTTAAAGTCTGCTAATTTATTATATAACCCATTTAATGCACCCTTAGGTTTTATTCAGCATTCACCCTGAAAATGGAACACCTTGGCAAATGCTAGCTGTATCATCTATGGACAGCTATAGTATCCTTTACCAATTATTTTGTATATTTTTAAAGCAATAGAAACTATGAAGTAGGTTGCTACAATGTCACTTGAACTGGGCTGATTCAAAACCACTTGATGTCAAACGGTTGGGTTGCTTTGCTAAATTAAATACTGACAGTGATTTATTTCTTCTTAGACCTTGACACTTCCTCATAGGACTGCTTTTTAAACCAGTGAATAAATTTATTCGCAGATCTGCTCCCCAGATTTGCTACCAAGTGATAATGAAGTCTGCAAAGGTCTGGTATATTATTATATCTGTTCCCTGTATAGCAGCGAGAAGATTTGTTGGATGCAACCAAACTGAAACATGTTTATAATTATAAGTGTCAGAAGCTTATTGTATACAGTATTTGTATATATTTGGATTTGTGGCTGGATAGCTGAGGACACCCCCAGGAGAAGGGAACAGCAAACCATTTCTGAATGTTCTCTACCTAGAGAACTCAGGAAAGGGTCACCATAAGTGAGAATTGAATTGACAGCACACAATTATTATATGTTTTTGGATGGCAGTAACAAAGCAGATGGGGAAAGAGTCTAGTTTTAAATTAGAATATGGCTAGATGTGTTTTTCATTCCATTCTTTCTCCTTTTTGGAACTTAAGCTTGTTTTGACCTGATTTCATATGAATATTTTCTTTCTTTGTTTGAATGGAGGCTGTGTATCTATTTATTTTATAATAACAAAACCACAAACCAAACCAACAGCATATACATGGATATTTTCTATGTTTACACAGAATATGAAAAAGTACACATATCTATTTTTCAAAAGTTGAGAGCAGCAAATGCCCATCATTTCCCTGTTTCCTCTTCAGTCCCTATAGTACCTTGCTGAGCATGAATTATGTATGGATTTTCTCAGCAAGTAGAATTTTTGTGAACTTTGGGGTGGACTGGTTTTAACTTACATAAAAATCTGTTCCTGGTGGAGATGTAAAGAATGGCTTATTTATGTGGATCTATATAAGCATTTGATTGCAATTTTGAGTGTATCTTCAGAGCAGGGGCAGAGTTAAGAAATACTGGAGTTGGTTGGTGGTTGGTTTGACATTTCCCAAGATGTCTGGCCAAGTTATCCTACTATGGTAATAGAATAAACCATACTGCCAGCAACTCAACGCTGAATGTCAGGTGGTGGTTAACTAACCTGACAACCCTAAGGACTAATTTCCTTGGGTGCTGAAGTTCAACAGGGAAGGGTGATGGTCCTCAAGTGGATTAAATTCCACTTGAATCTATCTTGATGAAGGGCAGTCATGTCCGACTCTAGGGTTCGGTGATCATCTCTGTTTATAGCCAAACAGCCAGCGGTGTGTGCCTCTACAGACATTTATGTGGACATATGGCAGGCATGACTAGACATCAAAACGCGCAGAACTCTGTTACCTTCCCACCTAAGTGACACCTATTTATCTGCTTACAATTTCTTGCTTTCAAACTGCTAGGTTGGCAGGAGCTGGGACAGAGATGGGAGCTCACTCCATCTTGCAGTACTCGGGTCTCGAACTGCTAACCTGCCAACCTTCCAGTCACCAAGTTCAGTGTCTTAACCACTGAGCCACTGCAGTCCCCTTTAAATGCATAGCACACAGCTAATAAATATTTCCCTATTTTTTTTTGAAGTTACCTTTGGTCCTTTTAAAGAGAAAGGCAAGGTAGAAACATTTTAATTAAATAAGTTTGTAAAATATCAGTAAAATTATATCTGTAATTGCCACCTGGCAAAGTTGATCTCTCTCTCTCTCTGTTGCCTTTTGTGATGGGCTGTTCCTCTTGACTACCATTTTGAGGTGGGCGGGCCTCAGTTATTTCCAGATTTCATCAAAAGGTGCCTTTGAAGATGGAAAGTTTGAGAACTCCAGGTTTGAGTATATGAATTAGATGCAACAATGAAATAAGAGTGCTTTCTGTCATCGTAATAAAAGCAATTTTTAGTTGCATTGGACTGTTCAGTATTACTTGCCGTGCTTGGCTGTTCATGATTGCACTTCCTTTCATGCTGTGTCCCTAATAACTTCTACTCTATGCGACATTATAATATTTAATACATGCAGATGGAGGACAGAGGTCTGGAACAAATCAGACTGCTATATTAGAAAAAGACTGTCTGAAAAGAGATGATTATAAGGATTCTTATTTGTTAAGAAGCTATCAAACAATCAAAGTAAATGCCACCCCTCTCCCTTGGTATTTTTTTAAAATAGAAAAGATATTGGATGAAAATGTCTGTTGTTTTCCTCTGCTTACATTAAGTCGTGTCTGTATCATTTCCCCATTCTTGTATCATTCATCATACAAAGAGAATGTTGATTATGGAAATCAGTAAATTTAGGGTGAGGATAATTTCTTGCGCTGATCAACAAGTCAAGGCTCACTAAATGAGAGACAAGGGGACACAGCAGAGCATAACCTAGGGAAGAACTGGGTTGTGGATGACTGAGTCAAAAATTGAACTTCCGGCTCCAACTGTTCTCTGATCCTAACATTTCAGGGTTCAGAATTTACACACATATTGTGGAATTTATAATCCTCCCCCCCATCCCCAGAAGCCAACTATGCCAGCCTTATCAGCAAACATGCTATACCACTGTGAGTCCATCTGTAGAAATGAAGTAATACATACATTTAGGATGCAGAGGGTGAGCTCCCCCATGGGCAGCTCTGTGTGCACATGCTATTATAAATATAACACTTCACACAATTTGGAAAATGGTTGTTCATTTTTTGTGTCAGAGATTACTCTGGATTGAAAGGATTTTTACAGGGGATGCCCGAATAAGGCTCCTTTCATGTCCCCCATCATGCAGCTCTCAGGAATCAAACCCATCTTTCTGGTCTCCAAGCCTTGTGCCTTAACCACTACACCACTGGGGGAGCTGCTGGAAAATGTTGGATGGAAGGGAGTAGGGGAATACTGCCCTAACATCAGTGGTGGGCAGCAAAAAGTTTCACTACCACACTGTGGGTGGAGTCTATATCATGGGTGGAGCCTACATTGTGGGTGGAGCCTACACCATGGGTGATCTAGTCATGCCTGCCATATGGCCATGTAGACATCTGCAAACACAGGCAGCACTGGCTCTTTCACTGTAAATGGTGATGAGCACTGCTAGAGTCAGATATGACTGGCTTTTGAGCAAGGGAGACCTGGAACCACTTCTAGTGACAAAACCTGATGGGACAGAGCAGGGCGGTGGGCATGGCCACCCACTTTCGCTACCCCCCATCCAGAGGTCACCCAATTTTGCTACCCTCCTCCGGGATTTTTTTTTGCTAACCTATTGGTGCCCACCACTACTTAACATGACTTGTCTGTTCAACTAGGTTGATCCTACACATTTATAAATTGACTTTTCATCATTTTCCACCTTTTCCTGGAGATGTGAGACAAGCGATAGCTTTAACTGGTGTCTTAAACTGACAGTTTTTTAAAAAGGAACTAAATAGATAAATAAATAAAACAGCTGTGTCAGCAGATTCCTATTATATATGGATTCCTTCGGATATTGAAAACAGAAAACAAGAATAGTTGGCAAAGTTGGGGTGGGTGGGGGTAGAGAATTAATGTTTATGTTGAAGAAGCCCTGGTGGCACAGTGGTTAAATGAAGCAAAGCAATCCTATCACACATAGTACGCATAGTGTACTCTCTGAGCAGTTCACATTAATTAGCATTTTGCCCCCAACATGCTGGGTACTCATTTTATTGACCTCAGAAGTCTGGAAGACTGAGTCAACCTTGTGTCCCATCAGGATCAACTCACAATGTTTTGGTTGCAGTACAGCAGTTTAACCACTGCACCATGAGGGCTCTGTACTGCACTGCAGCTAAAACACTGCAATTTTGATCCTGATGGGGCACATGGTTGACTCAGTCTTCCATCCTTCCGAGATCAGTAAAATGAGTATCCAGCATGTTGTGTGCAAAATGCTAATTACCTTGTGAACTGCCCAGAGAGTTCACTAATTGCTATGGGGCAGTGTAATTGCTAATTGCTGTTATGTTAACAGCATAGGAAGTGGAAAAAGTGAACAGTGGATGGCAAAAGGGGAGATAATTCAAATGTGAAGGGGAGAAATATTATGAAAGATAAAGAGAATGGAAGCAGAAATATAAATAGGGAGGATGAATAACAGAAAAATAGTGATGGCAGGACTTAAGGCCATGAAAATGGTGATCTCAGGCAGCCTAGGTTGAGTTTTCCATTTCATATTTTCCTTCTCAGCTTCCAATAACCCGGAGCAATTTAGTTCAACCTGTTTTCCATTTGCTTAAAAACAAAAGTGAATCATTGGCTTTAAAATCAAGGCATGTAAGAGTGCTTTGAGGTCATACTGCTGCTGTTCTTTGAATTGGAACACATAAGTGACTAGTTAAGTGTCTCAAATTAGGTTGGCAAAGGATGGCTTGTTTTATGTGTGAAACAAAATAGAAGCCTTCAGCTAAACTGATATTGGCCATTTTGTTCAGATAGTATCCGATAGGGTGAAAATGAAGTCCACTGTTCTCTTCTGTAAGTTTAAGTATCTTTTGTAATAGCTTCTGAATGTGCCACTTATATAATTACAGGGAGTATTTTAGTCATATGGTGAAAAAGAAAGCAGTTGTAATTATAATCCAGTTCACCCAAAAACTTCCTGTTTAAAAGTGTGGGATATTGTGCTTTTGTTTCCACAGTTTAAAACCCCACCAAATGGCTACTATTGCTACATAATATTGTGCCTGCAATGCCAATAGGAATGGGGAGGGAAAGATGTCAAGCTTTACATAGAAATGGGAAGTCTGAATGTTGACATTACCAATGTCAGTAATCGAGATGGTCTACATTCACGTAATAGAGAATAGTACCACATAAAGGTAAAAGTGAAGGTCTCCCTTGCTCGAAAGCTGGTCGTATCTGACTCTAGGGTTCAGTGCTCATCCCTGTTTATAGCCAAAGAGCCAGCTCTGTCTGCATCTGCAGACATTTCTGTGGACATGTGGCAGGTGTGACTAGACACTGGAGTGCACAGAATGCTATTTACCTTCCCACCAAAGTGGTGCCTATTTATCTACTTGCAATTTCTTGCCTTCGAACTGCTAGGTTGGCAGGAGATGGGACAGAGACGGGAGTTCACTCTGACGTGCAGTACTCGTGTCCTGAACTGTTGACCTTCCAGTCATCAAGTGCAGCAGCTTAACCACTAAGCCACTGTTAGGGACTTGTTAGGATCTTGTTTTTCCCATGCTTCTTCATGGACCCCCACTTCAAGCAATGTTGTCTTTTCCAGTACATTTTGCCAGGTCTTGTAAATTAACAGCTGTAGCTTCCTTTATTTTGTAAACCCCTCTCATTTAGGTCTTCTTCTTTTCCTATCACTCCACACCTGCTTTTCCACACAATACTATAGTGTCTTTTCTGGTCAGTTCTGTATTTTTATTATCTGTTCATGGTAGGATTGCCCCAATTTTTGCTCTAGTGAGAGTTCAGTCTTGACTTTATTGAGCTTCCACTTTTCTGCCTTTCTGGCTGTCTATGGTAACTGTAAGGCTTTATTCTAGCACCCGATTTCATATTCATACTATCCAGCACCTGTCAAGACAGCAAAAAAGAAGACTCAAACATTCAATATCTGGATCCACAACCAAATACCCAAACTGCTAAGATATCCAACATATGCTCTTGAAGCTTTTTGCAGGTGCACATTATTGGCTGGGTTTAAAAGACGGCTTGAGGCTGTCACAAGTATCCAGGGCTATTAAGTTAATTAATACAGGTCAGCAAAACTTTTGAAGTACATTTGAAAATTGAGATGATATCTGAGGTACATCATGCCCAGTGAATCAATCCTCTGGAAAATTTACTAATCATTGACACCCTTCCAAGGAACTTCAATATTTGCCCTTCTAGTACTAATTTCCCGAGAGCAGGGTTTTTTTAATCTTTCTTTTATAGCAGTTCCATTCCAATATTCGTGACAAAGATGAATGGTTGTAGCTACTGTTCTCACCAGTCCATTTTGAAAATTTATGTGGCAAAGGCCATGGCACAGTTCTGATAATACACAGTGTATGAGGCTACTGCATCTAAGATGAACTCAGGTGACTTGGAAAATAAAGATGGTTTACCAAGGCTAGCTCGCATATGACCTTGATCATGTTTTTGCCCATTGCTGGGCATTCCTCCCCTCACATTTGGTTCTGATTTTAAAGAACAGAAAAGTTACTTTTTCTGGACTACATCTCCCAAAAAACCACAAACAGAGAAGCGAGTCTTGATGGATGGTACTTGTGTGAGTTCCAGGAACAAAAGTCTCTCTGTTAGAAAGTCAGTGTATGTGAGGACAATGAAAATGGTAACTGGCATAGCTGGAATAATTTGAGAAAGATGCTTCAAGTGATTGTGAAATGGAAAAAATAACACTGTTATGAGTTTGACAGGGCTAGAACCAACATCTCAGAACTGCAGCTTGGAACATATTTTCTGGTAGTTCAGTATTCTGAGACTCTCATCTCTGGGTGTGTACATCCATCTACCATGGACACTGGGCCTTCCTAGACAGGAATGGCTATAAAAGGCTTCCTGTTTCGGTTGGGATCTTGCCTGAGGTAATGCTTGAGAAATACCAAGTGGCTAATTAATGCTCGTGATGGTGGTGTGCTGCCTCTGGATTCAGGGCAAGCATGCAAGTTACTGAAGCACAAGAGCAGAGGCAACTAGTTGTTCACCACGGGAAGCAGGAAGCTAGTCTAATTGGGGCTTTCACTAGTTAATCTAGCAAAGCTCTTCAAATGTTTCCTGCAGTGTTATCCTTGACTGTCTTCTTTGACCGTCATACTCTAGCTGGAAGTTCTCTTCCAATTTATGGACCATGTCTGACAATTGCCTATAGTCTGTATTTCCCACCTATAGAATAACCACTCAGGGCAAAGGTACACAAGATTCTCAATTTTGCAATTAGGAGGATTAGGAGGTGATAAAATGTTATCCAGAGACAATAGATTAATTTAACACATTATTTTCAAGTTCCATCACAGCCTGATTGGTAATAGAATGCAATGCATATCTGACGTTGATCAAAGAGAGGTTTCTTAATGTGGTGGCTGAGAAAAGTGAGCACACCTGATTTTCTTCACTGGTTGTTTTGCAAAATAAGTAAGTTTGATACTACTTATTCTTCTGAGGAGATGTTGAAGATAGAGTAGGAAGATGCTTTTCATGTTATCTTCCTCTTTATCTCATTTTCATCATGGAAGAATCAATAAGACTGAATGCTTTTATATAGGCAGTCCAAATGTTCTTGACTTCAATTATCTGAAATAAGAGATGCCTGATTTTGAACCTATTGTGTTATGCACAGTGTTGTTATAGAAACAGACTGATATGTTGTGAAATATTCTGGATTTGTTAGCAACATTGTAAAAAGGGAGAAAACAACACTTTTAAAATAGTGACATCTCTATAAGATGGCTTTACATTATGGAGTTATCTCAGTCTTCTAGTTATGATGGCTAGATATCAACTTCAGTGGGTATATGAGCAGGAAAGAATGCTGTTCTGCTCCTGTCTACTTTTCAGCTTTAGTGTGTCATTGTATTTTTTCTTCTTAATGTTACTTTCCAAACTTTGGTTGTCTTTCAACTATAACCCCAGTTGGAAACAATCTCTATCCATCTCAATTTTCCAAAAATGTGTTGTTTTATATTGATTTCATATAGTATCTCCCATCTCTGGGCCAAACTGGTTGTTTTCATGTTTTGTAAACACACGCTGGTCTCTTTGCCCAGAAACCTGTCTGGGAGGATTAATGTTTATGTCAAAAGGAGTGCATGATTGAAGACAGTAAAACTTGCCCTCCTCCAATTTGCTTCACTATATTTTGCTGAATTAAAGCATCCTCTAATTAAATTCCGGGATCGAATTCACTCTGGTGGAGGGGGATAGCTTAAAGCATCTTTATCTGTGAATGCATAGGTGGTTGTTGTTGTAGAGTTTTGAATTGCAGGGAAATTCCCTTTATCTGTGCAGTAGAAGTCCAGTGATCCCCATCCTTTCTCCCTAATGGGCACTCAGAATCTCAGTAACTCACTCTGAGACCATTTGTAGGAGAAAAAAATATAAAACATTTCTTTACTTATGCTTACTTGGAATTACAGACATGTGTATGCTCCTTTCTTTTCTGCATACATGCTAGCAACCAAGATTGTTCTTATGTTCTTATGGAAAGACTATCAGGTAACAGAAAAAATGGAAGACCTTAACTGTTTTACAACCAGCTATGAACTTTAGCAGCATCAGCGATTCAGCCCTCTTAAAGATAGAACTTGGAGGGCCTTTTGAAGGAGACCGGCGATTAGAAGATTATATTGTAGTTCAGATTAGACAAGTAGAGTATTTTGGGCCAAGAAGGAGACGTCAGCGACAGGTAAGATTCTTGGTCTGCTTTCATTCAATTTCTAGAAGATATGACACGTGTTTCTCCATCGAGTGATCAAGAGCCTCTTTTGAGCAAGAAGCTCTTGCTGCCCTTGGTAAGCCACCTTAAGGTACAAAGGAGGAACACACAGTGGCTCTTATGACATAGTTGGCAGGTGATGTGAAGAGGGTAAAGGGACATATGTGTAATTATAGGGAGAGGAGAAATGTGGGGCAATATGAGGGAGTAGAATGGGTGATCAGGAGATGTGAGTGAAGGCCTGAGAGGAGTTCTGCCTTTGTCCCATGCTCTGGCAGATTGATGCTAAGCAGTTGTGGGATTCAAGTTTTTTTACTACCAACTCTGTGGGTGTGGCATGGTGAACGTGGCCAGGGGAAAGCCCTGCATTGCACCTGAATTAGGACTACTTTATTTCAAAACATGGATGGGTGGGGGCAGCCAGAATTTCTGCTACCGGTTCTGGTGAACTGGGGCAATCTTGCTGAATCCCACCACTGATGCTAAGTGTCCTATGGGATTAGTGGACTGGAGAGTGGGTGAGCTCAGTGGAGAACCGTCGATGTGGCCAGATGAACCCATATTTATGCCAGAAAGTCTAAGCTGCCAACCTTGAGGACTGGAGGAGGCTCCCAAACCTGTACCCACTACTACTCAGCACTGATACTTGAGATGTTGCTGTTAGTAACTACACCTCATATACTTCAGTGCTGCAGAAGCATTTCACTGCAAGTGTCTTCGGGGCCTATCAGCACTCCCTGAATGGTGTCACTGGACTGGTGCCACTGAAATGGAACTCAAGAAAAAGCTGAAGGACAGATTAGGGGAAGAGAAGAGGAAATAGAATCTGGGGTGGAACAGCTTAGAGTCTTTAGTCTTCTGATTTAGGATGGTTGTTGAAACTAATCAGATCAAATAAAGATCACCCCTGCTTTCATGTTCTTTAGTCACTGTCCCTTCAGAAGGGATGGTGTGGTACACAGTGAAGTGGGCCAACGAAAGAGAAACAAAGCAAACGCACTGATCTATTTTTATATTATTGATATTTTTTTTGCTGTTATTGCAGATATTACAAAACTGGACTTTACCTTTAGATCTAAGAACAAATGAGCGAGTGATTGTGTCTAGAACCTTTGAGATGTTGAACAGGTTAGTTCATGAGTTTGGATAAATCAGTAGATTTTTTTAAAAAAAACATTTGCTTTGTCCAATAGTTTTCTATGTGTACCATGCCTCTAAAAGATGACTTCAGTGCAACATCTTTTCCCATTTCTAAACAATGTCTAGGGCTTCACATAATAGAAAAATGAAGATATTTTCTCTTCACTATGGATGCTTAAATCTCTCTGTCTCTGACTCTCTCTCTCTGGATCTATAGTTTTGCATAAATATAGCAAAATATAGAAAGATATCATAATAGCTGCTGGGAATCTGTCTTAATTTTTATCAAATGACACTGCCTTTGTGATTTGTAAAACATTGCTGTTATCACTTCAGTTTCCAAATCTCTTCCAGCTCAGAAACTACTTCTCTAAGTATCCAAGCTTTTCTTCAAGGATCGGAAATTGTTCCTCTTTCCCTGACATATCAATATCTGCATGCAGACGTAGAGACTCAAGTAACAATTGCATCAGTCATTTTAGCAGGTGTTTATGTGCTGATCATTTTTGAGGTAAGCAGTATATTTTTATTCAAGAAAAACAAAATTAGTTTATTTCTGACACTTAACTATATTTCTAAACTACCCAGAAAAATGTTGGGATAATTGCTAGTTCAAATATATTTATTGTCTTGATTCATTGTTGGTACCTTCCCATACTACTTTAAATTCTACTACAGTATTTGTATTGTTTTCAAAACCAAATGTAATATTAGATCTAAGTTTCTTCTGTTATAATAAAAAATTAAGTACTTTGCTTTATTGTTGCTAAGATTGGTACAATCAGTTGATAGCAATACAAATGTACATATAAATTACCCAAGCCTGTTTTAACTGAAGAAGTGGGTATATTCACAAACCTTTGCATTGGAAATATATAGCCGGGTATCACAAGATGGTGATATAGTAGTTTTTTGTAACCCCTAGCCTCTATGTTCTCACCCCATGTGGAAACCATGTAGAAATTTGCAAATTCAGTGCAAATATCTGCACAGGCACTGTGAGTGTTCAACTGATGTACTTTTTGTGGGCAGAGGTCTAGTGTTGTCTGTGTACAGTTTGTGTAACTTGCCCTGGCTAATTATAGCTAACCAAAGTATTTATTTATTTATTTATTTATTTATTTATTTATTTATAATTGTTTATTGCCCTCCTCCCCAAAGGGACCCAGGGCGATTTCCAACAATTTTAAAAACACTTTAAAAATTAAAAACTTTAAAAAGCTTAAAAACTTAATTAAAAGCTAGGTATTATAACTTGGACATACTGGGGGTCAAACCATCCAACTGGCTGGGGAAATTGAACCATCCATTCCCCAGACCAAACCTGCCAGCCAGGTTTTCACTCATTTCCTGAAGGACAGCAACTCCGTCTGCAGGCGTAGCTCTGTCGGGAGGAGGTTCCACAGGGCCGGAGCGGACACCGAGAAGGCCCTCCTTCTAGTGCCAGAGAGATGTGCCTCTCTGGCTGATGGCACAACCAGAGAGCCTCTCTGGTCTGCTCTGGTGGGCCGGGTAGATGTCCTTGGGACGATGCCGTCTCTCAAGTAACCTAGACCACTACCATGTAGGGCTTTAAAGGTAATAACCAGCACCTTGAATTGCACCCGGAGGTAAACTGGGAGCCAGTGCAGCTCCCTCAGCAGCGGTGAGGCACGGGCATAACGCCCGCATCCCAACACTACTCGTGTAGCTGCATTCTGGACCAGCTGAAGCCATATTTCAGTTGCACATGGTCACAAACCCAACTACACAACTGAGATGCACCCTTGCACCTTGTCAATTAGCCATAATTAACCATGGTTGGTTGTTTAAGCCTTATGAGAACATGGATAGGATTCTGGCTGATCTTTCTGTAATTGGCAGCTCTGATATGGAAGGGTAGCTGATTGTGGCATCCAAGGCCTCCGCAGATCTTTGGGTTGAACATGCAAAAGACTGCCTGGTTTCTGGCCAGGACACAAGAGACAAAACTTACGTATGTCTCCACACCATTACCATCCTTCAAAGCATTTGCACTTTCAGGATAAATGCCTGAACAGGGTAATAGAGAAGGACAAGTTAGAAAAATGCATGAAGCAGGTTTTCTTTTCTTTTTTTTAAAGTTTGATAAAGTTATTCTAAAACAAAACTCACCATATAGTACCTTTATATTAGATTTCTCAAAAGTCAGATGTCCACTTAGACCATAGTTGTTAAGCGTGGTTGTATCAAATCTGTTTCCAACGCACTCTTGTTATAGGCCTCTGAGACTTTCTGGGGTAAAACATTCTTAAAAAGAGAATGAGCATTAGCATTTTTAAAAATTACTCCACAGCTTGAGGCATGCAAGAAAAAATTAGGCAACCATCTGTCAGATATGCTTTAATTTGGGTTCTTTCATTGAGCAGGGGGTTGGACCTAATGACCTCATAGGCCCCTTCCAACTCTGTTATTCTGTGATTCTTTGAAGCTGTGCTATTGTATATTCAACTACTCCCCTGGATACTAAGTTTCTTCTATGGTTGTGAGTGGCTGGATTTTTTCTTATAACCTTTGAATTATGCATTCTATAGATCAGTGATGGCGAACCTTTTAGTGGCCGAGTGCCCAAACTGCAACCCAAAACCCACTTATTTATCTCAAAGTGCCAACATGAAATGTTCCCATTGGGCTGCTGGGCAGAGGGGCAGGGCAAACTCTGTGCTGGGGTTACTGCATGGGTGCCCACAGAGAGGGCTCCAAGTGCCATCTCTGGCACACGTGCCATAAGTTCACCACTACTGCTATAGATAGTGCAAGCATTTGCTTTCTGTGCAGTCTGATGACAAATACAATTTCAGCTGGAAATGAGGGATGCTTTTAACCACTGGGAGGCACTGCTTGCTATTCTAAATGTTAGCAATTGCTCTCACTTGGGGCTTGAATGTACTATATACTTTTGCCTAGCTTTCTTGCACATATAGTTTCCCTACCAACAATTAGAATGGTATACTATTCTCACAACCCCAATGAATCAGGAAACCAACTTTCAGCAGTAACCTATTATATTTTTTCCTGCCTCACAAAATTAACATCGCAGTGTGTCACATTCTTGACATGTGCTTTGCCTGCATCCCATTCTTCCTGGCATTTGTATTTGCTCTTACGGCAGAGGCCACAGCCAAATATTAAGCTGGGTTAATTGAATGTTACTGTATGGCAACCAAGGGCAAAAGAAAGCCATAAAAGCCTTTAAAATTTAACAAGGTACAACCACATTCCTCCATGGATGCCTGTACATTTTGCATGCATCCAAACTGTAAGCTCCTTTTTATTGGGTGGCGCAAGATATCATCTTCTGAAGAGAAGCAAAGTGTAGTCAAAATAATACCTCCCAAGGAAATAAGCTAGAGGAGGTAACAACGCAGCTTTAAAAACTGTAGGGAGAAAAACTAAAGAAAGAAGGTGAAACATTGAAGTACTGTAAAAGGAACCCACATTTCAATATAAGCTGATTTTTTTATTTTGAAAAAGAGTGAATTAAATAGTATGCAGTCTAACTTACTGCAATCTAATTTATGTGCTGGTGTCTGTATATTCATAGATGGATGTATGTGGTAGGAAACATTTATACTTGACTACCCTGCACTGTTCTGATCCTTCTTGTTTAGACTTAATCACAAGCTGAGTTTTGGACTTTGACTATAATAATATTTTTTAAAACCTGAGGTTTGTCTGAGAAGTGGTACCACTAACTCAGGTCATACCCATAAAAAAAGTACACAAAGACAAATTTATCATTATTTACATGGATGTTCATCTTTAGTAAAGTTAGTTTCACTGAAGTGACTCTGATGGACCAGATTTCTAACCTGTGTACATGTGGCAGGTCTGCTCAATTTGTTGCTTTACTCAAATACAGGTATTGTGGCTTGCCAGGTGACTGCCTACTCTTCTCTTCTTTGTTCTTGCAATCTCAGATGGGCAACAAAAATGGTTTTTGTTGAGCTTGTTGCGGGGTGGCATACATTGGTGGTGGGTAACATCTTGTGCATCTTTCGAGGTAGTGGCCAAAATAGTTGTTACTAGACACAGACAAAATGTATACAAACAAATGGAATCAAATTATGGGAAAAGAGATTTCACTTGTATATCAGGAAGAAGTCCTTGACAGTAAGAGCTCTTCCATAGGGGCATGGGCAGTCTCAGAGGGTGGTGGACTTTCCTACAGAAAGGTGCGGATAGGATGGGCTGGTTCACTACAGCAATTACTCTGTGTGAAAGCAGTGGACCAATCTGTCCCTGCAGCAAACCAAAAATGGGCTAAATGCCCTTTTGATCACATCCTTATTTTGGTTGAGAAACCTAAAATTCACCATAATTAACTTTTTAACTGATTACACTGCACAACAACGATTTTGCTACTGGGAATAACACATGTGACTTACATGCTATTGAGTATGCTGATTCCAAATCTGAACTCAGAATTTGTCTAGCATGTACAGATTTTAAGGTGTATAGCTGTTCAAATGGTTGGTAATTGGGTAATGTATCTTTACATGGGAACATTGTAACAGCTGCAGCTGTGCCTACTGCTGGCTCAGCTAAATGACGTCCCCTGGTGGCATGCATGTTCCAGCAGCAGCTGGGCATGTCTGGGCTAGTCAGTGAGTTGATATTAGAAATAGGTATAAAAGGTGAGATGGGCCAAGGGCTTGTCTTTAGTGTGAAACCATCTTATTGGATAGTACAGCTAGGCCATAGTGAGTCTGTTTTGAGCTAAAGATGAGTAGGCGCAGCTGTGTTAATAAACCAGACAAATTTTGCTACATTTGTGGGAAATATACCCTGTGTGATCAATGCAAGAACTTAACCAAGAGGTGAGATTTGCTAACAAGATCCTGATGTCCTAGGCAGAATTGGACTCCAGATTTGGATTCAGTGCACTTGAATTAGTATAGGAGACATGGATTAGACCAAGTACTGTATTTGTGTGTGTGTGATGCAATGTTATAATATCAGCTTGAATTTATTTTAATTTATTTATTGCATTTATATCCAGCCAATATGGGATATTTTCCTTCTCTGGGCGGTGTACAACATATTAAAAAAATTATAATAAAAAATGTAAACACATTGAATAAATTATAACTATCAGGAAGAACAAAAGTATACCCACACATTTTTAAAAAGTCTACTGAATTTTATGCATTCTTTTCTCTTCTGTATTGCTAAATGTAATAAATGGTAAATGGAATCAATAAATCAATATGTCCTCATATAGATTGGAATCTGAATTAAACTCTTTTCCGATTATTGATATTTCATCATTAGATAGTCCTTGCTATCAATTTTGTATGCTTGGGAACCAATAAAGATGGGTTTTCATGCTTTTATAGATGCTGCAAGAGTGACAAATTTGAAATAAATATATGAGACCATGACAAGGCTCACAGACTGTGAAACTGTTGTTTGTTAAAGTTCATCATAACATTTTCTTCATAATCTGGATGAATTATCCTTGGTGGTAAGCCTTCAGTGAATATTCTCAGACAAGCCTAAAAACCCAAAATAAATCTCTTCCAAGCTGCCCTTCCTTAATATGTTTTAGCCTAAATGCTTGTCATATCAGATTGAAATCCTGTCGCTTCCTGTGGACTTAAAATGGAAAATGACGTACAGTCAAACCTCGCATAAAGAGCGCCTCACTTAAAGAGTAACTCGCTTAAAGACCAGGATTTTCTCTGAATGTTCGCTTTGCTTAACAAATAAAATCAACGAAAAACTTGCTTAACAAATAAATCGGAATTCACAACAACACCCCCCCCGAAGTCACAATTGGTCATTTACAATGGTGTTTCGCTTAAAGAGCAAACTCGCTTAAAGAGCAATCCTGTGGAACGCATTATGCTCTTTAAGCGAGGTACAACTGTACTGTATTTCACTATTTATACTGATTGTGCTGTATAATGTTTGTCTATGTGTATTTTCTATTGCCTGTGTTGCTTTGTAAGAAAATGGCCTGTAATTAAATAACAAATTTCCATTCAATCACTTTTGGATCATTTGTCTTGCTCAGGAGTGCCCAAACTATGGCCTGGGGGCCAGATGCAGCCCCTGATGCCAATTCATCTGGCCCCCAAAGCCCTCATTGCTCCTGGAAGCAGAAGTGAAATGTGCCCATGTTTTACTTTTGCTTCCAGGAACGATGAGGGCTTCACGGGCCGGATGAATTGGCATCAGGGGCCGCATCCGGCCTCCAGGCCATAGTGACCAGCTCCCTGTACGACGTGACCGGCCTGTGGCCTGAAAAGTTTGGGTACCCCTGGTCTAGCTCATTCATTCAAAAACAAACAAACAAACAATACCATTCATTGGTAATACATTTTAGTGCTTTTAGTCCAAAAAAAGGCAGTGAGAATATCTTACTTCTAAATCTGTAACTTCTTAAATTTTACTAATCTTTTATCTGCTGAAAATGAATTCCTTCCTGAGAAAATATTTTAGTGTGCTAGGAACAAATATTTGAGTAGATAAAAGTGATAAGAGATGGGTTTATATGTCTTTGAAGGTTTACAGCCAAAATCATTTCTCGATGGCTATTTATCCTGGCTATGAAGAAAATAAGACAAAAAAGGTGTTGGATTCAAACAATCATTTATCAGCTGAAGATGCCTTTTGAGCAAATATTTTTAAAATATTTTTCTGAGAAAGCATTCATTGTTTTAAATGTCAAAATGACTATCAGTTTTATCCGTAATCTTCTACCACCTTGGATTCCCAGTAGCTATGGCATTTGCAACTTCTGCTCTGAATGTTAGAAATAAACTTTCCCAAAAACACTTTGAACTGTTTGATGAATTCTGTTCAGGCTCTTATCCCAAAGGAATGTCCATCAGGAAGCAGATTTTAGATACTTGAGTTTGCTTCAGCCCATTCTATTTTTAGGAACATTATTCTACACCATCTGGCAGAAGTCACCAGGAAGGAAAAATGCTACTCAGCAGAAATCCTGCAAAACTTTAAACACTGGTGGCAGAGAACAAAGCAGTGTTGCTATTAAAATTCTGGCTATATAAGCAAATATTTAGGAGATTTGTGACATGTTAGCTACCTGTTGTATCTTCCAATTCTCACCCCAAAACACCTTGTGAAAAGGAAAATTCTTCATCCCAGAGGATTCCCTTGGCAGAACAATGCAAGTAGCATCTTTATGTCTGACTAATGAAAGAATTTGGGAGACCATCCATTCATAAGGTCACCATAAGTCAAGATGGTTTAATAGCATGTATCCACAACCACAATGAAATAAGAACTAGCAGTAACTGTTACCACATACAACACCAACTGTGAGTAATCAATTTTTATTTATTTATTATTTTATTATTTATTTTATTTATTCATATTTCTATATCGCCCTCCTTGCCAGGGAGACCCAGGCTGGTTTACTATTACAAAAATTCAACACAATACAACCCAAACCCAGTTTGCATATTACAAAAAGCAACACAATACAACCCAAACCCATCATCCCAGACCTTAAAATCCCAACTATAAAATTTTACAAGATCTGATTTTTAAAAAAATCAGCCAATTCCCATCATAATTAAAAAGATTAAAAATGAAATCACAGGGATAAAAGATTAAAAGACCAGGGGAGAGAGGGAGCTCAAACTAACCAGTGAGCTGGGATCATGGTACCACCAGGCCCCCATACCTGTCCCGCCAGCCATGTTTTTAAGTTTTTCCTAAAAGACAGCAAGTCCATCTGTAGACGTAGCTCAGTTGATAGGCAGTTCCATAGGGCCGGAGCGGACAGAGAAGGCCTTCTTTCTAGTGCCAGAGAGATGCACCTCTCTGGCCGATGGAACAACTAGAGAGCCTCTCCGGTCCACTCTTAGGGTGATAATAATAATAGCCATGTGCTTTCAAGTTAATTCTGACTTATGGTGACCCTTTCAAGGGTTTCTCCAGTAGAGAATACTGAGAAGTGGCAATCTGTTCCTTTCTGGATGTGCCGTGGGACTGTGGAGCTTGCCAAAGACCACAAAGACTGGCTTTTCTCTCAGGAAACACAGTGATGAATTTAATTCTCTACCTCTGCCTCTGCAGTCAAATCAATTAGCAGTACAGGGGATGCTTATGAGATCAAGGAGTGAAAGAAATACTTATCAGATTTGTGGATGACACAAAATTGGGTGGAATGGCTAATATTTTGGAAGATAGAAACAAAATTCAAAAAGATCTAGGGTTGAGCCCTGGGCTGAAATCAACAGAATGAAATTAAATGCAAAAGTATGCATCTAGGGAAATAAAACCAAATACAGTTATATATATGTGTGTGTTTGTGTTGTGTTGTTTTGCTGATTGTAAGCCACCCTGAGTCACCATGGTGAGTGGGCGGTGATCTAAACCTAAATAAATAAATATATGATGGGGGATAGTTGGCTCATTAATACTACAAATGAGAAGGATCTTGGAAATGTAGATCACATAGTGAATATGAACCAACAGTGGGATGTAGCTGCAAAAAAAGAAAGAAAGAAAGAAAAGAAAAGAAAAGGCAAATGCTATTTTAGAAATATATTTCAGAAATATAGTCTCCAAAACTCATGAGGTACTAGTTTCCCCTCTAGTTGGCACTAGTCAGGTCTCATCTAACTGGACACTGCACTTTATGAAGATACCAACATATGGAAGAAGTTCAGAGAAGGGCAACAAGGATATTCAGGGGACTGGAAGTCAAGTCCAGTGAGGAAAGACTGAAGGAACTGGGCATGCTAAGCCTTGAGAAAAGGAGACTGAAATACTTGAAAGACAGTCATGAAGAGAAGGTGGAAGATCTGTCTAAATCATACTTGAGTATAGGATACATAATAATGGACTCAAATTATAGGAGCCAGATATAGGCTGAATATCAGGAAAAGTTTCTTAACAGTTGGAGCAGTGCGTAACAGAAACAATTACCGCATGAGGAGGTGAACATTCCAATGCTGGACATATTCGAGATAAAACCACTTGTCAGATCTGCTTTGATCTGGATTCCTGCCTTGAGCAGGGGATTGGACCTCATAGGCCCTTTCTAACTCTTTTGTTCCATGATTCTATGATTCTGAGGATTATGCTGGATGCTTAATTTGAGAAATAATGAAATGTTCCCTTGAAGTCAAAGAAACTTTTGCTTCATAAGTCACTATTCCTTTATGTCAGTGTAACATTTTGGCAAATGATTTTCTCCCCTCACTTAAGGATCGTTAATATAAAAGTAGGGTTATTCTAAAACGACAGGACTGCATGGCCTGTATGTTTCTGATCAATAATACAGCCCCCCCATTACATATAGATATATTTTCCACAGTTTGTTTTTATATAGCTTCAGGTTCCCTCTGTGCTGAAATGAAAGAAAAGGTAAGCTGGCAAAGCTGTTTACATTGGGTTGAATGTAATGCAGTACAAATGCAAAGGGAATTCACATCTCCACTTTTCTCCACTGTAGCATTTTATTCCAGCCAGAATAAATTTTCCAGAGAGTCATAGATGTTCAGGATGAGCCAAGTAATGAGGGAGAGAGGAATGGGGAAAATCTGGTTCCCATTCCAGCACACCCCCTCACCATGGCCTAAGCCAACGCTTGACAGGGAAGGTGGTCTTTGAGTGGGACCAGTTCAGACCAACATCTTGAATGGGGCAACCGCTTGGGGAAGCAAATGTGAAACTGCTTCCATCAGTCCTATGTAGCATAGGCAAGGGGGAAGGGGTGCATCTCTAGAGCATTCAGAAGGCTATGCTATCCACCAGACTGGTTTAAAGAGTTCTTTTTCACACAGAGAGAAATCAGCATGTTTACGTATGACCCTCTCTAAAGCAGAGCTGGGACTACAAGGTTGGAGAATTTTAGGGGTGAGGAGATGGATTCATATTTAGTAACACTGGAAGATGAAATGGTTTAATGGAACCAATTAACTCCAAAGATGTGTTGGATGCAGGGGGTGGCTGACATTTGCATTAGTAGCTAGAGAGTGGTGCTAGTCTATTCATTTTCACTAGATTCTCTAAGTTTTCCACACATATAGGAATCAAAAAACTGAGTAGGGCATATGTGTCTGTGCATGTAATCTTGGAGCATAGAGCCACCTCATGTCATTTAATTGCCATCAAACACGAAGTCTCATTTTAATTAAATTTTTATAAAAGAAGAGCTAAAGTTCTTCCCCCACGGTACTTTTCCCTGTTGTGATAAAAATAAACAGGGGAAATGACATAGGTTGCTTTATTGCTTTCTGATCTGCCAGAGCTTTTCTGACAAAATTGCAGTGAACGAGTTATTGTGTAATAATACTTTCCTTTGAGTAATATTTTAAATATTGCTAATTCAGTTGTGAGTGATTCAGTGGCAACAGTAAATTCTTTCAATTATATTAAACCTTTTGCAATTGCATTTATTTTTATAAAATTACCCATTTTAATGGGGAAATATTATTCAATTTGTAGAATACGTCTTGTGAATCAAGACAGTACTAAGGTCTTTGCAAACATATATTGAACTATTTTATCTTTTTTCTTCCTCAGTGTTCTAGCTCGTTCTTCCAAGGATATTAGCCCTATTTGAGTGTTATGTGTGAAACCATGTAGAGCTGAATGAGAATTTGAGATGATGATTCACCCTTTCCCTTTATCTGGAAGTTAACAAGACTTTCAAATATTTAATACCTGGAGAGGAGACTCTATATGTATTGTGCTGAACATGTGTAGAGGCTCCTTTGCAGATTTTTATGATAAGCATAAGAAGACCATCATAATTTATGGGTTGAGCTCCCACCACTGATTTAACCATACTGTATATAGATTCAGACATAAATCCAGAACAGGGGTATGGTTGCAGCCATTAAATGAAAGCTATAAGAGAGGAGAGCTATAAGAGAAAGCTATAAGTAGAGAGATCATATTGAAAACAAAAATTCGTATTGTCAAAGCAATGGTATTCCCTGTGGCAATGTATGGTTGTGAGAGCTGGACCATTAGGAAAGCTGAGCGCAGAAGAATAAATGCCTTTGAGATGTGGTGTTGGAGGAGAGTTTTGAGAGTTCCCTGGACAGCAAGGAGAACAAATTGGTCAATCTTAGAAGAAATAAACCCAGAATGCTCCTTAGAAAGTCAAATTGTAAAGATGAAGCTAAAGTACTTTGGACATCAAATGAGAAGAGAGGATTCACTTGAGAAAGCCTTGATGCTGGGAAGGGTGGAGGGAAAAAGAAAAAGGGGGCGGCCAAAAATGAGATGGATAGATGGTATTGTGGAGACAATGGGCACAGAGCTCAGTGAGTTGAGGGGGATGGTGGAGAACAGGAGTGCCTGGCGGGCAATGGTCCATGGGGTCGCAGAGGGTCGGAATCAACTATGCGACTGAACAACAACAAATAAGAGAGGAAATGTGGCTAGCATATCCAGTTCCAAATGTTTCCAAGTTCATCCATGGGTCATGTTTTCAAATGGGGACAAGAGGTCTAGTCCAGTGCTGGTGAACTGATGGCATGTTGCCAGAGGGGACACACACAGCCTTCTCTTTAGACACATGTGCTGTTGCCCCAGCACAGAGTTCACCACGCCCCGCTGTCCAATGGGAGTGTTTCCTCCCTCCCCAGCACAGAGTTCACCCCACCCCGCTGCCCATCAGCCCCATGGGAGCACTTCCTTCCCCCCAGCACAGAGCTTGCCTCACCTCTCTGCCCAGCAACCCAATGGGAGCACTTCCTCCCCCCCAGCACAGAACTTGCCCCACCCCTCTGCCCAGCAGCCCAATGGGAGTGCTTCCTCCCTCCCCCAGCAGAGCTTGCCCCACCCCTCTGCCCAGCAGCCCAATGGGAGCACTTCCTCCCCCAGCACAGAGCTTGCCCCACCCCTCTGCCCGGCAGCCCAATGGGAGTGCTTCCTCCCACCCTCAGCAGAGTTCACTCTGCCTCTCTGCCTAGCAGCCCAATGGGAGCAATTCCTCCCTCCCCACAGCACAGAGTTCTCCCCATATTTCTGTTTGGGCACTTGGTCTCTAAAAGATTCACCATCACTGGTCTTGTTAAACCAGTACTATTGACAACTGACTGTCAGGATTATTACCTAGCCCTTACTGGCACATTGTTCTACCCTGACCTATATATCTTGCCATATCTCCATGCAGCTCCATATATGAAAATCACAAGATGCTCTGATTAGCTGCATAGCTCAGCCCTCACAGTCAAAGGCTTTGCTACAAGCTATAAAGCACCTACTGTGTAAAATCCTATTGTGTACCATACCCCAAGTAAGACTGGCAGCATCAGCAGCTGTGGAGACTATCACAAGTTAAAGAATTTGTTCATAACACAGCCCCAAATAGATTCCGAATGACAAAAGCAACCCCAAGAGAATCCCTGGACTTTATTGGAGGGAAGGAGTTCAACATTTTTGATCATCAACATATGAATGGCAGCAGCTTTTCTTTCTCCGCTTCAAGGGGTCTGCTCTGTTGTTCTTTGTTCTAATAAAGGCCCATAACCTTTACCTTTACCTAAGCCAAGCAGAAAGGGGTGAGAAAATCTTCCCCCCACATTGTAGAAATGTTCAGGAGTGAGGAGAAGAGAAGAAAAGCAGAGGTGGACTTCATATAAAAGAGGCCTCTAATTGGACCTGTATCTTTTTTTGCAGATTGTTCATAGAACATTAGCAGCTATTCTGGGTTCCCTTGCTGCTTTAGCTGCCTTAGCTGCAATTGGTGATGTAAGTAGCAATATCTCATTTAGTCATTTTTCGTATGCATGCAGATTTCTAAATTCACACATAACCTTATGGTGGTTGGGTGGGAGGGAACCAGAAGTCTTTGTGTATTAAACTCATAGCTTGTTAGAGGCAGAGTACGCACAAAGTTCTGTGTGTGTGTTGGTGTGAACTAGGACTAAGACCCCTAGAAGCATATTTAAGGCACATATGCATGTAAAATAATGGTTGTCATCCAATATTAAACTAAGAATTAAATCTGACGAAGATTCCAGTTGACTGGAAAGGCATTGTTCATGAATGTTGTGGAATGGCAGAAGAACCAGGATGATGGTTCTACCAGCTATAGTGTAGTAGAATTGAATACTGTACTTTTGGATGAAGACCTGTGAAACGTAGCACTGCATCATTGTTTAGTGCTGCTGCGTCCAAAGTCAATATTACCAGGATGATATCCAACCTCCAGTAGGAAAGGAACATGGGGAAGGAGAAGCAGAGTACACTTCAGTGTTGACTCAGAACACAGTTATAACTAGCTAAGCTGGCTTTAGGCTAGCTGAGCAGACTTAGGCTAGCTGAGCCTTGCTGTATCCAAACCCTTCCCAGTGCAGAAGGAGAGAGACTTCAGCTGGCCTAAGGAGAAAATAGCACAAGCAGAAAATATTAAAAACCCCAAGTCAACCACAATCACCATGGAAATTGAGTTTACATCTACCAACCAGCAGCTATCAGCCAACACAAGGGACTAGGCCAATCTAGGCGACTTGTTTTGGAACAAGGAGTTTATGCCAGTGGTGGAATGTCAAATATTTTACTACCCCACCGTGATGTCATCACAGTGTGGGCGGAGCTGACATCATGACATCATGATGTGGGAGGGGCCAAAGAAAAATTAATAATAATAATAAAATAAAAATAAGCACACACACATACTCCTCAACCTACCCACCCACCCACAACACAAACCCATAAATAAATTAAATAAATAAAATAAAATAAAAATTACATTAAAATACACCCACCCACCCACCCCAAACATAAATCAACACCCCCCCACTCCAAACACAAACCCGTCACTTAACTGTTAGTATAAGTGCCTGGATAGCACCATTTGCAAGATGGATATGGTCATTGTACCAGTCTCTAGGATAATATGCCTTAATGTAAATGTAAAACAGCTGTACCTCCTTAAGGGTTCTCCAAACGGAACAGCAATTGGAACAGCACAGGTGTAGCTTATTGATCAGGTAACTCCAAGACTTTGCTTAAAAACCCCAAGCCAGGCCTGCCAGCCGCCAGGCCTTTTTGGGAACTGTGGTAGTACGTCAATATAGGTAAAGGTATTAAATACACATTAAAATACACACAGACACACCACATCCAAAAGATGAGCTATTTACCCTGGGGAACAGGCTACAGGGAGCTTCAGGCTAGCAACTTCTCTTCCTCCTCCCTGCTTGGGAGGACAGTAAGTGAGCTGTGCATACGCACCAAACACTGTAGGCGTGCATGCACACCAAGTGCTTGGCGCACATGCACAGTGGGGGAACCAGTGAAAAGGTAAGCCCCAAAGGTGGTTCCCCCAAAAAAGCTGCTACCGGTTCTCCGGGACACTGGGAAAAGTTACTACCGGTTCTGGAGAACTGGTGAGAACCTGTTACATCCCATCACTGGTTTATGCCCTATCCAAACCCATCTCAGTTGTTCTTAACTTGGAGTTAGGATTTTGCCCTTATTTTACTTCCAACCTCGTCTCTCTTGCTCCTTGTTCCAAACTGGTTTCTTCCTCCAGAGGATGTCTCTGTTACCCAGTGTGTGGTAGCCGGTGAGACAGTGTAGTCCAGGGGTGCCCAAACATTTCATGCTGTGAACTGGTCACATGGTTGAGCGGGCCAGCCACATGGTTCCTCCCATCAGAAGCGGAAGTAAAACATGTCCATGCAAAACCCTGCCGTAAATGTACCTGTGGCTTTTGTGAACATGTTTATGATGGCTGCAGGTTGTGCATGCATGTGTGTGTTTTACTCATGCTTCCAGGAGCGGCGCAGGCAATGAAGGCTGGATTATTAGGCACTGTGGGCTGGATCCCTCCCAAAGGCCATAGTTTGGGCACCTCTGGGTAGTCTGTTGTTGCTTCTTAGAAAATGAGCCCATTTTCCAGGATGCAGCACTTAGTGATTAAGTCATTGCATTAGGAGGCACCATATGGAGTTTGTTAATCAGTGCCCCAAGACCAGTTAAAAAGAGCTTTAGTCTCAGTCTGCCACCTTCTTCTGGGTTCTTGAACTCCTTGAGCTTTGAGAGTGGTGTCATCTCACTTCCATTATCAAAGTATTAGCAAAAGTTTTTAAATTTAGAGTTAAAAAAAGATAATGATCAGACTGGGGAAACATTTGCCTTGTTTCTTTATATTTGGAAAGTAATTGTAAATTTATGGATCCTCCACATGCAAATCAGCTGTATTTTATCTCCTTTGTGTTAGAGTAATCAAGCTCTAATATACTTCCTGTGATTGCAGACACTAAGCATACTTTCATACTGTTTGATGGAATACATAACAGCCTCAATCTTAATTTTGGGAACTAAGCTAGAAAATGCAGTAATATCCAATATCCAATTCAGCATTCATTTATTTTTCCTTACAAAGAAGCCTATTCTCTATCTATCAGGGCGTAATTAGGAGACTGGGAATGTCATGTCGCACCAACTCTGTGTTGATAGAAAGAAAGTTCCATAACTGTGTGTCTCTTTGTGTGCCCTTTTTGTTGCAGAGTTCACATATGTGACAAAACTAAGAAGGCATGTAAAGTCAACTCAGTTTGATATAAGAAGATCAATCTGGGTACAAGTGATTAAGACCCCGATGATAGTTTATGTGATCCTGAATAACTAGCTACACATTTTTTGTTCTGATTTTCCTCTTTGTTAATTATTCAAGATTTTTCTATTTTACTCTATACTCTCGATATGGCACATTAGACAAAGTAGCTGAAATATGAAAATATTTGAATGTGTGACCTTTAGGGTCCCTAACATTTTAAGCAGTTCCGCTCTGAATTCTTCCAAACAATCTTCTGAAAGAAACTGCACGTCAGCAGCAGAAGAAATAAGGCATTTAGTAATCCATTTAAGATTATTTCCAGGAAGGTACAAGAAAGTATAATGATAAATTGCTTAGCATTGTTGGCATGTTGTGTAAATGAGACCCTCATGTTGTCAGCATTTTACAGAGAACTTTCCCCTTTGGGAAATTCTAATTATTTTCCTTCAAAGTATATTTTAATAGGGTTAAAAAAAACAAAAGAAGAAAATGAAGTTTGCATTTCCAAAACTAATCACCAGGTAAGAGATACAGGGGATTAAAATGATAATTGCATTCTTTAATTGCAGAAGCCGAGCCTAGTCAAAATAGTGGCATGGATTGATTATGATACACTGGCACTTTTGTTTGGAATGGTAATTAAAACTTTCTATATATACAGTTTGCCCATAAGTTTCTTATTTGTTTTTGTAAAATATCTAACATTGTTATTGCTAAAATTAAAATACAGTAAAACCTCTACTTCTGCAAAAAGTCTGTTCCATAGGCTTTTGTGTCAATCGTTTTTTTACTTGACTTGAAGCAAACCCATAGGAAAATTAATTTTGACATAACTCAAAACAAACCCCATAGGAAAAATGAATTTTTTACTCAACTCGAAGCAACCCCATAGGAAAATGATATTCATGTAAATCGAAGCAACCCCATAGGAAAAATGAATTTTTTACGTACAGTAACTCAAAGCAAACTGATAGGAAAAATGGATTTTTTTTTACATAACTCAAAGCAAACTGATAGGAAATTGTATTATGTAAATCAGGACATTTATGTAAATCAGGACATCGTTTTAATACAAAAATCATTATGTAAGTCAAATTTTATGTAACTCAAGCCATATGTAAGTTGGGGTTTTACTGTAGGGGATTTTTGAGAGACAGGTTTAAATAATATTAGTCCTTTTCTGAAGTTGTTTCAGTTTGGAAAATTAGAATATGGAACAACAAAAGTCATTTGAAAGGAAGCTTAATTGAGTTTGGCTGCTCTTAGGGGTGATGGATTTGGGCTTTATTTGGTAAAAAATGTGAACCTATTAATTTTGTGAATGGAGAAATCATGTCAAGATGTGGGTGAGAATAAATGCTTCATGCATATGTTCTATAGAGCTGCCAAATTTTGACAAGAGAAAGGTACTAAAATTAATGGGAAGGGGAATTGAACATTATTAATTCACTTGGATGATGATGATAATTTAAAAAAAAAATCTTTCTCCCCATAGATGCTTTTAGTTGCCATCTTCTCTGAAACTGGATTTTTTGATTATTGTGCAGTAAAGGTAAATGTAGTTTTGCTGACTTTTTCTTTGGTGGAAAATAGTTCTCACCTCTTTTAAGAGAGTTTAAAAACCCTCTGGCTATATTTTGCACCAAATTGCTAAAACATGTGCTTGAGTTCCATTTCCCCCAGTTGATTATGTACTTCAAATCTAATTGGTGCTAAAAGCACTGCAAAAAAAAATAAAACTTGGTAAAATTTATCATGTAGTTTTGTGAGGACTTATAGTGACAGATTAAACTTGTAAGTGAAATTGTCTTAGAGGTGGTGGGGAAAGATCCTGGGTGCATTTCTCTGGTTAGACAAGGGGTTCCCAACCTAAGGCCTGCACCATTTCGTGTGCCACCCCACGCCTCCAAGGGCATTTGAGAAACAAAATGGCCACCCCTTTCAAGCTGTTGGCACAAAATGGACACCCCCATTGCACAGGCTGGGCATCCATCCAGCCCTCCAAACTGACTGAGAAAGTGTGACCCGCCCCCCAGTTTCAAAAGGTTGGGAACCGCTGGGTTAGACTCTCTTAAGAAATTAATGGCTCTGAAATTTTTCCAGGGTCAATAAGAGTAAGAGGGCCAATTTACAACTATAGTAGGCCCACTGAATCTACTGAGGGGATTTGGTGAGTCACTTCCTTCCATTAATTTAATGGGTCAACTCTAGCTGTGGCTTACTACTGGATTCCAGCCAGTAAGTGGCAGTAAATGTTTGCAACTACACATTTAGGAACTTGCAACCAGCTTCAGTTTCCTAATGTATTCCTCTCTATATAAAATATATTATGAATGTTCTACATGTACTCATAACAAGTAATGCCAGCCAGGGCTCACTTTTCTGAAACTGTACCTCAAAGAATTGGGATTTTCATATTTATTTCTACATAGTGTAATTGTGAAGGTGAATTAGGTTCACCAGGGCTGCTGATTCACAAAATCTCCACTCTCCCAGGGTGTTTGGGAGGGCAGGAGATAATTGTTTCTGATGAGCTCACCTGCATTCTGCACAGTCACTGCAGTCTTGAACAGGCTGATTGGCATTATGCAGCTGTTTTGATATCCAGTCTTATTAGCTGAGATATTTTTAAGCTTAAATAAAATCTTTCGAAATGCTAGCATATAGCTTGATTGAGGAGTGGGCACAGTTGCTGGGATACAGTAAAAATAGACATTAGGCAGCTTTCAGAAGTTTGGGAGAGTCACCGGCTCTATACCTCCAAGACCAGTGGTGGGCATCAGCAGGGTCGCACCAGTTTGCTAGAACCAGTAGCAGAAATTCTGGTTGGGCCCGCCCATCCAAGTTTTGAAATAAAGTACAGTAGTCCTAATTCGGATGCAACGCAAGGCTTTTCCCCTGGCCACGCCCATCATACCACACCCACAGTGTGGTAGTAATTTTTTGGGGAGCCCACCACTGTCCAATACCCTACCCTGGGGTACGCAGAAAGAGCCTCTTTGAAGATTGTGGTATTTTTGAACCACAATCTAACATACCCTGGTAAAGGCAACCCTGTGTTGACAGCTAATCTTTTTCACATTAGGTCAGGTGAAATAAACTCACCAAAAGGTGCCTTCATTTTGGCAGTTTCACATCTGCCCTAGACACAGAAGAAATGAATCCACTACCCTTAAAAAATAAATAACCCTCTGAGAATTGTGGGCATGTTTGGCATTTTTGTTGTCACCTTGCCTCAGTTTTGAGTCAGAGTGACTCTTTAGTCAAAACCAGGATCCTTTTTGACCAGGGGAGGCCTTTTGGGAGAGCTAGACCATTAGGAAGGCTGAGTGCAGAAGAATAGATGCCTTTGAAATGTGGTGTTGGAGGAGAGTTTTGAGAGTCCCCTGGACAGCGAGGAGAACAAATAAGTCGATCTTAGAAGAAATCAACCCTGACTGCTCCTTAGAAGGTCAAAAAGTAAAGATGAAGCTAAAGTACTTTGGACATCAAATGAGAAGAGAGGATTCACTTGAGAAGGCCTTGATGCTGGGAAGGGTGGAGGGCAAAAGAAGAAGGGGGCGGTCAAAAATGAGATGGCTGGATGGTATTGTAGACACAATGGGCACAGAGCTGAGCAAGTTGAAGAGGATGGTGGAGGACAGAAGTACCTGGCGGACAGTGGTCCATGGGGTCGCGAAGGGTCGGAATCAACTGTGCGACTGAACAACAAGAAGTATGGGTGGGTGGGAGAAGCATTTAATGCCACTAAATTTTGCCAGAAGCCCTGCCCCAGGAATCTAGGGTCAGATTCTATAATAGCATTTGCTGTTGTCTTCAGAAATTAGTGTGCTTGTAATCAGTGGTGGGATTCAAAAAAATTTTACTACCTACTCTGTGGGCATGATATGCTGGGCGTAGCCAGGGGGAAAGCCCTTTGTTGCATCCAAATTAGGGCTACTTTGTTTCAAAACTTGGATAGGTAGGACCAGCCAGAATTTCTGCTACCGCTTCTGGTGAATTTGGACGAACCTGCTGTACAGGGGATTACAAAACCACCACTGTTTGTAATCCCCTGTTCAACTTCAGCTTGAGAAACTGACAGAATTTTTTGGCTCAATTAAGAAATCTCAGTGAATCAACAGAATATCTGATTTGTCTCTTGATTTTATTTGTGCCTTGAATTGTTTGCTTAGAGTCAATATTTTATTCATCTCCATTTGTATCTCACTCTCTTTCTTGATACATTTCTTTCCCTTAGGCTTACAGACTTTCTCGAGGCAGAGTGTGGGCTATGATTATTATTCTTTGTCTTATCGCTGCTATTCTTTCAGCCTTTTTGGACAACGTGACTACTATGCTCCTCTTTACGCCAGTAACTATAAGGTATTTTTGTTTGGTATTATGGTTTGCTTCATTTTATGATTTTGTTACATGCGTCTTCTGCTTTATCCTTTGGAGAGGAGGTCAAACAAAAGTAAGCATATATAACCAGGGACAAAATATCAAAGTTAGTACTCAAATCAGACTTTCAATAAAATACAAGTAGGATTTTCAGTGCAAACTACTCTTTCTCTGTGTTCTAGTCAGCTAGCTATATTCTTCTCTACAAGGATCCAACCCGAGTCCATTACATTTCTCTTTTCACTCCGTTTTCTGTTGTCTCTCCATCAGTCAATCAGCATTCTGTAGCCACTGAATGCATACTTAATCTGGGCTATTGATGGGGCTGTTTTAGGATCCCCCAACCTCAGTGTTTCTTTTAAATAAATATCTTTGTACTTTGGTGCTCTTTAGAAGGTCAAATAGTAAAGATGAAGCTAAAGTACTTTGGACATCAAATGAGAAGAGAAGATTCACTTGAGAAAGCTTTGATGCTGGGAAAGGTGGAGGGCAAAAGAAGAAGGGGGAGGCCAAAAATGAGATGGCTAGATGGTATTGTAGATGCAATGGGCAGGCTGAGGAGGATGGTGGAAGACAGAGATGCCTGGTGGGCAATGGTCCACAGGGTCGCAAAGGGTCGGAATCGACTGTGCGACTGAACAACAAAAAACTTTGGTGAAACTTGGGTTCTCCCAAAGCTACCTCTATCTTCCTCTTGTGTTTGGATGGCAGAATTTTGGCGACATAAAGTTTCACACGTTCCTTTGAAAACTAAAAGAGAGGGAATGATAACACACTTCAAGGCCATATTGGACAACCCAAAGCACCAGCTGTGATGGTCTCCAGTTTGGATCACAACAATTCCAGATGGCTAGGAAATGTTAAATCTTTATCTCAGTTATTCCTTCCAGAGGGACTCCTGTAACAAATATTTGTATCTAAAAGTTAGGCATCATCCATGATATACTTTTGCATTTTGCCAGCTCTAGATTGGACACAATAGGTTTTCCTTTTCTAAGTGTCACTCTGCTCCCTTGGTGCATTGATTAAACTGCAATACTATAGTCAAAACTCTGCTCATGATCTGGATTTGATCACAATGGGCTCAGGATTAGCGCATCTTTCTGAGGATGGTAAAATGAGCACCTAGCTTCTTGTGCTAATTACCATGTAAACTGCTCAGAGAGTGCTCTAAATGATATGGGGCAGTATATATATATGGAAATGCTCTTACCAAGGTCCTGGTTTCCACAATAATATAAAATATTGAGAAATCAATCTTGAACCAGGCTTAAATTCAGTTTTTAACTAAAAAATAATTTGGACTATAAAGTAAAAATTGAGTTTAGAAGGCAGAGACACAAACATAATATAGAATAAACATAATTTATGAATGTCCAAGTATCTCTTTTTTCCAGATTGTAACACCAGATTACTGTGAGGCATCTATTAGAAAGCCTGTTTTCTGTTTGGGTTTGATTACATGGGCACATAATTCATACTTTGGACCTCTTATGGAGCCATCCATCTAATGCAAAGTATTTCCAAGTGATCAAACAGGGAACAACCCAACACCAATACATAACCAAACTGGATCTTTTTGGTCCACCAGTAGGACTACTTCTTCTGGGAGATGGGCTGGGGTGATTCCTGAATAAAGGGAAGGATTGCTTTAATGGCGATTGCTCATGGAAAAGTGACCCTTCCTGGCATGATTGGACATATACCGTTCTTGCTATCCGATTCCACACATTGTTTCATGCAGTTTATATAGCTTCCCTCTATGGCAAAGACATACTCTGTAAGTAACTTAAAAACTGGATGATAGGACCAAGATTTTAAAAAATAAATTTCTAAGGTTATTTTTCTTATGAACAACTTATATAGGTTTGATAAACATAAAGTAAAAATCCTCCAGCCTTCTTGACAGCTAGAAATAGGAAATACCTATGACAAGTTGTTTTCTTTCAGAGCTGCTATGTGCCGTGTTTAGGAAAGGGTGGGGAAAAGTGGCAGGTTTGAGGAGATATAGTTTTTATTCATGAAAATGATGCAGGAGAGAATAATTCTTCCCCATGGTCTTCTGTGAGTTACACCAATGGGTCCTTCTGCACTTAGGTTTGGAATCTTCTGGGACTGACTTGTGATCTTGGTTGAAGTCCCCCCCATTGTGCTTATTTTTTTATGTGTGCCAAGAAATGTGTGCTGTGGGAAGTGAGCACAAGCCTTAATTGGGGAGGATGTTGTTTCTTAATGTTTAGATAAATGGTAGATCCAGTCATGAACCTCCTATTTCTGTTACTGTTCAGGCTTTACTTGAAAACATGTAAGGGAGAACCAAAGATGAACACTTCAAGCCCATCTCTTCTGCTTCTGAATTTACTGCAGTGCCAGGAAAGGTCTGAAATGGGGCTTCAGCTGCTAAACATGAGCACAGATATCTGTAGAACTGGAAGTTCTGCTATTGTGTTTTCAGCCAAAAACAGTGCTTTGTGTTAGAGTGACATGAAGTCATTTGTGGAAGGGGTTATAAGAAAGGACAATTTCAAATTTAATTCAGTATATCAGCTGGGAGTAAAAATTGGGAAAGCCCCAGTGGTGGGCTGTCCCACTGGGCTACCGGGACTCATCCTGGGGGCCCCTAGCCCCCCAACATCAGTGGCACCCCCTGGGATTGACCACTGGCATGCGTGTTCACCCGGCGGGAGCAGCAGGAGAAGCCACCTTGCTGTTGCTGTGAAAGAGGAGAAGCACCAGGCTGGTTTCTCCCCCTTCAAACCAGAAGGCACTCCTTCTTTTGGGGGAAAAAAACAGCCTTTAGCTTCTCCTCTTTCACCTCAACTGCTCCTGCCTGGAGAGCATGCACACCCATGCGCTGGGCAGACCAAGTGAGGGGAGGACACATGAGGCAGGGGCTGTGGGGAGGGAGGCTGGGCTAGCTGAGCCAAGCTGTGGGCAGGGGAAGAGCTGCCCCACAAGCAGGAAGTGCAGGAGAGCCAGCCCGTCCTGGCCAGCCCCAACCAACAAGTGGGTGGAGGGGTCACAGATGGTGGCAGAGGTGGTGAATACACCACCCAGCGTGGAGCAAACTTCCACCTCCGGGGGCTGGAGGAGCCTTGAGTCTCACAGGGCTCTCGCTGGCTCCACTGCCATGGAGGAGAAAAGCCCACACTGGACCAGTGGACACCCTGCTGTCCTGCTTGGCGAGTGGCACTTCCTGTCCAGCACCCTCCCAAAGTGGCCAGCACATCCCTGGAAAGCCCTCCTACATATAAATAAGAATGAATATTATTCTTTGTTTACACTGAGCACATTATTTTCATCAATAAGCCATGTTTTGATGGCTGTGCAGTAGTGTATGAATATTTATGATCTATATTCTGTTTGTAAAAGCTGAATATTGTTGTGTACACTTCTCTGCTTCTGCATTTTGCTTCTGGTTTAGTGTACATTCACGTTTCAAACAAGGAGAAGCACCAATTAGCTTTCTCTAATTATTTTGTCAGCTTACAGCCTCATTGCCACACAGTAATTTCCAGTTTAGGGTGTTGCTTCAGCGCTGCTTTTGCATATTTGCTTTCTGAAGTGTGAGAATGCTCCCATTCTGTTCACTCCTTTTTAGAAGGTGGTGAATATTTGGATAGCAATTATATTAGGAATTGATACAAGGTCTTGCTAGAGAAATCTGCTTGATTAGCAATCACCTGTTTCCACATTGACATCAGATGAGGGTGTCTTTAAGTGAAGTGGAGACATTTGTCTATCTGTATCTGATTTAGGTCTGATGTAAATAGCTCCTGGTCCAAATTCATGGAAATGTATCCTCACAGATCACAAATCGCAGCAATTCCCCTTTTAAAGTGTGAATGTTAACAGTAAAGATGACTGAATGACCGGTAAATCAAATGATAAGCCCATTTGTTGGCTTGCTGATCTTAAACATGATGTTCTATTCTTCCTGTGCTGTCATGATCATCATGGTTTCGAAGCATCTTGTTTTGATACTGCTGTACACTAGTACCTTGGATAATGATGAGACTTGGTTCCACAAGTCTTGTCGTTATCCAGTTTTTAACGTTGTGCGATGCATTGATCGCACAACGTTAAAAAAAGCCCTGTTTCCTTGGAGGCTGCAGCAAGCCAGAACGTCAGGATTTGAATCCTGACATTTTGGCTTGCTTCAGCCTCCAGGGAGGTGGGGGAACTTTGGAAACAGTTTGGATCGGGTCTTCCGACCTCCCTGGAGCAAGCAGGGAGGTCAGGGAGCCCAAAATGGGTAAAAAATTCGGGCTCTCTGACCCCCCTGCCGGCTCCAGGGAGGTCGGAAGACCCGATCCACAGCTGCAGGGTGGCTGGGGAAGCCGATGGGGACTCCCCGTCGGCTTCCCTAGCCACCTGCCCATGCCTCCGCAGCTGTGGAGTGGCTGGGGAAGCCGACGGGGGAGCCCCCTGTCAGCTTTCCAGCCATCCCACCCCTGCCTCTGCAGCTGCAGGGTGGCTGGGAAGCTGAACGGAGAACCCCGTTCAGCTTTCCAGCCACCCTGCTGCTAAGAATGACTGCATCAGATAACGCTGACAGATCGTTGTCTGATGCAAAATTTCTAAAGAAATTTTGCATAATTATCCGATGTTAGTGTTATCCGATACAGTCGTCATCCGAGGTATTACTGTATTTGTTCAAGAAAATAGAAAACCATTCCTCTTGCTACCCTTGGACACAGAGAGGCAACAGGTAAGGTGTGTGTGTAAACTTTGGGAGTTTTACAACCACTTCTCACCTGACCATTTCCTAGTTTGTGTGTGATGTGCGTGTGGTGTTGCATCTGTACTACACACTCTGCCATTCATCTATTTAATATTGAGACTGATTTCGACAGCTCTTTAAAGCTTTAAACCATATAGTTTATTATTTATTTAATTTACTTGGTTTTTATCCTGCCTTTTTGCAAGAAGTGAAACAGAATGTTGACACATACAAAACAGAACCATTAAAATATAACAGCAGCAGCAGCAGCAGCAACAACAATATATATAAGCCTTTCCAAATTTTTGTAGGTTTGTAGTACTCAGATGTAGTTCATCATTCTATTCTTTTAGGGGTGTCTTGGGACTACACAGCTTGCTCTAGGCCAGTGATAGTGAATCTTTTAGAGACCGAGTGCCCAAGGAGATGGAGGCAGCTTACTGGGAAGCACCAAATGTACAGCGCTTGAGGCATGCCGGCAATGTCACATGGGTGTATGCGCAAGTGCAATGCTTGCCTGCACACCTCCTCCTCCTCCTTGAGAGGTGTGTGTGTGTGTCTGGCTGCCTCACCTCAACCCTGCCCCCCGACTCTGCCTCTTGGGTGGGATTTCAGCCTCCCTTCTTCAGTGGTGGGATGTCAAAAATTTTACTACCCCGCCATGATGTCATCACAGTGTGGGCGGAGCTAATGTCATGGTGTCATGACATGGGTGGAGCCAATGCCATGATGTCAAAAGAAAAAATAATTAAAAATAAAATAAAAATAAGCACGCACACACACACCCCTCAACCCACCCACCAACAACACAAACCCGTAAATAAATTACATAAATAAATGAAATAAAAAATACATTAAAATACAGCCACACACACACCCCAAACACAAATCAACCAGAGTTTTAAAACCAGAGCTTAAAGCTTATTCTGGCTAATCTTTCTCACACTAGGTCAGATAGAAGGAACTACAGAATGAACTCACCACAAGATGGCTTCATTTTGGCACTTTTCAACTTTTCAACAGTTAAAGAAGTTAGGTGCTAAGTCTTTGCCTAACCAGTTCTCTAGGATAATATGCCTTAATGTAAATGTAAAACAGCTGTACCTCCTTAAGGGTTCTCCAATTGGAACAGCAATTGGAACAGCACAGGTGTAGCTTATTGATGAGGTAACTCCAAGACTTTGCTCAAAAACCCCAAGCCTGCCAGCCATGAGGCCTGTCAGATGCCAGGGCTTTTTAGGAACTGTGGTAGTACGTCAATATAGGTCAAGGTATTAAATACACATTAAAATACACACAGACACACCACATCCAAAGGTGGGTCACATACCCTGGGGTGCAGGCTACAGGGAGCTTCAGGCCAGCAGCTTCTCTTCCTCCTCCCCACTTGGGAGGACAGCAAGGAGGCCATGCATATGTGCCAAGCAATGAAGGCGTGCATGCACACCAAGTGCTTGGCATGCATGCACAGTGGGGGAACCAGTGAAAAGTAAGCCCCAAAGGTGGTCCCCCCCCAAAAAAAGCTGCTACCGGTTCTCTGGGACAGTGGGAAAAGTTACTACCGGTTCTGGAGAACTGGTGAGAACCTGTTACATCCCATCACTGCCCTTCTTGCCTCCCCATTGGCAGAGGAAGAGGGGTCAGTAGGGAAGTGGTGCTGGCAACGTTGGGTGGCATGGGGTGGTGATGGGTGGGGCAGAGCTTGCCCACAAATGCATGTGTGCTGACAGAAAGGGCTCTGTAGGCCATAGTTTCACCAACTCTGCCCTAGGCTGTACAGTCTGGTTCTCCTCCCTGGAGATACTGAACTCTCAGCCGCTGGCTCCACAGCCAGATATATAGTTCACTGAGTTTTTCAGCAATAACAGCACTTTTTAAAATTAAACAGTTAATATTTAAAGGTACTAAATAAAATTCCTTTCTAACCATGTAAAACACATTAAAAAGATTAAAAAAGACAACTCCCCCATTAACAATGATCTCCATCTTAGCAGCAATTTACTTCTTAAAAGCATGCATGCAATGAAAGATCTTTGGCTATTAGTTCAAGAATAGCAGGGAAGCCACCTCTAAGTCTCGGTCAGGGGTACCCAAACTATGGCCCAAGTCCGGATCTGGCCCCTGACACCAATCCATCTGGGTCACACCACCCTTGCCACTCCTGGAAGTGGAAGTAAAACGCTCTTGTACTTCCACTTCCAGGAGCGGCAAGGGTGGTGCCATCAAGAGAAATGTGTCAGAAATTCCCAGGGTGTGTGCATGGTATGGTTGATGAGACCTGTTGCTGAAGCAAGTAGTCTGCTTGTAGTAGTCCAAAGTCCTTCAGTTCCAACCCATTACTCTCAAGCATTGAATTTTCCTTCTAGAGTCCTTTAAGAATCTAATCACTCCACATCTTACAGTGGTTGATTTTACTGTGCTGTGTTACTTGAAGCAGTAATTTATAAGCTTTTAATCAGCTAGTGATGAACAATGAAAAGTCTCTAAATTATTGTATACATTTATGCATGCATGCAGTATTTGGGGATTGTACTGCGTTTTCCCAACCAAAAGCCTTGCATCCAACGCAGCCAACTATCTTGGAATTAATACCATCCTTCACTCTTTTGTTTTCCCATGATTCCTGCTAATCATCAGAAGCTTCCTGTTAAAAGGATTGAACTCTGTTAATTATGGTGGTTGGAATCTGCTAGCTGCGGATGCATAATTATTAGATTTTTCAAACATTCACGAGCCACTTTTCCAGATAAGTGTTACTCAAAATGGCTCACAATGAAACCTAACAACCATGAAGGCAATAATACAGGAATGTCTAAAATGGAGAGTGAGGAATAATTGATATTTCATAAGACTGTTTTCTAGTATGTGGCTCAGCATAACAAATTTCAGTCACATTCAGTCATGTCCAATGTAACAGGGAATGGATCTTTGCTTCTCTAGTAATCACATTTAGCCTTTTGAATTCCACCCCTTTTTCCAAGCTTCCTCTACATTGTAATAAAGCTAGCCTTGGTTTAAGAACATCTTTCTCTTGTTCTAGTGTAGGGGTTCCCAAACTTTTTATGCCGTGGGCCTGACTACATCCCCCAGACAGCTGAGCAGGCTGCACCATGCCTCTCGGAAGCAGAAGCAGGTGCCTTCACTGCTGTCGTAAATGCACCCAGTTCCACATTTACGACAGCTGTGGGTCTTTTTACGCATGTGTGGGCATGCTTTACTGCTTCTACTTCTGGGTGTGGTAGAGGTGGGCCACATGAAATGGTGCCATGGGTCAGTTCCAGCCCGGCCCATGGTCCGTAGGTTGGGAACCCCTGTTCTAGTGAAATATAGAAATTAAAATATTAAATGATTTTAAAATAAAGTTTGCTCTTTTGTTTTTAAATGCAATTGTCGAGGCCAGAGATGAAACTGCCAAAATGAAGGTACCTTTTGTTCAGATCACTCTGTAATTCCTTTCGCCTGACCTAGTGTGAGAAAGATAAGCTGGCAACACAATGTTATTGTTACCAGGGTATACCCAACTGTGGTTAAAAAATATCTTAATCTTTGAGGAGGCTTTCTGTGTACCCCTACCAATGATCATTCTGTCGTTTCTCTCCCTTACCCAATACTATAATTATTAATAGTAAGTGAAATCAAATGGACATGACTTGATCCATGCAAGCTCATATTTAAATACAGGAGTTAGTCTTTAAGATGCCACAACATTTTTGTCTTTTGTTGTTGTTTTGTTAACTCTCTGATATAAAAACCTGTAAGCATGCCTTTAAGCATGGGCAGCGTATCAGTCTCTCTCCTTGCAAAAAAATCTAGTACTCCCAACAAAGCTGCTGCTTTTAGGTAAGATGGCATGACCATGACTTCAGACAAAGCTGAGATACAGGGCATCTCATTTCTAAATAGGGTGATGGTCTCCTCAAAGGAGAAAATGCCACTGGAAACCATTATATTGGGCCCGATGGCAAATGAGTGGTGGAGGAACTGTGAGTCCCAATGGTCGTGGAGGTGGAAGAGGCCAAGCCAGATGGACTGGCTGTGAAGGTGCATCTTGATGGTGTCCTCAAGGCTGCGGCAGTCCATTGCCATCCCGGTATTGAATCCTGCTTATCTCATTTCATGTGAATGAAATTTCATTCATTCATTTCATGTGTGCCACAAGAAAAGGCTCCGTGATCATAGTGTGTAGGTCACTTCATGGCAAGCTGGGATCCTCCTTAAACAAATTCATGCCAATGACATTTTTCCTGCTTCAGGAAAAATGCATTCTCGGGTACAAGTTGCAGTAGCCGCCGCTGACGATTTTGAAATAAAGCTAGATGTTCCATGAACATCAGTGATTGGCACCTACTGGGTATCACTGGTGGAATCATTTGGAGGTCTATACTATCAATATGCTCCAGATGAGGTAAGCAATTCTAGGACTCTGCCTGGTGGTTGGGAAAATAAGAGGTGACTTCATTGAAAAGGCAAGTAGGGGCTGCAGTGGCTCAGTCATTAAGAAGCTTGCCCTGTTAGCTAGAAGGTCGGTAAGTTGGAAGTTTATGACCCAAGTACTGCATGAAGGACTGAACACCCATCTTTGCCCCAGCTCCTGCCAACCTAGCAGTTTGAAAGCAAGACATTGTAAGAAGATGAATAGGGACCACTTTGGTGGGAAAAGATCTTGGGTACATGAAAAGAGCCTCATCCAGGCATCCACTGAGTGGAGTGTCTCCAGCTAAACCCTTTCAATACAGAATAATTTCTGACATGAAATTGTTACTGCAGAGGAAGTTGTTTGCTCATCCAACTTTCAAGTGGGCCTCTAGATGTTAGTAACAGAACCTACCTCCAGTGCTCCGGCTTTATCTCAAAAAGTTCAGTTAATCAATTCTTGCCATGTATTGAGTATATTTCATCATGGAAGTGATTTTTTTTCTCTTCTCTTCCCTTCTCATTTCATTTGGAGAGATGTGTGTAGCCTAGGGACAGTCCTGGAGGAGGAAAAAAAATACTTCCCCATACAGCTTGCTCCTGTATGAAAGACTCCCTCTTCACACACTTGTCCGAAGCATTGTTTTGTGCTGAAAGTTGATTCAGCAAATATACATAGGCTATTGGCTTTACTAAATTTCCTGGCCCCCAACTCTCTGATTAGACCGATCCTCCTGTACTCATATAATTTTTTTAAAAAGTGAATTACATTTTCCTTTCTCTTTTATGCCGTTTAAGTTAGTCGTTCACTTTTTTTGGTTGTTGTCTTCTCCACTCCAATTTTAAAATGGTGTTGTAATCTGCTATTACCATGGTGATAAAGCTTACTAGAAAATTCTCCTGATTCCTTCACAAGAAGGCTTTAGCCTTTTATCAGTAATGCATGAAATATGATCTTATTTTCTTGTAACATTTTGTGGTGAACTCAGCTTGGAAAAATCCAGAACTCTGTATTTTAATATGTGATTGGGAAATGAACCCACTCCTACTTCCTTTCTTGATGCACCGTTATCCCAAATTGCTTTTGCATATAAAAAATTGGAAATCTTTGCTAAGCCTGTATGCATAAAAGAGTCTCATAATATCACTTAGCAGAAAGAATTTACTCATCCCCTCATTATAAGTGATTTCATAGACTCTGGTAGAGAATATATTTTTGCAAAATAAATCTTCCCAGCTTAGTGGGGAAAAGGCTATGATTTTTGAAAGAACTTGATAATATACTTACACACAGAAACATCTCTTATTTCTTATCATCCTTTAGATGTTCTTCAATGTATCTGCATTTTAAATATCTCATACTGTTTTTCAAATAATGTAGTAAAACCAAGAATGGACAATCATCAGCTTTCCAGATATTTTTGAACTCCAACTTCAATTAGCACCAGTTGGAGTCTGACAGCCAGTAACAGAGGCAGCAGCGACAGCTGTAACAAAAGCAAGACCTAATCTTTATGTACATTTTCAATGTTCTGTCTACTTGAGGTACATTTATGCAATAATCCTTCCACTTCTCCTGTGGAGGGACTATATAATGAGCACATGCCTGGCATGCAAGAATACCCAGATATGGGAAATGTTATGACACCTTGAACCCATCTGGTTCTCCTGGCCATAGAACCGTGGAAGTTGTAGTTTTAAGAAAAAGCCACAAATGTTTCCCATATTTGAAGAAATCTCAGGTTCAGTCCTTGGCATTTTCAGTCATCAGAATAAAGGGAAGAAATTAGGAGCAGGTACTGGAGAACTCAGCAGGGCAGGCAATGTTGAACTAGATCAGGGATTCTCAACCTGTGGCCCGTGGCACCATTTCATGTGACCCTCTACTGCCTCCACTACACCAGGGAGTGCCATGTAGTGGAGTAAGGGCAAAATGGCCATCCAGTCCCTGAAGCTGTCTGAGGGAGTGTGACCTGGCCCCCAGCTTAGAAAGGTTGATAACTCTTGAACTAGATGACAGAAGAATTATTCTCTGCTCTGAGAATATCACACAGAAACCCAAAGTCCACATTAATGAAAACCCATCATTAGTGCTGAAACAACATCAGTGTTGAAGAGATATACCTGAGGTGACATGTCATACCTGAGAAATCAAGAGTTATGCTCAAAAGACAAGACAAACTAATTTACAAATTGTGGAGATGAGAAATGCTCTTGCAGTGCCAGTCTTTCATGAAATGAGCAGTTGAGGAACTGTTTTTTCTGCTGGCAAGTTACATGTAATGTATAGTTTGGCCCTTAGATATAAGACTACCCTCTTTCTGATAGCCAGAACTAAAAAGCTGTGAAATGTGGCCAAATCTTCAGGTGTTTCTTTGGGACAAGTTTAAAAAAATACTTGAAGATTCAAGGGATTTGTACAGATTCATACTATATTTCAAATTCCGGAAATTTATGCAATTTAATAAACAATGGGCTTTACAAGTCCTTTCCCCATTATCTACTCTAGTGTTTTCTTTCCCCAACCTCTTTTTTCTTTCCTGTACCTTCTTTTCTCTCTTCTCTTTTAGGGCTGGCTGCTTTCTTCTCCTCTTAGTAATTTCCCCCACCTCTTCTGAATCCAGCATCAGACAAAAGGTTTGTGGCAGGGGAGAAAAACCAGGCAAAGAAAGCAAATGAGACAGCAGAAGAGGTGGTGAAAGTATAAACAGATAGGAGGAATAAACAAAATAGTCAGGATTAACAGAGAAGAAAGGATGGAGGGCTGAAACAAAAATATGGGAACCAGAGCAATGGTGAAAGGGAGGCAAATTAAGGACAAGGAGAGAGAAATTAAGATGTTCAGGTAAAGGGTCTGTGGGTTGCAGAGATGGATAAATTAACACTAAGCCATCACTCAAAATGAAGGAAGCTCCAACATCCATTTCTGAAAGGTTTTGTCAAGATCTTTGACTGATTTTGAACATACTGTTCACTGATTTCTTTAAAACTATATATTTTTTAAAAGTAAAGTTGGTTGGAAATACAACTATACCCAATGGATATTTGCTACAATGCTGCATCAAAGTGTATTAAGGGGAGAAGGGAAGGATCAAATGGTAAATGGGGAGAAGCGCAATAAATAATTGTTTTTGTTTGTGAACAAGGACTAATGTTTTCAGATGAGGAGGCTAAAGCAGTATTGTTAGTTATAATACAGTTAGCCCAGGTCAGAAGCTTCCCATTTTCTTTGAGATTTGAGAACCAAAATTTGGGATCAGGAGATGGTCACTTATGTAATAGTTGCAAAATAATACGTATGCATGTGTGTATGTGACACAGACTGGGACAACGTGGATTTCCTGGTCTACCTCTTAAACAAATATTGGCCCAAATCCTGTTGCTTAGTGTAGTAAATTATAGTAGAGTAGGGTCATTGAATCAACGGGGATTTAACAAGTCAGCTTCTTTGTAAGTTCCATTAATTGAAATGAGCTTACTCTAACTATGACATACTGTAGCACAGTAAGTGGTACTTAGGGCAGACCCATTTAAATGAATGGAATTTATGGAGAAAATGGCTCTCTAAATCTGCATTGATTTAATGGGGGAAAGGATTTTGGCCATTATGTATGCAACACACGTAACTCTGGTCTGAGATTGTAAACTCTGGTGTCAGCAGGAGTGACAAATTGCTCAGTGTCTAGCAATTAAAGTAACCACATGTAATAAAATCCAACTTTCTTCTTCTCCAGCACTACTAATTAACCCTGAGAGTTGTCCTGTTGCCCAGAGAACTGGTGAACTCCTTGAGACTTCAAGCAATGCCTTGAGACTTGGCAGGCTGTAGTCAAGATCAGGGAAACCAAGGACAGAGAGAAGCATAGACACTAGGCAAAATGTAAGGCAGATACAGTCTTAGGAAAGTCACAAGTTTATGGAAAAGGAGTATAGTAACAATCAGGCATGTTCAAAGTTCAAGGAGGTCTGTCCCTTTTATAGGTTCCACAAAACATCCATTCAGAATAAATGTGAGCTGGGCAGCGTAGAAAAATCAAACCTAGATATATACAAAATAGGCAACTGTGGATGACCTAAGGGAGCTTCTATTCCTGCTGGGATTTTAGCTGTCCCCTTTTTTTCAAACGTGGAAATGTCAGGAAATGTCATTTCCAAACCTGGAAATGTCATATATTCTGTTGTATATATAGTCTTAAAATGGACAGCGGAGGCATCTGAGCGGCATGAATCTATTTGTAGACCAGAATCATGGGTAGCACAGTTCCCTCCTGTGAGATACACCAAGGTTGCACACTAATATATGTATAGTCCAGCGGAATTAATTTGTAGACACTTCCCTTATTAAAAATGAGTAGGAGTTATTTTTTAGGGGGGGGGAACTATTTACTTTTACTGTTGTTTTATGTTATGTGCTATTAAAAAGCTAAATAACCATTCTCTTAAATCTAATTTAAGTGACTAATAAGCTTCTGATTTTGTTTCCTCTCAATGCAACTCTAGGTTATGTGAGGTGCTTAATCTTGATCCCAGACACGTCCTGATTGCCGAAGTAATCTTCACAAACATTGGTGGGGCATCTACAGCTGTTGGGGATCCACCAAATGTGATCATTGTTTCGAAGCAGGAACTCAAGGATATGGTATGCATTGCTTTCTCTATCATGCAAAGGAAAAAGAAATAGAGATGTTGCTCTGGTCAGTAACGTCGAACTATTCTTTCCACTGTGGTGAAAAATGAAAGCCCCCAAAACCAAAACCAACAACCATAGCTTGTGTGGCCTTATTGCATAGTTACTTCCGCCTAGCCAGACTGATTCTGCAAGCCAGGTCCAATTCATTTTTTTGTTACTCATAATTGCATTAATGTAGGTGCCCTTCTTGTTCCCACCAAAACCAAAGCAAGGGAGGTTGTGTTTCATGATTACAGGAATAGCCAGTGATGCTACTAGACACATGAGAGAAGTGATGTCACTCTTTTGGGATCACAGGAACAAAGAGATACTTTCTGAAACCACCAACTGGCAAGTGGAATGTATATGGCAGTGGTGTCGAACCTATGGCATGCATGCCAGAGAGGGCACTAAGAGTGCTCTCTGTGGGCACGAGTACCATTGCCCCAGAACAGAGTTCACCTGCCCCTCTGCCCAGCAGCGCAATGGAAGCACTTCCTCCCTCCCCCAGCACACAGTGGGTTTTGGGTTGCAGTTTGGGCACACCATCTCTAAAAGGTTCGCCATCACTGGCATATGGTGTACCCTTGTTCCAATGGGTTGCACACCTTTTAAAAACACCAATTGCTACTTCTACATATTGCTATACAATCACCTTACATTCTGTTTTTTAAAAATATATATTAACCTGCTCTATTACAAAAGTTGTAACTTTAAACCTATTTATTTTTGAATATGGGTTCAACTGCATTGGAAAGTCAATTTGGAGAGATCCAGCTTTCCTGTAGTTGTAACTACAGACTGTGTCTGAAATCACAGTCAGTGCTCACAGAGATGCTGCAGATTGATTCAGAAATTCACTGTTTCTACTCTTTCCTTCCTTCCTCTGGCCCTGCCTTTGCCAATCCTTTTATTAATAATGATGACCCAACAATAAGGTGATATGGTGATCTATCACAAATCTCATATATGTAAGAATTTTTTTAATGGTTGAAATCTCAAAGGGCTCCCCTTCCAACATTGAAGAAATATGTGAATACTGATACATTCTTCAAAAAGACGGATGTGAATCCTCCCTCACCTGGTCTGGCTGAATTCAACAGGTGCAAATATACTCATCATGACTATGTTTCGCTTAGATACAGGTGTTAAATGCTTGCAAACGTATTCAATACAACAGTGTTACCAGCAATGTTGTATGCATCTGAAACGTAGGCAATAACAAAATCAGAGGAAGAAAAACTGGCAGTCACCCAAAGAGCAATGGAAAGACGGATGTGCAGAGTAACAATCAGAGCTAAGGTCAACAATAAGGAATTACGCCAAAGAACTGGACTGTGTGATCTGGTCAATGAACCAGATGGCAAAAGAAGATGGGCAGGCCATATGACCGCCTAAAGATGGACCTGTTAGCTATCAGACTGGATACTAAGGGACAACAAAAGACCATGAGGCAGACCCCAAAAATAATGGGATGAGTCGATGGTCTAGCTCTTCAGCCAGAGATGGAAGCAGAAGGCAAAGGATAGAACATTTTGGAGTTTGGTCGAGGCACCCTTAACTAATCATTAACTTGGCTGGAAACACAAGGATTGAAATATAAGACCTTCAAGAACAATGTGCTTAACCTGATAGACTGTGCTGGATGTAAAGAGGTGCTCATGGATTTATGCCATGTACTAAAATAAGTTTGGCCTTAGGTACCACGTTCCTCAACTTGACTCATGGGGTGGGAAATGGCAATGTTCCTGTCTGACCCTAATATGTCAGAACTGAGTGAAACAATGTAGACAATCGGTGGTCAATAAAAGCACATTTCATCTTTGTGTTGATAACTGCAGTTTAGTTTAGGATGTTTTGTGCACTACAGCAACTGCTTATGATGGTAATGGGATCATCTTGCCTTCTAAACTTATTCTCTCTGCCTCTCCACAATTGGTGTAATATATGAAAAAATAAAAATAAAACCTATTTTCTGGAGAGGTTTTTATTTCTGGTATGGAGTATCAATAGGAAAAGGCTGTGTGGGGCTCTGGGCCCAAAATATTCCTTTAGGAAGCCCCATAAAGCCAATGTACCACACTTTTCCCAACCGCAAAGTACAGTGTGCCATGCCTATGAGCAATTTTCACATGTCACAATGTACCTATGTGCCATCATTGCAATATAAAAAGAGTCCCTTTCCTGTCACACCAACAATGGTTTAGGTCAGGGATCCTCAACCTATGGCCCATGGGCTAGATCCAGCCTATGGCAACAAATCATCTGGCCCACACACTTGCTCCAGCTGCTGCCACTGGTACCTTAATCCTTGTTCCCGTCACTTGGCTTGGCATGTCCCTAATGGCGCTCCATAGCAGGGTGGATGGTTTAAGTTTTACAACATATGCGCTGCTAAGGAACGATGTTAGGGACACACCAAGCCAAATGGAGGGGGACAAGGATTGAGGCGGTGGCAGCAGAAGCGGTGACCGGAGCGGTGATTTGGTGCCATGCAGCTCCTCCAGGCCGGTAAGCAGGGAAGCTGTGTGAGGGTGGAGTGGTGGGTGGCTCGTGGTGGTCACCAGTGGCGGCAGCAGTAGGATAGAATGATGGGTGGCTTGGAGTGGTCACTGGTGGCAGTGGTGGCAGCAGGACCACCCTGAGCCCCCACTACTCCCCACCACCACAGTGGCGGGTCCACAAGTCCAGCCCCTCAACAGTCCGAGGGGACGTGAAATGGCCCCCAGCTTAAAAAGGTTGAGGACACCCTGGTTTAGGTGCATATACTACACTTATCTTTGTAAAGCTGAATTCTTTCTCTTTTACTTCTGTAATGCTTAAAAATTTTTCCCCTGGAAATCTTTGGAACTAATTTGCCAAAATTAAATTTCTTTCAAAAAGAACACACAAATAGATTATATTTTCTGGTACAGCTTTAGAGATCAATAATAGCACTGTGTCCATCCATAAATTGTCACTATTTGTGACTTCGAGGCTTCTGAAATTGTAACAATTTGACACCATCATTTTATCAGTCCTGAGGGGGTCAAGAAATATTAGTCTATGAAGCAAAGGTGTCACTAAAGTTTCTGAACATTTTTCCTGTGTAAGTCTATAAACCTTTCAAAAACTTTTAAAAGCTTTTGAGATCTGTTATTTATTTTTAATGTACTGTGTCAAATAGTCTGACTTTCTCAAACCACCTGTATATTGGACCTGGCTTTAAGTGGTATTCATGACTGCCACTTCCAGAAGAAGCTATCACAATTACAGTCAAACCTCGCATAAAGAGTGTTTCGCTTAAAGAGTAACTCGCTTAAAGAGCAGAATTTTCTCTGAATGTTCGCTTCGCATAACAAATAAAACCAACCAAAAACTTGCTTAACAAATAAATCAGGGTTTGCAATCCCCCCCACAATTGGTCACTTACAATGGTGTTTCGCTTAAAGAGCAAACTCGCTTAAAGACCAATCCTGTGGAACGCATTATGCTCTTTAAGTGAGGCACCACTGTACAAGTTTATCTCCATTGATATTCATCACTTTTCCAAGTTAAGCCTTTTCCTGATGGGGACCTTAGAAGTTTTATATTTACATTGGATTACATCATTTTGAGGCATGTTCCACAGAGAGACAAAACTGTTTCCTCAAGTTAAGAACAGCCACCTGAGCAGTAATGTCACATTGATTTCAGCCGCCTGGGGCTTAAGCCAAATTTGCCTCCGCCTGGTGGACGCTGGCATGCACTCCCACTAGGGCTTCTGGGAATTGTAGTCCAAGAACACCCTTAGCCCAAAATGTGCTGCCTGGGGCCGCCCCCCCCCCCGGCCCTCCCTACACGACACCACTACATCTGGGACCATGTCAATCTATGCAGCTATCTCCTCTGCATAGATTTGAATGCAGAGCAAATCTTAAATTTATGGGCCTGATCATTCTGCATGACCACAGATTAGCATAATGTCCAAAAAACAGTGTATGTTTTTTTATTTTATTTTTTGTGTAAACTCTATCATCTTACAGCTTTTCTCAAAAGGTTTTTTGATGCTGATTTGCATCAAAATGACAGTCTGTTTTGGGCTGATGGATAGATAATTATGATGTCAAGTCATGATGTTATGCTGACAGTACTCAGAAATGGTTTGCTGAGTCCTTCTTCTTGGGGAACCCTAGGACAGTGCAACTTACCCATTATTGAACAGGCCAGCTCTTCTCCCAGGAGGCATAATGAGGAATCAAACTCCCAACCTCTGGCTCCACAGCCAGAAACCTTAACCACTGAGTTGCATAGGCTTATAAATTCAAACAGTTTTTTGAAATGTAGCACCCATTTAATTCTAAGCACTCTTTGCTTCCTTAGGGCTGTAACTTCAGAATTCTGAATTGATAACAGAAGTGGTGGGCAGCAAATTTTTTTTGCTACCACACTGTGGGTGGAGCCTATGTCATGGGCAGAGCCTATGTCATGGGCGGAGCCTACATCATGGGTGGAGCCTACACCATGGGCGATCTAGTCATGCCTGCCATATGGCCATGTATACATCTGCAAACACAGGCAGCACTGGCTCTTTGGCTGTAAATGGAGATGAGTACTGCACCCTAGAGTCAGATATGACTGGCTTTTGCGCAAGGGAGACCTTGAACCACTTGCAGGGACAAAACCTGATGGGGCAGGTCAGGGAGGTGGGTGTGGCCACCCAATTTCACTACCCCCCTCCCTGAAGGCCACCAAATTTTGCCAACCCCCCCTGCCCAGAGGCCACTAAATTTTGCTACCCTCCCTTCCGGTGTGTGTGAACCTGTTGGTGCCAACCACTGGATAACAGACACTACAACCGATGCAACTCTGAAAGGAACAGCAACTTTGTCAGGGTCCAGTTCTGGAGTGGGCTAACCACGGAGGCCAGGGACCTTCCCAGCCCCAGGGACTTCCAGAGATCATATTAGTTCTTCTAGATTAGTGGTTCTCAACCTTTTTTGGCGATGCTTCACCTAAGCATTTCTAATATCCTGATGCCCCTCAGTGACGTATAATTTTTATTAGTCAAAAAGTGAACTTCTGTTCACGTGGAGGAAACATAAAAGGCCATTAACTGTTAATAACCCATCATTGACTTGCCCCTGTGGGGCATATATCCCATGTTGGGAACCATGACTCTAGATGATAACTGGTTTAAAAGAATACACACAAAAGAAGAACATTTAGTTTTAGAACAGCAAGTCTTCCCTCCCCAAATGAGAGATTTTTTAAATAAAACAAATAGAGGACCACTTAACACCATTTAAGTTAAGCAAGCATTGGTTTAAAATGGAAGGACATACAATACACATCGGGGAAAAATAAAGGAGACAAGCCTGTAACGGATGTACAGTAATTAGTTTTTGGCAAAACAATTGAGTTGAAGGAAGACAACTGGTAGATTCAAGGACATAATCTTAGTACTCTTGGGTGTTTTATGTATTGTATTAAAAACATTTAAATTTATTTTTGGAATACCATATTAAAGAGAATAACTAGAATAAAGCATAAATGTTATATATACATAAGTAGAATGGTTAAGACATTGGATGTACTGAAATGATTTATTATTAGGTATTTTCCGATAAAACTGTTATACTTTTCCTTCTCTATTTTATTTTAGTTTATTTTTTACTTTTCCTGTTTGTTGTTATGCTATGTAATCTTGTATTTTATTATTGTTTTTTTATTTTTTCTGTTTAAAAATCTTAATAAAATATTATTTTAAAAATGGAAGGACATGAAGAATATGCTTAACTTTCACATTAAAATCAAGGGGACATAAAACTTAGAAGTTGTACATTTGCATTGGATTGAATCAGAAGTGACATTATGCGGTTCAGAAGATGTAGTAACAAAAGCACCAGGCCTGTGATAGGAAACTTTGATTTTTAACTATTGTAAACAGTTTTACATTTTACTTTGTTTTTGTTCCCAGGGACTGGATTTTGCTGCATTTACAGGACACATGTTTGTTGGAATTTGTCTTGTACTTCTGGTTTCTGTCCCTTTCCTAAGACTTCTGTACTGGAACAAGAAACTTTACAACAAAGAACCAAGTGAAATTGTTGGTGAGTTCAAGATTGAAATTATACGGTTGTGATTATGAAAAGAAGTACAGTCAAACCTTGCATAAAGAACGCCTTGCTTAAAGAGTAACTTGTTTAAAGAGCAGGATTTTTTCTGAATGTTCGTTTCGTTTAACAAATAAAACCAACCCAAAACTTGCTTAACAAATAAATCAGGATTCGCAATCCCCTCCACCAGAAGTCACAACTGGTCACTTACAATGGTGTTTCTCTTAAAGAGTAATCGTGTGGAACACATTATGCACTTTAAGCGAGGTGCAACTGTATATAGAACTGCAACAGGAAGGAGGGGGAAGTGAGAGGAAACAAAATCAGTATCGAAGGTAAATAATATGAAAAGGGGGTTAGAGGACTGCAGATCTGAGTTTTTGGACTTCAGAGAATTTTTCCTGGGGAATTCTGGAAGCTGCAGTCCAAAAACCTGAAACAGTACATAATCAGCTTAAGTGGCAATATATACTCAGAAAAAAGCACGTTCAAGTCAAAATTAGACTTTTCATGTGTAGTGCTTTCCCACCTACCATCATCAGATTCAGCAGTACTCATAATTAGTAAATTGCATCCCCCCCCCCCCCCCAATCCAGCAACAGCTACGTCATGATGAAACCAATCAGTACTGGCTCAGTAAAAGCAAGTACAAAAGTACCGGTTCTATTAGCATTTCCTGTGAAATGGAATGAGAGAAGTGATCAAAGAACATTCCATTAAAAGGGGGCTGGAGTCATTTGGCTTCAGAGGAATAGTAATAGAATATATGCAAGATGTCTTAATGCATCTTTTTGGCCTCTAATTGCTGTGGTTTTGGTCGCAATCTTCAAAAGGATTGTTTGAAGCAGCTGTTTCAATCAGTATCTCCTGTGTTGCCCTCTGATTACCAATCAAACAAGCACCAAGCATATGTTAAAGAAAGTGCCACTGATCTGTTTCTCTATTGCTTAAGTTTTCTTGCTTGTCATATCCTTGTGGTATCTTGCAACTCAGCTGCTTAAATTAGGGAAGATACACAGGACTGAAATTTCTAATATGATGGGGCTACTTGCACTCTTTTCATTTGCATCACAAGCTTTGAAGAAAAATTGTTATTTGTTTGTTGAGAGTTTTTAAAGCTGTGTGAGAGAAAGCCAGCATCGTTTCACTTCTGCATCGTGAGGGCTATCCTTTCATGATCCCAGCTCTCACCTGTTCTAATCCAGTCATTTTAATAGACACAGCAATAGGCTTTGAGAGCAATAGTCATGTTAGTCTATGGTAGGGGTTGCCAACCTTTTTAACTCCCTCAGACAGTTGAAAGGACCGGACTGGTGGTAAATGAGTCTGCAGCTGATACTGGCGGCAGCGGTGGCTGGACTGTTTGGCATGAAGGGCCGGATCTGGCCCATAGATCATAGTTTGCCTACCCCTGGTTGCCGACTATGATTTGTTTCAATGTTGAATAATAGCCTGATGATATCAGCTACTTGAGTGTGGAAAAGAACGACTTTGGAGAAGGTGGGCTTCCTTCTACTAGAGGTGTTGAAGTAGTTGTTCAGTATCCATCTGTCAGGGATGTTGTAGTTGCAGCCTGTGGTGAAAAATGGTATTGAGAATGGGGTTGGACTATCAGTGATAGTGAATCTTTGTACTTCAACTGTTTTTGAACTTCAATTCCCAGAAGCTCTGTTCAGCAGGAGTGCTGACTTGGGTTTCTGGTAATTGAAGTCCAAGAACAGCTGGAGTGCCAAGGTTCGCCATCACTGGACTAGATGATCTCCAGTATCCCTTTCAATGTAAGGAAATTATCTTTAGCTATAAATACCAATCAGGTGTTTAGGAATTTAAACAGTGGGGACAATAAGACACTAAAGGAAAACATTCAGCCCTCCAATTTTTCAAAACAAATGAGCTAGGGAGGACAAGGACATATTACAAGTTTTTATTGGCCCAAGAAAAATGCTGCTTGAGCAGTATTTGTGCTCCATAGTATACGCCAACCCTGTTGCAACTAATGAGCATCAAATAATGAGCATTCCGACAGAATGTTCAAGTTTGCTCAACTGAAGTCTGTAGCTTTTCGGAAACCTAAGGAGATGGTAGGATCCTACTTCACAGCGCCTTTTAACTTCTTACATACATCCAGCTGTCTTAGTGAACAGGTAATGATTTGGTATCTGTTGTATATATTTTTCCTTATGATCTTTTCAATTGCCTTAAGTGGTTGTTTGAAAGGAACAACTTGCCTTTGGTAAAAAGGACAACACAGCAGCATTTGGGATTTTTCAGATTTCATATAATAAGATAGACTTGGACTCGTGAAAACTCACCTGGTGAATTTTCACCACCCCATATTATGACATATTTCCTGGTTGAGGTGAGAATTTTAGGATGGTAGGAATGAGATGTACAACACGGAGATGGCTTCTTAAATTTAAACAAGCAAAGAATAAGCTCTTGCTAACACCACCATTTTGCACACTGTCAGGAAGGGGAAATGGCAGCTATGATTAGCTAGTTACATTGGGTTTGGGGAAAACAGCTGCTGTGTTTAGCGCTGTATCTTCCCTTCCCAACAGGATTCAATATACTGTATGTCCTTCAGGAAAGTCTGGGACTCTTGAGATACCCAGATTCAGGCTCAAAATTACATAGGGAGGTTTAATGTATAGCCTTGGGCATAATACACTAGTACCTCGGATAACAATGAGACTTGGTTCCACAAGTCTCATCGTTATCCGGTTATTAACGTTGTGTGAGATGCATTGATCGCACAATGTTAAAAAAACCTCACAGGAGGGTGATCTGCCTGCCTCTTTGGAAAGGGTAGTGGAGATTCCATGTGTGGAATATCCATTGCCCTTTCCAAAGAGGCAGGCAGATCGCAGTGTGCGATTGGTGCTTGGGTTGGGGGTTGAACCAGGGCATGCATCCATTCAACCACCCAACCCAAGTGCCGATTGCATGCTGCGATTGCAGCACCCAGGTAGGTTGGGGAGTATCAGAAACAGTGTGGATTGGGTCCCCCAACCTCCCCAGACGTGGCAGCGTGGTGGAGAGCCCAAAATGGGCAAAAAAACCCTCCGTCAGGACAGAGTTTTTTCACCCACTTTGAGCTCTCTGCCACCCCTGCCACCTCTGGGGAGGTTGGAGGACCCAATCTGTGTTGTTTCCAACATTCCCAGACCTACCTGGGTGCTGTGATAAGGCAAAACATTTGGGAAAGAACCCCGGCATTTTGCCTTATCGCACTGCCTGGGTAAGTCAGGGGATGTCAGAAACCATGTTCCCTTCACAAGCAAAGCGCTATCTGACACCGGGATAGCTCTTTGTTTGTGAAGGGAACCCCTGCGCCCACAGCTGTGGGGTGACTGGGAGGTCGATGGGGGAGTCCCCAGTCAGCTTCCCAGCCACCCCACCCCTGTTCGGCTTCTCAGCCACACTGCCAATACGAACAATTACCTCAGATAGATAATGCTAACAGATCTTTATCTGATACAATTTTTTTTACAAAATTTTGCATCGTTATCTGATTTTAGTGTTATCTGATGTAATCGTTATCCGAGGTATTACTGTACTATTATCTCTCTGAAGCTATCTGGCAAAGCTGTTGTGAAGATAAATTGTGTGTGTGTGTGTGTGTGTGTGTGTGTGTGTGTGTGTGTGTGTGTGTGTGTGTGTGTGTGTGTGTGTGTGTGTGTGTGTAAGCATTTTGTGCCTTGCCATACACTATAGAAAGGATAAATAGTAATTAGTTCTATTTTATTGTTTTAAATTTACTGCCACACAGTTCAAAACAGTGAGTGTTATAATGGCTCGAAAGCTTGAAATGTAATTATTATAATTATTGTTTCTAACTTCCAACAAAGTACATGAAAATTAGAAAAAAACATGACCTGGAACTACTATAAGTAAATGCTATCTTGCTGAAACAAACAATTAAAATGATACTAAGGTGGACTACAAAGTTGATCCATAAAGTTCAACTTTTTATTTCCACACCTTTAATTAACCCTTGCCATGTTCCAGAGATTGCAGTAATATGGGGTTTACTTGTTGTTTGGACTGTTAATGTACATCTGAATTTGGACTATTATGTGTGTTTTGTAATTAAAACTGAGTGATTGTCTATCCTTCTCAGTACCTTTTCATATTCCTTTCACAAAACCTTTATACATTCGTTATTAAATTCACATCATTACACATCCACACCTATACACCAAATATTTTGCCTGTATGTCTAAAAAGCATTGGCCAAAGACCAATTATGCAACTTGTCATGTGATGGGAAGCTGACTGGAGTTGGGGTGGATGTTTATGAAGGACCTTTATGCTTCACATTTTGTTGTTGTTGCATGCTATCAAGGCAATTCTAATTTATGCAAATCTGTAAATCTTGGGAGGGTGTTAAAAAGGTCAAAAGACAAAGCAGTTCCCACTTTCCAAATTTAGTGAGGGTGAGCCAGTCCCCCAAGTGTCCTCTTTGCCTCTCCCAGCTCAGTGCTTTGATCCAAGAAAGGGTTCAAATGGGGCTTTCTTGAAGTGAATTGGGAGAAGATTTGCCGTGCTAAAATCTCAATCTCGCCTGTTCTCCCGATTTTAGTGTGCATGTATGTTAATCTTAACTTGTCTAACTTTCACACACAAAAATAAGAGAATCCTTTGTCTTGTCCCATGAGAAGATGAAGAATTTTGTGATGTCCTGATGAGAGAAGAGAACAAGAACAAGAATGTGGGTTTTTTTGCTCACATTTTGCAAATTTGCACAAAAATAATGTTTTAGTGCAAATAATGCAAAATGACCATGGTTGTTGCTTTGGACTTTTAAGAATTAAAAGCATCAGAAAGGTTCTTTGTGGCTTCTGAACATAATCAGCCATTTGTTTTGTGCTTGTTGTTAGGATCCTGGCCGTCTCGCTCTGAGGGCCTCTCCCCTGGTTCCAGGGACTCAGTGAAGGAGCACCCCTTACATGAACCTAGCCCTTCCTCCAGCAATACAACCGGCCTGCAAAAGCTTGCCAAACGCAGCAGGCTTCTTACTGGGCTCATTCAATGGAGCAATGTGGGGAGATTGGTAGCTAGCCTTCACGTGTGTACAGGTTACCTTTTGCTGAAGAAATGAGATGTAGATCTTCAAGCAAAAATAGTAAATTTATTGATCAGGCTCTTAAAGCATAGTCCATAAAAACGTAGAATAAAGTTAGTAATATAGAATCAGTCCAAAAAGCAAAACATGAAGCTTAAGTAATCATTGTGAAAGCAAAAAGGAAAATGTTCCCAGGCATAGATGTTAACCCATAGACATCCAAATGCGAACTGAAACTCTTCTTCCCCCCAAAATGGAGATTCTTAACCATGTGTCGTGTTTAGGCCAATCAGAGACAGTTCCTATAGAAAGAGAGACTTTCCCATAACAAGGGAAAGTGTTTACACACGTGCAGGAACAGTGCTCTGTAGTAGTCACAATAAGGCTAACTACAGATAAGAAATGGGAACACTGAACTGGAAAACAAGCTGTCTTGTGAGACAGTCTTATGACACAAAAAGGGAAATGATTGTTTAGGGTCTAGTAAAAATCAGGTTCCCTCCATGCTTTGGGAACGTTTAGGAAAAAGACGTCATTTCATGACACTTGTTCTGTGTGTGTTTCACTTCAGACATAGGAAATAAAATAGTTTGGAATAGAGACAAAATTATAGTCTCCTTGCAGAGTAACAGTTACACCTGTTGGTTGAAATCTAGTACTAAGTCACAACAAAAGAAGGCCAATTGAATCACTGGAACCTATAGTGAGTTTATTTATAACTACTGCTGGACTTCAGCCACTGTCTTGCTTTCACCTAAAATCAAGGAATCTCTCAGGGGTTGAAAATCCCTCTTCAAATTGTCTTGTTGAGTTGAGAAACAGGTGAGCACAATGGATTTAGCAATATTCTTTACATGCCCACCCTGTCAGACTGGTGGAAAGGCCTGTGCCAGGCCTGTAGTTCATGTAGATCCCTCGTATTAAACTAATTTTGGGGAAGGAAGCTGGGAAAGGAATCTAAAGACCCTCCTGTATCTTCTGGTCTTATTGGCATGAGTCTAGCAAAACACAAGATGAAACTGCTTGTGTGATTTGAATTCTCTGTGCCTTATGGTGTGGGATAGCTATGTAAAATAGACTACAGATAGCTAATTAATATTTGTCTAACTCTGGAAGGCTGAACTTTATGGAACCCATGACCTTTGCACTCCAGCTGTTCTTGGTTGGGCTTCAATTACCAGAAGCCCAAGTCAGGACACCTGCTGATCAGGGCTTCTGGGAATTGAAGTCCAAGATCAGCTGGAGTGCCAAGGTTTGCCATCATGGACCTAGGAGGATCTCCCCTCCTCCACAACCAGCCCTTGATGGGGGCAGTGGTGCTCAGAGTCATCACATTTGCAAATCCAGGGAGAAGTAAAAACCTATTATTGCGACAATGACACATAACACTTTTACAATTCTTTCTTCTAATGATGGGTTGTCTATATTTATGTGCCAACAAACCACAACTTACTTACAGTGACCCTAATAGGGCTTACAAGGTAGGTGAAATATTCAAGGAGTGGTTTTTAACACTTCTGCCTTTGTGTATTTCCATAGCTGAGCGTACATTCAAACCCAGGTCTTCTGAGTCCTAGTCCATCACTCAATCCCAAGGATTGTCCACCTAAGGCCCATGGCACCAAATCATCCATCCCTTGCTCTAGTCACCACTGCTGCCGCCACTTCTGTTGCTGCTTCCGCCACTGTCACCACTGCCACTGTCACCACCTCATTCCTTGCCTCCTCTGCCTGGCTTGGCATGTCCCTAACAGCACTCCATATTAGGGCAGGCATTGTACAACATCCGCCCTGCTACAGAGTGCCATTAGGGACATGCCAAGCCAAGCGGAGGAGACAAGCGTTGAGGCGATAGCAGAAGCAGTGGTGCAAGCAGCTGTGGGCCCATTTTTGGTGGCCGTTGGGGTGTTTCTGGTGGCTACCGGGTCATTTCTTTCATCCACGTGACACTGTTCCTCCAGGGTGCTAAGCAGGGGAGTGGCGCATGGGGAATGGGGGGGGGGCTTTATGGGGGTGTGGTGGGCACAGTGGTCACCTCTGCCACCTTTGGTGGTGGTGGTAGTGTGGGGACCACCAGTCCGGCCCCCTCAACAGTGTGAGGGAGCATTACCCAGTCTCTGGCTTAAAAAGGTTGAGGACCCCTGTTCTATCCACTACATCACTCTGGGTTTCCCAATGTATAATTAAGCCTCACAATTTCTTACAGCACCAGACTATTCAGATTATGAAAATGCTACATTGGATGATGTAAATAAGTATTTTGCCTCCCAATATAGATTACATCTCTAAATCACCCAAAAAGCCTAATAAGAATATTCTACATGTTGACTGTTTATACAAACATGTTGTGTTCACCAAAGGGCAGTTTAGTATAGGGGAAATTTTCCTCAAAACCCAAAAATCATTTCTGTGGAGAAGACAGTTTAATTTGATATCTCTCAGAGGATATATTAACCAACTTATGCTTGAGATTTTTTGGCTTAGCTTTGTCTCTGAAGTCATTGTATGTTTGTTAACATTACTTTTGTCATGGCTATGGAAGCTGATTTAATATGTCAGGTCTTTGCTTTTCAGCTTGATAATTATAATTTCTTCCCAGAGCTGAAACATGAAATCCATGTTTGGAGACTGACAGCGCAGCGAATTAATCCTGCCAGCAGAGAAGAAACAGCTGTAAAGCGCCTTCTAATGCAAAAAGTTATCACCCTGGAACTCTTGCTGAGGAAAAAGCTCAAAACGTTCCATAGGTAAGGGCCAAGCCAGGTAACATTTTATGGAAGCTCTCTCAGATGGTGGGGGGAATTATCAAAATGGTTTAGAATGAATCTATAAATTGATCACACTGCATCACAAAAAAAAAAAAATATTGTCTGCTACTTGGTTTAATCCATCTGTCCTATAATAAATTGAGTGTGCTGAATCCAAATCTGAAGTCCGATTCTGCCTAGAGTAGACCATCAGAATCTTAAATTAGCAAATCTCACCCTCTTGGTTAGGTTCTTGCATAGATCATGCGGGGTATTTTTGCCACAAATGTAGTAAAAATTGTCCAGTTTATTAGCACAGCCACACCTACTCATCTTTAGCTCAAAACAGACTCACTATGGCCTAGCTGTGCTATCCAATAAGATGGTTTCACACTAGAGACCAGCCCTTGGTCCATTTCACCCTATATACCTGTTTCTGACCAGTTCACTGACTTGCCCAGGCATGTCTGGGCACTGCTGGAACATGCATGCATGCCAACCAAGGGATATGATTCAGCTGAGGCTGCAGCACGCACAGTTGTAGCTGCAACTGTTAAAATACATTACCCAATTACCAACCATTTGAACAGCTATAAAGGCAGGGGCGTAGCTACTGCCGTATCTGCCATATCAATTATACGGGGGCCCCGGGCCACGGGGGCCCCCAACGTGCGTAAGCAAAACAAATCTTTACCCATCCTAAGGGCCCCCAAACAAATTTTTATACGGGGCCCCGCCAAGGCACGCTACGCTTCTGTATAAAGGTAAAGGTTTCCCTTTCTCAAAAGCCAGTCATATCTGACTCTAGGGTTCAGTGATCATTCTGTTTCAAAGCCAAAGAGCCAGTGCTGTCTGTGTCTGCTGACATTTCTGTGGTCATGTGCCAAGCATGGCTAGACACCAGAGCACATGGAATGTTGTTTACCTTCCCACCGAAGTGGTCTCTATTTATCTACTTGCAATGTCTTGCTTTCAAATTGCTAGGTTGGCAGGAGCTGGGACAAAGACGGGAGTTCATTCCATCCTGCAGTAGTCAGGAATTGAACTGCTGTCCTCCTGCCTTCCAGTTAGCGTCTTAGCCACTTGAGCCACTGCAGTGCCATTGAACAGCTATAGCACGCCTTAAAAATCTGTACTTGATAGGCAAATTCTGAGTTCAGATCTGGAATCAGCATACAGTACTTGATGTCATGTAAATCACATGTGTTGTTCCTAGTAGCAAATGCAACTAAATAAAATCATTGTTGTGCAGTGTTATGCTTCTCAAAATTCTTTACACACACACAGAGTTGTGTCTGGTGGTGTAGACACTTGCGTCCGCTGTGTCTGATCTGGAGAAGGGAATGGGAAATCATGTTTCACAAGGCTAGTTATATGTTGGATAGGGCCCATAATAGTTAGAAAATTGAAAAAAGGAAACCAACTTACAAGTACCATTTTTTAAAAAATGAACATCTTCAAATGCAACACATGGATGAGAGAAACATATCTGTACATATTTGGAAACCTGTGTAATATACTTACTTTTACACTGGTCAGCTGGAAATCCGGCAAGAGCTGTTGAGCCCACACTCAGAGGAAATAAATGGGCTCTCTTCTACTTATTGAATAAAATTAAGAGAAGGCTTTTTTTCTTTTGAAAATATTTCAATATCCTTCCCTGGATCAAGTTGTCTTCTGAATTGTGACCTCACATTTTGCTCATATTACATTCTTCTTCTTCTTGCTAATCTGGTGGGTTAGTAAGTGGTGGGGTAGTGGTAGAAGCCTCCTGTTTTTTCTGTGCAGTATTGAGGGGATGTTAGAAATAATCATTTATCATTTATATAATAATTAATATAATCATTAATATTTCTAACTGGTTAGATAAAAATACCCTGTAAAGACTTTGGAATATTTACTAGATAGCAATATTTACTAGATAGCCTTAAATGTTTTTAATGAAATGACTGGATACATTTCTTCACTAAGAAATGCCCTTGCTAAGACATGCCTTCACTAAGCACGAGTAGGTACAGAACTGCTTGTACAGTAAGTGACAGGAAAATAGATGGCAGCTGTTCCATGAAAGATTTGAAATAGCTCTTCCCTTTCTATCAGTTTGAATCTCTATATGTGGACTTCTATTTCAGACAAATCTCACAAGAAGATAAAAACTGGGAAACAAATATCCAGGAGCTCCAAAAAAAGGTGAACAAATTTCTTTCCTATTTGTGAGATACAGCTGACAATTACTTTTCAATAATACAGAGAATACATTTCTTTCTACACTCACTTGATGTCAGCATTTAGGCTAGTGTCTTCCTGACAGAATATGTGTCCATAATGAGCCACTGCTCAACTTCTTGGAAGGACAGATACTGAATTTGAAGCTTAAATACTTTGGCCACCAAAATGAGAAGGGATGACTCACAGTTGTATAAATGTTAGGAAAGGTTGATGGAAAATGGAGAAGGGACCAGCAGAGGATAAGATGGTTAGACAGCATGGTTGATGCAGTGGGATTGGATATGTGCAGACTCTGGAGAATGGCAGATTACAGAGGAGCCTGGTGTGATGTGGTCCATGTAATGGTGAAGTGTTAGACCTGACTGAGCAACTGAACATCATTTATTTCAAACAAACAAAAAACAACCCACCAAAACCAAAGAGCCCCCAAAGCTAAACAATATAGTAAATCTAAAGGCCAAATGTTGAGGATTGTGTTCCATGCCAATTTTGTTTTTTTCTGTGCAGTGCAGCAATATATTATAATATACTTTCAGATCTGTGGGTCACTTTAGTTCTATTTTGGTGGTCTTAGAATATTTACTCACCATGCAAGGAAGGAATTCTCTCTGTCATTGCTTCTGCTTGTGTGAAATATGAGAGAGAGAGAGAGAGAGAGAGAGAGAGAGAGAGAGAGAGAGAGAGAGAGAGAGACTTGTATCCACAGAAGTGCTTACCACTTCTCCTGGTGGAGTAAGCATGCTTAAGAATGTCTGAATAGGTCTTCCACTGATTTTGATTTGTATGGACAATATATTTGAATATGTGTACCACGCCTTATTAGACAGATACTATTGACTTCTTCTGAATGCAGTTTTCAAATGGGCTTTTGTAGCATTCACAAATACATAGGAAGCTTGTGGGGGATAATCCTTATCTGACATAAACCTACAAAATTTGAAAAGATTAAGACTGAATCAAGCATAAAAACTGTAGAGGTAATGATAGGAAATAGAGTCTGAAAGGAAGGCTTGTAAATAATAGAAAGATCCCTCACAGTTGCTTCATAGGTTATTAATATCATTTAATACTCACAGCACATTAGAGTGTGGAAATGTGTCAAACCTGTATAGATAATATCACATGAGATTAGTGTAGATGGTAATTGACTCTGAGTAGATGTAGTGGGAGACTGTGACTGTGCTGTTCCTTAATGATGTAAATGTTCATGCAGAAAGTGGCACATCTAGTGTTTTGGATAGTTGTATGTGGTGATCTAAGGGAAATGTGATGGCTTAGTGGTTAAGACACTGGACTTGATGACCAGAACTGGCAGGTCAGCAGTTCAAGACCTGAGTACTGCATGAAGGAGTGAGCTCCCATCTCTGTTCCTAGCAGTTTGAAAGCAAGAAACTGCAAGTAGATAAATAGGCACCACTTTGGTGGGAAGGTAAACAGCTTTCGGTGCACTCTGCTGTCTAGTCATGCCTGCCATATGTCCATGGAAATGTCTGCAAACACAGACAAATGCTGGCTCTTTGGCTATAAACAGAGATGAGCATTGAACCCTAGAGTTGGATATGACTGGCTTTCAAGCAAGGGCGACTTTCATCTTTACTTATGTGTTGATTTGGTGGTAAGTTCCATGTATTTTTCTATGCAGAAGTTTGTGTGTGTTTGTGTGTAAGAGAGAGACTGACTCAAAAAGAGGAATGAGAAAGGTAAAGGTAAAGGTTTTCCTTGCTCAAAAGCCAGTCGTATCCGACTCTAGGGTTCAGTGCTCATCTCTGTTTCAAAGCCGAAGAGCCAGTGCTGTCTGCTTCTGAAGATGTTTCCGTGGTCATGTGGCAGGCATGACAAGACACCGGAGCGCACGGAACGCTGTTACCTTCTCACTGAAGTGGTCCTTATTTATCTACTTGCAATTTCTTGCTTTCAAACTACTAGGTTGGCAGGAGCTGGGACAAAGACGGGAAATCATTCCATCCTGCAGTACTCGGGAATCGAACTGCTGACCTTCCATCTTCCAGTCAGTGTCTTAGCCACTTGAGCCACTGCAGAACCCAAGCAAGGGCTATAAAGAGAGAACAGAGGCCATACATTTTACAGCCTCAGGTAACTAAGCCCAGTATTCTGTTAGGAATTGCACAGCATCCCCCCCCCCCCGCCCGCACACACACTTGGAGCAGGAGATAAGAGTTACAGAACAGCAGGACATTTCTCAGTGCAGTTGGGTCAATATCAGTGAAACAGTTGCTTATACCAGTTGTGAAACACAGCACACATATACCTTTTATGTGAATAGGGGACCTATGCATCTCCTCTAATGTTGAAACTGCTTGTGTAGTGGTTCATTATGGGCACAAATTCTGCCAGATACTAGCCTAAATCAAGCAACTGTAGAAATTGCATTCCAGTTTTACTTTTCCAGGCACCCATCAAAACAAATTTAAACAAATGTGTTTATTTCTTGCATATGTAATAGATAGAGATAATATCTGGTCTTTATTTTTGTAACCTTCTTTGTTGCCATGAGATAACACCAGAAAATAACAAAAAACTAAACATTTTCTTCCTATGTTTGAAATATTGTTCTCCCAATTCAAATGTTCTCTCTGGCATTTTAATAGACTCACTGGTACACTGTCATGTCTTAAGAAAACATGCTGGTTTAAAAATATATGTACGAAGATTATTTTCCCCACTTAACCTAGTTTATGTCTTCTTTTCTCTCAACAGCATGGAATAACAGACAGGATACTCCTTATCAAATGCCTGACTGTTTTAGGATGTGTTATCCTCATGTTCTTTCTCAATTCATTTGTCCCAGGAATTCATCTAGATCTAGGTAAGCTCAGCTTTCCCCACATTTTTGAGAGTAATATTTTAATGAAGAAAACAACATGAAGCATAACCTCGCTAGTGTGTGGGATGAGACTAATTGTTCGATAATTTGAACATTCTTTGGTATTACCCTTTTTTGGGATTGTGACGTATACTGAGCTAGAATATCAAACTCATATTTATAAAGATTCATTGTAATCTATAAAATTTGGTATCAAATGTTTTGCTCTTATAGCCTGCATTTTAAACATGTTTCTGGTGCATCCCAAATATTTTTTATTTTATTTAACCTGACACCAGGTTTCTTCAGCAAAATGTACTATTGCCAGAGTGTTAGTTTAAATTTGTAGTGAACTACTCTGAACAGGATATCCCTGTTTTATTGTTATTTCTTGGAAACCAGTTGGTATATTTACTGACTCATTTGCATAATTTGCAAGAATTTCTGAAGAAAGGCGCCAGAGAAATCAAACACCATAATTGCAAAGGGCCGCAGCACAACCCCTTTGACAACATTCCTCCTTTCATAAACAAATGACACTGTAAACATTTATGCAAATTGCAGGTGGATTGTGTGCCTTCATAAACAAACGGTACATCACAAAATGGCAAGATTTGCACATGGAGTTCATTTTTATTTCATGGTTCCTCAGCACTGAGGTAAACAGACAAGCTTGCTAGCTATAGAAGGAATTTTCATTCTCAAGTGAACGAACATGGCAGACTAGTAGCTGAGTAGTCATGCATGACCTTTGCCTGGAACAATGGCTGGATAATGATAAAATGCTTATATTGCTCTGCGGGTGTTTCTATACGCTTAACTAGAAATTACTTCTGAAGTTTCAGATGCTGGTGTAGCAAGACCTGTAGCCTTGCTTCTTATGTATGAAATGAATTCATAGGCAGAATCTAAAATTTGTCATGCTGCTTCTGACCAGTCTTGAATAACCTTATGAGAGAAAGTGGAATATACATTTTTTTAAAATTGTAATCAATGAAGCTGTTGCTGAATATCACAAACTGAAATTACGCTGGGCTGGACACATCTCTCGAATGAGAGATGGGCATTGGACAGCAGTAATCACCGAGTGGTATCCCAGAGGATTAAAAAGACCCCTTGGCAGGCCCCCCCAGAGATGGGAAGACCCAGTCATGAAAAGTTTTGTTCAAACCTGGAGAAGAAGAGCACAGCAATGAAACAAATGGAAAATGGGTTGCAACCAGCAGGAACTTACTCCTTGATAGTCTGGTCAATCAAGGAATCAAGGAAACTTGAGGAGAGGAGTTGGCAAGAATATTTCTGTGCAGAGCACTCAGAAAATGAAGAAGAACCAATGTTCTCTCATTGCTTAGTCCTCAGTGTAGAATGAAAGGATTGCTCCCACTCTCACAAAGAAAAAGGTGGTGATTTGGCAATGCTTGTCTCCATCTCAGGGCCTTCCCTCATCCAAGCACAGAGGTCAGCAGGTTGGGAAATGCTTGTCCCCCTGTAGTGTTGTTATACTGTGATGTGTGTAGACCATCTTTGAGTGCTTACTTCCAAATGCCAACCTGAGTTGAATGTTGAGGCCAAAAATGGTGTGATCATCTAGGAGCATAAAGAATTCAATTTCAGAGCCATTCTTGGGAGAAGGAATTCTTGGCCCAACTGTGATCGGAATCAGGATCTTACCAGGAGAAAAGATGGCAAAATTTCTGAAACTGTTGGCAGAAGTAGCAATAGGAATTACACTTATATATTGCCTCTGTATTGTTTAGTGCACTCTCTGGGTGCTTCACAAGTTAACTGACATTTATATAAGGCTGTTATGAAAACCCTTTTATCAACATGTAAAGTGTGCTAGTGACTGTGGAGGCTTAGTGGTTAAGACATTGAACTTGATAACTGGAAGGATGGCAGTTTGAGATCCAAGTACTGCATGACTGAGTGAGCTCCCATCTCTGTCCCAGCTCCTGCCAACCTAGCCATTCAAAAGCAAGAAATTGCAAGGAGGTAAACAGCCACCCCTTTGATGGGAAAGTAAACAGCATTCTGTGCACGGAGGTGTCTAGTCATGCTGCCACATGTCCACGGAAACATCTGCAGATGCAGATAGTGCTGGCTCTTTGGTTATAAAAAAAGATGAGCACCGAACCCTAGAATTGCATATGACTGGCATTTGAACAAGAGCAAACATTGTTGATGCAATGGGCATACTGTCAGCTAGGTGGATAGTGGAGGATGGGTTGGCTGACATGTGGTGGCCTGTGGGGCTACGAAGGGTCAATTGAACAACAGCAACAGCAACAACAAGGGAGATCAGGGGACCTGATCCGTGCTGTTTCTGGACGTTCCCCACCTTCCCGACCAGTGCAGCAAGCCAAAACATCAGGATTCGAATCCTGATGTTTTGGCTTGCTGCACTGGCCGGGGAGGTGGGGAAAGTCCAGAAACAGCACGGATCAGGTCCCCCGACCTGCCTTGAGCCAGCAAGGGGGTCAGAGAGCCGGAAATAGGTAAAAAAACCAGATTTTTTCACCCATTTCGGGCTCTCTGACCTCCCCTGCCAGCTCCAGGCAGGTCGGGGGACCCAATCCACAGCTGCAGAGTGGCTGGGGAATTGACGGGGACTCCCTGTCGGCTTCCCTAGCCACCCGCCCCTGCCTCCGCAGCTGTGGGGTGGCTGGGGAAGCCGACGGGGGAGCCCCCCATCAGCTGCAGGGGGGCTGGGAAGCTGAACGGAGAACCCCATTCAGCTTTCCAGCCACCCTGCTGCTACGAACAACTGCATCGGATAACGCTAACAGATCGTTATCCGATTTTAGCGTTATCCGATGCAGTCGTTATCTGAGGTATTACTGTACATTCTAATTCAGTTCCCTCCCTACAACCCATAGGAGCATCTTCAATGAATATGAGAATTGTGAACATATTCTAGCATTTCCTGGGCAACAAAAGCAACTTATCAACTGATCCTTCCACTCCAGAAACTCCATTGGGTTGCTTCCAATATGAACTGTGTTCTACATTTCAGGAAATCTCTTGGTAGTGGGACCCCACGTATTTACCCACTCAAGTAGCCCTCAGTACTCTAGGTTACCAAATTTCATGGGAGTTTATTATTAAGAAAAATGAGGACAAAAGGAATATTAGCAGTTAATAATTCACATACTGATGAGAATTCAGCACCTTGTGAAACACTAAATTATGGTTAAAGGCATACTTTCCACTTCTTTTTGAACTAATGATTATTATATTCCTGGATAGGTTGAAAGAAAGCCTCATAGCCTGTAAAACATTAAAGAGAGGATATCACTTAGCACTGGGTATGGAAATAGGATATGAATACTGAGGGAAACTGGGAGATTATTTCTATGGCAAGAAGCCCTGATCTCCTTTAACCTACGGCAAAGAAGCCAACTCAGTACAAGCACTGGCAGACTGACAGAATATTTGATGAAAATCCCTCCTCTATTAACCTGCACAACTTTAGATAATTAATTTCAAATCTCTTGACAAACATCTTGGAGAGGGAAATAGAAGGAAGCACACTTTTTTAATTTCGATTATTAGTCCATTACAGTAACCAGCTTCAAACTCTTGCCTTGGGAAAATTCCTTTTTCTTTAAAGCCAAGGCACTATGGACTTTGATGAAAAGTTTCTTCTCTCATGTAACAAAGCAGTTTGATTTAAAAAACAAACAGAGCTTGTTTTCAAATGAAATAAAAAGTGAAAGTTTATCCTGGCATTTAAAAGAGCACTTTGAAGAAAATTTTATAGATCTTGACTGAGAGTAAAATAAAATAAGTAAAACACCTTGATTCAGTGTTGGGTATGTTATGTCTGTTCCAATCCTCAAGCTGGAAGAGTTGTATTATATGTTGGAAACTGGTTGTTGTATTGGTGCAATAATTGGTACAATTCACAGATAGGAATGTTAGACTGTGTGGTGTGTGCACATATATAGAGTACCTGCTTTATCTATGGTTGGCATAAGCAAGGAATAGGGAACCAGGTGCACACACTACAGTTGAACAACAAAAGGAATACACAAATGCTGACAAACTTAATCCAGATATTTTGTTGCTTCAGCAAAGATCGGTATGATATCTCTTCCCACTTTCATGCACTAAAGCAGATTGGTTTACTAATTTAATCTTTGTTCAATCTTTCTTTTCAACCAAGAACTCACACTAAATCTGCAGATGGCAACCCAGTTTAAACAATCACACGTATATACCACCCCATAGCACTTAGTGCACTCTCTGGCTGGTTCATAAGATAATTAGCATTTTGTGTCCAACATGCTAGATACTCATTTTACAGACCTTGAAAGGAAGGAAGGTTGAGTCAACTTTGAGTCTTGGTCAGGACTGAACTCACAACCTTTTGGTCTCAAGACAGCAATTTAATGACTGCACCACCAGGGTTCCTTTAGAGTATTCTTTTATAAAGCAAAATGATGTCCAGACAGCTATTAAACCATGGATTGGTATAGGAAATCTCTTGGCCTTTTTCTGGGTTTGTGGATGAAGAAAGAGTTTGATTTTCAGATCAGAGAAGAACTAAGAAGTGCTTCCTAACCTTTGATTGTATTCAAGATGTCTAAGAAATACTGTATAGACTCGAGTATAAGTCTAGTTTTTTAGTCCCCCAAATGAGGTCCAAAAAGGAGACTCAACTTATACTCGGGTCAGCTACCCCGAGGATCCCAAAACCATGGTGGTGCAAATTCAAAAACATAGTAAAAAAGCACTAACACTACCATAAAAACTCAAAAAACCCTGGCTTGGGGTTTTTAAGCAAAGTCTTGGAGTTACCTGATCAATAAGCTACACCTGTGCTGTTCCAATTGCTGTTCCATTTGGAGAACCCTTAAGGAGGTAGAGCTGTTTTACATTTACATTAAGGCATATTATCCTAGAGACTGGTACAATGACCATATCCATCTTGCAACATGGTACTATCCAGGCACTTATACTAACAGTTAAGTGACAGGTTTGTGTTTGGAGTGGGGGGGGTGTTGATTTATGTTTGGGGTGGGTGGGTGGGTGGGTGTATTTTAATGTAATTTTTATTTTATTTTATTTATTTCTTTAATTTATTTACAGGTTTGTGTTGTGGGTGGGTGGGTAGGTTGAGGAGTATGTGTGTGTGCTTATTTTTATATTATTATTATTTTTAATTTTTTCTTTGGCCCCGCCCACATCATGATGTCATGATGTCAGCTCCGCCCACACTGTGATGACATCACAGTGGGGTAGTAAAATATTTGACATTCCACCACTGCATTGCATGCCAGGTGCCCCTATATTACACCATCCTCCTTAACCCACCCAGCTCTGTGCCCATTGCATCAACAATACTATCTAGCCATCACATGCTCTTCCGCCCCCTTCTTCTTTTGCCTCTAGCCTTTCCCTGCATCAAGGCTTTCTCAATCCTCTCTTCTCAGCTTCATCTTCAATATTTGATCTTCCAAGGAGCAGTCAGGGTTGGTTTCTTTTAAGACCAGTCTATTTGTTCTCTTTGCTGTCAGCTATTAATAAGAAAGAAATGAAATCCTTACGGGGGAAGCTCTTCTTTGCATTTGTAAAAATATTTAAAAGCACTAAATTAGCTTCAATTGTATTACATGTCATTTTCTCCTCAATGACTTCTTCTCAATTTGACTACTAAAGGGCAAAACCTCCATCCAGGTATGGAAAGAGGGTGTAAAAAGTGTGTACACATATTAAGAGATGTTATCTGTGTCTTACTTTTTGAAGCTGAATTGAATTATAGTAGCAATATGTAGTATGACGTTCACTCAAAAGAATTAATGCTAGCATCATCATCAATGCTTGAGTCACCATGCTTGAGTCAAAGAAAATGGTGGAAACATGGTTGTCTTTTAAGGAGTGCAAGACCATTTTGAAGAAGTGTGGTTGAGTTCTCCCCATGTTCTCTTGACTTAACACCCCTTGACTTACACCTATTGGGGACCTTAAATGATGTGGGATACTGTAGAAAACACTGGCTGTACCTCGGGAAGGAATTGAAATGGCATGCACAGCAATACGAGTGGACATTTTGGCCAACGTTGCTCAAGCAGTAGTTCATCATAATCGGAGGTGTCTGGATGCTGATGGTAGCCACTTTGAGCACCTCTTATAATTGCAGAAGTCAAATGTGACTTGTATTCATCTTTTGTTATTGCTATATATTGAGTTTTACAATTTTAATCCTTTTTTTCTTTTCTTAAAATGTGCATACATTTTTGATACATGCTGTATATTCCTCTTTCCTTATATCCCACCCAATATTCTCTACATTTTGTTTTTTGTAATGCAAGCTAATTTTGTGTGTGCTACTATGAGTTTAATAGAATTCTCCTCAAAGTTTGCTGTGGAAGAAACTATTTAAAAGTTTTTGCCATGTTATAAGGTGTTTACGAGAAGGTTCTATACTGTATAAGAAAAAGGTTTTGGAGCTATTACCACTTTAAAAGTTACAATTCTTTCAAAACATGATATTGCATTTTTGACCATACCAAAGGCCTTATTTTATGTTTGTATATATTGGTTTATAATTTAATTTTTAAAGTTTTGTAAAGTTTTGGGGAACAATAGTACCTAGATACTTAAAATATTTAGAGTGTACAGTAAACCCAAAGTCCATTAATATTTTCCATCATATTTTTAAAATCAAAATTAAGACCTAACATTTCAGGTTTCGTGCAATTAAACCTGCCACTTGCCCATATCTTTTAAGTTTAGTCCATAGTGTGAAAGCTGTCTCTTTAGGGTTTGAGAGAAATCAAACCATGCCACCTGCAATAGCTGTGTTCTAGATGTTCAAGGCAATGGCAAACACCAGGGGTGACAACAGGCATTCCTGTCTCATTTCTCTCGCCAATATTATTTTCTTTGTTTCATAGTTATATACAGTAATACCTCGGATAACGTTTACCTCGGATAATGCTAAAATCGCATAACGTTAAGTAATCTGGGGAGGAGAATTGGATCGAATAACGTTAAGGTCCTATGGGAAGGATCGGATAACAACCGCTAAAGCCTGTGCGATTACAATGTATCTCTATGGAGCTTTAACGTTATCCGATACATCTCATAGGATTTTAACATGCATCAGATAACACTAAAAATCGGATAACACCAAGACTTGTGGAACCAAGTCTTAGCGTTATCAGAGGTATTACTGTATTCTAATAGAGACCCAGGTCTGAGTACAGAAATCACAAAAATCACAGAGATCCAATTCTATTTCTGTTTAAGGTTGGGCCTTTTTCTTCTTCTGGCTTTTATACTTCTGTTAGTTAACATGTTTTTGTTAATGTGTAATATTCAAAAGGTTGGATATCAAACCATAGATGTGGTAGTTATTTCATTTGTAGAATTTATAACACAGTGGCCCTGGGCTTAAAGAGGAAACTGTGGCAAAACTAGAGCTATACTGTTTCTGTGTATGTGCTACTGTATAGCAAACATTTATTTGCTATGTATAATTAATTGTTTGTGTCATGGAATAAAAAGTTACATTCACATGATTTTCTTCTCTCTGTTAATATAGGGTGGATCGCTATGTTGGGAGCTATATGGCTTCTTGTGTTGGCTAACATTCATGATTTTGAGATGATTCTGAATAGAGTGGAATGGGCAACTCTCCTCTTCTTTGCAGCACTATTTATTTTAATGGAGGTAAGAAGAAGGATTTTTATTAAAAGATTCCTTTGAGTTTTCCCCTTCTTTGCTTTTGTTTTTAATATGGGTACAAGTGTAAGAGTGACCTAAGAGACATTTGCATAAACTCACTCAGCAGTAGATATTTTAAAAAAGATCATTGCAATGAAATTATAGAGATAATTGTTTATTTTTGTTTTTTTGTTGCATTTATTATTTATGTCTAATTTTCTATTGCAAAGAGTTTTTTTTTACTGTCTTGTAAGCTAACCAGTGTGGGAAAATATCCCAGATGGGCTGGATATAAAAGTAACCAACGAATGAATGAAAGAAAGAACAAACAAATAAACTGCATATGCATTTCTTACTATTCTATTTTAAGCATTTTAATAATGTATGATATTTTAAGCATTTTAATGGGTGATGTCCTGTCTTGTAATTTGCTATTTTATATGCAGTACATAGAAAGCAACCTCAAGATTAATGTTGAGGTTGAAAATTACTGTATGAATAGGTTTATTACGATGGAAAGCAAAGATATATGTTCAAAACTTTCAGGTTTATTAAAGAGGTCCTAGTAAGTGCAAAAACTCAGACATGCAAACACATCATGTTATTCCTGCAAGATTCCTTGTTCCCTAAAACTCCACATTTGCAAAGGCCTGTCTGTGGGCAACTGTGCTCTGTATTGAAGTAGATGAAGAGGCCTAGATGTACAGTAGCAACATTTATACATTTATATATGCATGCAAGAATGTCTGTAGGAAATTTTCTGAGGTGTTTGTGCAAATCTATGTAGTAACATGTTAGAATAATTCATGTGCACAGTTAGCACCACCAAAGAGCAGAGTCATCTATGCACACTAAAATAATGAATACATTTATGATTTTGGAAGGGTGAGGGAGAACTTCCCTATCAGTCCCCACAGAAATGCATGCATACATATAGTTCTGTATCAGAGATTTATGTTGTATACACAAAATCATATAAGCCAACCCTCACTCTACAAAAAATGTGTAGAATTAAAAAGCCACAGGGCATTTTTTCATTAGGTTTCAGTAATATCCAATCTCCTGATGCAATTACCTTGAGACACAAGAATCTCAGTACAGTAATACCTCATATAACATTAGTATCGAATAACACGAAAATCGCATAACATTAAGGAATCTGGGGGGAAGAATTGCATCGGATAACATTAAGATCCTATGGGATGCTTCAGATAACAACCGCTAAAGCCTGTATGGTTACAATGTATCTCTATGGCTCCCATAGGATTTTAACATGCATCGGATAACACTAAAAATCATATAACATCAAGACTTGTGGAACCAGGTTTTAATGTTATATGAGGTTTGACTGTATTTGTTTCTAGTTTAAACTATCTGTTTATTGCTTTTCTGCCCACTGGGTTTCCCAAAGTAAGTAATGCATGTGGCTTTACCAACCACTTCCAACGAAAGCAAGGTGGGAGCAACATGTAAGTGTTCCTAGTAGGAGATAATAGGACGGTTGCTCATAAAGATATGTACAATTTGACAGATTAACTTTGATCTGGTTTGTGTTCGATCTTCAGCAAAGATATCTCTGTACATTAAATAATATTTGTACAGATTTACATGAAGCATTCAAAACAAAGCTTTGGAACACTGATCACAGATATTTCTTATCCGAAGAAAAATACGATTTCGTGTAGAGAACAGTATGTAATTAAATGATAGCATTACTGGAATACATCATGGAAGCTATGGTAGACTCAGCTCTTGTCAGCTATAAGCCTGAGAAGCAAACACAGGCCATCAGGAGTAGAGAATCTTCATGCTCATTAATTTTCTTGTAGTACACCATCATGTTTATAAAAATAGGAATCCTTTAAATGAACTCAAGTTAGCTTAGAGCAACCTGCCCTTGCTCCCATATGTTTTATGAATTAAAAAGAGTAATGAGACAAATCGTGCTCAAAACTATGGTCTTTGGCTCCTAGCTTTTGAAAGAGCTCTCTTGTTTGTGAAACATAGCAGAACGCTAATCTTGTAATACTCTGCAGGTATTTACATCAGAATTACCAGAGTCTGATGGACTGGGTGTGAAGATGCACCTTGATAATATCCCCAAGGCTGTGGCAGTCCATTGAAGTCCTGGTGTTAAATCCTTCATGTCTCATCTCATATGTGCTGCAGGAGGTGCTTTGTGATCATAGTGTGTGGATCACTTCATGGCAAGCTAAGATCCACCTTAAACAATTCACGCCAATGACAATTTTCCTGCTTAAGGAAAAAATTAATTCTCTGATACGAGTTGCGTTCGATGACAATGACCAGTAAGGGGAAAAAAAACACCTAAGAGAGACAGGAAATTAGATGCAAACTCTCTTTGTTACTGACCCTGTTCCTGGATTGATTCCCCCTCGTAATTTCAGTATTCTGTTCTACCCTAGCAATAGTTTTCACCGCAACAAACATTGCCCTTGAAAACCATGTTTGCCAAGAGGGTGAGAATGGTCAAGTGGCACTTGTCAGATAATACTGTTGGTCAAGAGCAGGGATGCCCAAACTTTTCAGGCTGTGGGCTGGTCACATGGTTCAGGGGGCTGTCTTCTTTGGTCTGGGTGCTGGATTCGGTTCCCAATGCCAATTCATCTGGCCTGTGATGCCCTTGTCACTCCCGGAAGCAGAAGTAAAATGCGTCTGTGTGCATTTACTTCTGCTTCTGGGAGTGACGAGGGCATTGTGGGCTGGATGAACTGCCGATGTAGGTTGGATCTGGCTCCAGGGCCATAGTTCGGGCGCCCCTAGTCAAGAGGGAGGTCAGGGGGAGAGCTAATCTTCCATGAGCGCAGCAGTGTCTCACTGCAGTTATCTTCTACGGTTGCCTCACTCCTTGGCTTCCTCTTGGTTTCGAACCCTAGCTTGGAAAAAGGTTAATTAAAATTGATGGAGGAACATTTGATGGGATAGAATCAGTTGGTGTGTAAATTAATCCCTAGACTCCCAACAATTCCCACAATTCTGAGATTTGCATTAAGATAAATCAAAGGGTTGGGGAAAATATTGTTTTCTTTTAATATCTAGATAGCTCAGAGGTTCCCAACCTTTTCCCGCCATAGGCCTGACCATGCCCCCAGACAGCTAAGTGGGCCCGACCATGCCCCCCAGAAGCAGATGCATTTACACCCACTTTTGCATTTAGATTACTGGATGCATTATTGCATGCACTGGCACTTTTTACAGCTGATGTAAGATACACCCATGCATGCGTAAATGTGTCCACTTCCACTTCTGGGTGTGGTGGCGGTGGTGCTGTGGGCCGGGGACGGCCTGTGGGTTGTAGGCTGGGAACCCCTGAGATAGAGCATTCTTTTTTTTTTAATTCAAGATGAAGGAAATCAGTCCACACGACTGTGTCTTATATAGCACGTTTGTAGCAAATGATTGCTTCTGCATAGCTTTACAAATAGCATAATATTTATTCAACACCAAAGTAATTTGTTTGCATACTGTCATTACTACTTTGTCATGAATAATCTGCTGTTATTCCTTTTGCTGTTCCTGGCTTGAGGAACAAAATTTAAGACTCAATTACTTCTGGTCAGATGTGAATGCTTTATCTGTAAGAATGCATCCAATAATAAGTACCAGCAGTAAACTGCTAGTGTGACTACACTTGGAATAATTTGCTATTTATTTTATAGCTAGCTAGTATCAAGAAATTTGCTCCTGCAGAGTTTCTGTATTCTGATTAACACTTCCACTGATAATTCCAGGAGAAAAATAGGAGGAAGGGAAGCATATAAAATTCCCTGCCGTGTGAAAGAGCAGCAGATAAAATTATAAAATAATAAAAATAATGATGAGAAGAACAGAAAAAAATCCCGTTGAGAGGAGTTCAGGAAGTGAGCAAAGTTTTGTGTATATGTTAATCTCATGTGAAAAATAATTACAGTATCTCAAATAGAATGTATTTATTAGAATTATTCTTTTATGTCCTGATCAAACCCTGGGTTGCCAAAATGAAGTCACTTTCTTGGTTTTGTCATTGGCCAAACTTAGATCCTCATCGGTGCAATTTCTGGCAGTAATTGGCAGACCGGTAAATGAGCCAGATTCTGTATCTCTCCACATCCATTCAGCATGTTGTTGTCTGCCAGCAGTCCCCACTTGAGCATGGTGGTCTTGCATTTAGGCACTCAGACACTCAGCCTATTCAGAGTCCTCCAAGTTATATAGGGGAGGTTGAGTCCCTCAGCAATAACTTCCTTTAATGTTGTTCCTTGTCCAGTGAGCTCCTTCCTCCATCTTCTAATTTGATTTTGCTCTTGTGTACCCTCAAGAGTGTTTGTTCTTGCCATAAAGCTCTTCTTGGATCTGAGCTGGTGGACTTGAGCCTCAAATCCGTTCAGGGTCATTCTCTTGTTTAGTTCTCTCAGTATCTGCTGCTACTTCTCTCCTTCTCTTAGGTGGAGGAAATTCAACAAGAGGGTATATTTTCTTAACTGGTGTAGGCAGTGGTGGGCTCAATTTTTTTTACTACCACACTGTAGGCATGGTATGGTGGGCGTGGCCAGGGGAAAGCCCTGCACTGCACCCAAATTATGACTACTTTATTTCAAAACTTGGATGGGTGGGGCCAGACAGAATTTCTGAGACCTGTTTTGGTGAACTGGTGTGAACCTGTTGAAGCCCACCACTGGGTGTAGGTTTGAGGCATCCTGTCACTATATGCATGGCTTTATTGACAGTGATAACAACTTATTTTGCATGTATGCATGCACTCCATACTAGAGCAGCATACTCTGCTGCGGAGATGCTCAGGGCCACAGCTGATGTACGCAGTGTGGATGGTTCAGTTCCCCATTTATAGTTTGTGAGTTTTCTGATGATATTGTTCCTTCACTAACTTTGGCTTTAGCATTCAGGTAGTGCTGCTTAAAAGAAACTGTCCTGTTTCTTAGAATAAGACTTAGCATTATGTGAAATGGGGTGATATGATTAGAACTCTTGAATTTTTGCTTGAAAGTAACATGGATGGAATAGGCCAGTGATGGTGAACCTTTTAGAGACTGAGTGCCCAAATTGCAACCCCAAACCCACTTATTTATCACAAAGTGCCAACCCACCAACAGGGGAGGAATGAAACACTCCCATTGGGCTGCCAGGCATTGGGCCGCGGTGAACTCTGTGCCGGGGGAAGGAGGAAACGCTCCCATTGGGCTGCTGTGCAGAAGGGCGAGGTGAACTCTGTGTTTGGATGACTGCACGGGTGCCCACAGAGATGGCTCTGAGTGCCACCTCTGGCATGGGTACCATAGGTTTGTCACCACAGGAATAGGCTCTCAACTAGTCTTTTTTTACATTTTCCAGATCTATATCATTCCCCTTATACTTGACAGTGAGTCCTATTGAGAGAGCAGAAATATGGTTATCTGTATTTTTATAGCAATGGTGCAAAAACGAAGCTCTGAAAAAGAACAGATTGAGATGCAGGGAAGTGATTGAACTGAGACAAAAAATGAGCAAATGCTCCAGTGAAACCCCTCCAATTCCCCCAACTGTTTTATGTAAAAATAGTTTACACATTTTAATCATGAATCTGACCTCTATTGCATAGTGCTCAAATATAAAACATCAAATGAGGAGAGAGACATGTACTCTGCCATGGGCAGCCTGTGGTTCACTCTCACACTACAGAGTCGAGCATCTGAACAAAACAAACAAACAAAAACAAACAAACACCCCCCCCCCCCGGCAGAATAACCAGCCACTGTTAGGATACACTAGAGCAGTTTTGGACAACTTTGGTGCTTTTGGGGACCCGTTTTCTGCTCTGGGATTGTCCAAAGTGAGGGGGAAAGAGAAAAGAAAACATGAAAGACAGGAAAAAGGGGAACACCCAGAAATGATTAGAGGTTTATTCCAGTTTTGAAGACTATATGGTATTTGTGGGCTGAAGAATCTCTCCTGGAAGATTCTAGAAGGTTCAGTTCACCACAAAATTTGGAAAATATGCGAAGGTTGCAAAACAGCCTTGAGGGCCATTTTGGTCAGCCCTTTATTAATTGTGTACTGCTACTGCTACAAGAAACCACGCACACATAGTGATTCCCTGAGTCTAGTTCATGGGTCCTCAAATTTGGCTCTCCAAAGCTAAGCAATCAATGCGGCCCCATAGCGCTTAGTGCATTCTCTGGGCAGTTCACAAATTAATTAGCAGAAATCTCCAGATATTCTTGGACTTCAATTCCTAGAAGCCCTGATCATCAGGTGTGTTGAGTTGGGCTTCTGGGATTGAAGTCCAAGAACACCTGGAGAGCCAAGTTTGAGGACCACTATTAATTAGGTTGAAGCTAACTCTGAAAGTACATAGAGATGCTTATTTTATTCTCTTGTTCTTTGTGTGTGAAAAATACATTTAGGTTGGTTTTATCCAACATTTTAAAACCATTTTTACTTGGGATTATATTCTTCAACCCTAATTTTCATTTAGGAAGTTTGGTGATTCAACCTTCTAGTTCTTCTCAGATGTTTCCAGATGACCATAATAATGCATTTCAGCCTAGAGGCTTTTCTGTAAATGTTCTGCACAGGTCCAGTAACTTATGACTCTCAGGTTTTATTTATCCCTTCAACAATGTCTTGTTGGGTGTAATTAACCTCTGGCTTAATCCAGGAACAGAGAAAATACTTCAGCAGGTTAGAGCTTCAGGGATTTAAGCTTTCTTCGAAATGGTTATTACGTCAGACATATCTGGGTTGTTTATTTTATTCTATACATCACTGAAGACATTTCCCCTTTTTGTTTTCTATGCTCTTTTGTTGTCCCTTAGAGTGCTGAATAAAACTTGAAATATAGTGGCAGTAGATTTGATTTGTACCATAAACTATGAGATGCAGTTGGGACATCATTACTACACAACTAAACTGGGTCAGTAAATTGCTGATTCACATTTAGAGGGCAGTGTGGTTCTTCAAGTACAGTAATACCTCGGATAATGCTAAGACTTGGTTCCACAAGTCTTGGTGTTATCTGATTTTTAGTGTTATCCGATGCATGTTAAAATCCTATGGAATGGATCGGATAACGTTAAAGCTCAATAGAGATACATTGTAACCGCACAGGCTTTAGCGGTTGCTATCCGATCCATCCCATAGGACTTTAACGTTATTCGATCCAATTCTCCACCCCAGATTACTTAACGTTATGCGATTTTAGCGTTAACCAAGGTAAATGTTATCCGAGGTATTACTGTATTCCACTTGAGTTTGTTGTAAGGTGAAATGGATGATACATTTTTGGGAAGCGTGTTGCCTGAAGTGGTGAAAGGTGTCTAGAAAAGGAAGTCGCCTTCCAGTGAGGAAGCAGTTGACTGGCTAGAAGCAACTTAATTTTCTAACAGGATGCTAGGTTGGAGCTTGGTCTATTCTAGACTATGAAGCCTTCCAGCTTGACCATTCTCCAAGTGAGCTGTGTTCAGGCATAGATCTGGAAGGTGGCACTCCTAGAATGGAGAATTCTGAGACATGAGCCCCCACCCTTCCACTATTGAATGAATGCACATCCCTAGTGTTACGGGGGATGGTCAGTAGATTTCACCATTTAGGGAAAGGCATTGATAAAAACAAAATGCAAAACATATCCTGGGATTGGGGCAGACTTATTCACATTTTCTCCTTTGACTGCATGATGCAAAAGGAACTGTGAATCATCCTGGGGTCCTGCCCATCCATCCATAATTTTTGTCACTTCTGCTGGAATTGCTACTTTTTTTAAATTTTTTTTGAAGAGAAAGATTTATTTGCATCAATTCAGGCAAATGATCATTTGAACTGAAATAGAAAAGCCACACCCCCCCCCCCCAGCACAAACTTATAGCTTCTCCTGTCTCCATTAGCAAGACATTTTGTTTACAGGTTCTCTTCTCTCTATTGCCAAGACTCCATTTTTCTTATGGCTTAAGAACAGAGAATAAAACTGCTCTCATTTGGCAAGAGTTGTTGGTTTATTCACTTTAGTGCACATGGATGATGATATATCTTAAGACAAGCAGCCTCTGCTAACTGTGGGGCCCGTTTGTGTGAGCTGTGATCCTGGGAAACCAAGTTCTAGTGCAGGATTCTCAACCTGCAGCCTGTGGCATCATTTCATGTGCCCTCCCATGCCTCCACTACACCAGGAAGTGCCATGTGGTGGAGGAAGGGCAAAGTGGCCCCCTGGCCCCCGAAGCTGTCTGAGTGAGCATGACTCAGCCCCTGGTTTCAAAAGGTTGAGAACTCCTGGTCTAGTCGCCTGGGGGATAACCTTGGCACCCAAGCTGCTCTTGAACTTTAATTAGCAGAAGCCCAAGTCAGCACTCCTGCTGATCAGGGCTTCTGGGAATTGAGGTTCCAGAACAGCTGGAGTGCCAAGATTCGCCATCACTGGTTTAGTCTCACATGGGGACATTTCATGGACATCACCTACCACATGGAGGAGATTGCCACAACTGGTGAGAGAGGGGATGGGTCCTCCTCTCTATGTGTGAATATTCTACAGACTTTCTAATATCTTAATAGAGTATTTTTTTTGGAATGGTAGCCATGTTAGTCTGTGCTTCAGGCATATCAGAGAACCCCCCCCCCCCAAAAAAAAAAAAAAAAACCACACACACAAAAAAAAAACAAAAAAAAATGCTTTAGCACTTTAAAGACTGACTGTTATATTTTAATGTGAGCTTATGTGGATCAAGTCCACTTTGTTAGACTACATGGCATCAATTTATATACACTAGATACAGAGGTACAAAGGAATCCTCCCACCATTTGCAATTGAAAAGGCGACATTAACAGCTAATCTGAAGAACAACCAGAGATCATCTGCTGCTGCCAGATGTAAAAAGCCACATTGTTGTGCTGACCAATCACTCTGTGCCTCTGTATCTGATGTATATAAATTGATGCCATGTAGTCACTCCCATGTCTGACGAAGTGGACTTGATCCATGAAAGCTCACATTAAAATACAACAGTTTGTCTTTAAAGTGCTACAGCATTTTTGTTTTTCTTTTGTTTTTTTATCTCTGATATGCCTTAATAGAGTATGTATGCATGAGTGTAAGAGTATGTATATGAATATCTGCACATGTATGTTTGTACAAGTGCATGGACTCTCATATGTGACCCAGATCTACAGGCAACATTAGATGCAAGCCTGGGGACCAAAAAAGTTGTGCATCCCAATTCCGTATGCTCATTTTAGACAACAATTGTAATTAAATCTTTTTTTTAAACTAGGCTTTGGTTCATCTCCATTTAATAGAATACATAGGAGAACAGACAGCTTTGTTAATAAAGGTATGATTTTCTATAGTGTAATATGTTTTTTCATTTAAATTGTAAAAACGATAACAATGTTAAACGAATGCTTATATTCTGCTATCAGGGATATAAAATGTGTGCTTTGTCTTCTGCTACTACTTAATTCCCACAATCCTGGCAACTCTGGATTTCACAGTAAAACTGTAGTTTTTAATTCTTCAGTTCTAACATGTTCAACAAAGTAATGTCACTGGAAACAGTAAGCATAAATTTTCTGCTCAGGTGACACCGTAAGTGTTTTTCGCTATCCTTAGCAGTAGAGAAGTAACAATAGAATAATGCCTAGAGGGTGAATTCAGGGGTCAGCCAAGTTGGTTATTTATTGGCTTCCATGGCCCAGAAAGAGGGACCTGATGCCATCACCAAAGGCTTATTACTCTTCCTTGTTGTTGCTTATGGAAAAGGAAGGAAAAGGGATGTCCATTTTTATTTACCTTTCATCTTATTTTGGGTAGAGGTGTTGTGAATTAGGCCGAGAGGGATAAGGGACAAGCAGTAAAAACTGTAAAGAAGATTTGGGACTGCACAGGGCAAGGTCATTGAGAACATTTTTCTCAAATCACTGGAATCAGAATCTGACCATGCATCCTGTCCAGGGAGAATGATCAGGAAGACCCAAAGTTTCCCCTTCCACCTAAGCTTTCAAATGGGTGTGTATAAACTTTATCAGAAAACTTGTTTAGCAACACTGTAGGATCAGAGTCCTATAACAGAGGAAACAGCATGTCTGTTGAATTGTTTGTGATCTTTGATACACCCTGTTCCACTGTTTCTTGGCATAGCAAAAAAAAAAAAAAAGCCTATTTGGGGGCTATGACTCCCAGAATCTGCTGGCCAGAATACTGGGCAGGAAATTTTGGGAACTGCAGTCTATAATGTAACTTTTCCAAGTTCTGATTTAGAAACAATGAACACAGTGTATGTTAAGTATCAATGACAACAGAACAGATCTATAAATAATTGCCATTATGTACTGAAGATGAACAGTCACTGCAAAATTATCCTTGTCTGAAGGGAGTAACTATGCTTCAGATATATTTTTTGCCAAAGGCTTCCATAATTAGAAATATTTGTAATTAGAGACAAGAAAGCTTAACAGTATTAATAATTAGATTCATGAATAAATTTTACATACAGAAGAAACACTGGCTGGTTTTTTAAACATCCCCTGACTCAGAATAATTGCTATATTTGCAGTTGGGATTAATGACTTCTCACTGCTACAGGTTCTAATGTAATTTTTTTAAAAAGTTGACAGAGTACTGAAATTGTACTGAGGAAGCCTGCAATGAAATCTCCCTATATCAATTAAGTTTATTTAGGCTTTTCTACCCTATCTACCATACAGAATCCTCTCATAGCCTATGTTTTCTCCTTAGGGGCATCATAGGGAATTTAACTCCAGACATTCATCTCACAGAGTTATCCAGCTAGCTAGAGTCAGCAATAGCTGGGACTAATAAATAAATAATTATTTTATTTTATTTATTTGCTAAACTTATATACCACCAGTCTTGTGTGTTCCACTAGTCCAGACAGTGCAAAGAAAATAGAAGAACAAATAAAGTAAATACAACCCGTTAAAAAGTACTAGAAACAATTATTATTGCACTAATACAATAAACCCACAAAATATCAAATCAAACATTCTATAAACCCCCTTTCTGATGATGGCATTCCCCAAGATGTTATATTTCTACCTCATACCAGAGTAAATAAAAGTTATGGGAAATAATTATTATCAAACAAATAAAGTAAGAACTGTATTTAATTGTGACTCTTAATAATAGCAATGTATCATTTGGGATGGACTTGTCAGCTAGAAAAGGTAATTGTACTCTGTCTTTTGTTCATCTTTATGGGACTGCAGTGCCTCAAGTGGCTAAGATGCTGACTGGAAGGTGGCAGGTCAGCAGTTCAATACCCGAATACTGCAGGATGGAATGAGCTCCCGTATTTGTCCCAGCTCCTGCCATCCTAGCAGTTCGAAAGCAAGAAGTGGTTAAACTGCTATATGGAAGTAAAAACTGTTTACATTTTGAGTTCTGTCCTGATGGGACTCAAGGTTAACTCAGCCTTCCATCCTTCTGAGGTTGGTAAAATGAGTACCCAGCACATTGGGGGCAAAATACTAATTAACTTGTAAACTGCTCAGAGAGCACATTAAGCGCTAGGGTGAGGTATAATAGGGTAATTGCTATTGCTATATATTTGAATTTTACACAATTAAAAAAATCATTATATAGTTGTTTGGAAAAATACATCATTTTGGGTCCAGCTGTGATGATTTAAATTGTAAAATAAAAGCTTTCAGGATAAAAGACAACCATACTTTAATTCTCTCTGTTTATAAAATGCCAGGGGGTGCCTGACGAGCAACGCCTGACAGTTGCTATCATCTTAGTCCTCTGGGTCTCTGCTCTGGCATCATCTCTAATTGACAACATTCCATTCACTGCTACAATGGTAAGTTGCTTTGTCTTTGTTTCCTTTGGTTACTGATAATAACTTAAATTTTAACACATAATGAATGCTTCAGTCAAGACAGGTTTCTGTGTGACTCCATTTTTTGTGTGGGGGAGGCAAGCCATGCAGTTCAATATAAGGTAGGGGAGGATGGATGATGAGTGACTGGTTGCACTTTGTCTACCAAGAGAGAAGTGTTCTCTCACTTTCATTTATAAAAAAAATATATGTTAGTCTGAATATTTATTTATTTATTTATTTACATTTTTATACCGCCCTTCTTGCCAGGGCGACCCAGGGCGGTTTACAACATCATAAAAGCATAATACAACCCAACCCAAACCCATTGTTAAAAACTTCAAAATTACAATTATAAAATTTAAAAAGTTTTTAAAATTTATAAAAATACACAGGTCCCAATAATAATTAAAAACTTAAAAACAAAAGATTAAAAGATTAAAAGACCAGGGGGGAGAGGGAGCTCAAACAAGCCAGCGAGCTGGGGTCATGGTACTGCCAGGACCCTATACCTGTCCCGCCAGCCATGTTTTTAAGTTCTTCCTAAAAGACAGCCAGTCCATCTGAAGACATAGCTCAGTTGGTAGGAGATTCCATAGGGCTGGAGCGGACACAGAGAAGGCCCTCTTTCTAGTGCCAGAGAGATGTGCCTCTCTGGCCAATGGAACAACTAGAGAGCCTCTCCGGTCTGCTCTGGTGGGATGGACAGATGTTCTTGGGGTGATGCGGTCTCTTAAGTATCCTGGCCCACTACCATATAGGGCTTTAAAGGTGATAACCAGTCACGTTGTTCCCTTTGATAGTGCCATGTGAAGAGAGGTATTACTATTGTTGTCATTGTCGGCTGCTACTCCTATCCGAGTATTCTATACTTTTTTTTCCTGGAAATCATTTCCACAGAATGACAAGCAGGAAAAGTGCCACTGGGGTGAATTTGTTTAAGGTGGACCCCAGCTTGCCATGAAGTGACCCACACACTGTGATCTCAGAGCCATCTCCTGCGTCACTTATGAAATGAGACATGCAAGATTTAATACCTGGACTGCCGCAGCCTTGAGGGTATTAACAAGGTGTGCCTTCACAGCCAGTCCATCTGGCATGGCCTCTTCCACCTCCATGACCATTGCAAATCAGAATGAAGTGGTTCCTCCCCCACTCAGTTTGCTTCTGGGCCCGATATGATGGTTTCTAGTGGCATTTCCTCCACCGAGGGGGCCATCACCCCACCTAAAGGAGCTCATCCGCCCCTAGCTGTTGGCCCCTTTAAAGTGTCAGGCATTTTACCGCTGCCTATACAAGCTACTCCAGTAGTAGGTTTCAAGTTTCCTCTCAGTTAATGTAAATTTAATTGTTCTTCTCAATCTTGGTAGACAAAGTGCAGCCAGTCACTCACCATCCTTCCCCCCTCACCTTATATTGAACTGCATGGCTCCCCCCCACCACCACCAAAAAATAAAAATAAAAATGGAGGCACACAGAAATTTGGCAAATACATATCAAACAAGCTTGGGATAAAATTTAGTTCATATACTTGGCAAGACACAGTCATGTAAATTAGATGTGAAAAATCCCATAAAATGTAGTTTAAGTTTAATCAAATGTTCCCTAATATTTTCGCACCAGTTTTAAAGTGGAGAAGCTCTCTAGCAGATTTAATCTGTTTGTTGATTAATTAACACCAACACCTTCTTGGTGTTATTAACTTAATAGTCAGGCACTTCTCCTAGAATGCTATGCACCTTCCCTTTTACGTTTAACATGTTTTTAATATTAACGAGCCATCATTGTGGGCTGCATATGTTGAGCCATCTGTTTATATATTTCTGCATTATTCCTAGGGTTTATAAATTATTACATTAGATTTAACTGTTAAATTAAATCACTGTTTCTCACATTTTTGCTAATTCACTGTAATAAACTCTTGTGCCAATTAACACTTCACAATACATATTTCACTCTCCATTGGCAAATAAAGAGAAGAAACGCAGTAAGTGGGTTTGAAATTTGGGCCACAACTTTATGAATTGTGTAATTCCCTATCCTGGTGTGGGGCCTGAGGTAGTGCATAAAACCCAAATCCAGAGCATGTAGACCATCCTGGCCCCTCTCCATCCTGGACAAGGCAAGTCCTTCATCCCTGGGCCGTGGTGTGCCTTGCCTTTCTTCAGCCAGCTCAATTGGGGAGGGAATCTCAAGCCTATCTCTAATCTGATTCACATGAATTGAGGTTGGACATGTCCTGAAGTTGCTTCAAAAGTCCACCCCACTTGTGTACCTGAATCCAACGATTTGCAGGACCCATTCAGGGACCCAATTGCCAAACAGTGCCCTGAGAGACCCAGAGTGTTGTGACTCAGATGGTCAAACAGGGACTGATAAACTGATATAGAATATGGTTATAACCCACAGTGATGGCTCTATCTGAGGTTGCTTCTTTCTATACATAGCCATGGTAGACTACCCTTTTCATTTCTGGTCCTGTTTTCTTTCAGCTTCAGTCTTGGGGGAAAGTGGTGAACCTCTTCAGCCTGGAATCCACTTCCCAATCTGAGGAAAGTGGTGACCATGATATGTCTGTGGGGGAAGGGGCTATGGTACAAGATAGGAACAAAGCTAAAGGGGCAAAATAATAGGATTGGTTTTTGGGTTGCAATCCAGACCCCAATTCCATAAAACACCTTTATTTATTTATTTTTATTTCTGATCACTGAGAGATAATAACTGAAGAATGTTGTGCCTACATCTGGTTCCTGGCTCAGATATCCTTGTTCCTAATTTAAAGGATTTTAAATCTTAAGAGCCTTTCCTTTCCTGAACATTGCTTGTATTTGCTAGGCTATGATTATATTGGTCTTTCTTTTTTCAATGTTCATCCTGAGGTTTTATTTTACATCAGAAATAAAGCGTCTAAGCCTCGTTTCTTCATGTTAGCTTTCCAGTTATTGGAGGGGGGACTGAATATGAGAAAACATTCAAACAGTACCATGTGTTTTCCCCTGAACATTTCAAGGAAGCTAAAAAAATCCTCCTCACTATTAGATTAAATAAAATGTTAGACACAAAGTTCATTATTGTACAGCTCCCTTTCACTTTATTTCACTGTAACTGGTCACTAGAGGTGATTAATGTGTGCTATTTATAATGCTGTTTCCACTATTCCTTTAATTTATTCTTTGCAGATACCTGTACTTCTCAACCTGAGTCAAGATCCTGAGCTTAACTTGCCTGTGAAGCCCCTGATCTTTTCATTGGCCATGGGTGCATGTCTTGGAGGTAAGCAATGGTAGCAGTCTCCCCACATAGTATCCAAAGACAAGTTTTGGGGGAAAATGTCAAGAAAAGCAGCCCTAATTCAGTTCATGACCTTCTCTTCCATTCTGAAACAATGTTGTTGATTAAAAGGTTTTTAATGCTCCAGGGGGACAACCACACCTTTTAAAAAATATGTTGGGGTGGGCACAGAAGGAGGGGCGGCAAAGCCCTCATCCTGCCCTGGCTTCATCTTCCCCTGGCAGTTGGTGTTGGCACAGGGGGAGGGCCGGCAAGGCCCTCATCCTGTCCTGGCTTCTTCTTCCCCTGGCAGTTGGTATAGGCACAGGGGGAAGGCCAGCAAGGTCCTCATCCTGCCGTGGCTTCTTCTTCCCCTGGCAGTTGGTATAGGCACCGGGGGAGGGGTGGCAAGGTCCTCACCCTCCCCTGGCTTCTTCTTCCCCTGGTAGTTGGTGTAGGCACAGGGGTAGGGGCAGCAAGGTCCTCATCCTGCCCTGGCTTCTGCTTCAGATCTTCTTCATTCTTCTTCTTCTTCTTCATTCTGATAATGTGGAACAGATTTGGAAAATGGCTTGGGTTATAGATGCTGAATACCACCTTGAATTCACCTGATTTGAACTAAGTCAGGATGGATTTATCTACCGCTTCAATCAGATTCCTCAAGGAATCTCAAAGTGGGGATAGGAAACAATCTTAACTGAAACTTTGGAGTGCCAGTGCTTGGCTATAATGAGGTAGAGGATCTATGGGTAGTTTCAGTAGAAAACAACTTTGTCTATTAGAGTGATATGACCTTGTATATGTCTGCATATAGGTATGTATTGGTATACATATTGCGTGTCACTTGTAAGTTGTGTGCTGAGAAAAGGGAGAGAGGGGAATGTGTGTGAATGGAACAGCGTGCTGATTGCCTGGTATGATGCCTGGCTATAGAGATGATGTGTGATATGTAAAATGACGGGTGAACAAGAGAGAGCAGTTGAGTTTTAGTCTTGCATTTAAGGCGGAAGGAAGCGTGAGAACTGTGAAGTAAGAGCTGTGCAGAAGGGTTCTGTTTTGTGAAGCCGTGAAGATACAATTTCAGCAAAATGGAGTTTTTGTTGGGACTTGTGTAAAAGCAAGCATCTATCATGCTGTTGTTATTGTTGCTGCTGCTGGTGCTGCTGCTATACAACAAGTTAATTTCCCCTAATGATGACACAGCTACACAGGCACGAACTCCCAACATCTAGCTCTGAAATTAGGTACCCATTCCATGGAGCTGTCCAATTTTAAGCTTTGTATGTTGAAAGTCTGGGCTGCGGTGGCTAAGTGGTTAAGACTCTGAACTTGATGACCGGAAGCAGTGGTGGGCATCAGCAGGTTCACACCAGTTCACCAGAACCGGTCGCAGAAATTCTGGCTGGCCCTGCCCAGCTAAGTTTTGAAATAAAATAGTCCTAATTCAGGTGCAATGCAGGGCTTCCCCCCTAGCCTCACCCACTATACCGCACCCACAGTGTGGTAGTGAATTTTGTTTGAGCCCACCACTGTCCTAGAGGCCTAGAGTCAGACACAATTGCTTATCAAGCAAAGGACGCCTATGTTTAAATTATGAAGAAAGAGGGAAGTAAAATGAAGTAAGGACTTGTAATATTAAACCTTTTTATTATTATTTTTTTAAAAAATTAATGTCTTTTATGTTTGGTTTGCAAACCCTGTTTATTATTTTTGAAAATAGAAGTCACCGGATATTAGTCACAAGATATTTTGCCATGCATGATGCTTGCCAGTGCTAGGGCATCAAGGTTGTGTCACCAAAACAACACAGCTCTGTTTCACCAAAAGTTTAATTTATTTTAAAGGTGCCGTGCAAATTTAGGCCATAGCTCTGGTAGTGCTTCAGCTGCAGTGGAAAGGGAATACTGTACTAACTGTTTGCTTGGTTTGGTGAAAGGATATTCTACGGTAAGTTAAATGACAACCCGAAATTCAATAAATGTGTTTAGGGGTATTGTCTTTTGATGGCAACATATAGGGAGCAGAGATCAGTGCCATGCTTCTGCCAAAACTGGGTCCAAAAGCTGGTGCTTGTATGAAGCCAGAAGAAACATGCCTTGGCTAATGAAGGGGATATATTTTGGAATTAAATTGAATCCTGCTGGAAATGTTGATCTGTTTGGTTTATTGGCTCTCATTGCTTTGCTGCCTGGGAGTTTAGATTAAATAGATTCCTATTCTACCGTTATTATTTCAGCAACAATGGAGAATTGTGGGCTTAACTTTCCTTGTAATTTGGAAGTACAATATAGGAGAAACATCTGGTTACTATTTGTAATCTGATTCATTATGTGTGAATTATTTTCATATCTGTTCCACAAATACCGATTATGCAAAAGTTAAAGCAGCAACAGCCTGCCAAGAAAGTTCTTTCTTTCTTTCTGTTTTTCTGGCTTGCTTGCTTAGAAAGAAATAATCAGTGTGCTAATAACTTTGTAAGGAAGAAAAATATTATTCCATAGAATTTAGTGACAATCTCAAGTGTTTTTTTTTAACTATTTTGCTTGAATATGTTTTAGTGAGAAAACAGTAATCTCAACACTTAATTAACAACTCATTTGAAACATAGGTATCAACTGTCATTTATATATTCTCTGTCCTGATATTCAAGATTAGATCTATTGCCAGTAAAAGGCACATTTTATGAAACATCTTAGGGGACTGGTGACTGATATATGCATGCACTTAGAGTTTGGCTCATTATGTCAATTCCCTTATTGTCATTACTTCATAACCTCATGCCTGCAGTGCTGTAGTGGTCGTCTGTGATATAAGCAAATTGAACTGACATGGGAGTGGTGACAAATAATCTCTTGAAAATAGCTCTGTTCCAGCAAAGCATATTCCCCACAGCTTCCTTCTACCAACATATGGGTCAATGCCAGTCCATTATCACATCAGGAGGCTTGGTGCTTGCTTATCCCTTATTACTTTTTGGAAATGTTGATGGAAAAATCACTTCCCTCTCACTTGAGCTAAAAAGGAAGTTAACGTTTTAGAGAGAGTTTGCTTTTGAGGGAGCTGTACATGAAATATGGAGTACTTTATGGAAAAGAGTTTCCTTTATAAAATGGAAGAATAAATCCATTAATAAGCTAGGTGGCAATGTTGCCTGATTCATGAGATACATTTTTCTATCTAGATCTTCATTTCAGAAGATTGAAAATGGCCTTTTTTAGTTCGTTATACTTAACCACTATACTATGATAATGGCATCCTTTTGTCTTATTTGTGAATGGTTTTATTTATTTCACATAATAGGCCTGGAGTACATTCCCAATCCACAGTGTCATACTTTAAATGGCTTTTTTCCTGCCACATTTAAGAGATGAAAAATAAAATGCATTGCTTTTTAAAGAGTCTCCACAATTTTTAAAGAAGTGCCCCTTAAGATGCAATGCATTTCAAAAAGATGCTAACTCTGAAAAGTCTGCCCTGAATTTTCTGTCCTTTGGAGATGAGAGATAAGATTGAAATAATTTTCCAGTCATAATTGTGCTACAGTTAGTCATTGCTTATATCAATTTTGCTGTCAGCTCGGTAGAAATTCCTAATACAAATATTACATTTTGTTCAACAGATACAAGCAAATTGTATTTTATATTTCTACTGGGGTTTCAACATAGGGATTTTGTTATTCATACAATACTACATTCTGTTTTCAAGCTCAGTTTATAAAAGCAACAGATAAATCCCCTTCCCTTTTTTCATTAACAAACCTATCTATTGTTCTTCACCACTGTCTAAAAACTACAGAAATTCTGCTGCTTATCCTTTGATATATCTGTGCTCCTACTGATCCTGTTACACCCCTTTCTCATCCCTACACTTAAATTTCAAAAGGAGAATTGCCATCGATGTCACCCCTAGCTAGCATTTCTTTTGATTTCTATTTCTGTTTCAAACTGTAATTTAGTAGTCAGAAGCCCATTCATGTATTGGCAAATCTCTCTAAATCCCTCTTACATGCTGTTACTATTACCTTTTAAAGTTTCCCCTGCTTTGCTTTGAATGTAAAGGTTCCTGATTGTATATATAGACACTATCATATATATCTATATAGATTAGCCAGAATGAGTTTTAAGCTCTGGTTTAAAAGCTCTGGTTGATTTGTGTTTGGGGTGAGTAGGGTGGGTGTTTGGGTGGGTGGGTGTATTTTAATGTATTTTTATTTTATTTATTTTATTTATTTACGGGTTTGTGTTGTGGGTGGGTGGGTTGAGGTATGTGTGCTTATTTTTATTTTATTTTTATTTTGTATTATTTTTTTCTTTGGCCCCGCCCATGATGTCATGATGTTAGCTCCACCCACACTGTGATGACATCACGGTGGGGTAGTAAAATTTTTGACATCCCACCACTGAGCTGTTGTCACTGCAGTTGTGTCCCTTCTTTGTGTCAGGTAGTTGGTGGAGTGGATACTGGTGCCAGTTTTCTCTCCTGTTTGTTTCGGGGTTCATCTCAAGTTGGTGAGGGATTGTTTGAGCTACCGCAAAAGCAGTATCCTTGCCTCCTTTTAGGGTGACAGGCCAGGATTGGATATTATCACTGCTCCTACCATCATATCCCCTTTCGAAAGCCAGTATTGTTGCAGTGGTCATATGTGCAGAGGGCTTGTGCTATATTTCCAGCTCTAGGCAGTGAAGCAGTGTCAGCTACCCCAGTAATGAGCCATTAAGAATGTTATATGCTTAGATACCTATACAATAATGCTGAAAGCTTAGCTTTTCCCTCCTGATGAATAGAATTTTTCTTTTTTGCTGTCTTGGCTAAATCAACCCACCCTCACCCCTCCCCCAACATCTGACCACTATCTTCCTAATAAAGTATTGAACTTACTACAATGGAGGGATGAATAATGGACACAGTGTTCTGAGAGAGTGCCCCCTTTTGCAAAGGATTGGTGTTGAGGTGTGTAGTTGCTCAACAGAAGTGGGGCAGTGCTTCAGGTTGAAATTGCCGCAAGTTCCCAAGGTTATTTTGCACCCAGCATACAGTAATACATCGGACAACGCTAAGACTTGGTTCCACAAGTCTTGGTGTTATCCGATTTTCAGTGTTATCTTATCCATGTTAAAATCCTATGGGATGGATCGGATAATGTTAAAGCTCCATAGAGATACACTATAACCGCACAGGCTTTAGCGGTTGTTATCCGACCCATCCCATAGGACCTTAACGTTATTCTCCTCCCCAATTCTCCTCCCCAGATTACTTAAATTATGCGATTTTAGTGTTACCGAGGTAAACGTTATCCGAGGTATTACTGTACTTCCTATACAAGCTATTACTCAAACACAAAATTCTAAGCAAATAAAACAAGATGCTTTACTCACTATATGCTCAGATTTGACAGAATGACCAGGGGTTTGTTAGTAGAGGATGAAGGTTCAGGTTAGTTAAGAAAAAGATGAAGGTTTTATTTTCAGCCACACAGCTGAAAAGATGGAAAGAATCCCAGATTCCATCATTGACAAAGGCAAATGGGCAACTGTTTCCACAGCGGTTGTTACAAGGCATGCTAGTTGGGGTCAAGAAGCCAATCCATGGGAAAACAGGGGCTTTAAAAAAATTATTTAGCAAACAAATAAATAAGCGCCCTCCTCCTATATAATTAGGCATTAAGCCTCTGCATGCTCAATTGCAAAATTATCCGAGACATTGTGTTCTGTCTGAGTCTACAGGCTATATAGTAGAAAAATCAAATTGGAGCTAACAAGTTTTCCGTTACTAGAGGGACTAATGCCACTTTGAGTCTGTCACAGGTTTTTCATGAATACAGCCTGCTGTGGTAACATCTCAAGCATCTCAATGCTCCAGTCATAAGATCTCAGCAAGGATGAGATGTGTTCGATGCCTGTCTTTACAGCTCTTGCATTTCTTGTCACAAATTGCAAATTTTTGCTTCAAGTTCTCCCTTCTCCTGTCAAGCTCATGGCAAGTCCCATATTCTAGTTCTCATTCTAGTACTCCACAGAATGCTTGGCTCAGTCAGTGACCTGTTTCAAGTCCATTAAGAAAGAATGTATGGCAGCAGGTGCATTAGAAAGTTGAGAGACAGACAAATGCATTCTTTCACCAGTATAGAAGGATAGAAATACAGTTCTCCTGATGGAGTTTGGATTTCCGTAATGCCAAAGCAGTACCTCCTACTCTCCACTCCAAGGACATGTGAGAGAAAGAGTATTTAACTGCTTTTCAAGTCTTGAATTTAAAGTGTCCCAGGTCATCTTCAAATTGCTTCTCACCTTCTGTGGGAAAAAAAAACAATTAAACATTCACCTGGAATTTTATGACTGGCAAAGCAAGATAGAGATTTTAAGCAACAAAAATTTAGCAGAAAAAGTTTTAATCAGTCCTTCTTCTTTTATTAAAGCAGTTTTGCCTTTAAAAAAAAGTGAAGAAAATGGTTTATTGCACTTAATTGTCTGACATTCATAGCTGTTCCCAAGGTGGGAGTCACATGTCTTGAAACCAGCATGGAGAAGATTGAGATGGTTGATGTCAAAAAATGGCTGAAAGGTTGTCTCTATCATAACTCCAAAAGTCATTGAACCAAAAAGAGTATACTCAACTAATATCCCCACTCTGGGAGACTGAATGTCCCACATCACCCTTTGCTTTCTGCCTTTGTTACAGTGGGACTTTATATAGTAACTCTAGCCAGAAAGTGGGAGTTATTGTTGAATGTAAGCATTTATATATGTGTGATGGTGACATAGCCGCTCAGAGTCGGGTTCTCCCGATTGGGGCGGGGTATCAAGTGTAATAAATAAATAAATAAATAAAATAAATAAATAGTCTTCTTCCCGATGTTATACATTCTGAGTTAGTGTCTTGTGTTTTCTGTGAACGGTGCAGGGGCGCATGCTTTATATAGGTATAACACATTTTAGTGCAAGGAGATTAAATCAATCAATCCTAAAGGAAATCAACCCTGACTATTCCTTAGAAGGACAAATACTGAAGCTGAAGCTCAAGTGCTTTGGCTACCAGATGAGAAGAGAGGACTCACTGGAGAAGGCCCTGATGTTGGGAAAGATTGAAGTCAAAAGGAGAAGGGGATGGCAGAGGATGAGATGGTTAGACCACATAGTTGATGCAGTGGGCGTGGATCTGGATGGGCTACAGAGGATTACAGATGACAGAGGAGCCTGGCGTGCAGTGGTCTATGGGATTGCAAAAGGTTAGACTTGACTGTGCGACTAAACAACAACATCAAAACGTGTGTGTGTGTGTGTGTGTGTGTGTGTGTGTGTGTGATATTTGCACAGCATTGAACTAGACTGTAGCACATAAAGTGTTTTCTACAATATTTCTTTGAATCTGGAGTGGACAACTATGCACAATTTGCAATGTTGTGTTGCTGGCATTGTGGCTTTCTTCCCCATACTTTCCATTCCTACACTTAACTGATTAAAAGAAAAGATGCTTTAGAAAGAATTACTCATGGTGGAACATACATACATCATAGAATCATAGAATAAGTGAGTTGAAAGGGGCGTTTTAGGCCATTGCGTCCAAACACCTGCTCAGTACAGGAATCTGAATCAGAGCAGATCTGACAGATGATTGTCCACTTCTTTCTTGAATGCTTCTAGTGTTGGAGTGTTCACCACCTCTCGAGGCCATTGGTTCCACAGTGACACTGCTCTAAGAAGTTTTTTCCTAATATTCAGCTCTATCTGGCTTCCTGTAGTTTCAGCCTGTTATTACGTGTTCTGCGCTTGGGATGATGGAGAGCAGATCTTTCCCTCTCTCTTTAAACAAAGAGTTCTGTTTTTATGCATATAGGCTACCTTTTTAATTTTTGGGGAATACTCACTTGGGGGGGTGTCTCCTATTAACCCTATATAAGACATTTAAAATGCGAATGGTTCATTCTCCATGCAGTTTGGGAGAAAATAAGCAACCCATCATTTTGAATTGTCCCATCTATCAATATCAAGACACACTATTAGCAGAAGTATATGAGCTTCCTTCTACGCTCCCTCTCCTTGATTTTATTTTGTCTTGCTGTTACCTTTTTGTGCAGAGAACAAATAATCAGCCAGTTCCTTCAGATACAGGAAGAAGGTTTCAGATTGACAATATAATGCTATATTTCTCTCCCCCCCTCCAAATTGAGAATGGGAAGACAAAGACTTTGCAAACATTCAGCTATAAATAGGCAGGGAGGTTGTTGTTCAGGTGATTTCCTTTCAGGCATAAATGAAAGGAGTGATTTCTCTCTCTCGGTCTTTGTCTGTAGTCAGAAAGCTGATCTGATTGCTAGCAAAGCTGATAGACAAAGAAGCTAAATATCAGCTTGTGTTTATTTTTGAATTGCAGGTAATGGGACATTGATCGGAGCATCTGCAAATGTCGTGTGTGCAGGAATTGCAGAGCAACACGGCTATGGCTTCTCTTTCATGGAATTTTTCAGGTACATTTCTGACCCAAGAAGAAACAGTGGTAGAATTTGCCTCCCTATATGGGAGATCATTTGCATCAGAAAACAATATGAGTCAAACAGATGGCTTATATAGTAGTGAAGGACTAGCCAATGAGATGTAACTGCATTTTACTAGCACAAGAAAGCTAATGTCTTGTATTTGGTGCAATGGCTTCAGGAATCTTCAAGATGCACCATTCATATTAAAGTGCAATGATGGGGGAAGTAACAAGAACTCTAAACAAATGAAAATATATTCTGGTACATGTAGCCATGTTTGTATGACAGATGACCTAAATCTAGTTCAACCATGTTTTACTATAAGATTTCTAATCTATGACTGGGTTATTTCACAGAATCATAGAACTGAAGAGTTGGATGATGCCAAAGGGTTATCTAGGTTAACACTCTGTCCAGGATGAATCCATAATTAAAACATCCCTGACAGGTCATCATTCTGTTTGAAAACTTTATGTGAAAAAGAATATACAGGAATTACCAAGAATATACCAAGGATTTGGTTTCCTGCTCATGTTCTTTCTGATGCTTAGTCAGAGTTTCCTTTCTTGCAATTTATGTCCTTAAGGTTTGGGACCTGTTCTCTGAAATAAGCTTACTCCATCTTCCATGAGACAATGCTTTAGATCAGGAGTTCTCAACATTTTAAAGCCGGGGGCCGGGTCATGCTCCCTCAGATAGCTTTGGGGGCTGGATGGCCATTTTGCCCTTCCTCCACCACATGACACTTCCTAGTGTGGTGGAGGCAGTGCCCCCCTGAAATGGTTCCACGGGCCATATCTGGCCTGCAGGCTGAGAATTCTTGCTTTAGATATTTGATGATGAGCATTTTATTGCCTCTCAAACATCTCTTCTCATGCTAAACAGACCCACCTTCCTCAACCATTCCTCATAACTCTTGATTTCCAGATCTCTTGATCATTTTAGATGTCCTTCTCTGTACATATTCCAGTTTATCAATAGCCTGTTTAAACTATGTTGTCCAATTTTATTATAGGAACAACAGTTCTGTGAGGACAAATTCCACCTTTATCTAACATGTTAATTTATAGCTATATTCTATAACTCTTTATACCAATCAGCCAATTCAAATTCTCAATCTACTTTCCATTTTAAAACAATATTCAATCTTAATGATGTTGTTCAGTTTGTTGTTGTTCTATACTGACTTATAGAAACCCTAAGAGGGCTTTCAAGGTAAATGAGACATTGAAGGAATGGTTTACCAGTTCCATACCTCCAGTGAGTTTCTGTGGCTGAGCAGGGATTTGAACCCAGGCCTCCTGAATCCTTTGATCTAATTAAAATAATTGTTAAAATGTTAGCTATAAGCCAGTGACTACACCTATATCCCCCACCCCTGCAGTGGTAGGACAGTTGTGTTGAACTAATTTTGGATTCAATTGGAATTGGTCATTATGGTATCAACAGTCATCTAGCATGGGGTTGGTTCTGAGCCTGGCTTCTCATTCCAGTCAAAGGTTCTATTAGAATTATGCTTTTAAAAAGTAGAAATGTTTAACTGGCGGACTTTATAGGTGCCTAAAAATTATGCTCTAAATACTGAAGATTTTACCACATAGCAGCAACTGATGACAAAGGAACTGAAGGTTTTATGCATGTGTGTGTGCACATTTGAGAGAGAGAGAAAGAGATAGATAGATATTATTCTGAATACAGATACTGTATAAGCTTTTCATCTAAAAGATGTTTTTATTGTAGCTAATGCCAATACTCACTTGAAGCAACATGGGAAATGTAAGGCTGCACAAAAGGAGACTTACTGTGTGTATGTACTGCAAATCTGTCACCAGTCTGATTAATTGTGTAGCCTTGTAATAAGAGAGGTGTCAGAAATCCACTTAGTGACCAGGAATGATGCTTCAGACAGAGTTTTTGTTAAAAGGCCTTCCTGCTGGGAAGTGTAGACCTTTTCTTTTCAGCCATGCCACTTCATATGTTTTGTACAAGTGTTTCCACTAAAAATGCTAGGAACATAAATTGAGATCAAAGAGGAAGTGAGCTTTTATCAGACTGAAGCCGAAGAGGATGAAAGTTCCATTTCTGGCTGCCTGACTACTTGCTGCCTTTATAACCATGAGATGAATTTATCTGACACCAATTTTCTAGAGGTTGTTGCAAGATCAGTACTCACAGAAGAATCTCAGCCTGATCATATACAATGGGGGGTGGGTGGGTGGGAGAGTTTGTTAAACAAAGGCCAGGATCCTATTGCTATCCCAACTGGAGTAGACTTACTGACTCAGTGGGATTTACCTACATGTTGACTTACTAAACAGCAGTTGATTCATTGGCTCAGCTCTTAGTAGGAACTAACAATGGGAGACTAGCCAAAGAAATGTATTTCCTTAATTAGATTGTTGTATGCTGGGCATCACATATTAGCTGAAAGCCAGGCTGTGCACTAAGTGTTACAGGGTGGTATATAAGTGTGATTGCTTTTTGCTTTGGTTTCTTTCAGCAGGGATGCAATAGGGATGCAATGGGCTCTTGAAAATATGTCGTTCTTACCACTTTCCTGAGTTTCTCTAGGCACAGATTCATCACTAAGGGTTCCCAGCCAGTAGTGACATTTCCAAGCTTCCCAAGATGATTAGTTCCTTGACTGGGGTTTCCCCCCATTTCTTCCCTTTCTCACTTGTGGCGACTGCCAAAATCTGTGTACCTTAGCATGCCTTCTGGGGATATATGTGAAGGAAAGGTGCCTCTCTGCACAGGAACTGTTGGATTTAATAATAATAATAATAATAATAATAATAATAATAATAATAATAATAATAATAATAATAATAATAATAATAATAATAATAATAATAATAATAATAATAATAATAATAATAATAATAAGTCAAAAATTATTCTGGGTTGAGAGGATTTTTGCGGAAGAAACTCCACTCAGGTAACTCTCAAATGAGGCTCCTTTCATGTCCCCAAGAACTAGGACAGACACGGGCGCTCAATCTTTCATGCAGCACCCAGGTTTCGAACTGCTGACTTGCCGGCCTTCCAGCTAACAAGATGAGCTTCTTAACCACTGAGCCACCTCAGCCGTCTGGTTATTATGTTGGATTCAATGAAACACAGGAAACAATAGGACATCATAGTTAATATATATCTATTATAGAAGGAAGGGAAGTGAGGGAATTTCACTAGAATTTGGCAGAGACAGGAAGATGAACCCTGGTCAAAACCAGTTTCAGCTTTCAATTTTCCATCATGTAGCTCCACTCAAGACAGAGGTTATTTTGTGTGGAGAAACTATAGAATAATTATACTAACAACTGAATGATACTTGAGGCTAAAACTTTGGTAATGCTTGGCTGTATTGGTGCAGGCAGTCACTGTGCCACAGATGCCTGCTATTATTTGAAAAGTATTTCAAGCTCAGTAATATTAATAACTCGTCACTGTTCTAATGACAGGAACAGAGTATGCTTTTCTTTAGATCAAATTATCCCCCACCCTGAATAATCACCATTTTGCACAAAATAGCAAACTGGAATCTTACTTGTAAAATATGCCATCACATGCAAAAACAGCTTTAATTCTGTGTGTCTTTTCATTTTGTGTGTGAAAATCATGAGACATTCTACAAATCTGGGCACAAGAAGAAATGCTTGTCCTTGTATCATGAATGAAAAGAAGCTGCTGTGAGATTCACACTCTTATTTGGCTAACACATCTTCCTGTGTTGCCACTTTTGTCTTTGCACATTTGAATGTTGGGCTACATTAACTGGTGGTTGGATCAGATTCCTGCTCAAGTGGAGATAGATACACTGACAGTAGTCTGTCTCTACTCAGGTGCCAGAATCCCACAGAAGCCATGGAAGGGCCAAAATGTAAAAGAAATAGATGAACTTTGGTGGATGAGAGTTCACAGTCATGATGTGTAGTGATATTTATTTATTTAGTACATCACCATTCTCCCACAGGAAACCCAAGGTAGCTCGTAATAATTAAAACTGTACAGTGACCAAATTTATTCCTTTATTTGTTTTGATTTATATGCCACCCTACTCGGTACAACTGACTCATGGCGGCACACAGAACCCACAAACATCCCACAGACATCAACACTAATCAACAATATGCTACATAATCACAATATATCACAATAAATTTGAAATTAAATACAATAGAAAATGAAATATAATACAATGCAACAAAACAAAAAAATAACATCAAATACATCAATATTATCAATGTATATCATAGAAACAATTACAAACTGTCACTTCCCTCTGGGCAGACAATTATAGTTACAAAGCAGCAGAATAGCAACCAATACATCAATATCATCAGTACATATCATAAAATGCAAGATAAACTGTATTTAAAAAACCAATCAAACATTTATCAATATATAAACATTTCAAAATCTCCACATTTAATAAATATATCATTTCTGGGACATCACTGACAGGATATATGATCCTGAGACTAGCATAACAATTCTCCTGAGATGTAAAGATTGAAACCCACCAAGGAAACAACTATGTTAAATATTTTGTGTGTTTTTTTAAAAATCCTCATTTTATCTTCTTTTGTTTGAACAAACTTGTCCTAATGCAGAGGATCCGAACGTTTTGAAGCCAGGGCCCAGGTCACGATTTCTCAGTCAGCTTTGAGGGTTGGACGGCCATTTTGCCCTGACTGCATGACGAGGATGACCATTTTGTTTCTTGAATGACCTTGGAGGGGTAGGGGGCTACAGGAAATGGCACTGTGGGCCAAATCCAGCCCATTGGCCTTAGGTTGGGAACCCCTGTCCTAATAGGTTTTGGGTTCCGGGGGAAATACTCTATCCTGGAAAATGGAGGGGGAAATGTCGGGTAACATAACATGATTGTGGTTCAGTATTCCTATAATACATGCTCCTTCTCAAAACAGTAATGTCAGCACATAGGAAGTATACATTTGAAATTTTTTATCCACCCTTTCTCAGTTGATATTGGAGTATCAAATTATCAACATATCTCTTAAAAGGTGAGGAAAAGAAGAGGCCCTATTTCTGAATTATTTGATAATGCTAATTTATCTTATTTAGAAGGCTTACTTTGAAAGAAAGTACACTGTGGACGATCTAATAGTGTGATTAATGCTTCTGCAAATCAAATGTGCTTTACTTACTTTAACTTGCCATCCTGTTTCTTAATATATATTGTTTCTAGCTGGCAAAATTTGACATCCAGATCCCTCGATTGAGATTCAGAGCTTCTGGGAAAACAGGCAGTATTACATAAAGTTTCTGTTCAGCCAGTATTACAGTTCTTTCTCCCACCCTCCACCCCCAGCTTGGGAGATTCAGGCTATCCACAGATCTTAATTTGGGGAAATGATCCACAGATAGATTATTTTTCCAAAGTCCAATTTCAAATCTTAAAGTGTCCCCACAAAGGTTAATATTTCCTCTTTCAAACACTTTGGATCATCTGGATTGGTTGGGTTGTTTTTTGCTGCCCCCTCTGACAACCGACCCCCCCCCAACAAAACTGTCACTTTTCTGATGCTACTTCCGAAAGCGATGATGTCATCGCTTTGCATTTTTGCCTTTTGGGTTCTACCAATTCTTAAAGTCACCAAGACGATCTTTCAAATGATATAACCCTTATTTTTGTGGGTGCTTTAGTTTTGGTGTTGCAGCTCATCAAAAGTACATGATTTTCATTACATCACAAAAGTTGCCAGACCACCCAACCCAAACGAAATATTTTCATAGAATTCACGTCAAAACGGAGTGGTATGAGTGCCTGAGTTCTGTTGGCTAGTAAAGTATCCAAAATGTCAAAATGGAGGATAAGACCAAGAGGAGGCTGACGGGAAGGAGCCATGGAGATGAAGGGAAAAAACAATGTTGCTATTGTGCTTTTTGTAAGAAAGGGATAGCAGTAGATAGTGCTGTTTGAGGCAAGAAAACAGTGTGGGTCTGAGAGAAAAATAGCTATCTTTGGGATTTGTCTTCTTTTGTGTCTAGGTCAGACTTTAAACTGCCAAATGAAGCCACCTTTTGGTGAATACATTCCATAGTTCCTTTCGCTTTGACCTAGTATGAGAAAATTGACTGGCACAACAAGGTTGTCATTGCCCAGGATATTCCTGATTGTGGTTCAAAAATACCACAGTGTTCTTCAGATGTTCTTTCTGTGTACCCCAATCTGTGTACCCCAGTTTGTGTGATGATAGTAGAAAACAAATAGGTTGGATGATTACAGAAAGAGCTCAGGAGTTGTACGTGGTATCTAGGTTGCAGGTTGGACAGCTCTGTTTTAAACAAAACATAATAAAATCACAATAAAAGAACCTCTGAAGAACGCTGTGAAATTTCCAAGGAGATTTCTCAGTAGAATTTGAACAAACAAATGTGGATAAATTTCCCCTGAAGAAAAAAAAATATAGTGATTTGTTTTCTTCTTTCCAAAAAGGAGAGGCTATGAGATTTATATCTCTAATCTAACCCAATCATTTACTGAAAAAGCCACCCAGACTCCTTTCTCCTCTAGTACCCATTTAGAATGGAAGAACCAGAAAAATACTTTCATTTTGTTGTTGCTCAGTATTTCAATATTCAGCAATTTGACAATTATTTCTCTGATATTCTAGATCTAGAGTGTTCTTGCGGGTAAATTTAACAATTGATCTTTCTAATAATGGATATGAGTAGGAGGCAGGCCTTCACATGCTAAAGTATTCATCTTCTGCCACTAACCAATCAACAGAGTTATTTCCCCAAATCTGAAAATGGCTCTTGAGGCAACATCTGCCTTTCCACTTTCTGTGTTTTTTTTTGGCATCTTCCATTGCTCTTAGGTTGCTAGTTGCTTGTCAACATGCATCCAGGACAATCAAAATGAATCTCTCCTCCCCATTCTTCTGATATTCGACTATGTATCTGCATAGAAGTATGCCTGCATTTTTTCTTTGCCATCCTTATAATTGTACAACTGAACTATAAGCTAAATGTCTTTTTTCTACTTCAGCTGCTTTTAGACTGCTTTTTACTTTTTAAAGTGCTGGTTAGTGAAAGAGATGATTTACTGGGAGCTTGAGTTGTTTGCTCTCATACATTTCCCCTGTTGCTGTTGTGTTTTTCTGCTAACTAAAAAAGGAATAACCAGAATCTAGAAATATATATTCAGCAGAATATACCTGGGCAGAGTTTCTCTGAATCAACCAGGAGCTCTTTTGGAGTTTTTGGTATTATATCATTGAGCTACTCTGAAATGATCTCTGTCCATTTGACTTAATGTGCATTCCAGATCCACTTTGACCTGAAAGCCTCTAATTGACTTGCAGTAGAAAACCAAAATAAGTAATTTCTTTCTTTCTTTGCTTTTGTACTGATATTAATGAATATTGGAGCTGTGCAAGGATGTAAATATTTAAATCTGCCACATTTCAAACACATACTGTAGTTCCAGGGGTTTACATTCATTGCACCTTTGAAATTTACTTCTTAAAAAAAAACTTTTTGATTAATTTGTGCCCTTTCTCATTTATTTGCATTTTGATCCAAATTAAAGCAACCAGAGCCTCAGCAGAAACAACATAAACTTTGGTGCCTATTTGCTTTCCCACCATTTTATTGTTGACATTTCTTGTTTTTCCAAAAAGTGGCATAATGGTTCTGTGAGGATTTAATGGAATGACAAAACCTAGGAGGTAACACGACAATTGTAAAAGAAGAAATTCTTTCTTGCTTGAGGGAACAGAGCTCTTGGTTAGTAGAAATTGGCAGGCCTGCTTATAATTGAGCATGTGGTTCTCCTGGGCAGTTATCCAGGAATTGTTGTCTAGCTCAGCAATGATGAAATGTCAGTATTAACATTCCTTTGTTTGCTGCTGGCTTCTATCAAATCTTTTGTATAGGAGAATATTTGTATACTGTGTGTTATGATGGTTTACATTGCCGCACAGTACAATTCATATTTATAATGTCTTTGTATTTGATCTTCTACATATCCAACAGTTCACTTTTCCCTAACAAAAAGTATTCTCTAGGCTTTTCACAGGATTTGTTCCAATCTTTTAATAATGTCATGAGGGTGAGGATTTCCATGTATGTATCCAACCTAGCCGTTCGAAAGCAAGAAATTGCAAGTAGATAAATAGGGACCACTTCGGTGGGAAGGTAAGCAGTGTTTCGTGCACTCTAGTGTCTAGTCATGCCTGGCACATGATCACAGAAACGTCTGCAGAAGCTCTTCGGCTTTGAAACAGAGATGAGCACTGAACCTTAGAGTCGGATAAGACTGGCTTTTGAGCAATGGTGACCTTTACCTTTACTTTTATCCAAGATTTGTAAATTTTGACCATGCTAAATCTAATATTTTGGTGAGTGGTGTATGTATAAGTTCTGGGTGATAAATTCTGGAATATAGGTAATTCTTCCAGTTTTTGCATAAAATACATGGGATGTACAATTTTAGCCATTATTCAGGCTAAAATCAGGTTTTATTTCTGTAGAATATTTGTCCCATAATATAGAAGACATTTACATTGATTCACTTCAGGATCTCCTTTCAGTCACTTCACTTTTGTTAAGACTATAAAGTAACCTATAACCAGCTTAACTTTGCATTTCTTAAACATTTTTGTTATCACAACGGACATTTCTCAAGGACGATGTTGCATATTTAACAGTGCCCTCATGGCAGAATGGTTAAGTTGCAGCTCTGTAGCCAAAAATGCTAACATCATTGTGAGTTCAGTCTTGACAGGCTCCATGTTGATTCAGCCTTCCATCCTACCAAGGCTGGTAAACCAAATACCCAGAATGTTGCAGGCAAAAATGTTAATTATCTTGTGAACCATCCAGAGAGTGCTCTAAGCGCTATGGGGTGGTGTATATGTCTACTTGCTACTGATATATTTATTATTATGCAAGATATCTTTGTTTAGTACTTTAATCCATAAGGCCTGTCTAGATTCAGAAATTGTATTTGTGAATGCGAGACAACATAAGGAACTTCAAGCCTTTGGGCCGTCCCATATAGTCCAAACACTTGTTCTTCATTCCACAGAGCACTGCTTCAAAGAATGTGATTAGCACATCATTTCAGAACATCTTAGATACACATATCTCAGTGGAAGAAACAAAATCATTTCACTTTGTGTTTTCTCTGTGTTTTCCCCCAGTTCCCACCTGAGGCTTTCATGTGGTAAACTGTACCCTGGCAATCTCATCTCTGTAAGGAATTCAATTTAGAAATAAGAAAATTGATGTTTTCAATAAATTAAGTAGAAAATCAACATCTCAGTACAGTCACTTCTGTGCTGGTTGTTTGATGTTGAATTCAATTTCTCCTCCCTACAAGCATTTCAGATTTTGTTAACACCAAGGGAGCGCACAATATAAGAGTTTGATATGGGCTTGACTGGAGGGCTGAGAATGCAGAAACCAGACAGACAGGCAGCATTTAAAATGATATCTGAAGTAGCAATTTTAATTCATTAGAAATACTGACTTGCTATACAATTGGCACTCTCCCTTTGGCTTCAGAGTTGGTGGCACAATGTACTAGCATACAGTATTACTGGGTTTGTATCATAGCCAGGAAAATACTTTTGGAAGCACCATTTTCATTAAAACCTAAAGATGAAGTTCATTCCTGGGAAAGAAAAGCCAGCACAACAGAAAAGCTTTCAATCTGCCACGACACAAATACAATTTTATGAGAATCTTCAGTTCTACTAGTAAACATTTGCTTCTAGGCTGAGGAAGGGAAGAAAGCTTTCAGTTGGATACCTCTTTTCCAGGATAGTCTTGAGCAACCATTGTTCAGGTTGGTATAATTTCAATTGCTAATCTTACCTAAAGTAAACTCATTGAATCAAAGGGATTTACAAAGTACTTACTTAAGCATTCAGCAGTTCTTCTTTTGTATCTAGGGTAGACTTTAAACTGCCAAAATGAAGCTGCCTTCTTGTCTTTGTCATTGGCCAAAGCAGTTGATTCAATGGATGTACTGTACTCTATTTTGGACTACAATTTGGATTTAAGTAATTATCTTTGTCCCTGGAATCACTTGTAAAATACATTCCTTTTTGTATTAGATTTAACTAATTTTAGGTGCTTTGCTATTGCCAAGTTGTGTTTGAGGTAGTCCACTTTATTTCCAGGGATCTTGAATTTCTGTAAATAGATACAAGATTCAACCAAAAATGGTGTCAGATAATACTCAGATGTGTTTGAAAGAAGGCTAGATAATTATGTTGCCTTTGATTTCTTTGTCTGTAGTTTTTCTAGTTTTCTTGTTTCCTTTTTAAAAATCTGTTCAGTACAGTAAAACCTCGAGTTATGATTAAAATCAGTTCCATGGCCTTGTTTGTAACTCAAATTTGTTTATAACTTGAGGCATCCCCATAGGGATAAAGAAAAAGTCCCCCCACCCTTCAAAAAATTAAAAAGGCCCCCCTCCAAAAATCAACCAAACCACCCGAAAACAACAGCAGCATTGAAAGGAAAGCATGCATAAGCAAAAATGCTGTTCTTTACCTTAAAGCAGCTTTTAAAATGGACAGAAAATCCAGCAACAAACAGCCATTTTGGCATTGAAGATCCAGACAAAGAACTCCTCTCTAAGCACTCTAATGCCACCTACAGAGCTCAGAAAGGCTGCATGTGTTTTTCTATATACAGTAATACCCCGGATAATGATTGTACCAGATAGCCCTAAAACCGCATTACGTTACAAGATTTTTGGAAAAATCTTGCATCGGATAACGTGATTTTTAGCGTTATCCGGTACAATTGTGTGTGTGTGGGGAGGGGGTTGGATTGGGTAGAACATCTACCCAATCCAACCCCCTCCCCAGCGACCACCTGCCTTCCCCCCCCAACGCTACTGCAGACTTCCCTCTGCTTATCTTTCCTTCTCTGACTAGAGAACCAATCACAGCTCTGTATTTTCCCCCTCTAGATCAGCTGATCTAGAGAACCAATCACAGCTCTGTATTTTCCCCCTTCCCTTTTTTTTCAATTCAGGAAGTAAAGCAAGCAAAAGCAGCATGGAAACTCCTTTCGTTTTTTCCCCCTTCCCTGCAGTTTTTTTTAAAAAAACAGCCTCCAGCTATCAGCTGGCAGTCAGAGAAGGAAAGATAAGCAGAGGGAAGTCTGCAGTAGCATCAGAACAGCACTTTCCCCGACCCTACTGCAGTCGCATAGGGTGTGGCTTTAAAGGTAGGGAGGTCTCTTTCTTTCCCTGCCTGCCTTTAAAGCGGTTTGGCCCTGAAGTCAGGGCTTTTTTTTTTAGCGTTGTTCGATGCATGTATCGGACAGCGCTAAAAACCAGATAACGCCATGACTTGTGGAACCAAGTCATAACGTTATCCGTGGTATTACTATAGTTAGAATACTTCCTTTTTAATATATGTTAACCATACTTTGTAATTGATACTTGAAGATGATGTAAAGACTTTAGGACAAGTTTAGCATCTAAATAATTTAAAATCCTTTCTGATAATATTTACATTACAAAATAAGTTTATTTCAACTAATTAACCAAAATCCATGTTTTAAATTTGCAGGAAGTAAATGCCGGCACACAGCTCCACAGTTCAAGCATTTAATATAATTTGCAGCATGATGATTAATTACTCTCATAAAATGAGCAATTATACCATCTGTCTGAATGGGAAAAATATTCAAAAGACCATTGTCCTCAGCGGAATAAGCTAAAACCAAAAATTAAGCTCATTAAATTCTTAAAAGCACTTTCAGAGAAAAAGGTTTGTCCTGGGATAATGGTAGGGAACCAAATGGTATTGAACTGATGGTATACAGAAGGAGTGGACAAGAACTGAGGGTTTGGTGATAAAATTTAAGCCTCCCCCTTCATCCATGGGCTATATTGGGTCCAGTAATGAATGGAAAATGACCATTGAAAACAAGCACTCGACCATGAAACCCAATTTCTTCTTTGTTGTTGTTTTCCCAAATTAGGAGTTCCTGAACTGATCTCTTGATAGAGGCTTTGTCAGGATATCTGCTGTCATCTCTTCAGATACAGTAGATCATTTTGGTGGTCCCTTTCTTGATCAGTTCATGTACCATCTCACGTGAATGTGTCTGGTGCTTACATTCACTGTTTCCTTCTGTGATACTTTGATATGGCTGTAGTTGTCTTCTGTCATCTGGATTAGCATCTGTTCATCTATTCTAAAGTTATTTAGCAGCTTCCTCTGGCATACCAGTCCTCTGCATGTTTCCGGTGCCCATAAGATATGCCCATCACCACACATAAAAAGGAACCCACTAGTGGGCTTACAGTCTGTGTTATCCTCTGCCCATTCTGCATCTGTGTGCCCTACAAGCCTTGAGTTTCTGCTCACTGGCAGTCTTGGCAAAAATTCCATAACTCCTTAAAATGTATAGCTAGGCTTTCTACAGTTGTCCTGTGTCGGTGAAATAACTTTTCTCCTCAGGATCCCTATAGCAGTTGTTGTGTCAGGTCCAGCAGTGGTTGTTAGGTACAAAAGCTTTCCTATAGCTGTTATGTACCTGCTGTTGTTTGACAGGTTTGCTCTCCTCTCTGCTTTTCAGAAAGTCTGTTGCTATGTATGTTGCAACAGTGTGGACATCTTGGAGGTCTAGTGTGTCTGCAAGTTCAATAGTATTTTGGTCAAGGTCCATCTTTGTATTTCTGAGTGAGTGGTTACTGATCTCACAAAAAAGACTTCAAAATGTGAACAAACAACAACGTTCTCTCCTCAGCTAGTGTGTGGTTTAGTTGCAGAGATTGGAAGACAAAAATAATAATCACAATACTTAGAAACTGATAAAATCTGAAAATGTTGGTTAGCTATTTCTGTGAGGTAAGTAACTCACTCAGCCCCCATATTCTATTGGGAAACAATTGGTTTTTTTTTGTTATTTCCTCTAGTTAGCAGAGTATAAGGTAGGAAAAAACAGCACAGAAAAACATGGAGACATCAGCTAAGGCTCAGCCCTGCCTGCCCCTTTGGTTTCTTTTACAAGTGGTATTTTGTATAAGAGAATCCCTGCGGTTGTGGTGCAGTGTTTAAGCTGTAGTACTATAGCCAAAGATCTGTTAACAACCTGAGTTAGATCTTGACAGGCTCATAGTTGACTCAGCCTTCCATCCTTCCTAGGTTGGTAAAATGAGTTGTTGTTGTAGGCCAAATGCTAATTGCCTTGTGAATTGCCCAGAGAGTGTTCTAAGTGCTCTGGAGTGGTATATAATTGCAATTACTAAAATCACGGTAGAAGCATTTAAAGTAGAAAAATGTGTCTTTGCTTAGATTACCACAAGCAATTTTTTTTCTGATGGCATTGCAGTGCAAGTAGCATAACCTAAAAATAATTGCATGCCTTTAAGTAAATTCTCACTTATGGCAACCCTTTCCAGAGTGTGTTAGGTAGGGTATATACAGAAGTGGCTTACCATTCCTTTCTTCTGGGGTGATCATGGGACTGTGCAGCTTGACCCAGGCTGGCTCTTCTTCCTGGAGGCACAATGGGGAATTAAAATCCCAACCACATAAACCACTGAGCTATCCAGCTAGCCACACTGCATATGCACAGAGATATTTAAATATGGCCAATATGCTTACACTATATTACTTCAGTTAGACAGTTCAGTTAGTGTACAAATCCTTTATATGGGATGGTGGAAGAGTGATGGTGTAAACTGATTGAATAATGTATGGCATTAAAAGTATGACAGATAGTAAATCCAGACTTGGCCAAAACAGTCATTTACTTATTCTGATAATTCAAGATATATCATATAAAGTTGCCACTGGGATTCAGCAGCCTAGAGGAGCATGCATAACTGACTGCTTAAGTATTGAGTATCTGTCAATGACCATAAATTTGCAGGGTTATGTATCTAAGCCATAACATATTCTGGAAACATTATCCTTTTCTGTGGTTCTTAGTTTCTCATTCACAGAAGAAGGAAAACATAGTCTTTCAGTATACACAACTGAAAGATGTGCTGGAGATAAGTAGAAATGGAGCAGTTTAAGTTTTAGAGGACTCTGTAGAGTTTTAGCAATATTGAAATGCTGGGAAAGCTGCTCATGGCTGTTAGCTGCGTTATAAAATTGTTTGGGGGAAAACCTCAAAGCCAAAGAAGAGGGCAGGGTATATATGAGAGAAATCAAAACTGAATTGCATTATGATATTCCAGTGAATGGACTTGTACCCTTTCCTTCTCCTCATCCACAAACAGTTTTATGTGATTTATGACATGTATTAATCTGAGGAACTCTGTATTGGTTGGGGCTGTTTTTGGAAGATGGGTTGGACTTTGAAGAGGAATCAAGGTAATATGAAATCTCAGTTGGGATAATTGCAATCTTGCATGCAGTAACACTGGGTATCAGTGAAAGTGGGATTTATAGCCAAATGTGATTGTTCTTTGCCACCGACTTGATTGGTAAAGTTATTTTCCCAGCCTTTGGCATTTGGGGTAAGCCCTCACCCAGTGGTAGGCAGCAACAGATCCCCCCCCAGGAGGGGCTAGCAAAATTTGTTGGCCTTTGGGCAGGGGGGTGGCGAAATTGGGTGGCCACACCCACCTCCCTGCCCTGCACCATCAGGTTTTGACTTGCAAGTGGTTCAAGGTCTCCCTTGCTCAAAGGTCAGTCATATCCGACTCTAGGGTGCAGTGCTCATCTCCATTTACAGCCAAAGAGCCAGTGCTGCCTGTGTTTACAGATGTATACATGGCCATATGACAGGCATGACTAGATCGTCCATGATGTAGGCTCTGCCCATGATGTAGGCTCCGCCCATGGTGTGGTAGCGAATTCTTTTGCTGCTCACCACTGCCATCACCCCCTTTTCCTGTTTGCTTGCTTCTATTGTTTTGTTGATAATAATTTCTTCTTCCTCTGACCTCCAACTGTGCTAGGCACTGATCTTCATGTGCTAGGCAGTCCATTTTCCTTTCCTTCCTCTTGATTGTAACTACAGATGGTAGCTGTAGGTAAATACATCTTTTTCTACTTTAAATACTTCTAGAATGATTTTTATCACACAGAGTACTAGTTTGTGTGTAGGAAACCAGAAAGGAGGGGATTGACAAGATTGGGCTAATCTCCTCATGTTGTCTTTATTTTGCTATTGGGTTTTTTCCTACTCCATACTCTGCTAACTAAGAGGAATAATAAAAATTCCCCAATCATCCCGTCTCTCAACTATGTGGAGGTGTTGATATGTTGCATGAGGGTGGCAGGGAATTGTTTGTTACTGAGTTGCCAGTTGCTGCTCTGATTAATCAATTAATGGAACGTGTGTTCCTGCAATTAACCTTTTTCCTTCCTCCATTTTCTTCAGAAGAGCATGTCTCAATGATGTGATTTGCAAATCAAACCTGTGCCAAGGACTATGTACATAGCAGAACATGCTAAATACTGTACAACATATTCAGATGAGGAGAAAAATTCATGTGTTGTGACAAACAGATGCCCTTTTTCACTTGAAAGAGCACCTCATCTAAAAAATATATGCAAACTTTAGTATCCATGTATTTCTAATTAAAAGTTCCTATGTAGTAGGCCGCAGAGAGACTTCCTCTGAACGTTTGAGGATGTGGCATGGTATTCACAGACACTGCGTGTATGTTGACCAGTCAGAAAAACATCTGGTGTAATTAAGAAAAATGAATATTTTGTCTGCCTTGCCCTAGCTTTTCTAGAGTAGTTTAAGAAGTGGTCTTTAGGGATTTTGGACGAATACCAGCAGAATCCAAAAAGGACAACCCCAAAATGAAAGAACTTGAAAGAGCTGCTCCTTTTGTATTCAATGAAAGGACTGGGATCTGAAAGAGCAAAAAATGAATGAGACGCCCTCTGAGCAGACCTGAAAGTAATGAAGACTTAATGTTTTCCCCATGGATATCTGAACTGACTGATGTCTCACTTGGCAACATATTCCAAACCATTGAGACCAGCTGTGATGCACACCACAACAGATTTCACTACCCTAGGTGATAGAATGGAAAACAGGGCTTCCTTTGAAATTCTTCCTCTCATTAAGAAATGAGGTATAGCTGTGAGCTTTGTAGCACTTATAATTTCCAAGCTCTGTCTTAAAGAGCAGCCTCACATAACAGAACACAACATGCCAGTAATCTCTTCTCTTGGTTACAAAAGCATAGACAACCATTGATGTGTATTTTATACAACAGCTGAGGAACTAGCGGCTGTCTAATGGTGCTGAACTCCATTTGCTATAGATCCTAACTTGCTTGGTTGGTGGCAAAAGCCTCATTCATCAACATCCAGAGGTTCAAAGGTTCCCAGCCCGATCTACAAATTAGATTAAGCAGATGGAAATTGCCAAGTGGAAGGAATAAGCAGCAGATAGAAGTTTTGTAAAAGCCCTGGGTGATGACCAATGGTTACTGCAGCATGCTATGGGAAACATTACTATGTAGGAACATTAAGATATTCATGAAAAATAAATGCGTGGTACTTCCTTTGCCAGAAAATGTGGTTATAATGACCTGTGACCAAACAGTAGACTATTTCCCATGGGAGATGTCTGCTGTTTGTGCTTTCTCTAGAACAGGGGCCCAATAAGGCCCAATAAGGCCCCTGTATATCATTAATGTGGCCTGCGGTGAGCACCCAGTTCACCGCAGACCCCCCCACCCTCCCCCACCACCTGACATCAGCGGTGGTGGTGGCGGCAATCACGCTTTGTCTGGGCTACTCCGAACAGCCTCTTGCGCAGTCCCATCCACTCTGTAGCCTTTGCCAAAGCCAATCGCTGTGTTGGGGAAATCTTCAGAGCCTCCTCTTTTTCAAAATCTGTGGCACTAGGAGAGCCTCCTGGCATGCCCAGGATTATGTCACCACAGTGCGCTAGGTTTACCCTTCCAGCACCATGGTTTTTGAAACAGAGGAGGCTCCAAAGATTTCCCCAATGCGGCGATCGGCTTTGGCAAAGGCTGTAGAGGGGATGGGACTGACCCAGAGGCTGCTTAGAGCAGCCTTGACAAAGAATGATCGCCACCACCGCTGCTGACGTCAAAACTGTCAGCAGTGAGAGCAGCCCGCCTCCCACCCCTGCAGCTGTGTGTCGAGGACAGGACTGGCCCATGAAAAAAAAAGTTTGGGCACCACTGCTCTAGAAGGTCAGTAAAATATTTTGTACGCATTGAGTTAAAAAGGTGCAAGTTTCAACATAATAAATCTGGCTGGATTTTTGAAATGTAAAGAACAAATCCCAGCTTTCAGGTTTTATTCTCTCGAGATCTCTTCTCTGTCCCTGCTTCCCTGAGGTGAAGTTTTCTGCTGGCGGCAGCTGTGCAGAAAATCTGGGCATGGGTTCTAGTGACAGAAAACTACAAGCATATCAGAAAATAAAATAAAATAAAAAATAAAATAAAATACACTGTAGCACTTTAAAGACTAACTGCTATATTTTTATTGTTAGCTTTCGTGGATCAAGTCCACTTCTTCAGACAAAGAGTAAAACTTACAGGCATGGTTTTTATACACCAAAAAATTCAAGAAAACTACAAGAAATTCTTGTAATGTCAGAAGTCAGAACATGAGGGGATCATAGGTTTTATGTAGTAACTTCAGTTTCTCGGTAACGGCCAAGTATGGTAACTGCTGCATTTGCCGGTGTGTAAGACACATCAGAGCATAAGATGCACCCCATTATTACCAAAATAGCCCTTATAGGCCACTATATGCAATACAAGATGCAGCCCATTTTCCAGTGTATTTTAAGAGGAAAAAAGTGGGCCTTATACACCAGCAAATAGGGTAGTAGGTGAGCACAGGGCTTTTCTTGTGCAAATATAGGCAATTTTGATGGCACAATGATGATTGCAAGTAGCTCTACCCACCTGGAAATACATGGCAGAAAAAGTGTCCAGGTTAGAAGATGATGATATGGATGTTACTAAAATACAACAAAGTTTGTAAAGGGTGACAGAAGGGAATCAGATGTTTTATGTATACATGAGAAAGAATGTTTTTATTCTGTACTTCACTTTGATGATGATGATGATGATGACGATGACGACGACGACGACGACGACGACGACGACGACGACGACGACGACGACGACGACGACGACGACGACGACGACGACGACGACGACGACGACGACGACGACGACGACGACGACGACGACGACGACGACGACGACGACGACGACGACGACGACGACGACGACAGAAAAATGAAAATCAAAATACCGTGATTTGCAAGTTGAAATTGAACTTTTATGGAAAAATAAATCTGTTGTATCCATAATAATTGGATCTCTTGGAGCAATGCCTAAAAGATTCCCTAGATATTTGGAATTTTTGGATTTATTGGACATGAATATCCTAACTTTACAAAAACAACTTTACTGCCTATATATGTGGACGTTAGGTCTTGAACTGTTAATTTTATGCCAGTCTTCAACTGAGAATCTAATGATAGATTTTTTTTAAATTCTATGTTAATTGAAAAGATCATATTCCTTCAGAATTAACCAGATGGAAGGGAACTGTTAAAAGTGGTTTGAGGTTTCTGTGATTAGGTCTAATTATGAAAACATTTGTGAGTCCATTCAAGAGCACCGGCTGTAATGTATATAATGATGATGAATGATCTGAGTGTGTTTTCTTGCATGATTAATTCCTTCTGAAGAAAAGCTACAGGGAAGCAAGCCTCAGCATGAGAGGCAAGAACAGAAAAGCATTGAGACATCTTCTTCCTCTCAGGTGGTTTGGGATAACATGTAGAATCCATTTTCTAAACTTGGTGACTCAGTGTTCAGTGAACTTTATAGCAACACATCTGTAATAGCTTCTGTATGTATTTTTGAGATTTAATTGGAGATAGGAAAATCTTACCCTCACATGATTCTTCCAGGTGTAGAGTGTCATCTTTATGGGTTTTTTTTTTTTTGCAAGCAGACTTCAGTTTAGAATTCAACATTCCATGTTACTTTTCTAACTGGCCTAGTTTCCAAGTAAGTTTCTCATATCATGGATCATGCTCTGTGTGAGAAATACAAATCACTGCCTTGGGCAAATGAATTTACTGGCATTTAATTGCTTCTTTCCTAATAAAAGGGGGTGGCTGCTTGCATCCATGACAAGCTGTCAGGTCCAACCCCAGAAGCACAAGGGAGCTCTCTGGAAGATGTGTCTTCCCAGCCCCAGGCCAGGAGAAATGTTCTGCCATAGGTGGAAAGGAGGGTTGGTTGCTTGACAGGAGCAGCTGAGGGAGACTGAGTTGGCCAGGATAAGAGGGCAGGAAGGGCAAGGCAAACATATCAAAAGAGAAGGAGATAAGGGGGAACATAGCAGAGTATTGGGACCCCCTCATTCACCAGTTGCTTAGCTACGCTGCAATGTTTGTATTAGGGACTGCGGTGGCTTAGTGGTTAAGACACTGAACTTGACGACTGGAAGGTTGGCAGGTCAGCAGTTCGAGACCCAAGTGGTGCATGATGGAGTGAAGTCCCATCTCTGTCCCAGTTCCTGCCAACCTAGCAGTTCAAAAGCAATAAATTGCAAGTAAATAAATAGGTACCACTTCAATGGGAAGGTGAACAACATCCCGTGAACTCCAGTGTCTAGTCATGCCTGCCACATGTCCATGGACACGTCTGCAGACACAGACAGCATTGGCTTTTTGCTTATAAACAGAGATGAGTACTGAACCCTAGAGTCAGATATGACTGGCTTTCGAGCAAGGGCGACCTTTACTTTTAATATTTGTATTGCCATCAAATCCAGCATGTGTACACACACACACACACACACACACACACACACACACACACACACACACACACACACAATTAGTCTCAAAATTACTATTTGTGATTGATAAATGAATTAAGTTGGAATGTCAGCAAGAAAATGACGTGTTCTTACTCATATCTTCTTCTTTTTTTATTGTTTCAGATTGGGCTTCCCTATGATGATCATGACCTGTATAATTGGAATGTGCTATCTCCTTGTTGCTCACATTTTATTGGGTTGGACCTAAGACTGTATTTTTTTAATTTTATACACATATCCACATGGAAGACCAAAAGGCATGTTCAAAAGATCTTTAAAAGACTGTATGAAAGAAAGAAAGAAAATACCTTTTACACTGCCACTTGAGTCAACGTTTTGTTTATGAGGCTGGGCATTTTTCTCTGTGTGTGCTCCCATTCCGCTCAGTGGAGAAAGCCATTTTTGCACAGATTCCTTTCCACTGGCAGCTAAATTGTTGGGATACGTGATCCAAAGAATTTTGTGCAAATTTTGATAGGTTGTGTTATCTCAAACTACAAGTAGAAGAAATGTGATTTGAATGCTGAAAACTACATAGACCAACATCAGAACTCAAGTAGAATGCTATGTTTTGACATGTGAATTGATATGAAGTATAAAATATCAATGTTGAGCAAACACTTGAGGGCTTAGATAATATGTTGAATGAGGTCTCAACATCCAATATTTTCCTTGATCATCTTATGGAGGTGAATTTTGTGGCTGACAATTTCCAAGTGGTCTTGCTGAACTGATTGGGACTGAGCCGTATGTTTCTCAGGTTCAATCCCACAATATACTTCTGCCCTAACCTTCATTACCCTTCCTTTTCTTGTGATTTTATTTGACATTTTAAAACTGCTTCATACATCCTTAGTATTGCAGTCCATCAGAGACCATGTGAGAAGTCAAAGAGATTTGGCTTTTTACTAACAGAAATGACAGCAAAGTGCAGCCGACTAGGAATGGGGGTTATGCTTCTTTCAGATGCCCCTTTATCACACATTACTTTAATGAAACAGATACTTTTGGAATGAATGCCCAGAATCAACCAGAAAAAGAAATAAAAGTTTATTTAAAATGTACAAAAGGATTTTTTTAAGTGAAAAAGGTGCCCATGTTTGTCTCAGTTGTAATTTTTTTAAAAAAATGCTGAGACAATATGGCAAGGGACTATATTTTCTCCTAAAATCATCTATTGCCATATCTATGGGAAGTCACAGATGATATCATTACATGTTTTTGGAGATATTCAGTAATTTCTCACTGGGCTTCTTTAGTCTTTGCCAATATATTTATCTGTTTGTATGAAAGCATCTGATATTCAGCCTGTGCTTGCTGTAGTAGATGAGTAAATAGTCGCACTAGGCATAATGAAAGATACTTCATTGTCTGTTTTTCAAATAAACCCATTCAAAGGAGGATTTAAAATGGAAACAATTATCTTTTTTAATTTGGCTCATAGGTTTCAACAAACAAATATTTTCATGGCTAATATGGATGATTATTCTACACTTAGGTAGCTTCAGATAAATAAAATGGGAGACGTTTTGGATAATTAGCTTCTTAGTTAAATATTAGGACTGCTTAGTTAAGATTAACATAGGGAATACAGTGCTTTCAATATTTTTGTCAGCCAATGAAAGATACATACTAGAGAGGTGCATTGTCTTCAAACAAATGTATAAAAATCTGGAGTATTTGTGCAATTCTGGGGCATCCATGGTGCTATTAAAGTAGACATTGCCTGCCAACAAGACACAGTGGGCCACTAGAGCCTTCATGTTTCATGTAGCATTTGTTGGATTAATTTATTTTTTAAAATGTACCATAATTCTAAGAGAAAGATCCATCTCTTGCTAAAGGAAAAGAAGAGTGATAGTTGGAACATCCTCACCCCACTCCATAAAATCCAAGGCCAACTGAAGTCTAGGGAAGCTCAAACTGAGGTTACAGGGCATTATGTAACTCCCTATAGCAACTTGGCTAGCATTTTCGCATAGGGCAAAGTCAGAAGCTTGCATTATCCTTGCTAGTTCAGATTAGTGCTCTTGAATTTCCCTTTTCTTCTTTCTTTACCAAAATTAATTTACTAAAATGTATACTACTACATTTTTCTTGTATGGGTTTTGAGGGACCAGAGTATAGAGATAGTGTGGTATAACTTGTTTTTTCCTTCCACTTCAGTCCCCCCTCCTTTATTTTATTAATTGGTTCTAGTGAGACAGATATAGCTGCTGGTTGACCTTTGTGGCATTGCCAGAATGTGTGTGTTTAAGAGAGTTTAAGGTTTATCATTCCCCTTAGATTGATGAGGATATGTAATCTCAGTCCAACCCTAAATTTCTACTCCTCCTTCATGTGGATTCCTTTCACCCTCAGAGAACTGGAAATGTATAAATGATATTATGGAGCAAGACAAGAACTCAGTTGACATATCACAGGATGGGGGGGGGGAGCCAATCTGTGCAGCTGTTTTCAGGCAGAAATGAGAGCAGGGCCAGTGCTCATGGCTTTGCTATGGTTGCTATTAGTTCATTTTTAATGCATTCCTATTGGGAAAGTATTGGGGGAAATGTATTACTTATAATGATAGAATCATAGAATAACTCCTTTGGAAGGGGCCTTTTAGGCCATTGAGTCAGTACAGGAATCCAAGACAAATCAGATACAGTATATATGACAGATGGCTGTCCAATTCTCTGTTGAATGCTTCCAGTGTTGGAACACCCACCACTTCTCAAGGCAGTTGGTTCCACTGACATACTACTCTAACCAGTAAAATGTTTTTCCTAATGCTGTATTCTGTCTGTATCTGGCTTCCTGTAATTTCAGCCTGTTATTATGTGCCCTACACTCTGGGATAATGGAGAACAGGTCCTTCTTCTTTATGATTATCTTTCAGATATTTGAAGAATGCTATCAACTCTCTTTCTCCCTCCCCCCTCCGGTCTCTTTTTCTCAAGACTAAACATGCTCAGTTCCTTCAGTCTTTCCTCATATGGCTTGGTTTCCATTCTTCTGATAATCCTTGTTGCCCTTCTCTGTACCTGCTCTAATTTGTTTGCGTCTTTCTTGAAGTGTGGTGGTCAGAATTGGACACAGTACTCTAGATGTGGTCTAACTAATTCTGAATAGAGGGAGGCTAGTATCTCATGGGTTTTAGAGACTACTTAGTGATAGCTAGGCAAGAAATGAGTGTATTTGGGGAATGCTTTGAGGAGTTCAAGAAATAGATCCACATATTTGATGGCCATACTCCAAGGAAGAAACTCATGGTTCAAGAACTGCTATTTCCCATAATTTAATTTTATGGTATTTTTTAAGGCCACAACAAAGCAATACTCAAACTGCATGTTCAGTTTTTTCCAATGTGCATGTTGTCCTTTTTAAGGTTATGTCTGGAGGCTTATCATAGATGTATAACAATAAAAATCCAATATGCAGCATTTTCTATCATTATATTGCACCGTGAAAAGAGATTACTGCTTATTGAAGACAAAGAATAAGAAGGATTCTACTATTAATCTATTTTTTCTTATGAATCATTCAGTTAGTTAGATATTACCTCAAGAATGAAATTATAATTTATCTTTTAACAAGAACTACAACAAAAAACTGTTGTGCCAAGTATTTTAGGGACATATGTCTTGGTTTTTGAAAGAAGTAATTTCCTTTGGCTTGAATTCAGACCTAGTCAAGGAAGTGAGGGGGACAATGGGTGTAATTTAAGTACAGATCCAATAATTTATATGAATAGTAGAGCATTTTGCTACCTATGGAAGGTGGTGGGATTTATGACAGATCTGCTGAAATTGTGCATGATTTAGTACGGATGCAACCTACCGCTTGTCGAGCCTTTCCAGTATAGTATCATTCTTTTTTTAAAATCTTGTTTCTCAAGTTTCTTTTTGGGATTAGCCAAGAACATTAAATATTCCTTTATTCTGTCCTACAAAACTACTTTGATGAAAAATATAACTTTCAGCATGTTTTAATGTGTGTCGTCTTGTTACTCCTGTGTGACAAAACTATATTGATAGCAAGGGCTCTATCTGAACTACTTGGTTATATCAGTTTTATACCTCATTTTTAGTCATGGCTATATCCTACTGGGATATGCAGTTTGGAGAGAGAGCAAGAATTCTCTGCTAGAAAATAGTACTGCCTGTCTCCTAGGTTGTAAAGAATACCACTACTTTTTTATACTTGCCACTTTAATCCAGGTAGATATGATTCTGTGATGGAGAATTTTAAAGCTCCTTGGTCTACATAACCTGAACAACTGTTGGTATCCTTCCCATTGGAAAAAACAAAGCAAGTGGACACATAGCAGTAATCCAAAGCTTATAAATACCTCCTTGAGTCTTTTCATCTGTAGACATCCATTCATGAAATCTGCACCCATCTTTCTTTGAAAGATGGATGATTAGCTTTGCTTAATCTAGAGGGGCTAAACTTGTCAAGACTGCAACAAAACGATTTGCCCTCTTGTGGGCCAAAGAGAATAATTTTACAATTCCTCATCATCACCTATGAAGATGGAACATCGCTACTGAGAGGAGGTACTTCACTATACTACAACTGTAGGATATAGCCATGATGGTTAAAATGGTATGAAACTGATACAATGGTATAGTTCAGCTACACTGCTAGTTATCATAACATCTATATCAGGGATTCTCGATCTGTGGCCCATGAGCCATATGCGGGCTGCAGTGCCATTTCATGTGCCCTCCCACCGCCTCCACTACACCAGGAAGTGCCATGTGGTGGAGGAAGGGCAAAATGACTGTCCAGCCCCCAAAGCTGTTTGAGAAAGCATGACCTGGCCCCCAGCTTTAAAAGTTTGAGAACTCTTTATATCTTCCCTACCTTACGTGGACTCCTTAAGAGACTGGATAGCATCTGGGTATGGAGCTAGAGGTTGGGAGTTTGATTCCTCACTGTGCCTCCTGGGAGAATAGTAAATGTGTGTAGCCTTGGGAAAGCTACACTGTCTCAGAACATCACCAGAAGAAGGGACTAGTAAATCATCTCTGCATACTTTATGCCTAGGGAACTCTGGAAAGGATACCATAGGTCAGAAAATACTTGATGACACACAATTATTATCATTATTACTTGGCCTCTGTATGAAATTCATATCAGAAGAGAATGTGAAAAGATGCTGTCACTCATTTAATATCATCACCAGAAGTTATGTATCCCTCTGACCTAGAGCTTAATAGACTGATAAGTATTAGCCTCATAATTCTAGATCCTAAGCATACATCCAGTAGGGCTGTTTGCTCAATAGAAACTATATATATTTTCAATGACTATACTTTGAAAACAGTCCACCCACCCTGCCTGGTTTCTCTCATAAAACTATCACTTATAGGTGAAACTGTCTCATAACAATATAAATTATACATAACCACAAACATGTATCTTTTTATTACTGGTTTACTACCATATTCATCACAATAAAGTTTTTGTTTTTGGCTGAAGAGATGAATTGGAAGAAACAGGTCAACCAGAAAATTAAGTTTTCTGTTCAGATTAATGCTGCTACATTCTTCTTCTTCTACCATATCTAGGCCAGACATGAAACTGCCATAATGAAGCCTCACCTTTTGGTGAGTCCATTCTGCATTTCCTCTTGCCTGACCTAGTGTGAGAAAGTTAAGCTGGCAACACAAAGTGGTGTTTGCCTGGGGTATACCTCATTGTAGTTCAAAAATACCACAATTTTCGAGGAGGCTCTTTCTGTGTACCCCATGCAATTACATAAATTTATCTTTTTTAAAAGCAGACATGGTGATTATTCAAAATATGGTTAAACCTGATTCTATTATCTCATTATATTCCACAATGTTAAAATTCATGTTTTGTCATCCTGTTTCACCTAAACTCAGAGAAAATAAAGTTTTCATGTGATGCAACCTCATTTTTTTCAAGTTTTTCAGGGCAACAATACCTATAAAAATAACTACACAACCTCCATTCTCCTCCATTTCTGGTAACCTCAAATGGTTGGATCTGCTTGATAGTAACATTCAACTATACTTCTGTACTCAGACTTCCAGTATTTCCTTTGTGGTTGCTCTTCCAGTAACCATTCAGCACGTTGCCCTGGTTCAACAGAAGTCCCTTACATGGAATGACCAGGAACCCAAAAATCTGATGCAGTCTTTGCTGACCCTGGCAATGACTGATCTGGTCTGGGTTTCATCAGGATTTGAGAAATGAAGTACATTATATCTGGGAGAAAAGAGCAGCAGTGATACTAGTTGTTAAAGGAACACTGGGAGCCATCCTAAAAAAGTTGAAAAAAAAACATCCTGAGTTCAATTGGCATTGATAAGACTACAATATAGCAGTTGCAGAGAGTAGTTCTACTAGGTACTACCAACATTATCAGGCAATACGTCACTGATTCTTGGGTCTGGGGCTAAGACTCAAGCAGTGAAGTTCTTGGACCATGTACATCTTTGATGATGATGATGATGATGATGATGATACAACTGAGAGAACACTGAATTTTAATTCTTCGTGTTTAACTGTTTAATAAACACCTATCTGTTCAATGAATGTTAAATTCTGTTATGGCAGAGCGATAGTTATCTTAATATGCCTAACTTATATGCAATAGATTCCAACATTTAACAATGGATATCTTTCATCCTGGAAGTATTTCAGAGATTACTCTGACTGTATTACAAAACAAGTGGATCCTTTTAAGCCATTACATGCAATAGTTTCTGGTCTGTTTCTAACTGTACATGTATCGTAAACTTGCTATAATGATATTAAAATGACCAGGATGAACATTCAAAAACTAGGGATTACAGAGGTTAAAGCAGTAGGTTTACAATGACACCTGTATTATATAGTCCCTTTAGTATCAGATGTAGGGCAATCTTATATTTCAGTTGCTCGGGTACATCTATTCATGTCCTGCTTGTGGGCTTCCCTTGGGCAAGTAGTGGAATGCTGGAGGACAAAATATTGGATGAGATAGGCATATTTTCCAGCTGGATGGCATAAATAACACTACTATGGGGGGAGGGTGCATATCTTGTATTGCATCTGAAGCTGCACATGCAGAGATAAATGCTGAAATGGCAGGCATAGCTACAGGATAGCTTTAAAACTTACATTTAAAGCAATGCAAAACTTTATTATTATTATTGTTATTATTATTTTAAAAAAACACCCAAACAACTTGTTGATAGTAAAACTGCATTATTTTCATTTATTTTGAAAAAGTAGCACACTCTTTTTTCTCCTTAGAGTTCTCATTACTTTTTTACTATTTTGTAAATTCTTTTAGAGAAACAAAGTTGGAAAAAGAAACCTTACAATATAAAAAACCCCTCACATTTTTCATTTTCAACTAGTAATGAAAGAAAACTAAACAGTACCCAATACACGGAGGAAAGGAACACTGTGGTATAATGAATTAAAATGGACCCTTTGCTTTTAGTGAACTAAAGTGGTTATTGTAAGTCTGGGGAAATGGCTTTCAAAGCCAGGTGCTGATTAGTTTACTTTTGAAGTCAGTCAAAACAAGCTGAAACTGTGTGAAAGGAAATAGGTATGATGTACATTTACTGTGGTTATTGGTTAATATTCAAGAAGAGGTGGGATGAAAGATGGAAAATGGGTTTAAATAAATAAAATAAGAGTTGGGATGAAAGATAAAAACATGGGTTTTGTTATATTGGAATGTGTAGAAGAAGCACCATGATTATTACTATATGTTGCACGTGCTTATCAGGAGAGAAAGGAACGTGCTTATACTTGTTTGTGAGTAAACAGTAGAAAGATGTAATCAAATGTGTTAGCTGGATAGAACAAGAAATATAGATAGATATGCCTTTCTTGTTCCAGTTTGGGAAAAGGGAAAAGTATAATTTCTCATTTTTTCTATTTAGTACCTGATCTATTTTTTCATTTAAATAGACCTGATTGAAACAGAAGATATTGTACAGTACTTATATAGAGCAAGGATTCCAAACTTGTGGTCCGGGGGCTGAGTGCGCCCCACGGCATCTTGGCATGTGGCCAACCACCACCTCTACCACACCTGGAAGTGCCATGTGGTGGAGGAAGGGCAAAATGGTTGTCCGGTCCCTAAAGCTGTCTGAGGGAATGTGCCCCGGCCCCTGGCTTAAAAAGGTTGAGAACTCCTGATATACAGCATGAACTGGTGGGACTATTCCAATTCCTTTATTTCTTTATTGGCAATGCTACATTTTGCTAATTTACATTGCATGCCCTACCTGATCTGGCTGTTTTGTAACCATAAACAGTCAGTGATTGAAACCTATCATAGATTTCTCTAGCCTGGGGCAGAACGACATTTACTCTGAAGCAGCCAAAAAGAGTTTGTGCTGGATGGGTGCAGGTCTCTGCCAGGTGGGAATAATGGGATAATAGGGTGTGTTATCCTTTCATGTGGCACCCTTATTACTCCAAAGGTAATGTTACAATGTTACTTTTATCATTACTTTCAAGCTCCAGTAGTAGCTAAAAGACTATTCTATAGAACATACTAATTACAGCCCAAACTGATTTGTGTAACATACATTTTGGTCTATTTTTCATCAATAAACAAAGAGTATCTGCTATGTTTAGGTGTATGTGCAGTGATCGAATGTTACTGGTTCGGACTGGTTCGCCCAAACTGGTAGCACCCCATCAAGAGGGGGTCGCTGGGGGTGGTGGTAAACCCCCGGGCGACTGGTTCGGTCGCCTCTCTGACCCCCTTCCAAAAATGTATTTCCGGGCAGCCAAAATGGCTGCCCAGAACTGCGCATGTGTCAAATCTCCATTTGACGCATGCACAGTTCTATTTTTTAGTGTGCATGCATCAAATAGAGGTTGATGCATACGCAGACAATTTTTATTTTTTATTTTATTTTTTGCTCCGCCCATGACATCATGACGTCGTCTACGCCCATGACGTAATGACGTCACGGTGGGGTAGCAGAAAATTTGACAACCCACCACTGGGTATGTGTATCCCAACATGCCACCAAAAATTGCCACATGAACTCTTTATTTACTAGCAAGGAATGAACCAAAATTTGTGATGTTGATTATGTTATGTAACAGGATTTCAGCCAATATGAAGGGGGAAAATGCAGAGCTGGCCATTAGTTTACATAGCTCTAAGGAGAGATAGACTCAGACTGTATTGAAAAAAATGCAACATCTACAAGACCTCACTATATTCGATAATGGAGGAAAATAAGACTGTTGTCACCTTGGTGTTTCTTTCCAAGATTTTAGGGAAATCTGGGTGGAAAACTGAATGCTACACTAATAGACCTTTGGTTTGATCCAGCAAGGCAGTTCTTATGTGATTAACACATGTCTACAAGCAGATAGTTGCCATAGGCTGTTAATTACATCTCCTTTACAAATATATGGAGGTTGTGAGCATCCTCATTTGTGTATTTTCTGTTAACTGATCAAGCAGCTCCTTTGCCTCTTCAGTAATATTTTAGGCCTTATGTACTTTGCCTATGCAGAGTACATAAAGCCTAAAATATCATACAAAAGGAATCAGACCTTGCAAAGTTAATTACTGTTATAGTTATTTTTTAAAACTTTACATTGTCTTTTCATTCCAAAAGCAACCAGTTTCTTCTAGTCACTTTTAAAATGTTAAATCATAGAATAGCTGAGTTAGAAGGGGCGTTTTAGTCTATCGACTCCAACCCCCTGCTCAGCACAGGAATCCAAATCATAGCAGATATGATAGATAGTTGTCCAACTCTCTCTTGAATGCTCCCAGTGTTGGAGCACTCATCACGTCTTGAGGCTGTTAGTTCCATACTGCAATCCACTGAGCCTGTGGCAGAAAGTACACTCTCCTCCCATTAACCTCATCTTCACCTCAAAGTCCATAAAACAAAAGAAGTTATTAGAATCGAGAGATGTAACACCATCACTTGAGCTATGTAACATTCCACCTCAACACCAACACATGAACCCTGTGATACTTGTCCACAAGTATTTAGTGAGGTCACATATATCATAGTACTATAACTAAAAGGTTACAGTGATACCACAAAAGTAATGAAATTATCTCTTATTAAATAGTTATTCCTTTCTGGGGGGGGGGGGGGGAAAGGGGAATTTATTGTTTAATACCTAGCTATTTTTGTCAGGGACTGCGGTGGCTTAGTGGTTAAGACACTGAACTTGATGACTGGAAGGTTGGCAGGTCAGCAGTTCCAGACCAAAATGCTGCATGATGGAGTGAGCTTCCATCTCTGTCCCAGTTCCTCACAACCTAGCAATTTGAAATCAAGAAATTGCAAGTACAGTGGAACCTTGTATAAAGAACGCCCCTATAGTGAAAAACGATTGCATAACTAATAGGTTTTTTTTAAAATGGCACCCCGCTTAATGATTTTTCCTATGGGAGAAAAAAAATCATACAACGAACATTCAATGGGAAAAACTGCTTAGGAAAAAAAATGTACAATTTTTGTCGTACAATTTTTTCCACAGGAAAAATCGTACTGTACAATAAAAAAATTGCATAGCGAACAGACCTGTAGAATGAATTTAAATGGTAATATGAGGTTTTACTGTAGATAAATAGGTATTACTTTGGTGGGAAGGTAAACAATGTTCTGTGCACTCCAGTGTCTAGTCATGCCTGCCACATGTCCATTGGAACATCTGCAGATGCAGACAGCGTTGGCTTTTGGGGCATAAACAGAGATGAGCACTGAACTCTAAAGTTGGATATGACTGGCTTTCAAGCAAGGGCAAATTTACCTTTACCTTGCTATTTGTAGCTAGTTGTTTCCAAGGTCTGGAAGGACTGTCTTTTTGGAGACAACCAATAGGAGATAAAATTGGGTCATTTGTCAACTATTTTTTTAATCCCATTATTTCCCTTGAAAACAAGAGATGGTTGTTTCTGATACATTTTTGCTGTTTCCTATATGCTGCGGAAACAGGGTCATTAGAAGGATAGATGACAAAGGGTAGGGTAAGATAAAATTGCTTGTTTACAAAGGATCCTTCCCTCTCTTCGTAATCTAATTTTCAGTAACCAGAGGAAATAGAGCAATTGGATATATGTTTTCCTTACAAATCTCCCCTTTCATGCCGAGTTCTCCCTTGAAATAAAATGAAAATGCCATGTAATTCAAACAAGTCAAAGCAATGCAATAAATTCCATTACCAATTGGATGGCAGTAAAAATTCTTCTGCAATTATGATAATAATGTGCCAATTAGATGAAGCTGAACTGAAATGTTTCCACAGTTCTTTTCTATGGTATCCCTCTGGCACCTTCAAACACATCAGTTACACCATAATAATACAGATTATTTTTTTTATATCACCCAACTGGACATTGACTGTAAAGACTAATGTATAACATGTCAACACATAAAAAATAGAGAAAGTTGATGGGGGGAGGAATTAGAGATAGGAGATTGGCTAGCACACATGGCCATCACTGGAGATTGGAGATTCAGCTCAGGTGAAGAATTTCAAAGAACATAATGGCATTTCAGGTAAGGTAAGTAAAATTCTCCAGGAAAGTTCTTCATATTCTTAAACATATTATTACTGAAGGATGGTGGGATCTCTTTCAGCTCAAATATGACATTTAATGGTCATATATATATGACCAATAAAATAAAATAAATAAATAAAATGTCAGAGTTCTTGGGGTTTCAGCTGCAGTGAGGGATGGGGCAAGGCAAAACAATCAGCCGGCAACAACTGTGTGCTGTCAATTCTGACTCATAGTGACCCTTTCCAGGGTTTTCTAGGTTACAAATATACAGATGTGGTTTACCATTCCCTTCCTCTGGGGCACCCTAAAACTGTGCAGCATGTTTGTGACTACACTGACTGGCTGTTCTCTCAGGAGTAATAATATCAAATTGAATTGCCAACCTCTGGTTCCATAGCCAGATACAGTTGTACCTCGCTTAAAGAGCATAATGCGTTCCACAGGATTGCTCTTTAGGTGAGTTTGCTCTTTAAGTGAAACACCATTGTAAATGACCAATTGTGGGGCGGGGGGATGGCAAACCCTGATTTATTTGTTAAGCGAGTTTTTGATTGGTTTTATTTGTTAAGCGAAGCGAACATTCAGAGAAAAATCTGCTCTTTAAGCGAGTTACTCTTTAAGCGAGGCGCTCTTTATGCGAGGTTTGACTGTACTTAAGCCAACTGAGTTTCCAGTCAGTTGCTGGCAAAAATACTAGGAGATTTTAATTTAAAGCCTTGACAATCAACAACTGAGCTTTTGGAGGAGCATTTCAGCCTTTCAATATTAGAAGAAAAGACTAGAAAGCCCCCAAATGATGTTTCCATTGAGAATAAGACATAACCGGCTGAGTAAAACCAGCAGGCCAGTCTGGACCCACAAGAGCAGGACGGAGCCTCAGTGTGTGATATTCCCTGTTTTTATTTTAGGGGGTAGACCTATTCAATTCTGAAAACAGGTCTTTTCAGTAATTATCACACATTTCCCAAAAGCTTTCTCTCAAATGAACCAAAAGAATACTTAAACATCCAACTTATTGTGTTGAGGAAGCTTTCCTCATTTTTTTGTAACTTGATTTGTGTTGGCATTTTAAATCAGACAGGGAAAAAAAGATTAAAGTCTGGAAGGTCTCAATTTGCTTGACCTATGAATTCTTAAAGACTACGGATAATATTTTAAATACATAAATTATAATATGTGATCATATTATATTAACTCTTTTGAACTTTAGTCACTTCACCACCTTTAACCAAACAGTTAGCAGTGAATTAGGTTAGGATTTATAGTGTGAATTCTCATTTTTCTTCTACCCACTTATATGCTGTCATAATATATATTTCATTTTCTAAAAGGTCGAATCAGGCAGTTGCAGTCAAGAACCAGATACTATACAAAAAGTATAATATATAAAGTTTTTGGTGGTGCTGGAGGAATCAAAATACCAAATATTTATTTATTTATTTATTTTTCTGATTTATATTGCTGCTCAACTCCGAAGACTCTGGGTGACTCACAGAAAATAAAACCAATCACATTTTAAAAACCAATAAAAACCCCATTAAAACTGCCACCAAAAATTACTCCATGACTTTGTCGTGGTAAGAAATACTTATTTAGCCAGTTCTACCATATGCCGTGTGAGTTTGCTGGCTGACACAATTAAATGCAGTGTTGTGATTCAAATTTTTTTAGTACCTACTCTGTGGATGTGGTAGGTGGGCATGGCCAGGGGAAAGCCCTGTGTTATTTCAAAACTTGGATGGGTGGGGCCAACCAAAATGTCTGCTACCGGTTCTGGCAAACTGGAGCGAACTTGCTGAATCCTACCACTGGTTATATGGGTACAAAGCATATGGGTACATTTTGAAGTATATGAGATTATCATTATATCTCCCTGTAAAGAGGAACCACAGTGGGTTCATGGTTCATTACCTCTCATGACCCTGTACCCAGAGTTGCAGATGACAAGCTCCCATGTCAACTGAGGTTGTGTGGAAGAGCTGGAAGAGATTGAGGTGGTGATGGTGGTCTTTCCTGATGGGGACAAGCATGGGTGACCTAGAGGAGGAGTCAGCCAAAGGGATGTGTTTTGAGGGAAAACCTCTATGAAAAACAGAGAAGGAAGAGGTGTCAGAAGAGGTGAAGGAGATAAGGGAGTCCCTGGCAGCTGACATAGTAGAAGAAGTCTAGGAAGAGACTGAGAAAGAGCAGGTCCAATAAAGGAGGCACCCCAGGGAAAGAGTGAGCTGGGTACTGGTATGAACTGACAAGCCCCGAAGGAAAAGCCACCCTTACTACCTGAGTGGACATACTTTTCCAAGGAAAACACATGGTCTGGGAGGCTGGCTTGTTTAAGAATGTTGATGGTAGAAGCTGAACAGCAGATGAGGGAGTGAAATCTTGTCAAGCCACAGTACTGGGGAGAGTGCCAGATGCAGGAAAGACAAAGATGAGAGATGAAATCACAGCAAAGTTCTCATTACTCTCCTCATACCTTGGATGAGAACCACCTTAGATGGGGCTATGCAGCCATCTGTCTATGGTGCCCGCGGGACATAATCCTGTTATTGATAGATGCATTTGTTTGGACTTTTGTTTCCCTTTTTTTTTGAAGACTTACTCTTGACAGACAGTGATGTTATTCTGCTTGACCATTAGAGTTAGCTTGGCAGCATTCTGAGTTAGTTTAATTTGTGGACTTACTGTGGAAGATGGTGTGCAGGGTAACACTCTGATATATCTTCAAGGAAAATCTCAAGACAAATACAAATCTCTCTTCCCCTCTCACATAATCTAAATATCTGGTAGGGGTTTCTGTTCTAAACATCAGACAGCAACATTTTGTTTCAAGGTGGAAAAAAGTGGTTCTAACAGGATCTCCCTCCTGCTCATTCCAAGCTACTTTGTGGGTCACAGCTAAGTTCAGAAAGAAACAGAGAAGTTTGAGGTGTGTGTGTAGGATCATTGCTACTCAACAAGTTCCCATGGTTTTAATAAATGAGTATTGTACACGCTGTTTCTGATCTTTGCTTGTGCAACATCAAGTGGGAACATTGAGCAGAGACAAACCAATGCTTTCCAAAAGAATGTCAACCCTAATGCTTTGGTTCACAGGTGCTGAAGCAGGATAGTGTAGGATTAATCTGGTGTTCAGAGATTTTGCAAAGAAAAATAGCATTGTTGACCTAGTTATGCTAAGGAACTGACGAGTTAAGCTTAGAACATAAGAAACCCATTGTATCCTCCTCTTAGCCCAGCTCTGTATGCTTAACTGCCCTCTTCTCAATTTGAAGAAGCTTTGAGACAGAGGAAGCAATCTTATAAAAACTGCAATCCTCAATTAATAAAAATGCATATCCAAATAATAAACTGGGATGATAAGGTTTGGCAGACAATGGAAGTACTGAGGTGATAAATTAATATTTTTTAAAACGGAATCACAAAGGAAAATAGGTGGTTTTCAGTGTGAGTGGCACCTGTAGTCTTCACTGCCTCAAATATAGTAAGACTACTCACCAAAGCTGTCTTAATATTGGTGATTTTTGTTGGGTCAGCTATGCAATAAAATTCTGTCTTGCGATCTGTGCCCTATGCTGTAACGTGAAAGTCCAGTTCTATACTGGGTTCAGAATACTGCTGCAACCTATTTATTAGGAATGGAACTGCAGGACAGTATTGTGGCTCTAACAAACAAGAATAATTTTGCAATACTTTTAATTCCGACCAGCAATCTACCTGAAAGATCAGTGTTGGAAGATATTGGTGGTAGGAATGTCCCACCTGCATGCCCACTGGATCCAGAGCAACTGGTAGTTGGATCAAACTTTGGGCCCACCTCACCAGATTGATGCATTGAACAAAAGTTTAATTTTTGCCTATCCCGTACTGACTATAAACATAACTTATACTGTATGAGCAAATCAGAAGGGATGTTATTGATAAACAGGTCACATTAGTGGTTATTGGGAAGTGAGCAGTGGTGAGTTCCCAAGGGACCTTGGGGGTGTAGGTGGCAACTGCAATCAACATCTGGGTCACATTAGTGGGTAATGGGAAGTGAGCAATGGTGTGCTCCCAAGGGACATGGGAGGTGGCAGAAGTGGAGGATACTGTAGGCAACATCTGGGCTATAAGGAGCTTGAAATTAGGTTGCTGGGATGGATGGCCCCCTTTTTGCAGGTCCTGACTGCTCCTCAACTAAGGTCACAAGGCTTGGGCAGCTGGTGGCTAGGCAGAGTCAACTTTGTCTTTGGGGCAGCACAGACTCAGGGTTTAGAACTTGCCCACTGAGGATCTCGTGCTCCTGGCTCGGAGATCCACACTAACTAGGCTCCTCTCCAGGAGGTGGGAAGTTACAAGTTAACAGTTAATAAAATTGTGGCCCTAGTTAAAAGCCATCCCACATGTCTGATCACATTATTTACAGCCTAGGAGGGGCAACATGGCCAGGATAGAAGAAGCCAGGGCAGGTTGAGGACTTCTCCGCCCCTCCCCCTGCACCCACACCAACGGCCAGGGAAGAAGAAGCTAGGGCAGGTTGAGGACTTTTCTGCCCCCCCCCTGCACCCACACCAACAGCCAGGAAAGAAACTAGGGCTGGTTGAGGACTTTGCTGCCCCTCTCCCTGCGTCCACATCAACAGCCAGGGTAGAAGAAGCCAGGGCAGGTTGAAGACTTGTCCGCCCCTCCCCCTGAGCCCCCATCAACATATTGTAATGTAATATATTGTTTGTAAGCTGCCCTGAGTCGCTACGGTGAGTGGGTGGCAATATAAATTTGAACTAATAAATAAATAAATAAATAATAAATAACACAAAAATATAGAAGACACATAATGACATCCACTGTCAAGTAGGAGAAGAAGAAGATGGAGGAGAGGTCAATGCCCACGTGGTCTAGCCCATGGGCCATATAATTTCCATCCTTGCTTTTTTGGCTCTTCATTCTCAAATTTAACTTTTAGCAGGTATTTTCAGAAACAAAACACAGGTATTACTATGGAGTAAAGAGATCTCTGAGAACCGTAGCAACCAAATTGATTTTCCAGTGTGATGAGATGCTTTCAAATGAGTGTGCTGCATACTGCAATTTTTCTTTTCTTTTCTTTTATAAAATGAAAACCTGTGATTTGATTACTACCTATGATATGCCTGCATTTGAAGTACTGTGCTATTCATATGCCATGTAAAATATCAAATATTGATCGGAAAGTCATTTGTGAGGGAAGAAGGAAATATATTTCACTACGCCAATTCTGCGGCCTCCAGTTCCGTGAAATTGGATTGGTTACAGAGGGGTTCAGATATGCTGCCTGTTAGTTAGTCCCTGTATAGTTATGTTTGTGTTTTCACTGATGTTATCACAACATGTCGGTTCTGGAAGATGTAGCACTGGAGGCGTAACATGCAGGCGGCCATAAGAATAAGGAAATAATGTGCAAGATATATCTCCCAGGAAGGAGAATGCACTCTATGGAAGCTTACAATGAAAGGTTTGATTTGGTTTAGTTCAGTTTGCTTATACAGTACAGTACATGTTAAAACATGCCACAGCTTTCTCTTTGAACCTCCCCCCCATATATATATATGGGGGGGGGAGGTTCTTTTTCTAAGCTATATTTTAAAAAACAACAACAAATAGGTTGGATTTCTGTATCCTCTTAAATCAGCTTAAGAAACTATATGCTCAGGCACATAGTTCCAAACAAGTATCTTGCTGAGATATTCTTTCTCCTTATTCTTGAAAATTCAGACATTTTTCTTCATGTGTACATGCTGTGGCAACCTGTCATGGACTTCTATCTTTTTCCTTCAGCAATGACTTAATTCAGTGTAAAAAATTGTTTTAATTTCTTTTGCCCCTCCACAAAGGAACAGAGGAAGTGTTTAATTTTCCAATATCCGAAGTGGCTACTTCATGATATCAGAAATCCCAGTGGTGTAAGGTGTACTTAATAGGGTCACCTGAAATCTGATACACCATTTGAATGTCAGGATTGCACGAAAAACATACTGGATCTTGCAGAACCATCATGTCATGAATGTACATTGATAATTTTCCCGATGCCTGCCTGCTTGATGAAGTAATTTTGAATCATGAAAGCTCACACAATGATTGATTTTTGAGTGATCCAATAAAGGTATCCCCTTCTTCCTGCATTTGTTTTGTGTATGGATCACACAACTGTCATTGTTTGCATTCTGGACCTCATGAGCTCAAGTGACCATATTTAGCATGCTACAGAAGAGCTAGTGCAGACTAAGTGATCTGACCTCAAGTGACTCTTTCATGTCTGGGCAAGAGGCAATTTGATTTGTGATTGCATTGGTCCGAGTAGGCAATTCTGATTCCAGACCTCCTAAGGAAGCAGATGTCAGCACCCCTTTTTCTTTCAACATTTTATTTGGTTGGCAGGCTAAATCCATGTAAATCTCTATAGATTCTGAGATTTAGATGATTAAAAATGTAGAATGTGTTTCTCAAATATAGCATTTGCATACAAATATTCAATAATTGAGAGGAAATAACAATTAACTGAAGGATCAGACAAATACTCTCCTTCATAGGTGTTCAAAATGGAATCTGTAGGTTGGAACTGACTGTGTGACTGAACGACGACGACAATGACATTAGTAGATTTAGATGAGTGAGATATATGAATATTCTTGGTCTGACGAGGTGTGTTTATTTGTTCAGCACCATTCATCATCTCTGTATACCTACTTCGTAGCAATCACTACCACTCATGAAGTTCACCTGTATTCTGAAATTTAAATTTGCATGGCATTTTCCTTTAAAGCAGCTGTCCCTTTTGCCTAAGTGCATTCAAATTATCCCCTCAGACAAATTATACTTTTAGATTTTTATATACTTGAACATTTCCTGCAGGATTTCATGCCTTCAGCCCTTTGATGAGACAATAACAATGCTATTTATCATATACTACCACTTAGTCCTTATCATTCATAGAATATTTAAACATATCAAGGGCTTCCTCATCAGTACCTCATTAACCCATATAATAACCTTCATGGAAAAGCCAAAAATGATTACTTTAAATCTTATCCTTTAGAGAAATTAAAGCTGGATAAAAACTTAGTTTTTTATTAAGGAGACCCATTGTAATGATCGGTAAAAATTAGTAAAGACTAGCAAGTCTCAGTGATTTAATGGGTCTGTTTTGAACATTGTTAAGACTGGATTCAGTTGAATCTCTTGTTTGAAATCAACTCTTCACACTAAAAAAAAAATATTTCAAGGTTATTCACATAGATAAATTCCATTTTTAATTTTAAACAAATAATTTCCAAGCTTTGGGTTGTTCGTGTTTGACATTTGCCTTCATCCTTGAAAGGATGGCAGCCAGTCAACAGCGTGAGAGCCCAGATAATTTTCGACCTTTTGTTTTCAAATTTCTCTGGGCTTGGGGCTAGACCAGAGAAACAAACATTTGACCTGTCATGATCTCAGCAGAAGGATCCTTCATCATGGACAAGACTGAGAAACTGGTTTTTCACAGTCTGATGTGGGTGAAAAACCTCCTTCATTCTGGAGATCCTGGATCCTCAAAGCACCAGGAGTGTGAGCTCTTAGATCACGTACTCTTGTGGCAAAATCCCAGCCTTCTGGAAAAAGCATGAGCCTGATTTGAAGCCCAATGGCAGACTGTAGGAGTAGGTCTGGAGAATAAGTGGGGTCTTTAGATGTGAGGTCTTCCTCCCAGGGAAGTTCAGAAGCCTTTATCTGCAGCTAAGTTCTTCCTTTACCACCTGAACACTGACAGCTGGGTGGGGTTCTGGCGACACAGCTAAAAAGAGCATTCAATAGGTTCTGTAGGTTACTTGGAACAATTTCTCTGACAAGCTCTGCTTGGATCCTGTGTGCCTGAATCTCTTGCTGTGGGCTGCCTTACTGCACCTTATGTTAATCTCTTCGTCCATTTTGCCATAGTAATGTTAACTAGAAGGCAGATGAAAGGCTACTGTATTATATTCTCAGGAAAGTCTTCATGGGTGATTGATGGTCGCCAATATTCAGATTCAGATACGGCAGAAGAAGAAGAATTTTAACCAACGTCTTAAAATATAAAATCAACATACAGTATTGTTAACATGTGCTTGGTTCACTATTTGTGTAATGTCTTATATTTTAGACAAAAAGCCTGTGGCTTGTTTCTTACAGCTCCTCCTATCAATATACAAAAGCCTCATGTTTCTAGGGTTTTGCAAAGCAGACTTGGTGTAAAAGCAGATTTAAATATGGCTGATATTTCTGTTAGGTTTTGGATCTGTAAAGACTTCCAGCCATTTACAGGCCGGGAGATGCTCATGTTGAATATTACCAGTTTATTCAAGCAATGTACTGACAGAATGAGTTGGAATGGATTGTAGTGGCAGAAGCAAACTGCAGCTAATGGGTAGCGACAATGAAGCTGAAGCTGGAAATTAATCTGCCTGCCTGTTTATTGGCAGTTAACAGCCTTCCCCGTACTGATGCTTCATTTGCTTTGTTGATAAGACTACAGCTCCGATCTGTTTGGAGGGCACCTAGTTGGGAGAAGGCTAATCAAAGAATAAAAGAAGATGTGCATGTAAAAAAAGAAACCATATAGCACCTCTGGAATCTCTTCTGTCTCAATGTGCATTTTCCTCTTTGATGAACAGAACAAATTACTAGATGGTGCTTGCTGCTGCTTCCTCTGTTTTAAAATCTCTCTTCACAATATTTCTTGACATCTATCCCAGCTGATTTGGTTTGCACAACAACTCATATTTTCCAAGACATCAAAATCTCTGTTTATTGCAATTGGACTTTCTTCTTCACCAGGTACATATGATTACAGCCCTGGAATCTAGGCATAACAAGAGAAGTTATTGTTTCTATTCTGTAATTTGCACAGTAAGAGATAAATACTTTCTATTTATACTAATCCTTTTACGTTACTGGAAGCTGTGTTGACAGCAACACTAAAAAATACTGAAAACAAAGTAACGGGAGGTACCGGGACTGCATCCTACTGTGTCTTCTTAGGAGTAAATTCCTCTGAGCTCATATTTACTTCTGAATAGACAGGGTTCATATTATGGATGTTTATCTCAGCACGGTGTTCGCTTTTTAAAAACAAAATGGTCAGGATGTGTTTTTATTCATCTGCTCCTCCCTTTAATTGATCAGATGGAGAGTATATTCTTTTTTTGTACCTGCAATTCTGGGTGTATCTGGAGATAACATATGCCATAAATAAACCTGTACCTTTAAAATATTTGCTGTTTAACTAAACATGTACCCAGTGATGGGCAGCAACATGTTCGCACAAGTTTGCCAGAACTTGTAGTCATCCCGAGCGCGCCGGGGGCTCTCTTAGCCCCACGAAGTTTGACTTGCAGGAGGGTCCAAAAATTCGCCCGAGGCAGCGATCGGCTTCAGCACAGGTTGCTGAAGGGAAAGAAGTGAGTGAGAGGCTGCTCAAAGCAGCCTGGACGAAGCTCAGTCGCTGCCTCCGTCGCCACCACTGCTGATGTCAAAACTGTCAGCAGTGGGGGCAGCCTGCTTCTGGCTCCCACAGCTGTGTGTCAGGGGTGGGACTGGCCCGCAGGAAAAAAAGTTTGGGCACCACTGCCCTAGAGTCAGACATGACTGGCTTTCAAGCAAGAGAGAGCTTTCTCTTTACTTTTAAACCTTCTCTTCAACAGACAGGTAAAGCATACTCCAGTTTGGGCTGACCGGCCCTTATAGAGGTTTTAGCATGAACCCTTAGTAGCTAGGACCATGAGCTTCAAGGTCTCCCCCAGACAGTTGTCCCTAAAAATTGTATGTGGATTCACCTCCCTATTTCACTTCTAGGGTAGATCCACCGAGTTGTGATTGTTTTATGTGAATAAGTGTGTCCATCCATTCTAGACATTTAGCCCATCCTTCCGGCTCCTTTTGCACTGGTGAGTTGAAGACAACTCTAGGTCCAATACCATTTTGTTGGTTTGTCTTGAAAAACTTAGCCTTAATTGTATTTCCACATGCACACATCTAAACTTAGATCATTCAAGGGAGAGGGAAGATAAACACATGTGTATGCATAAAATTAACACTTTCCCCTTGATGTGTAATACAGTGTAACTCAAAGGAATGTTGTGTGCCAGGCAGGGTTGATAGTCTATGCTGCAAGTTACAAAGTGGAATGGCATCTCATACTGTAGCTGTGTGTAGCTCCTTGCTGAGTTGGGCTGCAAATTAGGGAAAATCCTACATTTAAACACAGTTTAAAATTAATTTGAAGACACTTTTGTGCAATGGTGAAGGGAGGAAGGAGAAATCTTCATGGTGTGCAAACCCATCTTTCGTAGGTATGACAAACCGAGTTGTTGATAGAGCATTACTGAGATGCTGTTTGATTACTGCTGAGAAAACACATATTGAATGGCCAAAAAGTACAGTAATGCTATTAAATACAGAAAATTAATTTAATTAGGCAATAAATCAACTTTTATTTTTGATCTACTCATCTTTTCTGGCACCCACTCCTTATCATTTATTGCTATGTAGCATCTTGGTACTTATTAATATTCTCCCTTTGTTAATAGACATTGTTTTTAAAAAAGAATTGTGGTGAGCTCTTTTATTATTTCATTAATTTTCGTTCAGAAACACAGAAAGAGACAATTTATGCCTCAAAAAAGAAACTGTTGAAGAGAAAAATGAAAAGAATAGTGGTCCAATCAAACTGATTCATATTTTATACTTGATATAGTTGATTAAGAAAAGGTCTATTCACCTTAGATGTAAATCCTAGAGACTCTGCAATTAGAAATTATTTATATATTCTGATTTCATTTCTTTTCCACCTCAAGGGCATTGAGGCGAGAAGGAATAACATCGCTCTTACATTATGAAGAGAATAACTGATTCTCCATTTATCTTGAAATACAGTAGGCATGTTCCAGCAAAATTGATCCATAAGCTCTTTATAAATTAGTTGCTTAGAGATTTTTACAACATGTAACCCATATTTTTTAAGGAGATAATGTTGCTTCATTCAGGTTTACTAATAATTTTGTGACATTGGGGAGATGCTAAAACAATTCCATTTTTGTGAATCCTAAGAGGTGCAAATTCTTGAATGAAAGAGATGATCAGACCTTTATGATGTGTTAGTTTTTGTAATTCAGCATCAAGATCAAAATGTATTTGAAAATACATCTTCCATTGGGAGAAAGGTGGCCTATCAAGTGGACAGACGGATGGACAGAATAAGACATCTAGAAATGAATGATTTCAGAGACATTACTTTTAGATGTTTGTTTTATCAGTCAGTCAAATGTTCTTGTAGTACAATCCATTTTAACTATATCAAACTCTGCAGAGCTTGAACTGATAATGCATAGTTTTAAAAATGCAATTTCTCATGCAGATTGTTGAGAAAAAAATATAAATGAAGACAGACTGGATGAAAGGCACCGAAGAGTGAGCAAATGTGGAAGCAACATAGTCCAGATACAGATAAATGGTTTTATCCCACCCCTCATTCCTATGACATCTCCAACATTCATACCTAAGTGGAGCAACCTGAACCTGGATTTCTGGCAAGCAAACCCAGCATTGCACACTTCAACACACAGATTCTCTAAGCATGACAATGACCCTGGTCTTTGATACAGCCAAACACTGGTCTTCAGGTGTTAATCTGACAGGTGGCTACACAAACAAACAGTGTTAGAGATCTAATATCACTGCTTCTTTAGGGTAACAAAAAATTCTATTCCTTCATTGCCTTATTGTGATAACAAATGAGTGACTGAGGAAATAAAGAAAGACCCCCCCGCCCCTCAAAATTAATTTAGAAATTCATGCTTTTTGGGGTATGAAGATTCCACTTGCCACGAGTGACATTAATAAGAAATGCAGCCTGTGTTTTGTTATATTCCAACAAGACCCAATGGTAAACCTAGTTATATGAATAGTCCTAAGGAATGAATCATGGTTTCTCATTCCCAAGATTACTTTTTAACATATATTGCTATGGCAACTTGTATAAAACGATCGCTCACACTGCACCAAGTTAGTGCTGCTACCTTCTCTTGGATTAGGAGGCAAAACTATGCAGAAAAGTTTCCCCCAAATTTTGCCCTTGCTGGTGCTATGAAGAAAAAAATAGGTCATATTCTAGTATTTTGTTTCTTAAAAATGAGGAGCATTTGGAAAAAGAATTTTGGGAAAGGTGAAAATAAACTAAAATAGTAAAGCAAATTCCGAATTTTGTATAGAACAGGGTGATGTGAAGGTGATTTGTATCAGAATGTAAAAGAGGTTAGAGAGGTGTTTTAAGAAGTAGAAAATTGGGTAACTGATTAAAAAATAATTCACATATAGAGGTTAAAGACTTTAAGAAAATGCATCATAGCTAGAATATGCTTTAAAATATGGATACCCATATAACTGAGATTGTCCTTTTTGTTTGTGTTTTGAAGTTTGATGGTTTTGTTTTGTTTTTTGTTCATTTTTTACATGTTTTATTTGTATGTTTGCGATTTAAATTTAATAAAAATTATAATAATAAAAAAAGAATTTCTGAGTTGTTTTCTGCTGTTGTTACTCATATTTTCTACACTTGTCTCATTACTAATTTGAATCCTAATGTGTAATAGTAGTATCTCACAGCAGACACAGGAACACTCAAATCAGAACATTCCACAGACTTGAGTGCATAAATTTTAGTTCACATAAGGGGATGAATACAAGATATTTTCTTCCACAGAGACTTTTTGTTTCTTACCACAGTAGACCTTTTGTAACCTCATCTGAGTCTTTCTGCTTCTAGTCTGTGAGCTTCCATGACTTAATTTGTCACTACAAATGCTTCTAGACTTTATATTTGAAAAGCTGCCACAGGAAAGGAACTCCCCCACCCCAAGTACATAAATTTGTATTTCTAATATATAGACTGCTTGACCTTCACCTGTCTTTTATTATGTAGGAGAGTTATTATTGGAGGGAGCAGGATGAAGAATAAATTGAAGCAGATTTTGAAAGGATTTTAAAAATCTTTCTTTGTGACCTTGTAATACTCTCTTCCATTTTAACTAAGTATAAATCATAACTGTGTAAGAAGAGACAGGGTGGATCAGAATAAAGCCTTATCCAAGGTCCGCTCTATGAACACAGTCCAGCACTGTGTGGACAGAGCTGTCAGTTATGTGCTGTAGCAAACCTGCAAGTGGCAATCAATTGTCATGACTTATGAATGAACTACAGTAATACCTCAGATAACGCTAACACTTGGTTCCACAAGTCTTGGTGTTATCCGATTTTTAGTGTTGTCCGATCCATGTTAAAATCCTATGGGATGGATCGGATAACATTAAAGCTCCATAGAGATACATTGTAACTGCACAGGCTTTAGCGGTTGTTATCCGATCCATCCCATAGGACCTTAACGTTATTTGATCCAATTCTCCACCCCAGATTGCTTAACGTTATGCGATTTTAGCGCTATCTGATTACTGTATATCTGTGCAAACTCATGTCATTTCCCTTTGAGAAGCAACATATATATGTGCATGCATGGAACAAGAGCATGTATGATTTTTTTTAATGCATGTTACACATTTGGCAAAGCTGTTCTACACGGTCAGTATTTGAGTTTTTGTAAGGATATAGATTGGAGTTTGAGTTACTGTGCGACTGAAAAACAACAATATTCAATATATTGCAGAATGGTCTATAAGTCTCTGGATGGCAAAAAAAAAAGGTTTTACCAAGCTGAATGGTCTTAAAACAGATGTGGATTTTTAAAACAGGAACCTTATTTAAAGGCAGATGTTAGGATCTGTATATCTAGGCATTGGATTGGTGAGATATCTGTTACAGTTGTATCTAGAGACTCCATGGCACAGTGGTAAAGCTGTAGCCAAAATTCTGCTCACAACCCGAGTTCAGTCCTGGTGGGCAGCAGGTTGACTCAGACTTTCATCCTTCCAAGGTCAGTAAAATGAGTACCCAGCTCGTTTGGGACAAAATGCTAATTATATTGTGAACTGCCCAGAGAGTGCTCTAAGCACTATGGGGCAGCATATATTGCTATAGCTGTTCTGATTCACAGACACCCTTTCCAGTTATATGAAAGATAGATTATTGTCCATTTTGGCAGCAAACTGTACTGAAAACCAACAACAACAAACACCATGGATTAGTTTACTTATTTTGGCTCAAATAACTTATCTGTTATGCTTCATGATTACTCTGATTTGATGATTCAGTGTTTCTCAACTTGATGATGAGAATTTCAACATATAAATAGTTACTGGGGGGAAAAGTATTTTAATATTAATACAGATCAATAAATACCTGGCTGATTGAATTGGAAGTCTACAGAGCCTTATACTTGTTAAAGAAAAAAAAAAGCTTAGACTAAAGCGGCAAGGAGGGGATTTTATGGACATGCTCCTGATCTTTGCTGAGACTTGTCAAGGACCAAATATGAACTATATTCATGTATAGTTCATATATGGTATGAACAATAAGTTTTATTTTATATATTCTCAAAAATTTGGCTTTGCTCTTATATGTATGTGGGTGGCATATTAGAAAGTAGTGAAAATCCAAGTAAGATAGAACATTATCTTAAGCAATGGAAAGATAAGAATTAGATTCCAGTCGTCCAAATGAGAATAATATAATGTAACATAGCTTGTGATGTGACAAATTCACAATTATTGAAACCCTGAAAATACCATTAGATTTCAATTCTCTTCCCAGAACAGTGTGAAAGGAAAAGATGAGAAAGAAGGACAAAAAAGGGGGAAAAAAAGAAAAAAGTTGGCAATGATAGTAATTAATGTGCAAACTTGACACCGTTTTCTCTCATTGACGTTGATGCAAATATATTAACTGCTATTCCTATCAATAAAATGAAAATGATAATTTCATCTTTGGTTCATGTAGAAAAGTGGAATGTGTTCAACATTGACAAGGCACTCAACACCTCAGGCTAATGATTGATTTGATTACTGTAACTAGGCACCTCGTCAGGCTGCCATTCTGTCATTAGGTTCTCAGAAGTCTTTGAAAAAAATTATGTACATTTATTTATTTATTTATTATTCATACTTATCAACTGCACTCCTCACTGAGGTGACCCAGGGCGGCTCACATCACCAAGTCATAAAAAACACAATAAAATACTCTTAAAAGCAATTCTAAAAAAAAAAAAACAACCCTCAGTTATATTAGTTGTCTTATTTTCCTCCAGAAGTTTCAAAATGGATTGGTTTTTATCTATTCTCAAGTATTGACAAACAATGTTTTTTCTGTACCACTTGCTGTTGTCCAGAACCCCCAACTTGTTTTATTACTCAAAATCCAAATGCACATGACCTTAAGCTATAGATATTGCTCTACAGGTATAATAATAATTTAGTGTCAGAAATTATTCTGGGTTGAAAGGTTTTTTGCTGGAGAAACTCAACTCAGGGGATCTCTGAATGAGGCTCCTTTAATGTCCCCAAGATCTTTTCCCACTGAAGTGGTCTCTATTTATCTACTTGCAATGTCTTACTTTCAAACTGCTAGGTTGGCAGGAGCTAGGACAGAGATGGGCACTCATTCCACCATGCAGTACCCGGTTTTCAAACTGCCAACTTACTGGCCTTCCAGCTAACAAGACCAGCTTCTTAACCACTGAATCACCACAGTCCCATTCTCTATATAGGTGATATCTTGCTGTTTATTTCTGGACCTTCCTTCATCTTCCAGTGTGACCTTAATGAAGATTGACCCCCTGTTCCCTTTCCTCTTTGGAAAGGGAACAGGGCTTTTTTTGAACATTGTTCAATCAATGAATCACACAACGTTAAAAACTGAATAATGCTAAGACTTGTGGAATCAAGTCTTAGCGTTATCCGGGGTATTAGTGTATTTCAGTATTCTTTGAGGAATTTCTTTCGATATACCCAGAAAATGAGTATATTCATCTAATACCTTGTTTGGGATATTTATACAAGGCTCCACACAAGGATGCATTTCCCTGAAGAGAATGCAAGTTTTATTTAATGAGGGAGTGTCCAACTTTACCAATCTTAGCCAATATAGTCCCTCTTGTTGACATCTATTAAGTGATGGGATATTTCTACTTTGCTGAGCTCACCATCCTGAATTGTTTTGTGACATTTCATTTGTGGCCTTTTTCTAAGCAGTGTTAGGATCTAGATCAGTGGTTCCCAAAGTGGGGCACATGCCCCACAGGGAGACTTCAATTTCCAGAAGCCTAAGTCAGTACATTAGCTGATCAGTGCTTTGGGGAATTGACTTAGGCTTCAGGGAACTGAAGTCCAAAACCCAAATGTTGGGAGACACTGGTCTAGACATTATAGAAGGTTTTAGTTCCCCATTATTTTAATTATTAGAAATCTCTGGTATATATTATCACAACAATTACAATCGGATTCAAAATATATACTGTATTGAATTATCCTTATGGGATAATCTAGAACTGAAATCTGTGAAGCAGCCTTTTTTCTGGAAGGTAGAGATTGATAGGGGAATACTTACTTTGGATCAACTTATCTTCCAGAAAGACACATTCCCTATATTGTAAGCTAAGAGATAGAAGCAGTTTTACAAATTCTACTGGATTGCACTACCTACAGTTACAACATTTGCTGGCTTTGAACATCTCAGGAGCTTGCCTACTTCTGAGTATAGTTTTTAAAGCAGTACTGAAAAAGAAATCTAAAATGTATTTATAAATATCTAGAGCTGGTCAATAAGTATGATAGATACAGCTGGAGTAAAGAATTGATGGATAAAGTGATCTTCCCATTTTGTTTAACCAATGGACATTTTGCTTTGCTTTCTATGCTCACTGTATCTCTGGACTTAATCTGTTGCCACTTATTCAACAGAATTTTTTTTTGTATATACTGAACTGGATAGCTCAGAGATTTAGGTATTGGGAATTAGATTCTCCACAGCAGAGTCTGCGGGCACCCCCAGAAGAAGGTAATGGTAAACCATTCTTTATATACTTTGTATTTTCTACCTATAAAAATCTAGAAAAGCCACCATAAATCAGAAATGATTTGATAACACACATTCATTACTGTTATTATTATACTGGACACCAAAATAAGGTAAAGTCCTGAGTAAATTGACTAATTGTTGGTGATGTAATACATGTGGTACATGTCTTAAACTTGTGCAATTTCTTCTGATGGGAGATATTATGCATATTAACTTTGTTTTTGTGCTTATTTGCATTTCACAAGTATATGTATTTTGCTAAGCAATCTACATATCTTAATGGAAATTAACCAGTGGTCAATGAAAATGGATTCTCTATGTGCTTCTTGGGGACTAAACAACTAATATAGCAACATTCAGGGGATAGTAAACCACTTCTGGATAGAAAACCCTGAAAAGAACCACCATAAGTCATAATTGGCTTGGTGGGGCATAGTTATTATTACTGAAGAAGATGGCCTGATATATATTCTAAGTTGTTGCAGGTTGGTATGACAGGAGATATAGAGGTATGATAGAATATATGTCTGTGCTCATCTTTGCTTGCATGTTTAAATATAAAGAGTAGGAAAGGAAATGAGATAGCGATAGAAGAGTCAAATTCATGTCATCTGAGAGTCTTAAACGTGAAAATCTGTGTTTGGGGGTCAAAAGTTCAATATTTGGAAGAATATTATGACCAGAATAAAAACACCAGATCCATAAATTGGATGAAGATCATACAAGCTTTCCCATTTTCTTGGTTTTTATTTCTATTGGTATGATTGGTTGTATTCATAATTCTGATTTGCCCTCTGAAAAAGTGCAGTTATGCAAGAATATCACCATATGATGAACAGTCTTTCTGTTTTCTTTTGTTATGATTCTAACATAATGGGTAATTCATTTCTACCCAGTACCAAAACATCTGGTGCTATTTCTATTTCTTTTGAAAATTTTGGCAAACAGGGTATCGTTCTTTTGTATCAATGTCAATCTTACTACAGTACAACCAAAACAACCTCAGTTATTCACATAACATCTGGGGGAGAGGAATCATTTGTTTGAATAATAATAATAAGCTAAGGGATTGTCTTGAAAGATGCTTCAGATTGAAGGAAGGGAGGAATAGATTGCATTTTTTTTTGTCAGGCTACAGAAACAGAGCATGCTTTTCTCTGTATATATCTGTATATGTCTTTGAGATACCCCTTGATCAGTTCAGAGGTGCAGGGGGGAAGAGAAAGCAGGAGGCTGAAAGCAGGCATTCTTTTTGGGAACAAGCACCCAGGAGATCAGAGACGCTGGATTGCTTTTATCTGAAAAGACAAGCCATTTACTCTGAGAAGCTGCATACGCTCAGATAAAAACACAGGGTAAATTAGATTGCACAACAGCCATTCCCTTGCAATATACATCTTCAATTGTGTTTTGAAGAAGAGGGCCTTTATGCTTGAATTTATCTCTTAATATATTTTGGATAACGTCAGAATTACCAAAATGATGGCCATGTCTATAGCTTAAATAGAAGTATCCAAACCTGTGCACAGCTGGCAGTGACAGATTGTAGCTAACACTTTATAATTGGTATTACAAAGTGGTAAAATGTATTAGAAATGGTTGTTTCATAGAGTTCTATAATATGGCTTGTTTGTCAATTAACTGGATTATGCTTTAAGACTATTTTGAACTTTGTTGATGCCTGCAAATTCATTCCCTTCCTGTTTAGGATCTGGGTTTCTTAAATGGATTAAATGGATAGCAGGCACCTACCACACCAAATAAGTGATTCTGTGCAGATTTCTTAATTAATAACCTTATTATTAAAATGTATGCTATACTGAGACATAAATCTTCTATTAGGCTCTAATAGGTACATATGGCATTTTCTTCTCTCTGACAAGCTATATTAATTGTGGGCTATTTTCTTTTCATCTCTTGATGACAAAGAACAAGGGATTTCTAAAGATTTGTACTTGTGCATTTCCCCAGCGAATCCTTTTGAAACTTAATTTGCCTGGCTTTTCTTTTCTTAAAGCAAACACTTTAATCCATAATTCCCATCAGGGGAAATGAGGATGCTGAAATAGAGGAGGGGGAGAATGGGAAAGAAATAGAAGATGTCGATATAGAAATTAAAATTGTCAACGCTGATGCTGAGATATTAAAATTTGAAATGTGGAATTTGGTATCAAGGTCAAGTGAGAGTGTGCTGCTAAATAAATTTTGGGCTTTGATGATTTGAAGCCGGATTTTATGTGCAACAAATGGATTGCAATCTACATATATTAAGGATAGCAGAAAAACTTATAGTTGCAAGAAAAATACAAGTTATGATCACACATTTGAGAAAGTATGTGCCCAGTGATGGGATGTAACAGGTTCACACCAGTTCACCAGAACTGGTAGTAATTTTTCCCAGTGTCCTGGAGAACTGGTAGCAGCTTTTTCATTGATTTCCCCCACTGCGCATGCGCGCTAAGCACTTGGTGTGCATGCACGCCTACAGTAGTTGGCGCGTATGCACGGCCTCCTTGCTGTCCTCCCAAGCGGGGAGGAGGAAGATAAGCTGCTAGCCTGAAGCTCCCTATAGCCTGCTCCCCAGGGTAAGTGACTCACCTTTGGATGTGGTGTGTCTGTGTGTATTTAATGTATTTAATACATTTACCTATATTGACGTACTATCAGAGTTCCTAAAAAGGTCTGGCGGCTGACAGGCCTGGCGGGCTGGCTTTGGGTTTTTAAGGAAAGTCTTGGAGTTACCTCATCAATAAGCTACACTTGTGCTGTTCCAATTGCTGTTCCAATTGGGAACTCTTAAGGAGGTACAGCTGTTTTACATTTACATTAAGGCATATTATCCTAGAGAACTGGTTAGGCAAAGACTTATTTAACTGTTACCGGGACCGGACTTCTCCCTGGGAAGAATGGACCCCCGCCACCCAGCTGGCCTTAGGCCCTGGCCTGCCTGTGGTTGATGTGGAAAAACCGTAGATGTTGCCTGGGCTGTAGGATTTCATTACAGCCCCATTTGGAATTGATAGGGTTTACTTGTTGTTTGCTCTTTCCTGTATTGTATATTGTACACTGTTGAATTGTTTATTGTATATTGAGGATTGTGCTGTGATAATATTTATTTATTGTATTTTGATTACATTATAATATTGTAAGTGTATTGATCTGTATAGTATTTACTGTATTTAATTGTTTTGTTATATTATATGCTAGTGTATTTTGGTTTGCACTGTAATATTGTTATTTGTGAATGCTGTGAGCCACTCTGAGTCAGTTTTTACTGAGTAGAGTGGCATATAAGTCTAAATAAATAAATAAATAAATAAATAAATAAATAAAGCCAAGCAGTTCAAAGCACACTTTGCCATAAGGGCATCCTTACCGCATGATCGAACCATTTGGACTACCTGATCAAAGGATGAATACTTGATGGTACATTACTCATGTGGTATTGAATCTTTTACTGGCCTGCCTATTGGGTAAGATAAATGGTGGATCAAACAGAATACCCCAGAACCCTTCTTGGTAACCAAATCCAGGGGGACACTTTCAAATTATGGAAGGGTGGCTGGTCAAATGGGCCAGCCACCTATCCCGCAGCCAGCTCCTTCCCAATACTCTGCCTGACCATGTGCTCTGATCTGATTACCAAACTGAGGTTTGAAGCCATTTGTGGGAAATGGGCTCCCAAAGAAGGGATCTGAAAACCAAAAGTGAAACCTTCCTGCAAATAGTGTGCCACCTCCACAGGGCAACCTGCAAGCCAGGAGGCTAATGTATCAGTGGTGGGATGTCAAAAATTTTACTACCTCACCATGATGTCATCACAGTGTGGGTGGAGCTAACATCATGATGTCATGTCATGGGTGGGGCCAAAGGGAAAAAATACAAAATAATAAAAATAGGGAGCTTCAGACTATAGGGAGCTTCAGGCTAGAATCTTCTCTTCCTTCTCCCAGTTTGGGAGGACAGCAAGGAGGCCGTGCATATGTGCCAAGCACTAGGTGTGCATGCACACCAAGTGCTTGGCATGCATGCGCAGTGGGGGAACCAGTGAAAAGGTAAGCCCCGAAGGTGGTTCCTCCCAAAAGCTGCTACAGGTTCTCTGGGACACTGGGAAAAGTTACTACCGGTTCTGGAGAACTGGTGAGAACCTGTTACATCCCATCACTGTAAATGTATCAAGCTTGATTGGGCTGGACACTTTTTGCAGGCTTTGGCAGGTTGAGGCACCCCTGCAGGCACATCCATTTCCTGAGAAGCCGCTGCTGCCTCCAGAGCGTCGATATGCTTCTGGAGGGCCTGGGCAATCTCTTTCCAGGTCAGGGTATCATCCGCCAGGGTCCCTCAATGTCTCATCACTCGGATCAGTGGAAGTGTTGCTGGACTTAGAGCAGCAGCCTGCTCAAGGGCCATTATCCTGGCCACCAAATCTGTTCTATTCTGTATCAGTGAATCCCATGTGGTGTGTGGAGAAGATAAGAAGAACAACACTTAGGCACCATTGTTCAAGGCTCTTTCTTCGTAGAGATTTATTCCACATGCATCACACAGGGAAGCTCAGACACATGTGCTCTTGCCAGATTATGAAGAAGAAGAGAGAGGGCAAGGTGGGAAGGAAACACGCTCTTATGAAGCATAGGCTCCTCCCCAAAATGTCGAGGCCTCTGGGTGGCTGCCACCTTGGGACTGATGGGTGGGAAAATGCGTGCACATGTTAATTCGTGTGATGCAGTCATTAGGCTCCAATCCTAAGCACATTTGCTCTGAAGTTGTTCCACTGATAGTATCAAAATCCAACCTGTGTAAACTTGCATTGAACTGCAGTGAATGCTTGAAAACATTTTAAAAGCAGAAGTACTGTAAGAAAAATGTGGCTATCAAGATCAAAGTACCACAGAAGCCTTTTGTAGCACCGAAATTAAAGAGAAGTACGAAGTCTACTTATCGGATATAAACCTTAGTCCTGAATGTCTGTTCTATCTCAGCAGCTCACATTTTCTGCCAGTACCAACTTTTTATTAAGATGATTCAAACATAGCAAAAGCTCAGCCTTGTATCCTGAGGTTAAAAGTACAACAGCAGGCCTCCGGAGAAATACTAGTTTTATTTTCACATTTGTTCAACAAGTATATTCTACAATTACCTTTAAGGAACAGTGCAGCACACCTGGTATATAGCTTTCTGTGCTCAGGAACATTTGTAATATTTATTGGTTTCATGCAGAGGAAAATTAACTACAATGAAATTGACACCTGTTCATTACCTCCTCTGCTGTTTTGTGATAACAAAGCCTTGGAAGGAGACCAAAGTCTTTGTCTGTGGCATGGCTGTTTGCAATATGGGAGACAAACTGTGTAGCAGAGGTGAACTAAGAAGGATTTTGGCAGGAATAGGAAGTGAGCTGTTACAATACCTCAGATGAGCATGTCATAGCATACCACACTGCGGCACACAAAACCCTCTGAAGCAAATGGCAACAGTTATGCTGCTGCTCCCAAACCAAGGATTCACCAGCCCAGATTTTGCAGGACTGATTGTCTCACAGTTGTGAAAGGAAAACCTTGTGATCCAAATATACAACTGAAGAGCTGTTGTAGCTGGTCTGGTGCAAAGGATAAAGATGATGTTATGTTCAGGGGCTGCTTTGGGCACACAGCTTCATTTGGCAGAAAGTTCATGGACGAGCTTCCCATTGTTAAAGGACTTAATCTTTAACGTGGCACAACATTTTTGTATTATTATTATTATTATTATTATTATTATTATTATTATTATTATTATTATTATTATTATTATTATTATTATTATTATTATTATTATTATTATTATTATTATTTTGCTGTTCTGTTTTGTTTAGTCTCTGATATGCTTGCACAGACTAACACAGCTACCACTTCAAACATTTTAAATAGCAAAGTTTCTCTAGAAGAGAAAATATTGCTGAGGCAACCACTGTTCTGAAAGGTTTTGTGCTCGGAGTCGCATTGAGCTTTTCTGAACAGGTCTCTTGTATTAACAGAAAGCCATATTTCAAACGGTGGTAAGATTTTGTTGCGAGAAAGGATTAGATCACGTATGGGTTTCACATAACAAAGCCTGGAGATTTTTAGCTTATCCTCTGTGAGATTTCAATACATGCTGAGAGATCTTGGCCTAATCACTAGGCTGATTTACTATATTGCAGATGTAACGGTACAGGAAACTGGCCTGATTTCATGGTGGAATTTTTTTTAAATCACAACTTGATAGGCTACAATTTCTGCTTAAATGTTCGGGCATTTGACGAAGCAAGCCAAATCCTAAATGTTACATATGCATGGATATAGGCAATGTGTTACAGTGGCAAACACCACACAGTTTACTGCCTCTTTCCTCCCCAGAATAATAATCCTGTGGACAACTTTATAATTCTGGTAATAATAGCCCAGAGTACTACACAACGGAGTGAGCTCCCATCTCTGTCCCATCTCCTGCCAACCTAGCAGTTCAAATCTAAGAAATTGCAAGTAGATAAATAGGTACCACTTTGGTAGGAAGGTAAGCAGCATTCTGTACATTCTGGTGTTTAGTCATGCCTGCCACATGTCCACGGAAATGTCTGCAGATGCAGATAGCGCTGGCTCTTTGGCTATAACCAGAGATGAGAACTGAACCCTAGAGACGGATTCAACTGGTTTTTGAGCAAGTGTGACTTTTACCTTTACCTAATAATTACTCCATATGGCTGGATGACATGGATTACCAGTTTTCCACATGGTCATGTGTACTCCACAATCAGTCATAAATCATGACACCACTATGTTTGTGTTGTTCTCTTTCACAATGCTGAAAATCCCAGCGTAAATTAAGTCCAAAGATCCATCAAAGCATTACTATCCCCAGGCTTTCACAATGTGTTTATCTAATTTAAGATGGAAATTATTTTTCACGTTGACTAGACCTCAAGGTACACATAGGTATACAGTACACATATTTAAAGAGGCAATCCTAGAGGCAATATTGTGGAGAAAACTCACAGTGGTTGTTTGGCTCAGTGTGAGTTAGCGGAGACGGCAGCAAAAAAAAAAGAAGAAGACAAAATGAGTTTCAAATACCCTTTATTCAGAGATTAACATACAAGCAGAAAAGAGAGAACATGAAAAGGAGGAAATAATGGGGGGGGGGGGAGAATGAGGCAGGTGCCTCAGTCAGTGAATTCTCAGCACATCAATGTAATTTCATTTATTTAATGGTAGTTAGATTTTCCACTGTCTAGGTCATCATATCTTAGCCAGTCCTGGTGATGGCACTTTGTTTTGTGAAAAATTCCAGGATCTATACTTATTTTTCCACCCATCTCTCTATTTACCAAGTAACATAAGTTTTAACTATATACTTTGTGGTATGGACTTTCAAATCCCAGAAGCACTGGATGAGTTTATGGCATTTTAGGAAAGGACATTAGTTCTAACTCCTCATTTCATGTAAAAATGGGACATAGGAAGGGGGAGGGGGAGGGTTTTCAATTGGCAATACACAGACACACATGTAGAGATAAAAAAGTTGAAGTGTTGCGTTGCTGCAGCAATGTTTTGTGAAATATTACCAAAAAATTATTTCATTTCCCAAACCATTCATAGATGATCAGGGGAAGCTTTCAATTAAGCTACGAAAAGTTCCTGTTCAGATGGGAGAAGTTCATTGAATGGCAGCTATGGTGACTTTTGTGCATGATCAAGCTGCTCAATCTGGACATGTCCTCAGCTAACATTTAATAGTTTCCCATATTAACTCTGGAAGAGTTAAGAAAGAAAATAATATTATGTAAATGTGAGCAGGTGGAAGGCAAATAATACTGGAGAATTTTTAAAAAGGCAGACTGCTTATGCAGTTTTCTCAAATGAAACGGCCCACCAGTTGTGACCTATTTATGATGACCCCTAAGCTTAGCCCATACAGCCCCAATTGAAACAACAGTGTGGGATAGACAAAAATCACCTGTCCTAAAGTCCAATCAGGCTCAGGAGCAATATCCCTATCTGGCCCTGAAGTAACCAGCTAGTCTCACATTGAAACATAGGGTGCGTGAGCAGGCCGTTTGCACCTTCGAAAGAGGCAAGAGAGCAGGATGAAGCAGCTTTTAAGGCATTCATTCCCTCTGCCCCATCCTCGCCAAATCAGAAGCCCCAATTGGGGCCCTCCCACTAAGGGGTGGCAAAGCTTCCCCCATCCAACAGCTGTGTGCCTCAGCAGAGGTGCCCTAGCCGCCACTCCCCCAAGTCCTAACAGACACCAGATCTGAAGTTTAATAAGGACCACAACTTTATTCACTGTTAACTTCTAACCACCCTTTCCTGCAGTGGTACCTATGTAGTGCAGGGTCATGTGGCGGAGCCAGGGGATTCTACCTTTCCCGTCCTCCTGCTTCCTCTTTGGGCAAATCCCAAGCTCCTAAGGTGTGCTGTCCAAGGACAAGCCTGCTTTCAGCTGGCCAAGTCAGGTTAAACCTGACTGATCTCCACCACCCAGGCCTTAGGAGGGTAGCACTGTCAGCTAGCCACCAGTGCACTCCCCATCCTGGGACTGAATCTTGGGATCATAGTACCACAGATGTTGGGCATCCTAGGACCAGTTCCCAAAGTATCCTATGAGCCTCCTGCACTACCTGCCACAAAAAGAGGCTACCCCATAGTAAACCCTTTGCTCCCAACAGACCAACTAGCTCAGACTGAAGGCCATACTACAGGTCCAAAATTATGCCACTTTCAGCACCAGTGCCACTTTCAGCACCAGTGTATTCCTTCCACCCTGTATACTCTTGGGCACTCTACTTCAATATTCTGGCAATCATTGAGCCATTATCATGACCAAATTAACTGAATTGTCATCCCATGACAATTTATTTCATCACATCGCTGAAGACTCCATGGATAAGGGACCCTTCCAGCCCTAAAACATCACCACACAGATGCACCAAAACATTTGGGGAGAATTGCAGTCACCCCCAGGCCCATGGGAGGCATCCACTCTAGGCATGTCTTGCTTCATCATCACGCAGGTGCACCAAAACATCTGGGGAAATCTTTGAAGAGTTCCTGTTCAGATGGGGGGAAGTGCATTGAACAACAGCAATTGTGACTTTTGTGTATGATCAAGCTGCTCAGTCTGGACGTGTCCTCAGCTAACATTTAATAGCTTCCCATATTAACTCTGGAAGATTTCAGAAAAAAATAATAATATTATGTAAATGTGAGCAGGCAGAAAGCATATAATACTGGAGAAATGTTTAAAAATGCAGACCGCCCATGCAGTTTTCTAAAATTAAACAGCCTAGAAACTACCTAAAGTATTATTTGCTTCTAAGTATCATAATGACTTTTTTGTGCTTATTGTTCACAAATCCCTGCAGCCTAGCATTTCAAAAAGCAGTTAGCAATGGTTACCGTATGTCTTAAAGATTACCAGTTTTACCTTGTTGTTTGAAATTGAAAGCTAAATAAATAAATAAATCCCCAAATCCTCTGATGTATTGAAAGCTGAGGAATGATGAGCTATTTCCTGTACAATCATTGGAACACCTTTTACCTTTCTCCCCAACTCACATAATTAAAAAGTTGTCAGCTGCCTACTGTTTCATTCCTTCCTTCCAGTTTCTTTTTCCTCCCAGAGAAAATTGATTTGTGTAAATTGATGCCATGAGACCTCACTCTGATGAAGTGAATTTGATCTGCAAAAGCTCACATTTAAATACAGGAGTTAGTCTTTAAGGTGCCACAACATTTTTGTCTTTTTTTGCTGTTTTGTTAATTCTCTGATACTCTAATCAATATATTTATCTTCCTTTTCTCCCATGTATGTACTGTGTTATAAGCAGAGATGGGATGTTACAGGTTCGCACCAGTTCGCCAGAACCTGTAGTAACTTTTCCCAGGGTCCTGGAGAACTGGTAGCGGCTTTTGGAGGGAACCACCTAGGAGGCTTACCTTTTCGCCAGTTCGCCCACTGCACATGCACACCAAGCGCTTGGTGTGCATGCGCACCTACAGCACTTGGCACGCGGCCTCCTTGCTGTCTTCCCAAGTGGGGAGGAGGAAGAGAAGCTGCTAGCCTGAAGCTCCTATAGCCTTCTCCCTAGGGTAAGTGACTAACCTTTGGGTGTGGGTTGTGGGTGTGTATTTTAATGTGTATTTAACATTTATTTATTAGTTATGTCTTATAATGTGAAAAATTATATTGTCAGTTTTAGTAGTGTTATGTTATATTTTTTAGTAATTATTTATTAATTACTTTGAAATCTTTTTAAAAATTTAAAAGTCACATGACCAACTTTGGCCCTGCCCACCAGGTTACATGGTCCCGCCCATGACATTGGCTCCACAGATTAGGCTCCACCCACATTTTTGGCTCCACCCACAAATTAGGCTCCGCCCATGGTGTGGTAGTAACATTTTTGACATCCCACCACTGGTTATAAGCAGTTTCTGCATCAGTGACTAATTGATACAGAAACCTGTAAATACCTTTATGTTGCTCTCTTTCTAGCTAGCATGACTTATGTTTGTTTGACATGATTTGGCTTTAAAGTCATTTTATTTGCCTCTGGCAACTTTAGGAGATTTACACTATCATCTTCAAAGATTTAAATGGAACAGCTTAATACACTTCAGTGAACAGCTAATGAAATTAGTTACATTAAACTGTTTGTAACACAGGAAAGCCTCAGTTATTCATAGATATGAACTTCAGAATCAGAGCACAAATAATGTCTTGAATCAAGGGTCTGCCTTTGGTGGCTGGAAGGGCTTTCTCACATAGCAGTCCTTTTCTCACTTATAGATGATTCTTCCCAGTGGTGGGCATGGGCTGGTTCGCCCCCGTTCTGTAGAACCAGTGGTAACAATCCTGGGTGGTCTCCTGGGGGGTGGGGAATAACCTTTCCAGGAGATCACCCAGGGTGGTTACTTTTTTTTTTTAGGTGACCAGTTTGGTCGCCTCACCAGCTGCCTGACCCTGCAACCCAAAATGGCTGATGGTGAGTGCGCATGCATTAAAATACCAATTGATGCATGCGCACCTCCAGTACTTAGCCTGACACCTGGCCAGGCTGTGTGTTTTAGGATCAGGCTGGCTGGGGGTCTCAGGCACTTCCAGCCAGCCTGTACTGTATTTTTATGTTTTTTTAAAAAAATTGGCTCCACCTACATCGTTGGCTCCGCCCATGATGTCATGATGTTGTCTCTGCCCATCACATCGGCTCCTCCCACAGTGTGGTAGTAAAATTTTTGGCTTCCCATCACTGATTCTTCCTTTTACCACATCTCAGCAACATCCCTTAGCACTTCAGATTTTCAAGGGGAGGGGAGGGGAGGTATTATCATGAGAAGAAAGGGTGAAAGTTTGACTGCCCTAAGTTTGAGTGACCTAATTAGTTTCCTAATTGTTTTCAGTTGCGCTTGGGACATTTTAAGTGTGTTGTGAAGCAACAAGGGACACCGGCCCCTTATTGTGGTCAGATATCAAAATCACCAAGAAATCAGGTGAATTTTTGAAGCAGTCCAAATCCCGCCAAACCCATTTTACAGTCTCACCCGCCTGATCAGTATTATCTGGACCACTGTTGAAAGCAAAGGTGAGATGATGAAGAGAATCTCAGGCAAATTCTATGCATAATGTCAGATAAATTGCCTGTACTCTTTCTTTTTAAATAATTTATGACTTGTATTGTGGCTGTGGGCTTTGGAGTTATTCACAGTATCATTGCTCTTTTTGTTATTGTTGATGTATGTTGCAATGCCTTTTGAAGCTCTCTTTTTGTTTTCATTCCCTTTCAGACATTAATGCAGGGGTTCTCAACCTTTTAAAGCTGTGGGTTGGACCACATCCCCTCAGACAGCTGAGCGGGCCAGACTGGTGGTTCCCCCTGCCATAAATGTGGCTGTAAAATGCATCCATGGCTGTCATAAACATGTCCGCTTCCGATGGCAGTGATGTGGGCCACATGAAATGGTGCTGTGTGCTAAATTCCTAAAGGAAATGAAAATGTTTAAGGTAATGCATTATCTAGATACCTATTCCAAGTAACATGCATTGAAATTTTGTTTTAATACCTTGTTATAATTATTGTTACAGTCATAGAGGTCTGATTGTGTGCTGTGTGGTTGCTTTGTGCACCAAACTATCCATGCCCCTGAAGGGGTGGGCGTGCTCCTTTTCGTGATTGGGATGGAAACACATACCCCCAGCTGGGGGTTCAGGGTGGGGAGCTTCCACTTGTCAAAGGTGCTGCTCCAACCCAGGGTCTCCTTTGCTGCCACCTAGATCACAAAACCTGTGGGTAATTCTGATCTTTGTGATTAGTTTGGAAGTAATGAAATATGTATGGTTGTGAGAGCTGGACCATTAGGAAAGCTGAGCGCAGAAGAATAGATGGCTTTGAGATGTGGTGTTGGAGGAGAGTATTGAGAGTCCCCTGGACAGCGAGGAGAACAAATAGGTCAATCTTCGAAGAAATCAACCCTGACTGCTCCTTAGAAGGTCAAATTGTAAAGATGAAGCTAAGGTACTTTGGACATCAAATGAGAAGAGAGGATTCACTTGAGAAGGCCTTGATGCTGGGTAAGGTGGAAGGAAAAGAAAAAAGGGGTGGCCAAAAATGAGATGGTTAGATGGTATTGTGGACGCAATGGGCACAGAGCTGAGCGAGTTGAGGGGAATGGTGGAGGACAGAGGTGCCTGGCGGGTGGTGGTCCATGGGGTTGTGGAGGGTCGGAATCGACTGTGTGACTGAACAACAACAAAAATGAAATATTTAATAACTACTGAAACTGCTAAGATACAAAAATTTCCATTGATCCAGGTGGGTAATTCATGTGCAACTTACTAAGCAAAATAACAATTTCCCAGCCTTTGCTTGTAGAATAATAAAGTAATAGAATAATTGAGTTGGAAAGGGTGTATGAGGCCATTGAGTCCAACTCCCTGCTTAATACAGGAATCCAGAGCAGATCTGATAGATGTTTGTCCAATTTTCTCTTGAATGTTTTCAGCGCTGGAGTGCACACCAACTCCTGAGGCAATTAGTTCCATTGTTGTACTGCTCTATCCGTTAAGAGGTTTTTCCTGATATTCTGCCTATATCTGGCTTTTCATAGTTTCACCGTGTTATTACCTATCCTGCACTCCAAAGTGATTGAGAACAGATCCTGCCCTTCCTTTTTATAACTATGTTTCAAGTATTTGAAAAGCGCTGTCATATTCCTTCTCAGTTTTCTTTTCTCAAAGATAAACATGCCCAGTTCTTTCAATGTTTCCTCACAAGGATTGGTTTCCAGTCCCCAGATCATATTTGTTGTCCTCATCTGAACCTGTTTCAGCTTGTTTACGACCTTAAAGTGTGGTGTCCAGAAACTACAGGAGTAACTATCCTTGACTTGATTCTAACCAACAGAGAAGACTTCGTAAAAAAAGTGACAGCAACAGGAACTCTGGGGGGAAGTGACCGTGTTTTACTTTAGTTCTTGACCTCAAAGGAAACAAAAGCATATTGTAGCTGCACATACACACAGGGCTTTAGAAAAGCAAACTTCAACAAACTCAGAACAGTGATAGGTAAAATTGCATGGCAGGAGACCCACAAACTTGATAAATATTCTCTTCACTCCCTCATCCAATAAAGCTGTTGAAGACACTGGACCTAGGACTAGGTTTTTGTAGTAGCCCGCTTGTTACCCCCTTTCAGTTTTGAAGGAGCCATTGCAGAATGGCTAGCTGGATAATTCAGTAGTTTAGGCCTCTGACTGTGGAGCCAGAGGCTGGGAGTTCAGTTCCCCACTGTGCCTCCTGGGAGTAGAGCCAGCCAAGATAGCTATTGTCAAGCTGCGCAGCTCCAGGGTGTCCCCAGAAGAAGGGAATGTGAAATATCTTTGTATTCTTTATCTAGAAAACCCTGGAAAGGGCCACCACAAGTCAGAATTGATTTAACAGCACATTTAAAAAAGTTGCATAACAAGGAACACTGTATACGTAATACCAAAGATTCAAGGACAGCAATTAATGCATATACAAAGAGTGTTGGTGGGGAATCAATTATACGCACAAGCTTGATATAATTTATTAGTCTCAAGAGATTTTGCTTTATTGTGACTCAATTAACTCTACCCTGGATAGTCAATGCCTAGGGATCATGGGAAATGAAGTTCAGAAACAGTGGGTAAGGACACCTACTAACTCCCTCTCTCCATAGTAGCCCAACTCTTAGGCAGACAGTCAATGGGGGAAATCCTGCCTGGAGAGAAAAAGTTTAGCCTGTTTGCAGAAAGATGGAAAGCCTGACCTCCTGCAGGAGGGAGTTCCATAGAAGGACAACAACAACAAAAGCCCTCTCTTGTGTTCTCACCCAACGCACCTGTGAGGGTGGAGGGACAGAGAGGAAGGCTTCCCACTGAGTTTGAAACCTGGGCAAGCTCATACATGGGAACTTGGCTCCAAGTCATTCAAGGCTCTATCAGTCAAAACCAAAACCTTGAATTGTGCCTGGAAATGGACTGCAGACAGTGGAGCTGCTGAAAGATAGAAGCTATGCAACCCTGTTACCAGCTCCATTTAATCCTGTGGCTGCAGCATTTTGGATCGGTTGCTGTTTCTGAACACTTTCCAAAGTCAGTCCTACATAGAGGGCATTACAATAATCCAAACAGGTTTTATTGTTGAGGATTACTGCAATTTGTTCTACATTACTATGTCAGCTGCCCTGAGTCACTCTGTGAGTAGGGCAGCATAAAAATGTGAACAATAAATAAATAAATAAATAAATAAATCATGTATCACTGCTACCAGGCCATGCCAGTCATCTCCAGGACCGGTGCATGTCCAGTTTGCTTCCTTGTGTCCTCTGGCCTAGGAGTAAGAGGAAATGCCTTGTTAAAAGAAGTCCTGTTAATTCTCATTCTTCCTAGGTCTGCAAACTCATGCAAACTAAGCCATACACACAAGATATCAAAACTTAAATTGTTTTTATTGCAAAAAATAAACCACTACATACAGTTACAAGTGCTGCAATATGAACTGATCTAAAGTGCTCCTAATATTTAGATGTGAACAAATCATCCCAAGGCAATATTTAAACTTGAGACTCCCTTTTAGCTTTGAGTTCTCCCAAAGGGACGTACATTTTGGGGCAAAGACATTTGTTAACCATACCTCAGCCTTCTTTTGACTTAATACTTGGTCATCTCTAAAGAGGACAGGGAGGGATAAAAGTGGCGTGATTGGACTGATGGATCTTCTTGTTCATTGCCATTTTTGAAACAATAATACGTCATCTTGACACATTTCTGCCATGTTATTACTCTACAGATGTGAAAAAAATATACTGCACTGTGTCTGGTTTTATTTCCTAATGCCTTTAGAGGAAAAGCTCTAGACACTGATGAACCACGTTCCAAAGGATACTCCATTAAATAATGAAGGAGCAGACTGCCTCATATTTGTACATTCTAGTTCCAAAGTTCTATGAAGCCATGAAGCTAGACACTCTGAGTAGGGGTTACAGTTGCTATTGCACTCAATATGAACATATCTTTTTCTATCTCAAAAAGTAAAACAAAATAAACAAAACAAAATAAAAAACACTGTAGCACTTTAAAGACTAACTGCTATATTTTTATTGTTAGCTTTTGTGGATCAAGTCCACTTCTTCAGATCTTGAAAGCTAACAATACAAATACAGTCAAACCTCACTTAAAGAGTAACTCGCTTAAAGAGCAGAATTTTCTCTGAATGTTCGTTTCGCATAACAAATAAATCGAACAAAAAACTCGCTTAACAAATAAATCGGGGTTCACAATCCCCCCCCACAATCGGTCACTTACAATGGTATTTTGCTTAAAGAGCAAACTCGCTTAAAGAGCAATCCTGTGGAACACATTATGTTCTTTAAGCGAGGTACAACTGTATAGCAGTTAGTCTTTAAAGTGCTACAGTGTTTTTTTATTTTATTTTGTTCATTTTGTTTTGTTTTCTGATATGCCTGAACCACAGACTAACATGGCTACTATTCCAAAAAATATCTCAGAAAGAGCTCTTTAGAAACAAGTATCCAAATGCTGTTTAAGTTCAGCTCTGACAGAGAAAAGTTGAGCCATGGACAGTGATGGGATGTGACAGGTTTGCACCACGTCGCCAGAACAAGTAGTAAATTTCCCCAGTGTCCTGGAGAACTGGTAGCAGCTTTTGGGGGGAACCACCTTCAGGGCTTACCTTTTCACTGGTTCCCCCACTGCACATGCACACCAAGCACTTGGTGTGCATGCATGCATGCCTACAGTGCTTGGCACGTAGGCATGGCCTCCTTGCTGTCCTCCCAAGCGGGGAGGAGGAAGAGAAGCTGCTAGCCTGAAGCTCCCTATAGCCTGCTCCCCAGGGTAAGTGATTCACCTTTGGATGTGGTGTGTCCGTGTGTATTTTAATGTGTATTTAATACCTTTACCTATATTGATGTACTACCACAGTTCCTAAAAAGGCCTGGTGGCCTGTCTTGGGGTTTTAAAGCAAAGTCTTGGAGTTACCTCATCAATAAGCTACACCTGTGCTGTTCCAATTGCTGTTCCAGTTGGAGAACCCTTAAGGAGGTACAGCTGTTTTACATTTACATTAAGGCATATTATCCTAGAGAACTGGTTAGGCAAAGACTTAGTACCTAACTTCTTTAACTGTTGAAAAGTTGAAAAGTGCCAAAATGAAGCCATCTTGTGGTGAGTTCATTCAGTAGTTCCTTCCATCTGACCTAGTGTGAAAAAGATTAGCGAGAATAAGCTTTAAGCTCTGTTTTAAAAGCTCTGGTTGATTTGTGTTTGGGGTGGATGGGTGGGTGTATTTTAATGTATTTTTTATTTTATTTATTTATTTAATTTATTTACAGGTTTGTGTTGTGGGTGGGTGGGTGGGTTGAGGGGTGTGTGTGGGTGTGTGCTTCTTCTTCTTCATCATCATCATCATCATCATCATCATCATCATCATCATCATCATCATCATTATTATTATTTGCCCCCTCCCACAACATCATGACATCATGATAGTAGCTCCGCCCACACTGTGATGACATCCCACCACTGGCCTGGAATATCCTTGCTGGCAAATCTGTAGAATACTGAAGTTACTATCAGTTCCTCTGTCCATAATAGCTGGAACAGGTTTGAGTATTTTGTCCCCCTCCCTGCTTAAGGTGTAGGAAGAAGAAGAAGTTCAAAAGAAGGCAAGGATCCTTCATATTTAAAAGTAGAAGGAGTAGAGTAGAGGTCCTGAAAAGTATAGGGGGTACATAGGGAATGGAAAATATTTACTTTTTGGGATGTGAAATCTGTTATGAAAGTATGCATTTTGCACCTCCCAAATCTTCTTGCAAGTCATGTGACTTAGTGCGCAATGAGGAATATCATAGTTGATCCTGGAACTATTGGCAATACACCACTATGAGTAACACCACTACATGTACATCAGGGTATCTAAGTACAGGCAATAGGATTCTGGTCTTAGCTGCAATAAGTATCATAGCATAATTTGAGTTCCATGTCTTTAGAACCTTGAGTTCTAAGTAGTCAACATTAATGCAATAACTTAAAGCCCAGGATTGAAACATAGACTGGGTCACTTATTCCACCTTGAATATGCTCAAATACAAGTCAGATTTTTGAGGATTTTTGTTAAAGAAATATTTGACTTCTTACTGAGGCTAAATAAAATAAATAAATAAATAAATAAATAAATAAATAAATAAATAAATAAATGTTAGCATCTTGTTGTCTACATGCACACAGCTGGAAACCTGGGCATGCTGACATGATTTCCCTTTTACTCCACGTTTAAAGCAACAGAATATCAGTCAATATAAATTAGTTTGGCTGAATGTTCTTTCCACTTTTGGCCATTTTCACATTGCTACTCATTGCTGAGTTCCATGGCTTGGAACACAGTAACTCATTAAAGATAAAGGCTGTCTTTCAAAATTCCAGATAGTAGGTATGTGGGCAGGGTGAAGAAATCAATTTCACTTTGAGACTGTGGAGAAGAAAACTTCTCCTCCCCTATTTCACAAAGAGACCTTTTTAGCTGGATGGTTTTGAAGCACAGAATACCCGTCCCATTCACAAAAAAGCAGCAGTCAGCCCTAGGTTGAAAACATAAAATCAGAAAGTTTAGACTGCAACTTCATGGTTGAAATGCTGTTGTTTAGTGTAGTAAGTCACAAGTAGAATAGGCCTCGAAAATAAGTGAAAGTCACAGAAGAGCTGACTCACCAAATCACCCCTGATTCAATGGAGCTATTGTAGTTGCAACTTATTATACTAAGCAATAACATTTCCAGCCTGTGCATCATGGCTGGGAACATATATCCTCAATATGTGTTAGCACTCTGTCCCCCAGCATTCTTACTTAGTTTATCTTTTCTTTATCTGGTGGGGATGATGGGAATTTCAGTCAGTGTTGTAGCAGTACATTTTAAAGTGCAGGAGCTTATTATGACAGCTATCATAGTCAGTGTTATTCCTTACAAAGAAGCCACTAGATCGTTCAATATATAAGAGCAATTCTTTTGTATATCTAATGGCTCTTAATTGCCATTTCAAGACCAAATCACCCTCAAATGCTTTTTATTACTACACAGATAATCTGTAACAATACTGTTCCTGTACAATTCTATTTAATTTCCTAACAATAATCATCTGCCATTAAGTCAATTCTGATTTATGGCAACCTTTTCAAGGTTTTCTAGCTAGTGAGTACTCAGAAATGATTTACCATTCTCTTTTTCTGGGGGTCTTGTGGTACCGTGCAGCTTGCCCAATGTGATTCAGGCTGCTCTTTTGAGATGCGGAGAACTTCTATCCTCTGGTTCCACAGCTAGAAACGCAACTCACTGAGCTCTCCAGGCAGCTGTTTATTTTATGAAATAAAAATAAGTACTTCTAACTTCTGTGATGATTGTAGAGGAAAGATGAAAGCCTTAAGATGGTAGCAAATGGTTTGTAATCTCTGCTACTCAGAGAGTCTCCTAACTTCAACCCCATGATTGTTGGCTCCACGCGCTGCTGTTCCATTCCAACTATTTTTGGAGAGCCACATGTTTCCTATTTGTGTGGTTCAGGTGGCTAAGATGCTGACTGGAAGGCGGGGGGTCAGCAGTTCGATTCCCGAGTACTGCAGGATGGAATGAACTCCTGTCTTTATCCCAGCTCCTACCAACCTAGCAGTTCAAAAGCAAGAAATTGCAAGTAGATAAATAGGGACTACTTCGGTGGGAAAGGTAAACAGCATTCCATACACTCCAGTGCCTAGTCATGCTTGTCACATGACCACGGAAACGTCTGCAGTGAACCCTAGAGTTGGCTACAACTGGCTTTTAAGCAAGGAAAACCTTTACTTTTACTATGGGAATGATCAGGTTATTGGAAACCAAGTCCTATGGCAAAAGACTGAAATAACAGCATTTTTAGCCTTAAGAAAAATGATTGGAGATATGAAAGCACTTTTGAAATAGTTGAAGAATTCTCAAATGGAGGTGGGGCAGGATCTGTTCTTGATTATCACAGAGTACAGGACACATAATAATGGGGTCAAATTACAGGAAGCCAGATTTTGGTTGAATACCAGGAAAAAAAATTCTTAACTATTAGAGCAGTATAACAATGGAACCAAAACCCTCAGGAGGTGGTGAGTGCTATGACACTGATGGCATTAAAGAGAAAATTAGGCAATCATCTGTCCAATATACTTTGATTTAGATTCCTGCATTGAGCAATGGGTTGGATTTGTGGTATTTTAGTCCCCTTCTAACTGCATTATACTTATGATTCTATGCTAAGGGTGACAGAAGAATTATGCAATGTTTAAATTGACAATGGGGAAATAAAGATTGTTGTCGATTTCTTGCACCTTGGTTCAGTCACCAATCCTGTTAGAGACTGCAGAGAAGAGGTAAGTGTGAAACTTGAAAGGGCTCATGTTTGGTAGAAATAATAATAATGAAGCAACTTGAAAGGAGCAACAGAACTTTTTTCATACCTGTGAGAAACCTTCTGTACCTTTTAAAAATTGAACAGCATAGAAAGTATATAAGGAATCTTGAGTAGAAAATGCCAGAACATAGAGTTATCTTAACCAATCACAGGACTTTGCAGGAGTTTACCCTTAGACTATTCTCTGTTTCAAAGTTCTTTGTTTGTGACAGCAGTAAGTTTTTACCATCCTCACAGCTTACTTAACCCTCTCTGATGGAATTAGAAAAGATCCATAAAATAAGGAAGTGTTGCCAGAAACCAAGGCCATGGTCATCCATTCTGCGATGGATGTGATTACTGTGTGCAGATGTGAAACCCGGAAGGTGAAGAAAGCTGACAGGGGGGAAAATCAATATACTGTACTTGAAATTTGGTTGTTAATGGAGAGCCTTCTGGATACCATGAACTGCCCCCCAAACAAAACAAATCAACCAAGCAAACAATTGAGTAGTAGATTATACCAACTCTTTATGGAAGCAAAAATAACTGGACTGAAGTTATCATTATATAGCCCACAGGGAATGGCAATAATGCTGGGAAAAGTCAAAGGAAGCAGGAAAGGGGGAAGAATAAATATGAGGTTCATAAAGGAACCCATATTTTTGAGTTTGCAAGACCCAAGGAGCTTGTTAATGGTAGGGCATTTTAGAGATTGCTTATTTGTAGGGTTGCCGTAAGTAGAAATGACTTAACAGCACTGAAGGACAATAAATTAGGGGAGTAACTGAGCAAACTCTGAGGACTAATATTCACGTGTAAGCTGAAATTTAAGGCTCCATTTTTTGTGTCCAGTGTATTACAGTAATACTGCAAAAAAGGGGAAACATTTACACTGTGTAATAGCTGCTGAAAGCCTTTGTCATACTGTAAATTACTTCACAGCAGATTCTTTCAATATTTCAAAGGAGGAGGATGCAAATTCAAAGTCCAGTAGAACTTGCAAGGTGTATTTTCCTGTGAAGCAGAGAGAGAGAGAGAGAGAGAGAGAGAGAGAGAGAGAGGTATGTGTGTGCGCGTGCCATATCGTTTGTTAGCAATTAAGATGCACAAGCTTGAGAAGATGATGTGGAAGCAGAGGGGTTAAAATTTGGAGTCTGAATATGAAATCGTTTCATTAGGATGTGTTAAACACATATTTTATTAGAGAAAATCTGCTGCTTTTATAAGCTCAAAATTGTTTGACCTAATAATTTATGCATTGATTTGATCAAATGTTATTACTAATATTTGATTGATAGGTATTGATAAGAATAATAGCAATACAATGCTAGCTAATATTTAGGCTATTGTTTGAAAAAAAAATCTCTGCCAAAAATCATTCTGTTATCTTTTAATAGCCCCAGTCTCTGAATAAACTTTGATGCAAAACTAGAGATGTCCTCTCATATTGCTTGTCTAGTTACCTACAGGACTTATCCTAATTGTATATGTGTTAAAAAGATCCTCTGTTTTAGGTAATTCTGAATTTCGAAAATACCATGCAAGCTACAAGCAATAGAAAACAAATAAGCAATAGAAAGTGGTAAAAAACTCCTTCTTCTTGCTTAGATAAATTGCTGAAGAAGTGACAGTGTTGGACAACTACAATGTATTACTAATGACAGGCAGGTGAATGTGAGTTCTTAACTGAAGCTATTTCATGGGCTGTGATCTTTTTGTTAATAGGTATCGTTTTGGGATTTAATAGGAGTTTTGCAAGTTGTTTTCTTTTCCTTAGTAGGTTATAAAATAAACATTTGGCAAGCTGAGACCAGACTTAAGGACCAAAACTTATCCAATTATTCTTTACAGAATAAATTGGCTAGGGAGAAAAATCTAATAATTCTAATCTAACTAGTAATAAATGAATATTTGTATTCAAGCCTCTCTAAAGAGGTAGGCTCCTGGAGCTCATAAGTGCAGTGTTGCCAAGCAACACCATCTCAGACAGCCATAATGTGAAAACAGAACAGGCCCTAAGGAGCAGAGTGCCACTAAAATGAAGGAAGTCCCACAAGCCAGTGGCCAAGCATGTTTGCTTCATCACTCATTGCTGCCAGGCTCTGAATAGCAGGCAGAGGTTCTTCCCATGTTCCATTCAGGAACAAAATAATTGGTAAATGCTAATATTTCTGTTCATGGCAGGATCAATGGGCAGTTATATTGGTTTGACACTACTGTGACTGTGACAGCTTCATATTGTGGAATCCTGGGATTTGTATGGTAGTATTGGTATGGAAGTTATGTTCAAGGCCAACACATTTATAGATTATGCTTGCTTCTGCAGCTTATTCTCTTTGAGTGTATCCCTATTTTGGTTTTGAAGATACACTGCAGAAAGTTCAGAAGTATTACTAATGTTCATCTATGCATACCAGAGCTGCTGCGTTTAAATATTTTGAATTTTTAACATCATTGCAGAACTCTACCTTTTTTCAAATGCTACATGGTGGCATGCAAGAAATTTAACCCTCCCTTTTCATTATAGTAAGAAAGAGAGATGGGGGAGAGGGAGAGAGATATAGAGAGAATTTGGGTGATAATACTTCTCCTACTGGGGATATATATATGTAAATAAACACAAAGAGTAAGGCAGCATAGAGTTAATAAATTGCCTTGTTACTTATTGCAGTTGGTGTAGCTCATTTTGAAATTTTGGCGATGTAAAAATATTTCAGGTTCAATCAGGTTTAGAAGAACTTTCCTACTCCTTCACAAACATTACTTAAATTAGCTAGACAATGCTATCTTTTGAAGCCCAGAGTAGAGGCTGTTTTGAAGTTTCCACACTCCCCACAGTGGCCTGCCATACCCTGACTATGCTGTACTGAATGGGGGGGGGGGGGTTGGGAGGACCCCTAAAACTTGTAGGATCCATGATGAATAATGTGAGGCAAAGTTCAGGGGAAATGGGAATCCCTCCAAATCAAGTGGCACACCCTATGCCGAGAATATCTCATTCAGTGCAATGAATGATAGCCTTGATCAAAACCCAGATTTTGTAATTGCTTTTAAGTCCATGTATGATGGGTTACTATTGAATACCTGAACAGGATACACAGCAGTCCACCCCCACTACCCCCTCCACCCGAGTCCTGGTTAGGAGTAACTCACACATAGTTCCTCTAGTCTATAGATTGTAGTATAGAAGACTTAAAGGGTTGAAGGAGTTCTGGGAGAAGAAAAAGGGGAAGAAAGGGGTAAGAAGAAGCCAAAAGAAGAGATAGAGGAAGGAGAGTAAGTCAGGGATAGAACTGGAGGACAAGTGGGAGTAGACAAGGAGCAGAGCCTTCTGCTGTAACTACCACTGGGGTGAACGTTCCTCTTCAAACAGGAGCCCTGGACATAAGAGGTTGTCTGCTTGCAGGTGCCCCTAGGAGAGGCCAAGCGGCAAGCACAAGAATACTTCCTATTGAAGGGAGCTTGAGTGGTGGGAATGGTGACAAGCTATGATGCTATGATGTCTATAGGTAGTGCACCCATTCAAAGACTTGGCCTGCATTGTAAGCAGCAGGTGACTTTCACTTAGAGCAGGCATTCTCAACCTTTTAAAGCCGGGGCCCTGGTCATGCTCCCTCAGACAGCTTTGTGAGCTGGATGACCATTTTGCTCTTCCTCCACCACATGGCACTTCCTGGTGTGGTGGGGGCAGTGGGGGACAACATGAAATGGTGCTGTGGGCTCCATCTGGCCCATGGGACCTAGGTTGAGAATCCGTGACTTAGAGACTGAAGAACAAAAGGACTTGAGACAAACCTGGAGAGAAGAGACTTGTGAAGGAATCAGATCTCTTGGAAGGGAGCTTGGCAACTTCCCTGTATTAATGGGTATTGGAAGTTCATTCATGTCAAAGACTTATTAAATGTTTAGTTCAGGGGTGCCCAAACTATGGTCTGTGGGCCAGATCCAGTCTATGGTGCTAAATCATCTAGCCTGCATCACCCTCACTGCTTCCAGAAGTAAAATGCGCCTTCGTATGCACAAAACGCTTCCTTAAACGTACCTGCAGCTGTTGTAAATGCAGTTACGACAGCTGTGGGTGCATTTATGGTGGCATTTTGTGCATATGTGGGCATGTTTTACTTTCACTTCCAGTGGGAGGAACCAGATGACTGGCCCACAGCCCTAAATGTTTGGTCACCCCGGTTTAGTTCTTCGCATCATATAGAATGGATTCTGTTTGGCAATCATGGAAGATGGTCGATTGGCAAACAATTTATTTGATGAGAGGAGTGCCTATGATCCTTAATGAGGGAAAAGCATTATTCCATCTCTTCTTTGAAATGTGGGAAGGAAGCACCAGCATAACTGTGAAGAAAACCCTGAATTGGAAGTTGAACATTGGATTTTAGGGGACACTTTGTTTGCCAGCCTATCCTCATTTCATGCTCTTTCTATCCCTCTTCTGCTGTAAGGGATAAGCTGTACATTTGGCTGCCCATATGTGAACCAAATGCTTTGACATTTGCAAATGTCAGTTTAATAACAAACTCAAGAAGCTTTCATGTTTTCAGCTGGGTGAAGCATTTGAAGAATGAAAATGAACTGTCTCTTTCTAGTGAATGAAGCTGTAATTTATGGAGCTGGATTATTGACTGTCTTCAGACGAATAATCTTTGTTGTGAGAACTAAGCCGTTCCTTGTTTGCTACAATAATATTTTATGGTGATTAATCTGGAAACAGAACACAGCAAAATGCTCATTTTTCTTTTATTTTCTTTTGTCTTTTCTCTTTTGTTCATGTTCCTTAGGCAGTTTGGATTTCTTTTTGCAGCTCTACAGCACATTTTCTTATTTTTCCTCTTTTTTATTTCTACTACCCTTCCACTCTTCTCTTTTCTGTGCTAAATAGGCCTATAACGAACCTTGATATACAGTACAGGCAAAGTTACACTACTTACGTTTGAACCCACAACGTCAACTGTTTTTGGCTGCAGTATAGCAGTTTAACTACTGTGCCATGAAGGCTCTATCATTGTAGTTATGAAACTGATCAAATATTCTATTAACATTTTATTGCCCCCCCAAACTGGCAGGAACAGAACAGAGTGGCTTGGAATAGCTGCTTCTAAGTAGAATAAACCAACTAAATGTGTCACTCAATAGTTTCTAAATAGGACTGATGCAACAAACATAGTCTGGTATCTAGGCCAAACTCCTGCATTTGAGAAAACACTGAATGGTGGCTTAGTGGTTGAGATTCTGAATTTTATGACTGGAAGGTTGGTAGGTCAGCACTTCGAGACCCGAGTACTGCATGACAGAGTGAACTTCTGTCTCTGTCCCAGCTCCTGCCAACCTAGCAGTTCAAAAGCAAGAGACTGCAAGTAGATAAATAGTTACCACTTTGGTGGGAAAGTAAACAGCATCCAGTGCAGTCCAGGGTCTAGTCATGCCTGCCACATGTCCATGGAAATGTCTGCAGAAGCAAACAGCGCTGACTCTTTGGCTGTAAATGGAGATGAGCACTGAACCCTAGAGTCAGATACAACTGGTTTTTGAGCAAGGGAGCCCTAGCCACATTTCCCCCCCCCTCAATTACCCTTTTGGTAATTTCTTTTCTGGGTCAAAAAACTTTCTTCTGGTTGTAGGGTTTTAGACTGAAATTTTCCCTGGCCCTGACTGGGGAGTCCTTGGTATTTTCTCTCAGGAGCATCTTCATGCAGAGAGAATTGCAATATTCTAATCTTGAGATTACCAATGCATGTACAAATCTAATTAGAGAGTTCTTATCCATATAGAGGCTCAACTGGGCAGCTTTTCTTATTTCAAAAAATGGTGAAGGCAGAGCTTTTTAAAGTAGCTTTTAAGAATGTTATCCAACAGGTTATGAACCTGTAACCCACAACTCTTACTCTTTGTTTTTAATCTTTGGATATAGCTACAAGGTCATTTTATTGTTACTTGTTGTTGGTTGGGATTGCAAGGGATAGAGCAGGGATTATCAACCTGCAGCCCATGGGCCAGATGCAGTCCTCGGTACCATTTCATGTGTACCCCCCACCTCCACCACACCAGGAAGTGTCATGTGGCAGAGGAAGGGCAAAATGGCCATCTGCCCCCCAAAGCTGTCTGAAAGAGTGTGACCCTTGCTTAAAAAGGTTGAGAACTGGGATAGAGGGAGACTGAATGGGAGAGTATAATGGTTATATTATGTACACTGGCCAGAATAGTGCCTCACCACTACTTGGGTGATAGATACACTGAACAAAATGAATGAATGAATGAATGAATGAATGAATGAATGAATGAATGAATGAATCAATCAATCAATCAATCAATCAATCAATCAATCAATCAATCAATCAATCAATCAGAAGTAGTGATTAAGCTTTGGGTTCTTCCTGAAATATACAGTAATATTTTAAGAGGAAAGTGAAGAGGAGATTAGTGTGAGTGCTTCTTTGTGTAGCATTCAGAAATGTTTAGCCATTTGTCTTCTCATATTTTATCTCCATTCGATTAGGAGAGAGAAACCGAAGCAAGATGGTTAACAACCACCATGTTTCTCAGAGCATATCCATAATCTTATTTCATTTCAAAAGTTCAGCTGTGTTAGTACTTACATGACAGACCGAGGGAATACCAAGAACTCTCCAGGCAGGGCTAGGTAAGATCCCAGCCTGAAACCCTAGAGAACGGCTGCCAGCCTGAGCTGAGAATACTGGGCCAGATGGACCAATGAATTAATGTAGTAAAAGACCTCCTTCCATTTGCCTAAGAAAGAAATATGCATTAACTAATTAATATATAGAATGGTAAACATATATGCAGAGAAGATTTTGGCTAAGTTCAGGTTGCCCTGAGTTTCCTCCTAGCTCTCAGACATTGTACCAGTTTCTTCCTGTGACAGATTTTTCTGAGTAGTCGATTTAAAACCACATTAACATATACTTGGGGGAAACATGTCAGTTTTCCAGGTGTTCTTTGAGGTCCTATGTAAAAATGTGTCAAGCCACTTATCCCCCATCGCACCCACAGGAAGATGCCTGTATAATTCAGGTTTACCCAGGTGTTTCAGCCACAAACATTTCTGAAGTGTGATTACACAAACTGTATTTGAGAGATAATACCCCACGAAGCTGAAAGACTGGACCAAAAAGAGAATGGGGTGGAATTGTCCAGGTATAGCAATAATTGCCAACAGTTCCTTAAATAGTCCCCAACCAGGTGGTTTTTTTTGTCTATAATTCATCACTATCCTTTGCCAATTGTTATTCAGAAAATATTTGCTTCCATCTGAATTTAAAATAATGTAATACATGTCCGGGAAATTTTCCATTTGAGGGAACTTGAACATTTCCTTTTCACTTAGTTCACAGGTTCCCAACCCGTGGGAGATCCATGGACTAGTTGGGAGATCTATGGACTAGTTATAGTGATATTTTAACAGCAAAGTGTTTTCTGAGAGCTTGCTGCAGTTATGTATGCAACACTACTGCACTGACAAAGAGTCTTGGGAGGAGGGAACAAGGGGAGCTTAGAGATATTCTACCATTTTGTGAACATCATGAGGCAAAGCAGCCATTTTAGGAGTCAAACCCCACTATTTTAAATTTGTTTTTTTTTTAAACCATATTAATGCCAAGACTATAATGTGGGAAGAAAGAACTACCCATCTTTTAAAATGTTTGGAGCCCCAAGAAAGACTAGTCCTGATCTAGAGAACTGAGTTGCTTAGAGTGAACTTGATAGGGTACTAACTGGAGTTGACAGAACCAAAGGGAACCTTAGAAAATGTAGGCGTTTGCACGGACACAAGTCTCTGAAAGTATGGAAAAGAATAGGCAACATCACACCTGTGTCAGTGTATGTCCCTTAATATGTACTTGTGGAAGACTTGATGTTAGTTGTTCTAAGTGCTCTTGATGTTGCATGTTATTGGCAGAAATTAACTCTTACACTCATCTCGTCTTTATAGTTTTAAGTTCGCAAGCCAGTGAATATTCTCATGTGTTTATATCTAGGTTATTGCCTAATTTTTATATTGCATTCTCTCAATAATGTTGTGTTACATATTTTTAGATATGAATAAAGGCAGACCCAAGTCAAGGTGCACAGTTCCTATGTTGTTTTGGGACATGAAGAACCCAAGGAACTTAGAACCCATGTTCTTCTAGAGTACATGAAAAAAGTACCTTGGTATCAAAGATACAGTAATAACAACAACTGGGAGGGGGGGAGAAAGCAAAACACTATGTTTTCTTTTCATGACATCTGAAATCTGTTGTCTGTAGTTGCTGCCTTGCTCTGCCTGATGGTAAAGGTGGCACTAATTACGATGGCAAAACACATCCGAACAGCTTTCAGAGCTTGGTTTTTATTTATTTTTCATTTAGAAAGGAAAGAGTAAGATAAACATTTGTGGTGAAATGTACCTTTTGATTGCTCTGATGTGTTTTCTGAAGATGCAGTCATCTTGCTGTTCACGTTGCCATGTCAATGGAGCATACAGAAAATCTCATCTTCTATTAACATGGAAACCATGAGGCTTGTTTATCTGAATAGATCTGATCCCCCTTTATGGAAGGAACTTTAATTCAGAGAGTAATTTTGGAATTATTCATTAGAATCTCTTCTTGCAAATTACAACTTTGCATCAATACACATGGTTTCTAGAAGTATACTCACAATGCCTTTGTGGATGAATAGATGGAAGTGGGGGGAGGAGGATAATTAATTTTTAACTCTACAGTTAATGAGTGTGTATGTAATTTCTAAAATGATATGGAGATGGCAAATGAGAGAGTGATGATCAGTCATTTTTTAAATCACTTTGAAATTATTTCCACCTTGTTGAAGCAGATAATTCAGGCATGCTAGACCAGTTACAGTTACAGTTTTCAGAACACATTATTTATGCAGCCAAAACCAACGGCATCCCTGTACAAGAGGGAGGTGTTAGAAAGCTTGGAAAAGTGCTAAAAACATTGCAGAATGGAGAGGTGGGGGGCCTCTGAAAGGTACTAAAAGGACTTAGACAGCCCAATGAGGATGGAGCATGCTCATTGGGCCAGATAATGTTAGCTGCAGGAGGACAAGACAAAACAAGGAATGGAGGAGTAATGGAAGATAGTGTTTTGAGCAGAAATACTTCACACACATTTTAAATGTAGCCCTCACCTGTAACATTTTATCATTGCAGTCTAGTTAATATTATGCACTTTTAACTTACGAAATATACCAAGCCTAATAAATAGTACTTGTTGGATCCGGGGATCCGTGGGCGGAGTGAGGACACGGACACCGGTAGTTGAACCCAAACAACACGCCTGTTTATTTCAAGTCACAGCAACAACAACACAACAACGGCTGGCCAGCAGGGGTTTAAATACCCTGCTTGAGCCAGCCCACTGACCAATAGGAGGCGGCGATTTTCCCGCCGCCTGGACATTCAAATATCTAACACCCCTTTCCCCCAGCATGCACTTAACCTGTCATTTGCATACAAAATCGTCCAGATGACGGGGGCGTGTCCTGACCCTGTCAGACCTGCGCAATTCAGTCGGCGCTGGGGTGTCGGGCAGAGCGGACCTGTCGCTCTCGCTCCGCCCCGGCTGGGCCTGCGGCGGACCCGGAATAGGAGCGCCAGGTTCCACGGTGACCGGGGGTGAGCCTGCTCCGCACGGTAAGTTGGCTGGTGATGGAGTGGGCTGCATGGGGATGTCTCTTGGTCGAACCGGGTCGGTGACCGGTTCGTCCATCGGGTGCATGTCTGGCTCCGGGCCGGTCTGCGCTCCCAGGGGGTGGTTGCCTTCCGTGTTGGGGCTCGTTCGCCTCCTGAGTTGGTCGACATGGCGTTTCCATGTCCGACCATCAGTGAGGTGAACCCTGTAGGTGTAGGGGCCCAGTGTGTCGCTGATGGTACCCTCTTCCCATGGTGGGCCAGACGCGTAGTTCCTGGCAAAAACCGGTGTGTTGACGGCCAGTGTCCGGCTGTGTGGCGGGTCTCCTCGGAACTTATCTGGGGAGTACCTAGGGTGTAGCCTGTCAAGCTGACAGCGGAGTCTCCGACCCATGAGTAATTCTGCGGGTGCCCTTCCAGTGGCAGCGCAGGGAAGATTGTGCTGGGCGAGTAAGAAGGTGTCTATGCGCTCCTGCCAGTCCCCGGGCCCCAGCCTTTCTAGGGCCTCTTTTGCGCTGCGGACGAACCTCTCGGCTTGCCCATTCCCTTGTGCTCTGAAGGGGGAGGTGAGCGCGTGCCTGGTTCCAAGGGATGCCAGGTACTGCTCAAACTCCGTGGCCGTGAACTGGGGGCCGTTATCGGAGACCAGGGTGTCCGGAATGCCGTGCGTGGCCCATAGTTGCCGGAGCTCCTTAATTATGGCTCGGGCCGTGGTGCTACTCAGGAGTCGGACCTCCAACCATTTCGAGTATGCATCCACTGCTATGAGGAATGTGTGTCCGTGGAAGGGGCCGGCAAGGTCGATGTGGATCCTCTGCCAGGGGCCCGTGGGCTGTTCCCATTCCCTGACTGGGGCGGATGGTGGATTGGGCCGTGATGACTGGCAAGGTGTGCATTTGGCCACCCACGACTCAATGTCCTTGTCAATGCCTGGCCACCAGACGTAGCTTCGGGCCAACCCCTTCATTTTCACTATCCCCGGGTGGCTAGTGTGTAACGTTTCCAGGACCTTGGGACGGAGTTTCTTGGGGACTACTACCCGGTCCCCCCACAACAAACAACCCCCTACACAACACAGTTCGTCCCGTTTATCGTGAAATACCTTGAATTCCCCTTCCCCCTTGTCCGGCCAACCCCGCTGGACCCAGCTGGAGATGGTGCGGAGTTCGGCGTCCCTCGCCGAAACCCTGGCAACCTCGGCCGAGGTGGTGGGGGCAGAGTCCAGGACGTCCAGGACGAGCACCGATGCCTCCCCCCTGTCCGCGCCATCCTGGGTCGGGAGGGGGCACCTGCTCAAGGCGTCTGCGTTGCCCATGTGTTTCCCGGGCCGGTAGACCAAGGTGTAGGAGTACCCCGAGAGGAAAATGGCCCACCGTTGCATCCGGGGGGATAAGGCTGAGGGTGTGGGGCGGTTGCCGGCCAATAGTCCCAACAGGGGCTTATGGTCCGTTATAAGTTCAAAGTCCCGACCATACAGGTAGTCATGGAACTTCCTTACCCCTGCCACCGCCGCCAGTGCCTCCTTGTCGATCTGGCCGTAGTTCCTCTCCGTCGGCGACATCGTCCTGGAGTAATAGGCGATGGGCGCCTCGAGGCCGTTAGGCAGTCGGTGGGCCAGGACTGCGCCGACGCCGTAGGGAGACGCGTCGCAGGCGAGGACCAGTGGCAGGGTCGCATTATATTGGATCAGAAAACTGTCCTGTGAGAGTAGATTTTTTACTGCCTGGAAGGCCGCCTTTTGCTCCGGTCCCCACACCCATTCTTCCCTGGCCGCTAACAGTCTATGTAGGGGCTCAGCCGCGGTGGCCTTTCCCCTCAGGAAGGCTGCATAGAAATTTAGGAGCCCTAGGAATGCCTGCAGCTCCTGCTTGTTCCTGGGGGCCGGGGCGTTCTGGATGGCTTCCACTTTCCCTTTTGTTGGGTGGATGCCCTTGGCATCAATGCGGAACCCGAGGAATTCCACAGAGGGGACCCCCAGTAAGCATTTGTCCCACTTTACTCTCAGCCCGGCGGCCCTAAATTTCGCCAGGACAGCGGAGACCCTATCCTTGAGTTGCCCCGGGTCCCCCGCGATGATCAAAACATCATCGAAATAGGGCACTACCCCCGGGAGTCCCTGGAGAAGCCTTTCCATCGTGCTTTGGAAAAGCCCCGGGGCTATGCTGACTCCGAATTGCAGCCTCGTGCACTTGAATGCCCCCCGGTGCGTTACAATGGTTTGGGCTTCGGCCGTGGCGTCGTCTACCGGTAGCTGTTGATACGCTTGGGCCAGGTCCAGCTTGGCAAAGATTTTGCCGGGGCCCAGTGAGTGTAGCAGGTGGTCTATGACAGGGACCGGGTAGGCGCTTGGTTCCAAGGCTTTATTTATTGTGCACTTGTAGTCGGCACAAATGCGCACGGACCCGTCCGGTTTAATGGGGGTCACTATGGGGGTTTCCCACCGGGCATGGTCTACGGGAACGAGGATCCCCTGGGCAACTAACTTGTCGAGCTCCCTCTCGACCCTGGGTTTGAGGGCCAGTGGGACCCGCCTGGCTTTAAGCCGAATCGGGGCAATGCTCGGGTTGAGCGCAAAGGAAATGGGTGACCCCACATACCTGCCCAAGCCTTCCCCGAAAACGTCCTGGAACTCGGCCATCAGGTCGTCCCTCAGTGAGGCGTCTCCGGGCTGGTCGGTGGCGGCGCTGTGGATGCCCGCGATGGACAGCCCCAGGGCGGGGAACCAGTTGGTGCCCAGCAGCGTGGGAATATTGCCATGGACTACGGTCAGAGGTAGGCTCTCCTCCCTCTGTCCGTATTTGACTTGGACCCACTTCTGCCCGGCGACGGGGAGGTACTTGCCCTGGCAGTCCTTTACCCGGACCCTCTGGGTCTGGAGATCCGATTCTTTTAGGGCCGGAAATGCCTTCTTCATCCACCTCCAGGGTATGATGGTGATGGCGGCCCCGGAGTCGACTTCCATGGAGCACTCGGCCCCGTCGATCGTGACGGTTGTATAGAATTTCTCTCCCTTCTCCGTTGCGGTGTGCCCAATGGTCAGCGTGTGTGTGCCGGCATCTTCAAACTTGCCGCCGTTCCGTCCTTGGCGCCTCTGATTGGACCTGTGGCTGGCGGCCATCTTGCCCGGCGGGAACTTTTGAATCTGCCGGTCAACTTGGCCTTCTGCTTGCCTTGCCCGGCAGACCTTCCCGATGTGGCCCCGCTTCTCGCAGTAGCGGCAGATGGCTTCCCGGAAACGGCAGTGTGCCCTCTGGTGTGGCCCCCCACAGCTGGCACAGCGCTGATTTCCTCTTCCCGAGCTTCCCCCGTCCGTCGCGCACACCTCAGCCTCTTCGTCCCCGTCCTCGTCCTCGTCTGGGGCGACGTCCTGGTGGTGAGCGGTGGTTTGGTGGGGTGCCGACGGGGACCTGTGGAATGCGGCCGCGGCCGACGTGGAGAGCTCGAAGGCTCTAGCCTCTTCGATGGCTCCGGCCAGGGTCAGGTCTCTCCGGGCGAGCAGTCTCTTCCGGAGCTTATTATCCCGGACCCCCCTGATGAGTTGCTCGGTTAGGGAGTCCTCAAGGAAAGCTCCGAAAACGGCCGGGATGGCTGCGGCTCTCAGGGCGGCCAGGTACTCGCCTATGGGCTCCCCGGGCATCTGGTACCGGTCCCGAAATTGGACCCGGAAAACGAATTTGGATGGCTCCGGCGCATAATGGTCTTTGAGAGCCCGCTGCAGGGCCTCCCAGGGGACCTCCGTGATGGGCATCGGATCCACCAAGGACTGGGCGACCTCGTAGACCTTGGGACCGCAGTGCGTCAGGAAGAACGCCTTCTTCCGCTCGGGTGCGATGTCCGCCAGTTCTGCCACCACGAGGGAGAACTCGAACCGGTCCATGTAGCTCTTCCACCTCTCATCTTTGGGCTGGAAGGGTGTCGGTGGGACGTAGGTAGCCATAGCGATGTGCCTTGCGGATGTTGGCTCTGGCGCGTGTTGGTTCTGTGCCGTTCCTCAGTATCCCACCTTCGTCGCCAGTGTTGGATCCGGGGATCCGTGGGCGGAGTGAGGACACGGACACCGGTAGTTGAACCCAAACAACACGCCTGTTTATTTCAAGTCACAGCAACAACAACACAACAACGGCTGGCCAGCAGGGGTTTAAATACCCTGCTTGAGCCAGCCCACTGACCAATAGGAGGCGGCGATTTTCCCGCCGCCTGGACATTCAAATATCTAACAGTACTAACAGAAGAACAGAGAAGAAAATGATGTCCTTCACAGTTAGAATCCAGGTCTGATTTGGAGAATTATTTTTAGACCAGAACTTGCAACTCTAAACTGTGCAACTACAGTATGCAACCTGCACTTGCTAAACAGCTGAGGGCTTTGGATAGTGGGTCAGTTGAATAAAGTTGAGGGTCCCAGCTGTTTCTCTGCAGATATTTGTGGAATAATGATAATGATGCCATTTCAAATAGATGGGGGATTTAATGTGGAAAGTGATGGTCCAGAAAAAAAGAAATAAGATCAGGCAAGGAGCCTAAATAAGGAAATGAAGCGAGGCAGAATAAACTAGAAGAAGAGGCATGTCTTGCCTCAACACAGTGGGAAAGGAGAATCCTTCTAGGTCCTAAAAACCTCCCTCCCACTGATACCCACTGTTGGAAATGTAAGCATATCAGATTTTTTGCTTTCTCAATATTATCTATTATTGGTCTACAACTAATTTGTTTGTTTTTTATTTTTATTAAAATAGAAAACACAAACAAAAACCCACAATATAAAAAAATCTTAACAAAATTACATATAGTACAATATAACTACTATGTATACTCACCACCAGTGGGACGTACATTCCTTCTAAACTAAATGTTCTCAGTATCATTATATATTCATCAGCTCATTCCAACAGCAACAATACATCTTGCTCTGACTTTACTCCTTTCCTATTCCCTAACACATAATCTAAAAATTCATCATGTACTTCCCAGTGGTGGGATGTCAAAAATTTTACTACCCCACCGTGATGTCATCACAGTGTGGGCGGAGCTAACATGATGTCATGATGTCATGAGCAGGACCAAATAAAAAATAAAAAATAATAAAAAATTAAAAAATAAGCATACACACACGCACACACACCCCTCAACCCACCCACCCACCCAAAACACAAACCCGTAAATAAAATAAATAAATAAATAAAAAATACATTAAAATAAAATAAAAAAACATATTATATTGTAATGTAATGTAATGTATTGTCTGTAAGCCGGCCTGAGTCGCCACGGCGAGTGGGCGGCAATATAAATTTGAACTAATAAATAAATAATAATAATAATAATAATAAATAAATAAAATACACCCACCCACCCCAAACACAAATCAACCAGAGCTTTTAAACCAGAGCTTAAAGCTTATTCTGGCTAATCTTTCTCACACTAGGTCAGATTGAAGGAACTACAGAATGAACTCACCAAAAGATGGCTTCATTTTGGCACTTTTCAACTTTTCAACAGTTAAAGAAGTTAGGTACTCAGTCTTTGCCTAACCAGTTCTCTAGGATAATATGCCTTAATGTAAATGTAAAACAGCTGTACCTCCTTAAGGGTTCTCCAGTTGGAACAGCACAGGTGTAGCTTATTGATGAGGTAACTCCAAGACTTTGCTTAAAAACCCCAAGCCAGGCCGCCGAGGCTGCTGGCCGCCAGGCCTTTTTAGGAACTGTGGTAGTATGTCAATATAGGTAAAGGTATTCACTTGAGAAAGCCTTGATGCTGGAAAAGGTGGAGGGCAAAAGAAAAAGCGGGTGGCCAAAAAAACGAGATGGCTAGATGGTATTGTAGAGACAATGGGCACAGAACTGACCGAGTTGAGGAGGATGGTGGAGGACAGAAGTGCCTGGCGGACAGTGGTCCATGGGGTTGCAAAGGGTCAGAATCGACTGTGCGACTGAACAACAAAAATTAAATACACATTAAAATACACACAGACACACCACATCCAAAGGTGAGTCACTTGCCCTGGGGAGCAGGCTATAGGGAGCTTCAGGCTAGCAGCTTCTCTTCCTCCTCCCTGCTTGGGAGGACAGTAAGGGAGCTGTGCATATGCGCCAAGCACTGTAGGCGTGCATGCTCACCAAGTGCTTGGCGCACATGCGCAGTGGGGGAACCAGTGAAAAGTTAAGCCCCGAAGGTGGTCCCCCCCCCCCAAAGCTGCTACCGGTTCTCCGGGACACTGGGGAAAGTTACTACCGGTTCTGGCGAACTGGTGGGAACCTGTTACATCCCATCACTGTGTACTTCTCTAAAATCAGTTTTTTATCTTCAACTCACATGTTAATTTATAATTTATAGCTATATTCCATATCTCTTTATACCAATCAACTAATTAAAATTCCCACTCTACTTTCCAGTATTATTAACGGGTTTTGGAAATATGAAGATACTGTATAATGGAATAAGAAAGAGATGATTGTTGTTTTTGTTACAGCTTTCAGAGTGAATATTGTCAAAAAACAAATTTGGTTTTGATAAAATAGAAGAATTCTGTTGGAAAAGATCATACCTTAATCAAGTAGACAATGGAGTATATATGGAAAGTTTACGAAGAGACCATGAGTACAAAACCAGCTTCTCACTTAAGTTCTTCTTCAACTGGAATACAGTATAGAGATTGAATGCCCTTAAATGGTTAAAATAACTATAAGCCACTAATAGCAGCTTTTGGGTGGAATCGTGGCTCCTAACAGAACAAGTAGAAAAGCAGCTATCCCCTTGCCTGACTTGCTAGGGATTTGATGGTGAGGAGTTTATGTACGATAAATGTGAACAAATATTTAAACTTGTTGATATTTTCTTTTTCCGCTATTTGAATTAGCACATAGTTAATTATAGAAGTCTCTGAAATCTGGCAGGAGAAAAGCTTTCCAGCCTTTAATTTTGTGCAAAGCTACTCTGCTCAGTTAAATTATCACCGTGTCTTGGGAGCACTGTAGTTTCTGTGAGAGTTTCTATAGTGTTCTCCAACAGTTACTATCTCAGGCAACTTAGAATGAACTCTTCAGTTAAAGGAACTAGTGAATGCAGGGTGTTTGTCCAACAAAAGTGAGGAATCCTCTTATCACAGTGTCTTTTATAGATTACACAGAAAGAGCCTCCTCGAAGAATATGGTATTTTGGACCACAATCAGGCATACCCTGGTAACAACAGCCTTGTATTGCCAGCTAATCTTTCACAATAGGTCAGGCAAAATGAACTGCAGAATGAACTTGCCGAAAGGTGCCTTCATTTTGGCAAAAGAAGAAGGAGGAGGAGGAGGAGGAGAAGGAAATTTTCATGTCTGGCCTAGACATGGAAGAAGAAAAATCTCTGATTAATGAAAAGGATATCTTCATCCTACACAGGTAGAGAAGACTGACCATTTCAAATATTCAGAGGGTTTTCTTTATTGCTATACAGTGGTACCTCGGATAACATTTGCATCAGAAAACGCTAACATCGGATAATGCTGAGGAATTTGAGGCAAACTTTTGCATCACACAACGTTAAGATAACATGCAATGCAAATGTTTGCCTCAAATTCCCCAGTGTTGAGATTGCTTGCTGTTAGGTTTGTGTTTCTCTGGCCAAAGGCAAAGGCTAACAGCAAGGGATTCATCCTGTCCACCCTGTTGTTTCAGCAGGGGAGGCAGTGCAAATCTGCCTTTGCCTTTGGGTTGGGGGTTGAACAGGTGCCCATGCTCTAACCCCATCCCAAAGGCAAAAGCTAAAAGCGAGGGATTCGCCCTGCCCACCGAGGGATTTGCCCTGCCCACCCTGTTTTTCAGCAGGGGAGGCAGGGTGAATCTCTTTTGCCTTTGCCTTTTCTCTTTGGGTTGGGGGTTGAACTGGCTTTTTTTAACATTGTGGGATAAATGCATCACACAACATTAAAAACCAGATAACGTTAATACTTATGGGACCAAGTCTTAACATTATCTGAGGTACTAGTGTATGTGTTAGATGGGTGACTGAAGTGCATTAGGTAAATGGATGGATAGAATGGAAGGATGAGAGTCATATGTGAGCTCAGACATACACACACATATATCCCATATGTTCTCCTATTCCCAGCACCATCCATTCATCTACTTATACATAGCCTCCATGAGAGTGGATGAATTGATGTGGGATGGAATGCTTGAGTGAGAAAGACTGTGATAGTATAAATTTAAGAATATCACCAGCTGATATTTCATTTCTCTTAAGATCATCATGATCCGTTTCTCACTTCCTCAAATATATGTGGGAACAGAGAGGTAAGCAGGGTGGGGTTTAATTAACTTAGAAAGAATAATTAACTCATCCCTGCTTAGAAACATCAGATACCCTCACTTTAACACATTACTTCTGAGAGATTATGGTCATGGCTACAGAAAAAGTCCCCCACAGTAAAAATATGAAGATGATATTCATCTCTCCTTTACAGCTTTCTTTTCATGGGATATATAGAAAGCAGAGGCGTAGCTACCGCCGTATCTGCCGTATCAATTATACGGGGCCCCCGGGCCACGGGGGCCCCCAACGTGCGTAAACAAAACAAATCTTTACCCTTCCTAAGGGCCCCCAAAAGATTTTTATACGGGGCCCCGCCAAGGCACGCTACTCTTCTGATAGAAAGAACCTTCTTGAAGATTGTGGTATTTTTGAACCACAATCAGGCGTACCCCAGGCAATGGCCACCTTGTGCCGGCTAATCTTTCACACACTAGGTAAGGTGAAAGAAACTGCAGAATGAACTCACCAAAGGGTGGCTTTATCACTTTCACTTCTGGACTGGAACATTGAAGCAGCAGCGGCAGCTTTCTTTTCATGTCTTCTATTTCTCAAGTTTGAAGTCTTGGTTCTTAAAAGAGAGTTTCAACTGGACCCATTGTTGCATTCTGCCCGTGGCTGCCAAATGGCTGCATTTTCAGCTGTCAGTGCAAACACGATGTTCCCTGTGTCTTACTCTAAACAGGCCATCTAAAGTCTACAAAAGCTTATGCCAAATAAAACCTCTTACTCCTTAAGTTGCCAAAAAGTACTCTTTCTTTCTTCTTCTGCAACAGGCTGATTTCAAAGATGGCAAATGCAGCTCCTAAAGCTCTGTTAACATGAGAAATAATCTGCAGTAGATTTTCTGCTTTCTTTTATATTCCTTGTATAAGGATTTGTCAAATGCATGGCAAATGTGTCATCGTAATTTGATTAATTCTGAACTTTTGTCACCATAGATGAATATTTCAGCTTTGCATGAGGGTAAAATGCACATTTGTTCTGATATATATGAAAAGAAATACAGGAAAATTGGTCATTTTAACACACACACACACACACTCCGGCCATTATTCTATGTTGAAAATGCAGGCATAAATTTTGAACGAAATGCAAATGCTAATGAGAAATGATGTTACTGGATTGGGAGCACTTTGAATAATTCACTTAATGCACTGGGAATGAAAAATTGGCAAGCTACTGTTGAAAAACTTGATTGCCTAGCTGCCTTGCCTGCATAGCCTCTTCATGCTCATATTTATTTGAAGTTGATGGGATATTATCATGAATTACCATAAAAGTCAACCAAAGTTTACAAAAAGCTTTTTTAAAACCTGGCATGTTAGCCACAAATGAGACTCTATCACATTTTCTCATGCTATTTTTAGAGCAGTGTTTACTTCTAATTTAATGAAAATGTGTTAGAAGTCCCTTTTTTTACAGCTTGCAAGTCAAGGTCCATAGGAAAAAAAGCATGGGTAATGTTATTACAATCACTCAAGTCAATCTCTAATCTTATTAAAACTTGAGGACAAATGTACTTCATACCTTCTCTTCACCAAATGAATACAAATAACCTCTTTCTTAAGGCTAATAATAATTTCATGTCAGAAATTATTCTGGGTTGAAAGGATTTTTGCAGAAGAAACTCCACTCAAAGAACACCCAAATGAGGCTCCTTTCATGTCCCCAAGAGCTGGGACAGTGACAGGTGCTCAATCCATCATGCAGTACCTGGGTTTCGAACTGCCAACATGCCAGCTTTCCAGCTAACAAGGCAAGCTTCTTAACCACTGAGCCACCGCAGCCCCCTTCTCAAGAAGATCTATGCAGATGGAAGTAGTTTCCCTTTCTTGAGATAACCCATGCCTACAGCAGAGCTAGGGAATAGTGCCTTCACCAGGTGTCTTATCTCCTAGTTTTCCATGTTTGCAAGGAGGAGAGCAGAGGATGGCAGATGACAGAGCAGGGTGGTCTGCAGTGATCCATGGGGTTACAAAGGGTCATACTCAACTGTGTGAATGAACAACAAAAAAGGAGGAAAGCAAGAGGGTGTTAGTTGCCACTAAATTGACCCTAAATTCACATATATTACATAGGCTGGGCTATTGGGTTAAAATACTACTGTTTAACATCAAAAAATCCAGCCTTCTGGGATTTGGTCCTGGATGAGCATGCCAACCTGGTTGGATGAAGCTGGGAGAGGAATTAATCTCACTTGTTTTTGACCCGCCAGGATTCTCTGTACAGCAGCAGGCAAGATTTGGGATGGTAGGAGAGGAACTGTAATGGTTGTATGCTGTTAAAATGCCTCTGATTTATGGTGACACTATGAATGAGAAATCTCTAAAATGTTCTGTCCTCAACAACCCTGCTTAGTCTATAAACTCAAGGCTGTGAGGTTTTTTAGGGCAGGGGTGCCCAAACCTTTTGGGCCATGGGCCGATCATGTAGTTCAGGGAGTCGGTCACTAAGGCCCGGGGGCCGAGTGTGGCCCCCGACGCCAATTCATCCGGCTCCTGAAGCCCTTGTCACTCCTGGAAGCGGAAGTAAATACACCCATATGGACCGGATGAATTGGCATTGGAAGCCACATCCGGCCCTTGGGCCTTAGTTTGGGCACCACTGTTTTAGGGTGTCAAGTCATCTCAGATTTTATCTTCATCTTTTCCTGCTGCCTCCAACCTTTCCCAGCACTATTTGTTTTTCCAGTGATGCAGAATAGTGACAAAAGCAGAGGAGTTACTTTGGGGAGAGCAAATTCTCCTCCACCCCTCAGATTGAAAACTGGTTGTGGTGTAGATAAGTTAAAGAAGAAGAAGAAATCCTACAAGGGACCAAAGGGGAAGGTGGAAATTGGGAAGGTGTTTAGTGGTGGTGACTGCAGAATTTAAAGACAAAACAAAACTTTTGGCCAAGGTTTCTTCAAAGGATGCAGAAACTGGGAGCAGAACCACATGACCACCACCCCGATTTAAGAAAACCATACCTGATTGGAACCCAGATTCTTCTAACAGCCGTGTGGTTCTCAAAATGCAATTGCTAATTGACTGTGCTATCTGTAGTGCTCTAGGAGGCACAGTTTTTTTTAAATTGCCCATTTCAGTAAGGGAGGTAAAGCTAAAGGAGACACACAGGATTACTGTTATATAATTAAATAGACTATGTGATATTGTGCTCTTTTCTAGAAGGGAAACTCCTCAGTACTCCTGCTCTAGGTTCAACTCAAAAAAAGTTTCTATACAAATGATTGTATTTATTTATTTATTCTGATTTATATTGCTGCCTAATCGCCGAGGCGATTCAAGGCAGCTTACAGTCAAAACAGCAACATTACAGTAAAAATAATAAAATACAATCTCACAAAATAACCAAAGCAGAACACAGACTAACTCCCCTCCGGCCGTTGATGGGGGCCCGGAGGAGAGGGCGAGGTCCTAAACCGCCTGCCAAGCCATGGAATCATCTCCCTCAGGCCATTGATGGGGGTCTACAGGAGGGGTTGATGTCCTCAGCCGCCTGCCAGCCCATGAAATAGAATAGGAGTTCCCAACCTACAGCCTGTGGGCTGGACCTGGCTTGTAGCAACCTTTCATGTGGCCCACTGCCACATCTGCCGCACCTGGAAGTGGAAGTGGATGTATTTACATCAGCCATAAAATGTTCCTGCACATTCATAAATGCACCCACACATGTTGTAAACACAGAAGTGGGTACATTTATGACAGCCATAGATGCACCTGTTTTCACTTTGGGGGTGGGGGTGGGCGGGCGGTGGTCCGGCCCACTCAGCTGTCAAGGAGACACTGTCAGGCCTGCTACGTAAAAAGGTTGGCTAGCCCTGGTATAGAAGTTTTCCTTGGGAAACCAATCTACTTTTGTCTGTGCTTAAGAAACCATTGTGTGAATTAGCAGTGCAATTTTGTGCTTCCACACATTTAAGGCTAAATATTAATATATAAAGAACTGAAAGTAATTCCCTAAAAGGAACCTAGTAACAGATGCTTGTGTGGTTGCCTGTTTTCTTCACTGCATGCATTTAATACATTAGAAACAAATATTTGCTCTCCCAAAGGTAAAAAGTCTAATGACAAATTGTTGAGCAAATTATTATATTATGTAAAGTGCTGTATATAATATAAGCGCATTTACACAAACTCCTACAATTCCACTTATTAGTTTTAGGTTAGTTTAAATTCAGCAGGGTTGTAAACATTAAATTAATCCTGTCCAACCAGGCTCCACAAAACTGTGTTGGCTATGTGTACAATGGTGGCATGCTAGAGCCCCCCCCCCCATAAAATAAAATAAATCTGGGCCTGTAGAGAACTAGCACACTGGGAAGTTTTTAAAAATGTTCTTTGTTTGAATGTCAAGTTTTGCATTAAAACCAGTTGTTCTAAGAACAGCTCTGTAAGGGAACCAAGGTAATTTCCGAGTACAGGGAGGGGAAAATATCGGGTGAGCCCAGGTTTCTGACAAAAGAATCCCTTTGTGCGGCCTTGGAGCCATTGTGAGACAAATCACACTTTGCCCTTGAAATCTACACTTTAATGAGACATGGAGTGCCTTAGACAGAGAAATAATATATGTAAAAAGAAACACGCACACATTTCAAAGCTCTGAACAGTAAAATTGTGATAATTGTATGCCATCAAGTCAATTCTAAGTTATGGAGACCTTTTTCCAGGGTTTTCTAGGTAGAGAATATATAGAAGTGGTTTATGATTCCTTTCCCTTGTGGGCATCCTCAGATTGGGTAGTTTTCCCATGATTATGCAGGCTGGCTGTTCTCCTAGGAGGCACAGTGGGAAATCAAACTCCACATGTTTGGCTCTGCTGCCATATACCTAAACCATTGAGCTATCAGATAGACAAGAAAGCAGGTGGTATTCAGAGAAACACAAGAAATGTGAGAGTGAAGCACCCCATTAAATCCAACAGTCTCCTGGATTTCTTCAGAAGGCCGAGTGTGAATTTTCTGACTTTTATGAGAAGTGAGCCTATGGAATGGAACATAATTTCTTTTCCCCACAGTGCGAAGTTCTGTTGTCAGGTTTGGTGATGTGCAGCCTGGAGGTTTTTGCCATAGTGGGAATCACTCACCCACCTTTCTGAATCTGAACCTGTCAGCTGCAATTGGTGTCAAGGGGGATGAGCCAAACTGAGTAAATAAGAACAAAATTGGATTTACTGAAGTCTCAAGAGCAGAGCTTGGGAACTGAAAGCAGGCAGCAAAGCATATTCACCTGAAATAAGGGGAGAAGTGACTTTTCCCCTGGAAAATCTCTAGTTAAGAGATGGGTTTTAGATAGAGAAATGACAGCCTATCTTTAAGACTACGAGCCTAAATCCAACACCCACACTAACAGAAAAAGCCTCATTGATGTAGCTGTGATGAATTATACTAGTGCAGGGCTGGGAGTGGGTGGGTGGAAGGTGATTTACAACCTTAGTAACAGATTGTCTCACACCAGATTTCATGGTAGGGCACTCCCTGTTCTGATTATGGGCCTCCCATGGCACTGCGATAATGGTACTGTAGGCAGCATCACAACTACAGTATGTGATCTACAAAGCAAAGGGAAAAAAAGATGCATTGCCTATTCAGTGATGTCAAACTTCAGCACTCCAACTGTTCTTGAACTTCAGTTCCCAGAAGCCCAGATCAGCAGGAGTGCTGACTTGGGCCTCTGGTAATTGAAGTCCAAGAACACCTGGAGTGCCAAGGTTGGCCATCATGGGCCTCTATCAATGTAATGTAGCAATTTGTGTGCTTGTGCAGTGACACAATCAGTGAGAACAGTGTGATGGTAAGTGCAAGGACTCTTCTCATCAACCGCCATCACTTGCTGGTCTGCAAGGGGTGTTAAAAATGCAGGCAGGTGAAACAGTCCACAGTAGCAAATGAGGAGCAGATCTTTTATAAAGCCAATGGCTGTCAATTGCCCATTCAGTCAATTTCTCTCCCATTGCAGGATTGCAGCTCAGCAGACACTAGGAAACTTGATGGGTAGAAGTGGATGATGTTACAGCCCCTGCTGTTCAGGTAGTTCCAGGGTTTTTATTTATTTATTTATTTATTTATATTTATATTGTCGCCCACTCGCCGAGGTGAGTTAGGGCGGCTTACAATCAAAACAACAATAGTACAATAAAAATTTAAAAATGCAACCACATAAAACAACCAAACCAGAACACAAACTAACTCCCGTCAGGCCATTGTTGTGGGCCCAGAGGAGAGGGCGATGTTATGATCCCATATGTCCTGGTTCCACTACACCACTGGTTCATACTTCTTAAAAAGTCTTTACTTTCAGATTAGCAGAACTTTCCTTCATCTTCTGCCGTATCTGAATCCGAATATTGGGGATCATAATAGTGATCAGCTATGAAGACTGTCCAGAGAACATAGCGGAGTGGCCTTCCATTTGCCTTTTGCATCACAGCATTAACCCTGTATCACTGATCCAGTTCTGTGAGTCACTTTCAAGTCCTGAGTCCTTTTGACATGCAAAGTCCTCATCGGCCCCAGGCCAGTATTGATGAAACTGCTGACCTCCATCAGGATGGATTCAGGTGGGATTTAATTGGGGACCATCACCCTTCCCTGTGGACTTGAACACCCAAGGCCATTAGTCCTCCAGGTTGTTAGGTTAGTTAACTGCTGCCTGACACTGAGTCGCGGGCAGTATGATCTACTCTATTACCATAGCAGGATAACCAGGCCAGATGGCTAGACCTTTCCTAGAGAAAGTAAAAAGTTGAAACAATGTTTCAGTGCTACTAATTTGTTAAGGTCAATGCAGAAATGGGAGTTGGACTAAGAGATTGTGAAAGGGTTGTTTTGTGTGTCTGCGTTTCTTGGTTGGTTGTTTTTCAGACTACTATTTCCAGAATATCCCAGGTTTAAATTTTGTGGGAGCTTTAATCCAAAGAAGTGACATTTGCAATCTCTGCTTGAAATGAGGAAATTGGCATCACTTCTGGAATATGCTGTTAAAAGTAAAAGGAACTAATCATAGAAAGTTATGTTTAAATGTAACTCACATTTGCGTTTGTAAACACCAGTGAAGCACATTCACCGATTGACGTCATTAGCAGAACCATGGTTGCAACAATCTGGTCCCCTGGTAAATATCTTAACTTTCAGTTGAAATTAGCAGGACTTGTGTGCAATTATCCTCATGCTAGGTTGTTACTATGGTGAGATCTGAATGGATATGCTAATAATAATGTCAGATGGCAGGGGCTACTGTGAGATTAGTCACGGACCTAATCTGCAGGCGCTGAAGAGCACAAATAGAAAAGATAGAATAGAAGCCATTTGATAAGAGGGTAAAGAGTTCAGAATATGATCTATTTGGGAGGTCAAAAGATGGCATTGCCATCTTATCCTTCTTTTCAGAAAATTATATGCAAGAATGCATCTAAGAATTTGCAGGGGAGGTGGCTTGTCTTGGTTCACCAAACTTTCATTATGGATTTTTTTGTCACACAGTGTAAGGCAGAGAAAGAGAACTTTTGAAGGGTACAAATAAAACTGACTCCCATTTTTCAAGCATGTATTCTATATTTTCTATAGCAATCAACTGTCTAGGTCAGGAGTTATCAACCTTTTAAAGTCGGGGGCCGGGTCATGCTCCATCAGACAGCTATGGGGGCCAGATGGCCATTTTGCCCTTCCTCCACCACATGGCACTTCCTGGTGTGGTGGAGGTGGGGAGTGGGTCACATGAAATGGTGCCGTGGGGTGCAACTGTCTCACGGGCCACAGGTTGGGAATCCCTGGTCTAGGTACGTTGGACTATAGTTTTCGTCAGCTAAGAAAGAGAGATAGTCTGCTGGTAGTTGTAATCAAGCATACTTAGATTGTGGAAGGTTATTTTTATATGTCTTTTGATAAAATATGTCAACTGCAAACAAATAGAAAAGGCAGGTGACACTATACAGTGAAAGGGCATTATTTATTTATTCATATTTATATTGCCTCTCACTTGCCGAGGTGACTCAGGGCGGCTTACAGTCAAAACAGCAACAGTACAGTAACAATCATAAAATACAACCTTACCAAAAAAAAAAACACACACCCCAAAGCAGTTTTCTGTATTTATGACACAGTTTTGTTGTTGTTTAAACAGAGCTAGCCCATTTTTTTTCTACTAGGAAAAGTCCTGAAAAGGGTTTTTAAAGGGAAAAACACCCCCCGCCCCAAAGATCACAATACTGAAATATTTTAAAAATAAACCTTAGGAAAAGCAGGTAAGATATAATGTTAGAACAGGGTACATTCATTATATGAATTTTTTTTTATTTATAAAGTTCTTCTGGAAGTTAAGATTTCAAAATGCTCTAAAGCTATTGATATTGGGCCAAATTGGAGACATCAGGTTTTCAATGACAAGGTTATACTGTAACATGTTTTCCCTCTGAAGATGCAATTCTTCAAAGCTACCATGTGTCATGTCCTAAGTTTTTCCCAGGGGAGGAGAATCATAGGGGGAAGGCTTGTGCTCTTTGGCTTTAGATGAGAGAGAGAAAGAGAGAGTTGAAAGGAATGGTTTTGTTAGACTTATTTTTATGTGTACCACAAAGAATGGAAAGGCAATTTTTTGATAATGGGTATTATGTATTATTTATGAATTTCATTGGAAGATTTTTATAGCTTTTCATGTCTCAGCTACTGAGCTTCTTGTGTTTTTTGGGGACCCCCCCTTCTCTCCTCAGAGAGAATTCAATTGGACTATTACCATTATGTTATCAGTTTTAAAAATGCAAATCCTTGCCATGTTTTCATTGGGTTTGCAATATTCATTGAAAAATTAGCCCCACAAGAGCACAAGAGAGTGGGACATTTGCACAATCAGCTTGCAAAGAAAAAGCCTTTGCCTATCTCTTGATGGTCAGTCCCCAAACACTAGCAAGCTAATTTGCAGTTTACAGAAGTGAAAAGCCTTGTGCTTGGATAAGCAAATAGCCCCAGTGTCTCAAGAGAGTTCCTCTTCTCACGACAGCTTTGCTGTAACAGCTTTTTTGACCCGTTGCCTGAAATCCTGTTGTTTACCATGGTAAGTTTATTTATTTATTTGTTAGTTCAGATTTATATTGCCGCCCACTCGCTGAGGCGACTCAGGGGAATTTACAGTCAAAACAGCAACAGTACAGTAACAATTATAAAATACAACCTCACAAAACAACCAAAGCAGAACACTGACTAACTCCCCTCAGCCATCTGCCAGGCCATGGCATCTGCTCCCTCAGGCCATTGGTGTGGGCCCAGAGGAGAGGGAGAGGTCCTTAGTTGCCTGCCATTTCATGGTGTCTTCTACCTCAGGCCATTGGTGGGGGCCCAGAGGAGGGGGAGAGGTCCTCAGCCACCTGCCAGGCCATGGCATCTTCTCCTTCAACTAGAGCAGGGCCATTTGAATCAATGGAAATTATAGTGGAGTTATCTTACTAAATCCCCACTCATTCAATAGGCCTGCTCTAGTTGTGACTTACTACATAAAGTAAAATGATTTCAGCTTTTGTGAACTTGACACACAATCAAACATTTTCCTGTGGAAGAGACGAGCCTTGTTCAGGGAACTGAGACACCACAAATCACATTACCTGGAGCTATGCTTTACTACTTGTGTCTTTCAACGGTGATGTAAGAAGTGGCCTTTGTTTATCATCAGAAAAATGTACATGACATAATTGTGTTAAGTCCTCATTTCCAGCCAGACGCATCTAGGGAAAATGGATCATTAGAAGTGGGGAAAGGCATTAAATGTCAAGATAGACTTACACACATTTATTCAATGAGAACCACAAGAGAGAGATAAATATCTTTAGCTTGGTGTAATTTCATTTCCAAAGAATAGTAAGGCTATTTCAGTCATCCATATGTGCAAACAGGATGATTGAATATAATTAAGCATGCTAACATTTTATTACTTTCTATTGATTACCATAACGTACAAGCATTAAAATCTTCTCTGCAACATGTATCTAATAAGGGGGAGGGGGGTGTCTACTACCTGAAAGCATTTGCCATAGTGACTGTGTCAGTTTTTAAGGCACAAGATTATACATCTTCTCTGCCGTATATTGATGGAACAACGTCACTGGAATCAAAGGCATTTGAGTTGTCACCAGCCACATAATGTAATTTTGGAAAAAGTACATTTTACATTTTTAATATATTTTTCTTTACTTCTATGACATATTTCCTCACATGCATTAAGCCATGAAATAGAATTGGGCAGACATGGCAGCTGATGCCTATCAAGAAAAATTGGAATGATCACATATTTATTGAAATCTTAGCCTGGAGAAGCTCATGAATAATTCTCAATACTGCTCCCCCATCACAAGAACTTTATGATGATAACCACTTCAGTCCAGAGACCCTTGTGGGCTTAGAGGTACATATGGCCCTCTATAACATTATTTTGATATAAGAAGAAACACTGAATATTTGAAGAGAAGGCACAAATTGGATCCTTGTGTAGAATTTAATGGGGAAAATAGTTGGACCGAAGCTCCATGTGCATAACGAAGCTTCCCTGCTATGTAAAGAATAAAGATAACACTATAGGAAATGTATATTGCCATGTATTCTGATCTTCAGCCCCTATCAGCTCATATGATGACACTGAGGAGGCGGCAGCAGTGTTTTGAGGGCTGTCATTGCTCACAACAAGTTGAAGCAATGATGGGCAGCAACAGGTTTGCACCAGTTCACCAGAACCAGTAGTAACTTTCCCCGGTGTCCCAGAAAACCGGTAGCGGCTGTTTGGGGGAACCACCTTGGGGGCTTACCTTTTCACCGGTTCCCCCACTGTGCATCTGCACCAAGCACTTGGTGTGCATGTGTGCCTACAGTGCATGGCGCGTATGCACAGCCTCCTTGCTGTCCTCCCAAGTGGGGAGGAGGAAGAGAAGCTGCTAGCCTGAAGCTCCCTATAGCCTGCTCCCCAGGGTAAGTGACTCACCTTTGGGTGTAGGGTGGGTAGTTGTATTTTAATGTGTATTTTTTATGAGTTTTATGTGTATTTAATTTGTATTTTATGTGTTTTTATGTCTATTTAATGTGTATATATTTTTATGTGTATTTTAATGTATTTTTATGTCTATTTAATTTGTATTTTTATGTGTACTTATTTTTATGGTGTTTTAAAATTGGCTCCACCCACATCGTTGGCTCCGTCCATGACATCATGATGTTGGCTTCGGCCAAGATGTCATGGCATTGGCTCTACGCACAATGTTGGCTCCGCCCACAGTATGGTAGTAAAAATTTTGGTTGCCTACCACTGGGTTGAAGGATGTAGTTTAGAGTCAGAAAACACACTCCTAGACAGTATTGACTTTACAGTCTTGGAGATAAGCTATTTAAGAACTCAGAGGAGACAGTGTTCATAGGAAGACTAGGCCAGGCATTATTCAGAATGTCTCTGAAGGCCATTGAACTTTGCTGAGGGAACAGCTCTCTTGTCAGTCAGAGATGGGCTATGTGTGACCGGTTGATGTTATGCAGACTCTGTTTCGTAGCCCCTGGATTCTTCAGACCTGTCAGTTCTACAAATATTTGAGGGGGGGGGGAGTTAAATGGCCTCACCTTAGTACAGGTGTTCCCAACCTAAGGCCCATGGGCATTTGAGAAACAAAATGGCCATCCCTTTGAAGCTGTTTGGACAACATGGCCTCCCTATCTTTAAGCCAGGGCAAAATGGCCGTCCAGCCCTCGATGCTGACTGAGAGAGCATGACCCAGCACCCGGCTTGAAAAGGTTGGTAACCCTTGCATAGTGAATAACATTTTGTGCTGTCCCTCCCCGTGGGAGATGAATCTTTGGTGGGAAACATGTTAAAATGGATCAGGTCCCATGGAGAGCAACATTGGCACTTGTTGGGAAAAAAGCCTACCACCTGATAATTGACAAGCAAGCCACGTCTCTTATGCCTATGTATGTATGTATCTCTTGGCCACCTTTCAAGACTGCGGCCTTCCAAAGGTATATTGAAATAAAACCAAATTCTTATTAAATTTTTGTTGAAATATAAATCAAATAGATTTCCACAAATACAGGGACACTGCTGAAAAAGCTAGTATCCTTTGTATTTGCCAGCTGCTTTCATCGATAGGCATACAAGCAGATGGAAAACCACCCCAGCAGTAGCTAAGCTAACAGCATGAATGTGGCCATTTAAGTAATCAAATGTCAATAGTAGCTTGGGCTTGGAAATACACTGACAACCAGTGCAATTGGTACAAAACAGGTGCCACAACATGTTCTGTCTGCCTGGCACCTTGGAGAAAACACTTTTTGTGTAAAAAATGATACAAATACAGTATAGATGATTTACAAGGTAGCTCTGCTTAGGGTTCATTATTGTAGCCTAGTTTCAGTGTCACCAATACACAGGTAGCTAGGGTAGGATCCAGTTTGTTGCATCTTGCATGCACTAACACTGAGTATCAGTGAGAGGGCATTATAGCCTAATGGGGTTGTCTTTTTCCACTAGTTTGATTGGTAATGTTGTTTTCCTTCTTCTGTCAATTCAGGTAAGCCCTTGCCCTATCTTCCTGTTTATTTTTCTTGATTCCATTGTTTTGCTGTTGTCTCTTCTTCCTCTGGCTGTTCTCCAAGCTGCAAGTGTGCAGAATTTTCTTTATGATGGAGACCTCATCTCTTACCCCACCCACGCTTTTTCTCCTGACTGTAACTACAGTTGGTAACTATGAGTAAACATACTTTTCTCTACTTTAAATGCTTCTAGAGGGTTTTCATCATAAAATGTGCTAGCTAGTGTGCAAAATCAGAGAAGGCATTGATGCATTTCTCTCTCCATATTTCTGTGTGGTTGTTTTTTCTTGCCGCCTACTGTGCTAACTAAAGGAATTAACCAAATTCCTAGAAACACCAATTTCCCCAAATTTCCCCAATATATTCTCCCCAAATGGGAAAAAAGGATCACTATCTCCTGAGTTTCTCTCAGTAGCAAGGAAACTAAGTCCCAAACTGTGACCTTTGTGATTCAATCCCATCTAATGCCACCTGCAAATGTTGATTGAGAGTAGGTGGTTACTACAGTTATAGGACTTTCATTTTCCTCTAGCCCCAAACTACCTACTTGATCATGGATCTCTGGTATAGGTAAATGGAAAAGTGATATTTAGCTACATATTGATGTCACTTTTGCTCAAATCTCTGGTTGACTGGCACTTTAATGCTATTAAAAAGCATTAGGGACAGGACAGAATTCTGAAGCGTGTCATAGAGTGTAACAAAAGACTCCTAGCATCATATTGTGAAACTATGGTTCTGATATGAATTGGAACCATTGTAACATGGCATTGGACCACCCAGCAGCTTATTTCAATCCATACCTGGATATTGTTGTTTGTGGATGAGGTATGTGTTGGAAGCTAGGTGCTAACTTTGCGAAAATAATTGATGGGTGGAAGGTGGGTACTTGATGAGTACCTGTTAAATCAGTTAAGATCATTGGGAGGGGGAAAAATGCCCCTGTAAAACTTAAATTCCACTGGCTGTTTCCCCTACCCCTGAGAGGGAAGGAGTATAGTGTAAATAAGAACAGGCATTTATCAGTGCATAGAGAGATGAGAATATTATGAGGGAGGGTGAAATGAGTGCCTAGATAACTAGAGAGAAAAACAGAGTTATGAGCTATAGAGAATTATAGTTAGGATTAAGTGAGATAAAAGGCTGTATGAATTGTTTTTTCCATTAATCTTTTTATTGATTTTCATTTCAACCCTTTGTTCATCTTTTATAGAAAATAAAAACACTTCTTGTACTTTAACCGTTCTTTTCCCCCCAGTTTCAATTATCACACAACACACACATTAGATGCTGAGCCATCACTTAAAGAAGAGGACTAAAGGGAAAAAAATTAAAAATATATTTTTAAAGATTTCCAGTTTAAGGAAGCAGTGCCAGGAATGTTACCCAAGGGTTTGAGTTTTAACAAAAGGCTTTAATAAAGGTATTTCTTGAAATGATGGTTGAAGTCAGCACCACAGATGTGTGGAGAGAAGAGTGTGAAGTAGCCTACTGGATGTCTCACTGGAGAGTAACAGAGTTTGAATCCTAGGGCTGCAATTGCTGGGTCATGGTATAATGTGACAACTCAACGGACAGTGGTTTAAGGGTGTCACATATATTGTTCAAGTTTTATTTCCAACCTTGCATGCTACCTGTAGTTGGAGTGACTGAGAAGGACTTCTATCTATCCAGCACTAACCAATCCTTCTTTTCAGCCTCTGAATACAAAGAAAACCCTGCTTTTCTCTGCTCTGTGTTCTTTCCCTCTCTATTGTTGGTCAGTGTCACTTGTTTGTTGCTATTGATCTGTTTGGTTGGCTGCTAGCATGTGTGTAGTAACAAAAGCAGCATGTACCTGTCTATAATTCCAAGTAACTGTAAGTAATGAATTGTTCCTTTCTCCTCCAAACATAATGGATTGAGTTTTTGCGACTTTGAGTGTCGGTTGATGAGAAAGTGGATAGACTCTGGGAGACTTGTAACCACTATCCTCTGTGGAGTTAAAGGGACCCCCCCCCCCCGAAATCCAAAACTCTCCAACAGATTTTTAATTTTTATTTAATTTAATTTTTCGACTTGTATGCCACCCCACTTGCAGAGTGACTCTGGGTGGCTAACAAAGTTACAGAATAAAAAACAGTTACAATTTACAAGGTACAGTTACAATCTACAAGGTACAGTTACAATTTACAAGGTAAAATACAACATATCATCACAAATTTGATACCAAAAGGTCAATGTCGTAATAACAAAGTATCACAGTACTCATACGAAAAGTCCCACTGACAATGGCTGAGAGAAAAGTCCAAACGGCAGGTCGGACGGCTGTCTTCTGCCGTGGAGAGCCAGCACATCTTTTCATCCCCTGGCCATGGGTGGGCCTCAGGGGAGAGGCGGCAGGTATCCTTGGCCGAACAGCGGGCTTATATAAATTCCCCAACCCTCCCTAGCCATCCAGCTGTCCCTGTCCCTAAACCCCAAAGGAGGCCCCCAGAAAGGGTACCAGGGCCACTCAGCTGTTCCAGCTTCTCTCAGCCCAACTGGCCAAGAATGAGAGGAGCAAGAAGGCGGCATCCACGGCGGTGCATTTGTAGCCAGTCCACGGGGGTCGCTCAGGTGTTCCGGCTTCTCTTGGCCCGACTGGATCAATGCCTTAGAAAGCTGCCATTCATTCTGCAAGAACAAACTGGCATACACACAAACACAGGCACACAGCCCTTTCCCAAGGAAACCATCCTGCAGGGATGAAAGGTCTAACCAGGGCCCCACTGGAGAAGCCTGGATATAAATAATCAATCAGTATTTTCCAAGAACTACCACCTGCTCTAGAACCTTTCAGAACAAGGACATGTCAAAGAGGTTTTTTTTAACAATATAAACCATGAAAAGGGTGCAGGCTAATTTGTGGATGTTAATTACTGTGAGAAATAACAGCTGTTGCCACGCTGCAAGCTATTAGCACATTTGGATGGCTCACACTGAAGAAAATAGGCATCATTGGTCTTTTGTTGACCAGCAAATGGATGCTTCTCTGTTTGGGAAAGGAAAATACATATTTATTACTGCCAGTGCAATAGAACAACCAGCAATACACACAGCAAATGTTTTGTGACTTTCCTTTGAATGTTGTGCATTGCATCTGTATCTGACAGTGAATGGGAGATTTCACTGTCAAAGTTGAAGTCGCATCATGCAACTGATGAGTGATGTGGTGGTGATTTTTATTTTACTATGAAGGGCTTTTCCACAGCTCCCAGGGCTTCAAAAGGCTCCCCCAGTACAAAAGGGAACTTGAAAGTTTTTGTGTGTGTGGTGGTGGTGGAGAATAAGAAGCTTTCCTTTTGCTTAAATTAAATATTATCTGCACTCTTCTCTAATTTGCACGATGTGACTTCATGCCAACAGTATTTTGTGTGATAGGTATTAGGGATGTTTTGAATTTTCACCTTTTGATATGGAGTATTCATTTTTCAATTTTGTAGAAATGATGTCTGCAGCAACTTTTTGGCTGGAGTCCACCTGCCAACATATTGATTGGAATGTACTCCAATTTGCAAGGTCTTTGTTTTACCATTATGTCAAACACACTGTTTTCACTATCTTTCCTGCTAGCAGCAGACATGTTTGTTCAGCACTGGAAGCATTTCAAGCATCACTTTGATAATTTGTAACTGAAAGTTGGGAAAATAAAGTATGAAATGGCACAGAGAAGGGGAAGAAACTGTAAATATTAGCAGTGTAACAGCTGCTTATCAAAACTTACAGTTGCAATTCACCCACCTCTCTCTCTCTTTCTCTCTCTCACTCACAAAGAGAGAGAGGGAGAGGTTACTCCTGTGATGGGGAACCATGGCACTCCAGATGCTCTTGGACATCAATTCCCAGAAGCCCAAGCCCCTGTGAACCCACACGAATAGGTTTGCTGTGATTCATCCAGCCTGCGTCACCCTGGTTGCTTCTGGAAGCAGAAGTAAAACGTACCCATCCAGGAGCGATGAGGGTGGTGTGGGCCACATGAATCGCAGCAAACCCATTCATGTGGATTCACAGGGGCTTGGGCTTCTGGGAATTGAAGTCCAAGAACATCTGGAGTGCCAAGGTTTGCCATCACAGGGTTACTCCCTCCATTGTAAAAGCTTATTTTAAAGACCAATGACTACAAGTCCCATGGCATTTGGGCCACATAAGCTTTTTCCCCACAGGCAACTCAAAAAGCATTTTCCCCAACAAAAGTCTGAATTAGTTTGCAACGTTTCTTTTCAACACAGAAGCATGTTGGAGCACCTGTCATGCCCCAGATGGAAGATTCCTCAAAGGTCCAGTGCTCCTACAAGCAACCTTCTTCTGGAACAGGGTTGAGACCGAGGCCCTTGCTAAGCCTGGTTCATTATGCTCATTAGGAGGGGTGGCTGTGGTTCTGCCCTTTCAGATGAAGGGAGCTCTGTAGCTGAGTCCATGGAATTGTTATCCTGCCTAAAAAGGCAATGCAGAGTTGTGCTGGCTCTAGAAATCAAGGCAGCAAAAAGACTTATTGGAAGTAAGGGCCTCTTACCTGAGCATGGTAATTCATGCCTGAAAACATTTGTCTGAAGTTGAGAAAATGCTGAAAGTGACACGAGGATATTGTACTTGGTAATTACGGTTCCTTGCTTTCCCGAAGTACCTGAATTCCAGGTATATTTGGTCTGTCAGCATTTGACCCTAGTCCAGTGATGCCCAACCTTTTTTTGGCCATGACCTACCTAAGCATCTCTAAAATCCTGATTCCCCCTCCCCCAGTGACATATAATTCTTATTATTCAAAAATCTAATGCCTATTTATGTGGAGGAACCTTTGTTTTAGCTAATTTGGCTTTGGCTTTGTTTTCTGGGTTCAGCTGTGGATATTCTTTACTCAGCATGCCCTGGCTAAATATATGTGACTTTTGTAGCCTGGCTTTGATTGCCAGACTCCTTTCTGTTGGATCTTATCTGCCTGGAACCAGGTCAGCACATTGCCTAAAACAGACGTAGGGTGAAGGTAGATCTCCTGAGGTTTTCCATAAGGCAAAACTACTGGTCATGCTGGTACTAGCTATTGAGACTTGTCTCATGTGCTCATAAATGTATTCTCTGCCTGGCCTTGACCATGGCAACTACAAGATGTTTCTATATGTCATATGATAGCATGAGGCCTCATCTCATCTTGACTTCAATTTCTTGATTGAATGTGGAAGGCTATACAGTAGCTTCAATAGGATTAAAAATTATTGCAGTTTCAGCCACCAGATGATGGATGGCTTCCCCCAGTCCTCCTAATACTATCCCTCCCAAGCAGTAAGTTGACCCAAAAAGTGACAGCATGGCTTTTCTATTAATATTGAGCCTTGTCTTGCTGTTCCACCACTGGCAGCCACCACTGGAATCAGCTGCGGACTCATTTATGGCCATCATAAATGCGTTTACAACAGCTGCGGACTGTGGCTGATTCCGGTGTTGACGGCGGCAGCAGCAGCAGCGGCGATGGTGGCTGGAGCACCAGTCTGGCCCACAAACTGTTTGAGGGAGCATGACATAGCACCCGACTTAAAAAGGTTTAGAGTCCCTGCTCTAAGCAATACACAAGCCAGTTTCTAAGGTGCTTCAGACAATAAGTTTTTCTCCTTCCTGGAGTTTTGTGCTTTTAAGGGTCAGCTATAATAAGTATATTAAGTTTATCATGCAGTTCCATAAACTTTGTGTGATGTGCTGTTAAGTCACATCCAAATTAAAGAAGCCCTGATGGGGTTTTCAAAGTAAGTGGTAGAATTGAGGAATGGTTTTACCATTGTTAAATACCTCTCCCAATAGTTTCTGTTGTTGAACAGACATCGAAACCCAGGTCTCCTAAGTCCTGTCCTGTCACTCTGTCACTACACTTCACTAGATACCAGCACTTGCATTTTGGCATTTTTTTTTTGAAAGTGTGATACAGGATTCTGTCTGCATAATTTCAGGAATGATTTCTATTGTGTATACAGTCAAACCTCGCATAAAGAGCGCTTCGCTTAAAGAGTAACTCGCTTAAAGAGCAGAATTTTCTCTGAATGTTTGCTTCGCTTAACAAATAAAACCAACCAAAAACTCACTTAACAAATAAATCGGGGTTTGCAGTTCTCCCCCCAAGAAGTCACAATTGGTCACTTACAATGGTGTTTCATTTAAAGAGCAAACTCGCTTAAAGAGCAATCCTGTGGAATGCATTATGCTCTTTAAGCGAGGTACAACTGTACTTAATTTAAATGACAATACATGGAAATATCCAAGTTGCCATCATCTCTGAATGTTTATATTTAAGCAAAAACATCATAAAATCTAGAAGTTTTATCATGTTTTCTTAGCAATATTGTATTTTGCATTTGAGACTTATTTATTTGTGGCTCACTGTTTCATGTGGCATAATACATTCTTCTATCCATTACCTTCAAACAGCTTTTATGCCACATCATGCTTGCTGTCCAGTCTCAGTGAACTATTACAGTCTTTTGGCACTGTTTGAATATGCCTGCTGTCTCTTTGATCTTTTTATGCACATTAAGGGAAGTTATGGATCTCTAGGTTTTCCATTTCTGTCCATCTTCCAGAGCACTGTTTTTCTCTGGCTTTCCTAATTTTGATTCAGATGCAATTTTCTATACTTGATGTTTTTCTTTTTTCATTTTCCTGTGACTTCAGTAGCTCTAATATCTCTGTCCATCTTTAAAAAAAGAATCTCTTCCTTAACAACAGCAATATACAACTGGATCATTTCTGTAATTTCCATGTTAATTTCTATCTTAATTTCATTTCCCCCCTTTAATGTGAGATAAACTACAACAATGACAGAATTATGGTCTGAATTTGAGGATGTTATGAACACTTGAAAAAATTCTCATTCTTGGCCATTTCTCACATGATTTCCCAGTTTTCTGCAAAAACAGGGAGCTGGAATTGTTTTGCCTTTTCCATTTTTTTGCCTTTCTGCAAAGGAAAATTTCAAATCCTTCACAACCTTATGCTTTTTCTCATAACATCTCTCTTTCTGTACAGGATTGTAATAATCCTGTGCAGTTTGGCATTCCTTCCAGGGAAAGTTACCATGCAGTGACTGAAATCCTGTTGACACATAATCTTCACATAATGTAAAAGTTACATGCTAGTGTCTATTTTTTTTAGTGCTCTAATAAAGGTATCACTTTCTTCTTGCATTTGTATCATGTAAAGACCACATAGTGCTCTCTGTTTGTTCTTGGAACCATACTGGGTTTTCTGCCCAGGCAGTCTAGATAGTACACTTAGATTGCACTATTGAATGTGCAACTCCCATTTTGAAACATGACACACATGCAGAAATACTTTGTGCATGGCACTTCTGCCATGCCATGTTATCCCTTAACAATAAAGCATTCTATTGCACATGGTGGAGATGCAGAACAGGATTGTAACCATTCTTTGAGAAATCCCATGAGATATCCCATTGCATTTTTTTTTTTGGGGGGGGGATCTTGTACAGAGAATTCTGGCTATAAGGAATGCAGGAGGCTAGAAGACTCGCATCTTTTGTGATAGATTTCTTTAAAACTTTTGTTATGCTGTTTAGACAATTCTGGCTAACTACAATATGATATACATGTATTTCCTTCTTAACAATGCTGTAGTTATTTTCATCTTCTAGTCATTTTCATATAGTACTGGTGAAGAGGTCTTATCAAATGGGTACCATTTGTTCCCCATGTTCGTTTTATGTTCTAATTCTCCATTGGAACATGAAATCATAGCATTCTGATCACACCTGATCTTGTGTGTTTGGGGCAACTTAACAGAGTTAAGCTGGTTAGTCCCTGGATGGAAATACTGGGGATTTCCACATATCCTAGGAAAAAAATTCTGGCTTACATCCTTGAGAGAGGTTACTATTAGAATTGACAATACTAGGTTTAGGTGATTCAAGAGGAAGCTTCCTTTATTCTAGGTCAGGCAAAAAAAACCCCCTGCAGAATGAACTTACCAAAAGGTACCTTCATTTTGGCAGTTTCATGTTTGTCCTAGACACAGAAGAAATTTCATTTCATTTCATTTATTAGACTTGTATGCTGCTCTACTCAACAGTATGATTCAAAGTGGCTAACATTGTCTACCAGCTGTCTTTCACATTAAATAATATGAAAAATCTGGTATTTATGATTTGAAAAATAGCTTATATTGGATGGAATCCTGTTGCTCACTGTACTAAGTCACAATTAGGCCCATTTGAATCAATGGTACTTATGGAAGAATTGACTCACCAAATCTCCACTGATTGAAATGGCCTTCTCTCTCTCTCTCACACACACACAGCTAGGACAGGTACTCAACCAATCTCCCCAAAAGCACACAACAGACTATCACACACACTTGGCATGCTAAGAGGGGAAGGCTTTGTGGAACAAAAATATCTCCAAAGATTTCCAAAATGCCAGTGGCGTATCTGCTGTCAGTTCATTTTATGGGCTAGGACAGTAATGGTGAACCTTTTAGAGACTGATTGCCCAAGGAATGGGGGCAGGGATGAGATGAGGCAACCAGACATCCGCCACATACCTCTCTTATGGCCTGCTGGCCAAATGTCATCCTATCCAGCACATTGCTGCTTCCGCCACACCCAGAAGTGGAAGTGGGGGAGTTTATATCAGCCGTAAAACATGCCTCCACATGTGCAAATGTGCCTGTGGCTGTTGTAGAAGTGGGCACATTTATGACAGCCATAAATGCACCCGCTTTCACTTCCAGGGTGTGTAGTCCAGTCCGCTCAGCTGTCCAGGGGCATGATCAGGCCCACAACATAAAAAGGTGGTTTAGAGCATTTGATTTAGCAAGTTGACAACTTTGAATATAGTTGTACCTCTTTTAAAGAGCATAATGTGTTCCACAGGATTGTTCTTTAAGTGAGTTTGCTCTTTAAGTGAAACACCATTGTAAGTGACCAATTGTGAGTTCTGGTGCGGGGGGATTGTGAACTCTGATTTATTTGTTAAGTGAGTTTTTGGTTGGTTTTATTTGTTATGTGAAGCGAACATTGAGATAAAATTCTGCTCTTTACGCGAATTACTCTTTAAGCGAAGCACACTTTATGCAAGGTTTGACTGTATTTGTTAACATGACCATTTGAGAATTGGTGTGCAAAGGGGGTTTTCTTCTTAGTTTGATAGTATTTGTTAATAATGATATTTTAACATATTGGTACTATTCCAACTGTCTATCCTTAAGCATTGCTTTATATTACAGGGACTTTTTGTTTTTAACTTTGCATGCTTTCAAAGTTGTATGATAGCTTGAGCCTTTTTCAGAGGTTGGAAAAGGTACCTTTTGAATTGTTGCTCTCTGTCTTCTCCAGCCAATTTTTAATAATTGGCTTGGAGTTTCTAGGAGTTTTAATTAAAACAACAACAGCCACACCTCACAACCCTAATGTTTCCAAGTTCTAATCTTCTGTATTTCTATTTAGAAAAAGACATCTAACAACTGTCACAAATATCAAATCAGGACTGTCAGCATTTGACAGATAATATGAAAAGATAATTATTTTTGGACAATTGACAGCTCCAAAGATTTCTTTTTTGAAGTCTGTCCAGATCTCTATCAGTGTAAGACAGCTGCATTTATAAGAAGATCTCATGCTCAGAATACAAATGAAAACTATCTCCAAAAAGTCCCCTGCAATCAACAAAACCAGCAAGGCAGCCTGCAAACAAGTAAACAACAAAGAAAACTAGGTCAAAACAAGACTTGACACTAAAATTTGGCAATTATCTGTGGATCCTTGTTAATGTTTATTAATTGATTAGTCTTGCGACCTTATCAATAACATAACATAAGAGTTTAAAATCTGTACAATGCAATGAAGTGCAATACAATACAGTAAAAATACAGTAAAAATACAATAAAATATAATATGTACATACCTGAGCTACTTTTAAAGAATGTAAACTGGAGAAGGGGCCTGAATACAATTAATACATGCACGTTTATCCATAGTCAGATAAATGAATCTCCCTTGGAAGATACCCCAATTTTATTGACATATTCGATTCTTTTAGCTGATGCCTTAATTATAAACTTGGCAGATCTACATACAATGTGCATGTTAGAGCCCAGAAGGAGATAGGACAGTTTGTGATTAGAATCCCAAAAAGTGTGAATCCTTGTTCCAGCTCTAGGGTTGAGACTTCCTGACAACTACCAAGTTTCCCATTTGTGTTGTAAATGGAACCATAATTGCAGAGCGCTGATTGAACGCATAAGAGGACCAGAAATAGAAGGTTGTTCCTCCTTTGCCTTTTTAATTATTACTTTTTAAACAGCATCTTAAAAAGTTCATTATAGATTTTATAAAAGAATTTAATTTGCAACTACCGTTGGCTTTGCTGCACCGCTTTAGAGGAAGCAGAGATTAAAAAGTATCCTTCCAACTCAGCGGGAGGAACGAACTTTTAAATCTCTTGTACATAGTAGTGGTGCAGACGGGACTGCAGAAAAGACCTACTACATGGAAAATTAATCATGCTATCTGTATCTGACAGCTCAAGTGATTAGTGTGCAGGGACTTCTCATATCTCAAACTAGCAGCGCATACATTTGATCAATTTTAGGCAGCTGACATTCCTTATATAACACCATATTGTAGCAGGAGCATAAGTTTTCCAATGATAATGCTGTGCTAATTTACTGCCTAAGTAACAATAGCTGATGGGGACAAAAGTTCTCTTTCATTTGACTGGAAAGTTCCATTTCTACTTGGAGAATTTTCATATCTCTGGTCAAGATAAGACTAGAAGTTAAAGTTCTCCCTTGCTCAAAACCCAGTCCTGTCCAACTCTAGGGGATGATGCTCATCTTCATCTACAGCTAAAGATCCAGTGCTGTCTGCTTCTGCAGACATTTCTGTGGTCATGTGGCAGGCATGACTAGATGCTGGAGCACAAGGGACACTATTACCTTTCCTACAAAAATGGTCCCTGCTTATCTTTTTGTACTTTTTTGCTTTTGAACTGCTAGGTTGGCAGGAGATGGGACAGAGATGGGAGCTCTTTCCGTCCTGCAGCACCTGGGTTTTGAACTGCTGACCTGCCAAACATCCAGTTGTCAAGGATGCTAAAAATGTATACACATTTTAGGAGATGTTATCTATGCCTTACTTTTCAAAGTTGATTTGAATTATGGTAGCAATGTGTAGTATGATGTTCTCTCAAAGAATGAATGCTAGCAATACCACATGCGACAGGCAGGAGGGTCAAGGAAAATGGCAGAAGCATGGTTGTTGTTTGAGGAGCACAAGACCATTTTGAAGTGATATTTGAAACTTGAGAATGTTCTCCTTACTTAATGCCCCTTGACTACTACTTATGGAGAACCTTAAAGGATGTGGTGTAGTATAGAAAACTGGGTACACTGGCAGTACTTCGGGAAAGAATTGAAACAGCATGCACAGCGATACAAGTAGACACTTGTCAACATTGCTCAAGCATTAGTTCACCATACTCAGAAGTATCTGGATGTTGATGGTAACCACTTTGAGCACCTCTTCTAACTGCAGAAGTCAAATGTCAGAAGTCAAATGTGACTTATATTCATCTTCTGTTATTTGCATAATTTTAGTATTATAATTGTAACACAGTTTTTCCTTTCTTAAAATGTGTATACATTTCGGCACCCTCTGCGTATATAATCAGTAGGCAGATTATTAGACACATAATTGGATGGTGCAGTGCAGACAGAGAACCTCCATACTTGGACATGCTCCAAGTATAAATAACTGTCTCCATGTAATCATAGAGACAGTTTGTTTTCTAATAATGAAGATATATCTACATTACTATTATAAATTAAACAGCAAAGATTATATGGCTTTTGAACTGCCCTGTGCTGCTGCCTCATGTTCCACTGTCAGTTTAGTTGCCTCTAGCAAGGATGGGACATTTGTGTTTTTATGACTTCCTCTCCCATAGTTCAACATGAATCCTCCCGGCTGAGTTATGGGAATGAAGTAGGCTGAGTAACCAAACCTCTCCACCAATCAGGAAGAAAAACATCTTGCTTCACTGGAGGAGTCATGAGGTTACCCTGTGACTTGCAAAGATTTTTGGAAGAGTAAGTTCTTATAGAGACTGCCTTTGTATGCTCTCTGAGGTGCGTATCCAGTGAATAGTTTTGCAACACAAACCAGTAGTTTTTAACTAGTCAGAGTTTTGAACCCAAACCAATAAGGTATTTTTGAAAAATGGAGGAATCAACCAATTTTTAAAAATTTCAACTATAATGGTTATTAAAAACTTCTAAGGGTTATTTGGAATTATAATTGTAACCAGTTGCATTTACTTCCTTGGTTAATTGGTTGATCCATGTTTCGCACATCAGGTTGATGTGGAGGATCAAAGTTTCATCTTTCAATGTTTCTGATCCCGTGCCAGTCTCATCCAGGGCCTCAGGAACTTTGGCCTGAACTGGTCTTCCCATCTTGTTTCTGGACTTCCTAGTGGTCACTTTATGCCAAGTGGTACCACTCTGTGATAGCTTTTGTCCACCTGACATCTTTGAAGTGTCACACATGCTCGGCCCACCTTGCAAACTCAATCAACATTGATGCTTGCTTTCCACCTGATCTTATACACAGGTCTTCATTTGATATTTGATCAACCCATCACATGTGTAGCATCCTTTGCTCGATTGCTCTTTGTGTTACATCGATTTTAATGTCAGCCTTTGTAGGTTGCATTTACATTGTAGTTGCATTTACAAAGTAAATTTCCAAGCTCTGTATGTGCTTCTCATTGTACTTTTAGGTACATATCTAACCATCCTGGTGAGGCATTTAGAAAAAGCTTTTTGTGGATATCCCAAATAATGCAAGCACAATTCCCTTTGTTCTACAGTTTGATGTTACTATTTGTTTTGCTGAATTGTCTATTTGTTATGGTGGCAGATCTAAGGCACTGCTTTGTGGTACAAGATCTCATAGGATCAGAGCATAAAAAACGAAACATTATTTCATTCTGAAACTACTGAGACCTTTAAGATTTGTTGTATAATATATGAGCCTTGAATGTTGGCATTATTAGAAACTGATCCTTTCCCACGAAAAGTGGTAAAATGCATTAGTCTGTCAGTCATGACACCCATGATTTTTTATTGGCCAACAAGTTAGTTGAATTTAAAAAAATACCTGATCAAGAGAAGGAAAATACTTTCTCTGGCACCTAATTCATTTTGCTTGCTAACCCAACATAGTTTCTCACTGATCATTAATCTGTTAGTGATGTTTTCCTCAAAGTTTCAGTGGTGCTCAGCACTGGAACTTCCACAACTTATGTTGAAATAAACTTCTTGTGGTTTGTTTATGATAGTATCTCATGTGGATAACAGGAGAATTCAAACCTTTATGCTGAATATCAAGATAACCACTATTTTATTTTTGAAAATTGTTAACTCCAACTTGGATAGACCTATTGATTGAAACCCTCTGGCATAGCAACAGAAATGGCACAACTTGATGGTGGCAAGTTATCCCAAGCAATGAACTGCTTTACACCTATCTTTTTAGGCCAGAGGATTTGGGCCACATAATCAATGGAACATACATGCATATGGAGTATACATTCCATTGTTTGAATGGGTATGCTTTATTTGAAACCAATAATTTGCTTAAGCTTTCAGTCTTTACATGTGAAAAGAAGCAAGGCTGGTGGATGACTTCACTCATTCTGAATTCCTGTCTCATAACTGTTCATCTAACCAGCAGACCCTTCTCTGGAGCCAAAAGAGATTTGACAGTTCACTGATCATAGTTCCCCAATCATAGTTCCCCATTTAAAGATACAGAATCTGGCTCATTTATTGGTCTGCTGATTACTACCAGAAACATGTACCAATGAAGATTTAATTTTGGCCAAGAAAGTGACTTCATTGTGGCAGTCCAAAGTTTGATCTGGACAGGAAAGACAAAGTCCTCCAGTTTATTTTATTTACTTGGGCTTTTAATATAGCTTTTGCAAGGTGGTTTGAGTTTGATTTGAAGCAATGGCACCAGGCAGATTCTTTTCAGAATAACTATTATAACCATCCATAACCGAGCAACAGTAAAATGAAACTCTCAGCTCCAGAGTATCATTCTTCTACTTCTCAGTTATGAATGACTTTTGCATGTCATTGGATTTATTCTTCATGAAAGTAACTTCCCAGTCTTTGCACCAGAAAATATGTCTAGTCCAGTGGTGGCAAATTTACCGCATGGGTGTCAGAGGGGGCACTCAGAGCCCCCTCCATGGGCACGTGTGCCATCACCCCAACACAGTGTTTGCCCCATCCCTCTGCCCACCAACCCAATGGGAGTGCATCCTCTCTCTCCCCAGCACAGAATTCAAAACCCTGCCCCTCTGCCCAGCAGCCTAATGGTAGCGCTTCTTCCCTCCCCCAGCACAAAGTTTGACCTGCCCCTATGCCCAGCAGCCCAATGGGAGCGCTTCCTCCCTCCTCTGTCTGGGGTAAAACGGGTGGCTGACATGCGGTATGAGGTTGCAGCTTGGACGGCAGTTTGGGCTCTTGGTCTCTAAAAGGTTCACCATCACTGGTCTAGTCTTTCTTCCCTGTGCATTTCCATTCCATTTGTTTTGTTTAATTGTATGTTGTTTTTAGTTGCAGTTCTGAGAGGAAGGCAGCATATAAATTGAAGAAATAAACAAACCCCAAAGTCACAGCTAGCTCCATGTGGGCAAAATAAGGCAGTTGCCCAGGTAACTGCGTTTGGCTGCCATGAAAGGGCACCCAATGCTTAATTATTTAATTTGTTATCACAAGCCAGTAAAGTATTCTCAAACCTAGGAATGGCTACACTCATCCCACTTGGACTCTTCTGCTGGATTGAAAAGGCTCCCTTTTAAAGTTGTGTCTCAATTTGCTTTTGAGTTTCCTTTTCTTCCTTTTCAGCACTGTTTCTGCCTTGCTTTGTCATAGAGATTTCTCTCTCGCTCAGATGGCTAAAAGAAAAAATTATCTCCTCAAAAAGCATTGTACAGACTTCTGCAAGCAGAAAAAAAAGAGATGAACAGGTTCGGTTCCATGAAGCTGAACTGATTTACTCTGTAAGAATTGTTATTTTTTGCTTTCACAAAAACTTCTGTTCTCCCACACTGCTGTCTCAACATTAATTACTCTGCAACAAAGACAAATGATCTTTGTAAACTGCTCAGTGGCAAATGGGTCAGAAATAGGCTGGAAATGCAGCTAATTGCTATAATGAAGTGGCATGTCAGGCTTTGCTAGGAAAAAGAAAATTATGCAAGGTGAAAAAAGACTATTCCTGGTGCTTCTCCTTGAAATGTACTCATCCCTAGGAATCATGCATTTAATTTGTGACACTGTGATGTTCAGTCAGTTAATTGTCCACAAAAATACACCTCTATACTTTAGTGATATTTCCCCTCTACCACTGGGTTCTGTGAAGGGTTGCTTTGATCTTTGTGTCCAATCTTTAACCATGCCATCTTATATGTGTCTACTCAGAAGTAAAACCCACTTAGTTAATTGCAACTTATTCCTTTTCTCCCTAGGGTTATATTCCAAGGGTACACACTGGTAGGCTACAGAGCTAATGAACATTTTCATTCTTTTATTGAGTATAGTGATGGGAAATAAACAGATTCCTACAATGTACAAAGATCCCTACAATGTGGAAAGAAGAAAGCAGCGTCATAGATGCCCAATTATCACTAAACGGGGGAAAATAACCTCTTCAAGTCTTGTCTAGACATCAATATAAACCTGTATTTGAATTGGGTTCCCCATGTTGTAAATTGATTTAAACTGGAAACTACACAATTTAAATTAGAATTTAAGTCAAGAACTCCATGACGTACAGCTAAGCACACATTATTTCTGCCCGCAAGCAGTCTATTTTAAACAGCCTGGTGGGGATTGTTTATTTTGAATCGATTATAATCACGGTTTATTTTGAATCATTTTTGCATGTGTGTCAGGGTAGATTGTGTCTGGTATCTGGCGAGTTTCTGTTGCCATGGTAATGGGTAATGGGTTTTGGACTGCAGATACCCTGCAGTCCAAAGTCGTATCTCAATTTGGATCTCTTATAAAGATAGCGCTATTGGGGCTTGCCAGTTAGGAAAACAAATCTGAAAAGGAATTTATGGTTGCCATGGTGGGTACACATGGATGGCAGTAGATTGCCAGGATTTCAGATCACTGCAAGGATCTGGTGATGAGACACCAGGATATGAAATTATCCTGCCCCAAACACGTGGAACTTGGTGCTTGGCAGAGCTAGAAGAGTGGCACGGACTTCAACCAATATGGGTGGCAACCAATATGGGTGGGGGTGGGGGGAACCCACCCAAGGGCAGTCACTGCCCTTGTGGGGGTGGGGGTATTCTCCCCCAACCCCCCCGCTAGCTTTAAAAGCAAGAAAATCAGGAGGAAAGAGGTCTCTTTCCTCCTGATTTTTTTGCTTTTAAAGCTAGCGTGGTGGGGAAATACCCCCCCCCAAACAAAGGCAGTTGCTGCCCTTGTGGGGGGTGGGTATTTCCCCCCAACCCCCCTAGCTTGGAGTGCAGGAATGTCGGGCGGAAAAGAGCCAGGAGATTCAAAGCTACAAGCGTGTGCATGAAGGGGGTGAGGGAATCCCTAGTGTGCATGCTGGGGATTCCCTCACCCGTTCTTCATTCACAGTGACTGCAGTAGGGTCGGAGGAAAGGAGCACACCTTTCTACGACCCTACTGCAGTTGCAGAGATCGCTGGGGTTGTGTGGATTGGGTAGCTCAATCCATCCCACCCTCAGCGATGACTTCAGGGACAAACCACGTGGTTTGTCCCTGAAGTCAGGGCTTTTTTAAAAGTGTTGTTTGATGCATACATTGGAAAACGCTAAAAATCAGATAACATCATGACTTGTGGAACCAAATCATAACATTATCCTGGGTTTTACTGTAATGTCTTTTTTCTAGCCATGTGGCCTGGAAGATGGAGGAGCTCAAAAGGACATCTTTAATCTTTGAAAGGCAGAAAGCAAGAGAGGGAAGAGCAAATAAATAAATAAGGCCTTAACACATGCAAATAGGATCAGGTGATTCATGAGGCAAGAAAGATCCTTTCTAAGAGTAATTACAGGCAAACAATGCAAAACATCTTCCTTTAGGCCAGGCTAGCCTTTTCTATTTCTCTGGTTACTAAAATACTCAAGAGGTAAATCCTTTAAGCTGAGCTGGGCTGGACAGATTGTCTCATCTGCATAAACTAAGCTTGGTGCCAGGACTGGAGGGCTACAGGAAATGATCAATGGTCTGGCTATCCATCCTTTCTTTTCCCTCCCATCCTCTTCCTAGCTCCAGCTACTTTGCCCTGGGTTCTTCTCCACTTTCCAAGGGAAGCTCCTTTCCCTGTTGATTGGAAAGGATCCTGCTTCTTAGATGCCTTCTCTTATTGTGGCATTACTAGATCCTTGAAGTGCTTTGAAATCCCGGTGATTAGTAGTGATGGTGGCTGTGGAGGTGGTGAAATTTATATACTGTCGAATAAATTGGGTGTTCCACAAAGACCACATGACATGAAACTGAGAATAAACAGACTTTGAGAAAGCTGAAGAAACTCAACATTTATTTCAACAGTGGTTTTCAAGTACATAAACACAAAGGAAATCATAACAGATTCCTCCAGAACATGCAGTGTAAAAATGTGTGAGGCTGGTGCCCAAGGGATATATGCTATACTACAGTTGCTAACTGAGGCTTTATGCTGTTTGGTCTGCATGGTCTGCCTGTTGTAAAATAACAACCAGAAAAGGTTTGTCTCTAGCAACAATAGGGGAGATTTCCTGGAACCACATATCTGTGCACCTTGAGGCAATAAATGCCATAGGGCAAACTTTGGGGGAAAGGTGGTGGGGATGATGGGTTGCCAAGTCCTTCCCTAGTCAAATTCAGAACATTGACTCCCTGGATTCATTATAGGCTTGGCTGTTTGTCAGTGGTTGTTTTTGGTGCTACTTATGTGCCTCCAGTTCCCTCTATATGGTTGTAAAGATGTAGTTCACCTTGACAAAGGTGTTGACAGCCTTTGGTCTCAGCCTCAGACTCAATGTTTTGACAGCCTGTCTTGGAAGATCATGGTTGTTGCATGGCTTGTTTGTGTGATAAAGGCTGGATATTTTCTTTACCTTGCTATCATTACACCATTACTTTGCTCGCTGGTTTCCCCTGATCTACCTTGTGTCGGCTGCCTATAGGCTTTGGTGGCAAATTCAAGGTGTTGGTGTTGACAGACAAATATCTAAACATTTTGTGACCTTCTTACTTGTCAGAGGGTCTCTCTCAAAGAACTGCTATCCATCCTGTCTGTTCCTCTCAAATCTTGCTTTTATGGGAACTAGATCTTCTTGGTGGTGGTTTTGTCTTCATGGAATTCCTTTCCACAAAGGTTCACCAGGCTCCCTTCCCCAAAATCGTTCACAATTTAGTTAAAGTAGAGGTTTATAAAGAAGACTTTTGTGACATTCTTCCCCTGTGGTAGTTTCTTCTCAACCCTTATTCTTATTATCTACTTCAGTTGCCACCATGTAGTTTTAGTCTTTCTGTCTGTTTATAATCTTGTTTTTTTGTACCTCAATTTTTAAGTTAATCACTGATTAGGTTGAGATGGTTGGGTTGAGCTCATCCATTCTCACAAGGTGAGGTATAATCAGTAGGCAGATGATAGTCAGCTGTATGTCTCAGTCCGTCGTGATCCAAGCAATGCAGTCAGAGTCCTATCTAGGTGTCTAGAGGCTATTGGAGTCTGGATGGGGGACAATGGGCTTCAGCTGAATCCTGGCAAGACTATGGGTTAGGGCCCCCATGTTATCTCGGAAGCTACCATCTTTAGTTCTGGATGAGGCTATCTTGCCCCAAACAGACCAGGTGCATAATCTGGGGGTCCTCCAGGACTCATGACTCCTGCTCAATGAGCAGGTGACAGTTGTGGTCAGGAGGGCTTTTGCACAACTTTGTGTCATACGCCAGTTATGCCCACTCCTAGATCTGGACTCCTTGCTCATGGTCATGTATGCTCTGGTCACCTCCAGACTGGACTATTGTAATGCGCTCTACATGGGGCTGCCCTTGATAACCATTCAGAGGCTGCAACTGGTCCAGAATGCCGCTGCCGGGGTGGTGATTGGGTGCAGACATTATGCTCGTGCCTCACCATTGCTTCGGGAGCTGCATTGACTACCGGTGTGCCTCTGGGTGCAAATCAAGGTGCTGGTAATGACCTTTAAAGTCCTACATGGTAGTGGGCCAGGATATTTAAGAGACCACGTCACCCCAAGAACATCTGTCCGTCCTACCAGAGCAGACCAGAGATGCCATCTCCTAGAAAGGCTCAGCTCTCTAGCACCAGAAAGAGGGCCTTCTCTGTGTCTGCTGTGGTCCTATGGAATCTCCTGCCAATTGAGCTACAACTCTAGGTGGAGTTGCTGGCTTTCAGGAAAGAACTAAAAACCTGGCTGGCAAAGCAGGTGTGGGGCATTGAGGACGTGGTATAGTAATATTTCTCCCTCACTCTTTTTAGTTGTCAGGCTAATTTTTAATTGTATTTTTATTTGGGGTTTTTTATGGGTTTTAAGTTTTTTATAGTTCTCTGGTGGGATTTATGTGGTTCATGATGTGATTGTTGTATGCTACCCAGAGTTGCTTTCTGAGTGGGTGACAATAAAAATGTGACTAATAAAATAAATAAATAAATAAATACATGTTACATCATTATATTCCCTAAGACAGAGTTCACCACTGTCTAAAGTCAATGAGTTTTGAAAGACAACCTTCATGCTAGGCAAGAAGCTGTGCCAAACCAACATTAATTAGACAACACATTGGAAAATTCTGCACTGCATTTCACTTCTCCTTTTATCTGTTTTTGATATGGTTGTATTTGTAGAAACCACTGATGTAGCACTGAGATCTTGATAGCTTGCATAAATAAGTGGAAGCCACCAAATGCATTGGTGGCAACTATTTGATGCCAGTGCTGAATATGAAAACAGTGACACATAATAGGGACTCTTGTTCTATTTCTTAGCTTTTTTGGTTTGGAAAAAGAGCAAGATGCAATAAAAGGCCTAGGCAGGGTTATCCAAGGAGAGAGATGTTGGAAAAGCACAATGAAATGATTCAAAATATGTGGGAGGAAGAAGCAGTTCTGATGCAGTGACTCAGAGAGAGAGAGAGGAAAAAGAAATAAGCAAGATGGAATCCATATAAAGGTATCCTGTTTGCTTATTTGTTCCAATGTATATCCTGCCCATCTAGTTAAAATTTTCACTCTGGGCAGTGACACTACAGAAAATAAGGCCCAATAGATAACAACCGAAATAAAACTTAACAGTAAACCCATATAAACCGAGTTACATTAAGTGAATAAAACAGCCAAATACAGTAATAATGGCAACAAAATAAACTAATGTATGGTGGAGAAAAAACTCCTTAGTTTAAGGCAACTAATTTCCAAATGCCTTCTTAAATATTCTGCCTTAGCTAGTTTGCAGAAAGCAACCAGTGATGGGGCCAGATAGATGTGAGTTAGAAACCCATTCCACAAAATCAGGGCCACCACTAAAAAGTTCCTTCTGCAGGTCTTATGCACTTCCCCCAGTGTGTGGGGGCGCTAAGTCTCCCTGACAGGGAAGACTGTGTTTGTCTGTTCACTGGATGAGGAGATGATGGGAATTTCTTCTACGTCCAGAATGTAGTTCAGGGTCAGCCAGGAATTCATCTGAGGGTAAAACTGTGGAAGATAAAATAATTTCCATGTCTGGCTTTGTTTCCAAAGTATTGTCTCAGGGGATAAATAGTTCTGCAGGGACATGAAACAGTTTATCACCTGCTGTGTAATGGTACAATCTACGTCCCTGAATCTTTGAAAGCACCCTAACATGAATGAGAAACAATGGAGGCTTAGATACATTTTCATTTATTCATTTGTGTTAAGAGTTATTGAATCAGGAAGGACAATGCAGCTATCTGGACAAGCAATAATAGCACAGAGATCGGATGTATGTTACATTTGGTGGCTGAAGCTTCTACCAGTGGCCACATTGACTGGAATCTTCTGAGAACTGAAGTCTTTGTAACAAGACGCAGTTAAAGTATGGAATTTTCTTCCACAAAGTAGTGATAACTGACTGATTAAGTTTTTGCAATTTTCAAAGAAGACAAGTACCCTCCAGTGCATGTGGTAGGGGGTCCTCTGTGTGCCAGCTTCTGGGTCTGTGACAGGAAAGGTGTGTTTGCATTTACCTCTCTTGCAGGTTTCTTACAGACACCGGGTTGTATGAACATAATGCTGGACTGAATAGGCCTTCCATATGATCACCATGAATCTTCTTATTGGACAGCAGGGAATGCAGCCATGTAGTAGAGTGACTGTTTTGAATGCTGAAGGTCCCACCGTCAGTCCTTGGCCTCTGCAGGTATGGATAGGAGGAAATCCTGATTGAAATCCTATAGAAAGCCAGTGTCTACAATAGTACACTAAATAAAGAGTGGCCTGACTCAGGATTAAAAAACGTTCTTTATGTTACTGTGTTCTTAATTCCACCCCCTTGCTTTTTATTTTTCTCCCTTTCTCGCCTTTTTATCAGTCTGTTCACTAGAAATAGCTGTGTATAAAAGATCTACTGAGGGGCATTACAACAATTTTACACTGAGACAAATAAATTAGTTTTGCGCATTTTCCACGCATCTCTGAACATTCTTTTTAAATTGAATTAATGTAATGAAAAGAACATCAGCTAAAATCCCTCACATGCAGTGTGAGAAGATTACATGCAGAATCTAGGTGAGAAGAACCAGACTTTTATGGAGCTGGGAGGAAGGTTGGGAGAAAGTTGACCAATGTTCTTCACATGACTGAATTACTGTTGCCTTGTGTTCTAGGGTTACAACTCTCAGAATTCTATTGCCATGCTACTTAGGAATTCTGGGACTTAAAGTCCAAAAACCTAAAGAGCCACACCTTTGATTTCTGATTATAACATTTCCTCCCACTTCTTGCCATCCTTCTATTGCAGTGAATATGAGGGTTCCATCTTCTCCCCCACATGCCCCATTCATTGTCACCTCTCACTCAAGAGAGTCCAGGTAAGAAGACAATGGAAGAGGATGTCTGCTGATGTTTTGAACTCTGCAGCAAAACAGGAGTGGGCAAATTCTGCTGAATAAGGTTCTGCCAGCAGAGCAACTGGTACAAATATACTATTTCCTTACCTTTGCAAGGCAGGGTTTGTACAAGATGTTTTGGACTGGGACTCCTACAGTTCTTCGCCACTCGCTGTGGTGGATGGATTGATGGGCAGTGAAAAGTAAGAGACTTGAATGGTAAGGCCTTCCTATTCCTGCTGTAACACTTAGTCCAATCTATATTACACTGAGCACGATAGGTCACAACCAGGGCAAGGAGGTGTCCTCTTGTTACTAATATACTATTCCTTTGACCTTACAAGAAGGGATCATATTTGTGTTTCTGGAGTTGAGTTCCTGGATGTCCCAATACATTAGACATATATGATACAAATATGATTCAAAGAAGATTTTCAGTTGTTCAAATTTAAATAATTGGCTTCCTACTTAATTTTTAAAGAAAATCTATTATGTTTTGGTGGTGATTTTTTCTCCATTCTCCAGTTTCATCCTCGCAACAGTCCTGTCAAGGATTTTTGGCCATATGTGTGTTAATGTAGCAGACTAGCAGTTAGCTATTGTGACAGCGGACAGTTGGGGTGCAAAGACACACATACAGTCTCAGTGAATAGTGCAGTTTACTTCTGGGTGAGGGAAACACAATAGACACAGAACTATATACCCAAGCACCAGTCTGTCTTCAAGCCCCACAGTTGCATCAGGGCTTGGAATCCTGAAGGCTCAAGTCCACTGAGCACACACAGAGTCCCACCAGCAAACACTGATTGCAGTTTGCCCAAGGGCTTAGTCAGTGTGCTCTTCTCAGTGTAGAGTACCTGATAGTTCTTAGTAGTAGCAGAGCTTCATGCAGCACGTCTTCTTCCCTCGTAAGTCAGTTGTCATCTCAGTCTCTTCCTCACAGTTCCTCCTCTGAATATCCTCCTCAGAGTAGCCCATCTCAGGTGGGCTATAGTTATACTGTAATACTGCAGACTCACCCTCAAAGTGGCCACAGCTGTGCTCAGTCCTGCCTCACATCCCCAAGCAGTTACAGTTGTGCAATCAGTCTAAAAGCCTCAACAGCTAACAGCTGTGTCTAGAGCCCTATAGGTCTCTTAAAGGTACATTTACACAGTGGGCAGGAATCGTACTACAATACCCATTAAAATGCCCTAACAAGTCCAACCAAGTAAATTTATTATGGGCATAGCCACTTAGTGATCAACAGGGAACAAGGTGTGTGTACCCAGTGGTGGGTGGGGTGGGGTGGGATTTGTGTATAAGAGAGAATTTAAGTGGGGAAGATGCAAGTGTAACACTCTGGTGTTCTCTCTCTCTCCTTCTCAAATGAGTTTTGTGAACACAAACTTAACAAAATTCTTTTTCTATATATACTTATATAACAACCACAATAGTGATATAACAAAATTGGATGCTACACTTTTGTCCACCCTGAATTCTTTTCATCCGAGTGGGAGTTTCTTGAAGAATTCAAGAAAAATGTAAACGTCTTTTTAAAACTAAATGAGAACAAAGTACAAGATATATTTATCAACTGAAGTAGGACATCCAGGACATAGAGGGATCAGCTTCACATATACAGTCTCTAAAATAAAAGCAAAATGCAATATTGCAAATATATAAGATCACTATGTGGATTCACCCTTCCAGTGCCCCTTCTTCAAATATATATTTAAATTCTACTACCTAAAGCAAGGTGGGAAGGGTCTCCTTCTCCTCCATTAAAGTAGCAGCCCCTGCCTTTCTAACTCTCCTACTCTTTCAAATCCAGATCCTGAATCACAGTCCCTTCCAAGGATTTCCCCACCCAGTGGGATGAACCATAAAGTTCATGAGGATTACACAGGCTTTCATATTTTTGAATGATGATGTTCTTTTACCAAATTATCAAGTCAACAAGAGTCTTGTATATCATCTGGGTCTTATATTTATTCATCCTAACTATAGATTTTGTCTATTGATTTCATCCTGTTCATGCCATTGTGAAATGCACACATTTCATCCACAAAAAAGGGTGAATGAGCAGTTTTGAATGTTGAGGTAGGTCTGTTTGAGGGTTGTGGATGTGTGGCCCTCCATATGTTAAGAATGTTCTGAGAAAAACTTGGTAGGAGAAAACCAAAGGACTGTCTACTTCAACATTCTGTTCACCAAGTAGCTAATCTGCTACCTAAGTCTAAGAGAAACAAGACTATTAACAGCATCTGGCACAACTGCGGTCTGTTTCTCATGTTCCCTTGTAACTAAAGAGACATGCTGTCCTTTATACTGGAATAGATTTATAACTGTTCTGACTTGTAGTCACCCTCTGTGAATTTATTCAATCCCTTTTTAATGCCACTAAAGCTGGCAGTTTTCACAATGTCTGATGGCATCATCTATGACAGGGTTTCTCAACCTTGGGCCTCCAGGTGATCTTGGTCTTCAATTACTAGAAGCCCAAGTCAGCACACTTGCTGATCAGGGCTTCTAGGAATTGAAGTTGAAGAACATCTGGGGGCCAAGTTTGAGAAACCCTGTTCTAACCAAAATGTTAGAAATGAGACATCTCAACTTATTACTGAATTGTTTTCCAATCATGTAAACAGATAGTATAATACCATTATGAAGAGACATTGCTCTCCGCCTGCAGAGATCTGTCAGGTGGAAATGTTTGTTTTGAAATGTCTCTGCATTGGGATTGGAGAGAAGAACCAAGGATGTGGTGACATTTATAAGAAGTGATATCAACACTATTTATTGCATGGACTCCATTGAAATGCAGCTAATTAATCACTGCAAATTAATGGCACCTTGAATGAACCACCTGAGATGTACCCCTCCAGTTTCAGTCTATAAATTAAGTGTGTAGAGGCTCTGTGTGGGATGATCAACCTATGCCACTGGGATATCATCATGCTCAGTCATGCACTGGACTGCACCCAAGGCTTTAGCAAGAGGACAGCTTCTGGGAAATGGCGCCAAACTGGCAAAAGCATTGCTGTTGAAATGGGAATTGCTCATTAGCAAGTTCACTGGAGCAAAGCAATCATAAAGGGAAGAATAGGTTTTTGTGTTTAGACTCTTGCTACCAGTTAATTTATAATAACTCTATAATTTACTTTTAATTCTCAGGATGAACATATCAGAGGAGGAGAAAGATTGGGCTTTGTGGGTGAAGTGGTTTTAACACCTGGGCACCCATTCTCCATTGTTATCCAGCTGGTACTGAACTGTGTTTTGATACCAGTTCAGTTGCTCAAAAATAGATCTTCTAAATACAGTAAGACCCCCATATCATAATTTTAATTTGTTTTTCAGGTCTGTTCCCTATGTGATTTTTGTCATTGTATGATTATTTTTCCTATGGGGGAAAATCATACAATGATTTTTTCCACTAAGCTGTTTTTCCCATTGAAAATTTTGTTATATGGGGTGCCATTTTCTTTAAAAACATATTCGTTATGCGATTTAGTTGCTATAAGGGGCATTCATTATACAGGGTTCCACTGTATATTAATACAATTTGCCAGAGGCCTCCAGCTGGTTGAATCCACTGTCACTTCTGACATTTCTAATTGGACCATTCCATCCTAGCGCTGCCATTGCCACCATTTGTTATTTGGCCTCTAGGGTTTCTTGAACCACCAAAGTGAAAGTTAATGTTTTTGTCTGTCATCTGTGCTGTCCACTGAAGACAAACCATAATAAAGGGAACGAGGAGGACAGTTACTCTGGTGAGAAGGATGGAGTAAGGCTTTTCTGAATCTGTAGAAAGAGCCAAAACTGATGGCTGCTATAGGCAACTGTTTCATTGGTTCCAGTGCTGACATGCTGTTCCTTTCCAGCAGTGCAAGAGTCAAATGTTTCATGAGTCTTGTAGTCTTGCAACATTAGTTGTTTCCAATTTCTTATAATGGCAATACAGTGCCTCTTAAGTGCCTGTCTGAGGCAGCAGTCAACAGACAGAAAATGTTAGCGCGGCAAGGCCTTTCTGACCCTTTATGTAACCAGGACATTTGTGTCATTTTAAAGTATTCCATAGTGATGGCTTATCTGATAGGAAAATAGCAGGTTCTGGCTTGTTGTTCAGGCATAGCAAACTGCAAGGTCCTCTACATGCTTTACACAAGAACACTGGATACACACCTCTGTTTTTCTTACTTCTGGCAGCACTTGTGATGGGTTTTATGCTTTAGTAAGGCTCCAGTGTTCTGCCAACCTAGCAGTTTGAAAGCAAGAAATTGCAAGTAGATAAATAGAGACCACTTCAGTGGGAAGGTAAACAGCATTCTGGTGTCTAGTCATGCCTGCCACATGACCACGGAAATGTCTGCAGAAGCAGACAATGCTAGTTCTCCGGCTTTGAAACACAGATGAGCACTGAACCTTAGAGTCAGATACGAATGGCTTTTGAGCAAGTGAAACCTTTACCTTTAATGTTTTTATGCAGATTGGCAAGAAAGACACAGAAGCACAATTTATGTCTCAAATTTTAGACAGGAGCACATTTTTAACAGATAGATTGTGAGACCACCAAATAAGCTTTCAGCCACTGACAGCATATACTGTAGTTATTTCTCTTCTAAAAAGTAAGTAAGTAAGTAAGTAACAATAACATGAAAGGGTTGCAAAAATTATTAATCAAAAACTTGGTTTTGAATGCAGTTAAAATTATTGGAAACATCAGGTAGAGAAAGTTTTGGAAAATGAGAGAGTCAAGATCTTGCGGGTCTTTAAAATTCAAACAGATAGACTCATAACACACCTGATATAACTGTTGTGGAAAAGGAAGGCCTATTTTATTGACACTGTTCTACCATGAAATACACAAATTGTGGAGAAATAACTGGAGAAAAATCACAAAATATCATTATCTGCAAATTGAAGTTGTGCGTTCATGGAGGAATAAATCTTATTTTACCCATAGCGATCGGAGCCCTTGGAGTAATACCTAAGGGACTCCCTAGGAATTTGGAAATTTTAGATTTATTGGATTTGAATATCCTAATTTTACAGAAAGAACAACCCAGGTTTACTAGGAAATGCCTATACTGTGTACAGTTGTACCACGCTTAAAGAGCATAATGTGTTCCACAGGATTGCTCTTTAAGCGAGTTTGCTCTTTAAGCGAAACACCATTGAAAGTGACCAATTGTGATTCTGGTGGAGGGGGAGAGATTGCGAACCCCGATTTATTTGTTAAGTGAGTTTTTGGTTGGTTTTATTTGTTAAGTGAAGTGAACATTCAGAGAAAAATTCTGCTCTTTAAGTGCGTTACTCTTTAAGTGAGGTGCTCTTTATGCAAGGTTTAACTGTAATTAGGTTGGTTCCTGCAAAAGAAAAGAACAGCTTGCAGCCTTAATTCTATTTCTGTCCCTGAAAGTTCTTTTTTCAGAAGCTCAATTTGAGGATCCTCTGAAGTTTATTTTATTTGTGGAAACATTGCCCTCATGTTCTTGACCTTTTTGAGATAACAGTCAACAAAATGTTCCAGGTAGGTGAAATGCCACCATTTCTCCTGTAATGTAATGGTGGTTTGATTCAAATATCAGGGCCTTTTTCAATGTTTAATCCCACAGTCATTCTTACTTAGCACAGGTGAGAAACCTTGCCTCTAGAAGGGAGAATGTCAGGCACATCATCACTACCGAATCACAAACAAATCAAAGCAATGGCAATATAAACTTGTGAGTGACACTGTAGCATCGCCTACAACCCTTACAGTGGGCTTCAAGACAGTTTGTATTACCTTAGTCAACCAGCACCATTTCCAATGTCTGTCATTAAAACAGCAATGTAGGATCTTTTCAAGTTTCCCAACATAGTTTGAAGCTGGGAGATCAACCCCAAGTGAGGGGAAACTCAGGGTCTCATGATTATGGACATGGGGGCAAACTGGGTCCTCTGAAATGCAAGAGACAGCCATCCCTTCAGACTGACATAACTGAACTCCAGAAGATGAGGAAATTAGACCACTGTCACTCTGCAAGAGAAGTCAAAGACTTGCTGAAAAAGCATGTGTAGCTCTGGGGAAAGGTCTCTCCATTTGTAACATTCCTTTAAGAGTCTCCCTGGGAATTAGCCTGTGATCACTAGTGACCCACAGTTAGATGTGTCACATCATGTGTCTTTGATAGCCTCAGCAGCTTCAGAAACAGGCTTTTGAAAACCTTGATACTGGGAATAAACAGATCCATACAACTTGCTGCATTGTCTGCTGTTGACTTTCATATGATTGGTCAATGAGTGAAGCTATCCATAGTTCGAAAGGAGCTCAAAGATATATACATTTTTAAAAAAATCTTGTAAGTAAACATTACAGTTGTGGTAATGCTTGTTCCCTAAAAAGTTACCTGGGAAGAGCACATAGAATCGAGCAGCTTAATATCAGTGAATCCTGATTGGGGGATTATGGGAACTGTAGTCCACAAAAGAATCTTTTCCCACCACTGATATAATATGCATCTTATTGTATTTCATGCTTTTGGAGGGGTGTTGGGCTCAGTAAATCTTGGAACTTTACAATGCTATCATTTTTCCAGTGTGATTCCATGGCCTTTCAGAAGCATCTATTCTGTTGTTTTTTTCTTCCACAGGTGTTTGAGAACTTAACAGGGAGTTTAGGTCAGTAGTGACCTGAGAAAAGAAAAACCTGGCAAGAAAGTTAAGAAGTAGAGTATAATTTATTAGTAATTTCTACTTATTCTTCTTAAATTTGGGCTTAGACCTGAGATAATTACATTTTTGGAAAGAGGATTCAAACAATAATAAGGCATTGATCATGTCCTTTATGAAGAATCCTAACATATTTATCTTTGAAGTATGGCGTAAATCTTTGAACTGTTTGTATATACAGTGATACCTCAGATAACGTTTGCATGGATAACGTTTGAATCAGATAACATTGCCAAGAGACTGGGTCCTTTTGTTTCCTCCTAACTCTAAAAAAAGTGGCTTAGTGGTCAAGATGTTGAACTTGACAACTGGAAGGTTGGCAGGTCAGCAGTTCGAGATCCGAGTGCTGCATGATGGAGTGACCTCCTTTTTTGTCTCACCTCTTGCCAACCTAGCAGTTTGAAAGCAAGAAAATGCAAATAGAGAAATACTGTATATATATAATAATTATGTGCCATCAAGTTGATTCCGATATTGGTAATGTTTTCCAGGGTTTTCTAGGTATAGAATTCACAGAAGTGGTTTATATAATTACCTTCTTCTGGAGGTGTTCTGGTACTGTGCAGCTTTTTCAAGGCTACACAGATGAGTTCTTTTCCTGGGAAGCACAATGCGGATTTGAATTCCCAATTTCTGGGTCTGTAGGCAGGTATGCAATGTACTGAGTTATCCAGATATATCCTACTAAATTTAATGTGTCTTACAGCTCAGCAAATGTTCATAAGTAATAGAATTAACCAATAGAAAAAGAAGGTAAGAGTAGAGGAAGTAAGTAAGTACCTTATTGGATTGGAATTTGATTTTATGTATCTGTATAAATGTGTGTACATTTTCCCCTACAAATGTAGTGCTGATGGGTGAAAAACCTGTTCCAAAATTGATGTCATGCAAGCTCATGATGTCATCAGTCATGGCACATTATTGAAGAAAAAAAATTCTGATTGCATCTCTACTGCCAGATGTCTTGAAGCTCCCATGCCATGTCTTTCATTGTGGAGAAGCCCTTGAGGGCCACGGGATGGAAGAAGGTCTTTATTTTTTAAAGATTGCTTTGATGATAAAACTGTCCCAGCAGCAATGCTTTTCAGATTTTAAAAAAAACACCCCCATCCTGCAGCTCAGTGACTTCCCTAAAATGAGAGGCATCCCATGGGAGCCTTGGAAGTTTGGGGAATCCAGAATTTTTATTTTTTAAAAAACTTAAAATTGCCTCATGTAATGTAACTCATGGGAGCAAGGATCTCTTTGTTCCAGTTGAATACTGTCCATTATACTGCACTTGCTCTCTCAGATTAATGGTAACTATGTAAATGATGCCAAGGCTGAAACATCCTGGTAGATAAATAGTATAAACAGTTAAACCACTTAGCTTGCATAATAAGGAAAATTCATACTTATGTGAACACTGTAGGTGCCCTATGCAAATTAAGATGATTGCCTAGGTTTGAAGAACTGGGTTATGGCAACCCTATCTTTGTGCCTGTTGGCTACTGTTCTTACACTATTGACCTTGACTTGGACAACTCTTTCTGGCACTGATGCCACTGGTCAGGTTGGCTGGCTGGTTGGCTGGCTGGCTGCCAGACTATCTACTGTCTTTCTTTTGAGACATTACTGCTATTTGCATGTTCTTGTGACATCTGTTGGCAGTTAATACATAAAAACAGGATTTCAAGATAAGGGGAAATTGGTAAGGGACAGCCATACAGTTGATGTGCAGAAAAAACAACAACACCCAAAGAGTTCTGGAATTAAACAAAGAATAGTCACAATCCAAAACCAAGGTCAACCTGCAAATCACTAATGTACCAAACTGATGATGCAAACAGGGAACAAGCAGAAGTGGGGGTGATAAACAGTTCAGGCCAGTTTAATAGAAAGAATGCTGAAGTCTGAGAATAGGAATAAGAAGCAGGAAAGATTAGGATCTTCATTTCACCATTTTAACAGACATTTGTGCTCTATATTTATCCAAGACTAACATGGCCAGTCTATCCCACAGCTGTACCTATTCAATTATTTGTTACAGTCAGGTTGTCCTTGAAGCAACCTTTACAAACTTATGTCTGCACTTTGAGATGTTGACCTTGGCTTGATTTCATGGAAGGATCTTTCTTCTTCAGAGCTGCCTCTGTAATCTGGTGAAGATGGATGTTCTCTGGAGTGATCAGGTTTTGTCCCCTAGGTCTCTTGGGAATGGACTGTCAGATGAAATGCTGAACCTATCCTCCACCCATGCTCAGTTCAGCTAAATCATGTCATCCTGGGCTTCATCCTTTGAAGAGGACTCTGGCACTTCTTCCTTCCCTTGTGCCATATTTCTCCCAGGTAGGGTATGACATTGAAAGTCAAACATACCCTATTCAGCCTTTACTAAATTAAGTATGCTTATCAGGTACTGGGTGCTGTAGCCTAACACTGTTTTCTGTTTGGCTACTCTCAAAGATTCTGAAGAGGACAGCTTCTGCTACCCATGGAGGCTCTCTCTCATCTAGGAAAAGCAGCCATGAATATTCTACATATAAATAAAGGATTTGGAAGAAGAAGAAAAAAGGGGAAGGGCCTATTCAGCAAACAAAGAACTGAGGAGGGATATAGACCCACCCACCCACATGCCTTCCCACACCACACACCAGCAAACCATCACTTGAGTCTCACATGAAACAAGCAACACAGCAGCAGACATGGATCCATTTGTTACTTTGGTCCACCCTACTCCCCAATCCTAGGCTTCTATTCTGCCTGGGGCATTATCTGGCCTGCCTCCTTTCCCACTCCAACCTTGCACAGTATAACCTATGAAAGCTGAAACCTTGCTCCACTCATTGAAGCTGTGGAGGGTTGTGGATGCTTGTGAGGAAAACTCTCATCCCCCCCATTGTTGTAACACCAATCTGTAATGTATATTCTTAATGTTCTACATCTCTTCATTTCCTCAGGGCTTTGCCCAGTAGCAGGCTTGTATATCTTCTTTACAGAGCAACAGAAATCTCCCTAGAAATCCAATTATGCCTGTACATTCTGTTGAAATATGTGCCATTCCCCCCCATTTTTCATCCCCCCGTTCCCCAATATCCCTAAATGTGCAAGTACCCTTCAGAGTACGATATCCTGGGGTGAACTGTGCTCCCCTGTTCCTCTCATGAGCCATCTGTGAACTGGAATAGGGTCTCAGAGATTGATTTCAATTCCTGAGTCAGTTCCTTTATATAAGGGTGGATAGTAGTGCTTTTGGGGCCTTCAACATACCTATCAAAATATGAAGAAGAAAGGTGCAGTGCATTTTTATTGGCAAGTTCAGTATAGAGATCTGGCAAAGCATCCAAAACATTATTACCCAAGAAACTAAATTAGTATCATTAAGCACTAATTGTGTGGTTATTATTAGTGATGTCCATAAAGAGTCTAATTACCAACAGTTACGTTCAATGCCATACACTGTCATAATATTTTGATGGAATAAATGAGAACTGAATGAAGAAGGGCACTATTGCTGAAAGGGGTCTCATTAGTCTTGAGAAGGAAGAAACATAATTGTTATGACAACAATATGAACCGTAGGGGATTTTTGCAAATGTGTGACTACAACTAGGATAAGGTGTTTGTGATACAAATCTGTTCACAGATACAGCAAGCTGACAATCAGATTCAAAAGTATAATAATTCTCATTCTTGTCTCATTTAAAGCTTGAATGGCATATTGATGGAGAGAAAATTGAATTTTCTTTAGCCTTTCCTACAAGAAAAATCTTTTCATCATAACAATGCATTATGTTCTTTAGTTACTGGTTTGCTGGACAGTTCAGCTGTTTGACTCTGATTTCCATATAAATTAGTAAGCAAGAACCACGATCAAGGTGATTTAGATTGCTGTTTATAAAACACACTGTTGCATTATGTAGTGACTTTATTGGTTAAGGTGACTTTATTAATATGGAGCTAGAAAGATTCTTGGATCACTGTTTTATGAAGGAAACCTCCCCCCCCCCCGAGGTGACACTGCTGGGGGGGGGGGTTCCTGCAAAGTGTGGCTCTTTTGTGAAATTCCAACCATGGTGTCCTTGTCTTTGTTTGGGGATGGGGTGGCAAAGGAGTGGTTTTATTTATTTATTTATGTATTTCTTTAATCAAATTTCTATTGCTGCCCAACTCAGCAACGACTCTGGGTGGCTAACAACAATTAAAAACAATATCAAAACTAACTAAAAACCCTTTAAAAATCCATTAAAAAGTCAAAATAATTTACCCCACACACCCCATCCATTAAAAGAGAGAAATATTAATTATATAAGCCACCAGGCGGGGGTCACCACTCCATCGGTGCCCCACACCTGCCCTGCCAGCCATGTTTTCAGTTCTATCCTAAAGGATAGCAACTCCGTCTGGAGATGCAGCTCAATTGGCAGGAGGTTCCATAGGGCCGGAGCAGACACAGAGAAGGCCCTCCTCCTGGTGCTAGAGATGAGCCTCCCTAGCAGATGGCACAATGAGAGACCTTCTCCGGTCTGCTCTGGTGGGATGGACAGATGTTCTCAGGGTGATGCAGGCTCTTAAGTATCCTGGCCCACTACCATGTAGGGCTTAAAAGGTCATTACCAGCACCTTGAATTGCACCCGGAGGCACACTATCAACCAGTGCAGCTCCCAAAGCAGTGGCGAGAGATAGGCATACTACCCACACCCCATCACCACCCGAGCAGCAGCATTCTGGACCAGTTGCAGCCTCCAAATGGTCATCAAAGGCAGTCCCATGTACAGCGCATTGCAATAGTCCAGTCTGGAGGTGCCCAGAGTGTGTGTGACCATAAGCAAGGAGTCCTGGTCCAGGAGTGGGCGTAACTGGTGAATCACATGAAGTTTTGTGAAAGCCCTCCTAGCCACGACTGCCATTTGCTCATTGAGCAGGAGTTGCGAGTCCAGGAGGACCCCCAGATTACGCACTGAGTTTTACTAATTCTACTCCCTCAGTGAGTTTCCATGGTTGAGCAAGCATTCAAAGCCAGGCCTCCTGAGTCCTAGTTCATCACCCTATCCACTATACCACACTGAGTATCCATGATTTTCGGTAGGGTGGCCAATTACAATTACACCAAAAATAATTTCAAAGGAGACACAGTTTTCACAAAACTACATACTGTATGGCCATTTAGTATGTATAGAAATGAAACTATTTTTTCTATCTAATTTAAACAGAGTTAGATAATGCATCTCACTTGAGATAGGGGAAGACAGTGAACTGGGTGTGCCTTGTGGTCCAGCTGCTATTAAGCAAAGCTGGTTGTTAGTTCCCTTTCTTATGGTTCTTTATCTTTCAAGCAGAGCTGGGTCGGAGAACCCCACTTTCCAAACACTCCCTTTCAAATAAAGAGTGATCTCCTCTTAAAAAGCACATGTAGCCAATCTGTGGTTTCATGGTAGATATCTAAAGCCCTAAAGGAGATGCCCCACATATATCTTGTTCATTCCAGGTTGGACTAAGACATTTTGTTTTGCTAAATCAGACAGAACTGGAGCATTACCCCTCCCATCCCCCAAACACAGGTGAACACAACATGAAACATTATATTCCCTTCAGCTAAAACATGAAAGAGGAGGATTAGGCTGAATACATAATTAGGTTCAACTACAAATGGTCTGAGTGATGTTTTGTACATTACCTGACTATTCTGTCTCTAACACAATTTAGTGCCTACTGTACTGAGTAATATCACATTTGAATAAAGGATTCACTGGGGTGTATTCAACTTACAGCGTGAATAACTAGCCTGGAGCTTTTGTTTCTCACAATAGGGTATTAACTACTTTCAGAACAGTTTAATCACAACTCCTAACTACACCTGTGTGACAATAATGTTGGGGCTTTGGGTTTTAATTTTTCCTCTATTTAGCAGAATATAAAGTAGAAAAAACATCAGCCCAGTCTCATCCAGTCCTCCCTCGGTTACACTTAGAACTAGTTCTTTCTGAAGTCACTCTAGAAGCTTTTTAAAGTAGAAAATGTATTTTTACTCAATAGTTGCCATCCATAGTTATAATTAGAAGGAAGACCCCAGGCTTGGAAAGAGCTTCTATGCCTGTTTCTCAGATGAAAAAGCATTTACTAGAACTATGGACACAAAGAAAGAAAGGAAAGAAAGAAAGAAAGGGGGACTTGCCTCAAATGGCAGAGAAAAGGAAAGAAATTTTCCAATCAAGCTAGTGGGAAAGGACAATAACATTAGGCTGTAAAGCCCTCTCTGAATTGTGCTCATTGTTAGTGCATGCAAAATTGCTATTTTCTAACGAAATAATGAGGATCACTTTTACTGGGTCTGCTTATGCAATGAATTTGAGGTAGTGAAGTTGTTTAAACATTTTATATATCATCAATGTAGCGAGAAAGCAAAGTTCCATTCTCAGATGTGACTTTGGTTATGCTAGCACAGGGATTCTCAACCTGCATCCCTTGGGCCAGATGCAGCCCACAGCACCATTTCATGTCCCCCCCACCACCACAACCACACCAGGAAGTACCATGTGGTGGATGAAGGGCAAAATGGCCATCCGCCCCCCGAAGCTGTCTGGGGGAGAGTGACCAGGCCCATTGCTTTAAAAGGTTGAGAACTCCTGTGCTAGCAAATAAGAAATGTGAAGGGAGCTCTTTTAAATTTGGCAAACTTGTGTTTTTATGTTTGAAGTGGTAGCCCTGTTAGTCTGTGCCAGGCTTTGCAGCAGGTTTGAATAACAACTGTAGATTTTCCATTATTGTCATTTGTAAAAAGAATAGATGCCTTTGAGATGTGGTGTTGGAGGAGAGTTTTGAGAGTCCCCTGGACAGCGAGGAGAACAAATAGGTCAATTTTAGAAGAAATCAACCCTGACTGCTCCTTAGAAGGTCAAATAGTAAAGATGAAGCTAAAGTACTTTGGACATCAAATGAGAAGAGAAGATTCACTTGAAAGAGCCTTGATGCTTGGAAAGGTCGGGGGCAAAAGAAGAAGGGGGTGGCCAAAATGAGATGGCTAGATGGTATTGTAGACACACTGGGCACAGAGTTGAGCGAGTTGAGGAAGATGGTGGAGGACAGAAGTGCCTGGCGAACAGCGGTCCATCGACTGTGCGACTGAACAACAAAACAACAAAAAAAGCCACAATGTTACTTTTCTGTGTGCCTGTATACTTGATGTGTATAAATTGATGACATGAGGCCTCACTCTTATGTCTGATGAACTGGATTTGGTCCATGAAAGCTCACATTTAAATACAGCAGTTAGTCTTTAACGTGCTACAACATTTTTTGACCTTTTTTTGCTGTTTTGTTTACTCTCTGATTGTGTTTTTATCTATCTCATATTGAGTTAAAGATATGTAATCTTGTGTTCACATTCCTGAGAATATGCCTCCTCTTCTTTTTGTTTTCTAAATATTCATTCTCCTCTTCCATTGTCTATTTGGTGCTAGCAACACTGACTCTGATAGAAAGAAAAAATTAGGCGTTTGATCAGGAAGTGTATAACGATTCATACAGCAGGCAGCTTTTGCCAGCTGACCTGCATTGCAATTTGAACATGGGTCTCTCCAATAAAATGTGCAAGGTGGCAGAAAATGGATTGGTGCTAAGGCATGACTTTTCTAAATTTGTTTGAATTTAGCCCAATTTATTCAAACAAGCTTAATAAAATGGGACAGTGAGAGGTCTTGCTAATGACTCTTCTATTGATCCTTTGTACTTCAGCAATTTGTCTATGCAGTTTATTAGAAGCCAATTATTTCTTCCCTTGCAGTGGAAAAACTAATAAAACATGGTATGTTTGGGAATTGACTGAACTTCATATATTATGGCAACTTTGTTCAGTTTACAATGTTTTCTCTCTTTTTAAAACCAGGATAGAAAACCCAGTCGTGTCCTACTTGTAGGCATCTAGTAGACAACTGCCCGCTGTGTGAATAGAGGATTGGACTGGACTGGCTTTCAGTTTAACTTCTTGTATTTTCCTCCGGCCTTCCTTTGCTTCACTGGACTGCACTACTCGTCTTCCTCTCTGTCTGTTTCTCTGTGTGAAAGAGGTTGTGTGAAGGAGATAGAAAGAGAGGATGGCACGAAGAGAAAGAAATATGGTCCTTTCAACTCTACCCATCGTTAATTTCTGCTCCAATTATTACCAGCTCAGGCCCCAACACAACATTTCCTGTGGATCAGTTGCCCTGAGCGAAGTTTCTCCAGCAAAAATCCTTTCAACCTAAAGTAATTTCTGACATGAAGTTTATTTATTTAATTGCCATTTACAGGAAAAGGCTTGTTATTCATTACTTGCAAGAGTGCTTCATTTAACGGATGTAAATTCCTTATTCATCTCACTGTCATGTGAAAGAATGAGAAACTATATCATTTCTTCACTTGCATGATGGCGAAATATTTGTGCCTGTGTTGATAAGAATTTTTTTCTATTTGTAAGAATCATGTTTGTGCAAATTAAGCCACATTGTTCAAAACTATGATAGCTGATACTTTGATGCATGGTTGAAAGCAATTTTTCTGTATCTTTTTGATCAATCAGTCTGTCTTACTGTTCCTTGTGTGTATGCTTTGCTCTATAATTGTAAAAGGCTAATTTGCCTGAAAATGTTTTTCACTAATTGTAGAAGGCTCAATGAGAAAAAAGTGTGTCATTTCATTCTTGGGCTTAAAAAAAACTTGTTGCCATCTTGATGTGATGGAACAGCCTCTTTTGCAGAGATCAGAAAAATTAGTGATATTTCTCCAGCTACTCTTCTCATTCTTCCAGTTTGTTCGATGGAGTTCTGATTTTCAACAAAAAGCTGCTCAGCAGTGCTTTTCAATTCGTTTCAATAGGTAAGGAGAGTCTGTGCAAATATTGATGCTTGCATGTGAAATCTTTCTCAACTACTAAATCAAATGGATGCTCCATATATGTACCAAAAAAGAACATATGGGACTTTAGATCAAGAATGAAACATGTTCACCATCCCCTTTTAGGATAAAGTAGCAGTTCACAACCTATGGCCCACAGGTCAGAAGTGACGAAAGCAGCAAAAACAGCTGAAAACGCGCAGCCCTTGCTCCCACCACCACAAGCGGTGGAAGAGGCAAAAACAGTAAAAAAAATGCACCATAAATGAATCCATGGCTGTCATAAATGCATTTACAACAGCCACAGATGCATTTTATGGCAGCGTTTACGGCAGGGAGAACCACATGTCCAGTCCGCTCAGCTCTCTGAGGGGATGTGGCCCATTCTGCAGCTGGAAAAGGTTGAGAACCCCTAAGGTAAAGTATATGACCACAGCTACTTATTGATGTGTCAAGAACTGTCAGCGCCTACTCCATGTGGTTAAGTATGTTACAGCAAATCAGCATGGAACTTTCCAAACCTAGCTTGATTTCACCCTCCCAGGTTGACCATTAGATTTTGCCAGGCAAGATAAATTTTCTGTTGCACTTGAGCCTTTCACAAACAATATAAGCTATGTGTCAATCAGTGATTCTTCTTTTTCAAGTTTCAGTGTAGTTTTGCCCTGCCTTCTGGCTCATTCTGTGATCCTAGCTGTTTATCCATCTTGACTGCTGTTTTTCAGCTTGTAGTTCCAGAGTCATGGCTCAGCTCTGACAGACTCAATATGCTGTTCTTCCTTATTTATAGCCTGCAATGATTTTGATTTAAAATTACTATCTTGCTTTAGTAAAAAGGCATTGTCTGAAGAACAGTAATATTTCTTAAAGAATTTGGTCTAGTGGATTTCAATGTTATTTGCGGTCTGACAAAAGATTAAATAAAAATAAATTATGTTCCTATAATTTCTCTATATTGCCATGTCAACAGGAATGTTTATTTTTCTTACAACCTCTGTGCCTTTTTATGTCCCTTGATGTGCAATGTTTGCAAAGAATTTTGGAAAGTTTCTAGTCTTAAAAAGGATCGAAGCTGCTTCCTTCATGTTTGGGAAATGGGTAGCATCTGGAAGAACTGTAACTATGGTTGGACTATGATCTTGGAATGTTGAAATTTAGAGTGGCTGATGGAATCATGCAATCTGATTGGTTGGCATTTGCCACTGGAAGAACACAAATGAACACTGCACATAGATGTTCACTGCCTCCAACCACTCTTCTCCAACAAAAAGGAAGCATAGACCAGAGAGGCTTAGCATCTCCCAATGTTGGATAACTTTTTAGATGCATAGGGTTAGAAAAAGTCTATTTTGATTCTGGTGGACTATGTATCTCAGCATGCAGAAGAAGTGGTCTTATCCAGCATCACTCCTACTAGTGTGGCAAAAGCCTTCTTGAAGGTGACTAGTAGATTGTGTTCACCCAAATCCTAATTTTGGACTGCAGAAGTAAATTCACTTCAAGATTTACTGCTAAGTAAAGGATTGCTGAAATTGAATATCAATTCACAGTTGCTAACCACAGTTGCTTACCATCAGAGTGTGAATGGGCTGGTTGAGGGATCTAAGAAGAATCTTCACAAAATGATTAAAGTTTATGTTTTGGGAAATTCTAAAGACTGATGTCTGTTTGCTTACAGAGATGTTCCCAAAGAGAATTTGAGATAATTGATTCCTAATGAACTGGTCTTTTGAAGAAACCTGAGAGGTTATTAACTTTGGGTGTGATTGAGCCCTAGTGCGTCACCACGGGCTAGTCTGAATATCATTTTACTAAAGTGGGATTTTGTGTTGATTGTTGTGAGCTAATTCAGATCACTCAGACTGATGGATATTCCATGCCCTCTAGAATAGTGATGATGAACCTTGGCACTCCAGTTCTTGAACTTCAATTCACAGAAGCACTTCTGCTTGGAGTCCCAAGGTTCCCCATCACTGCTCTAGAACAGGCTAAATAGGTCTTGCCAAGTGGCGCTAGATGATGAGTCCTCTGCAAAATCAGCTTTCATTATTCACCCCCCCCTCCCAATTCCGTACGCTGTCTTTTGACCTAAAAAATGAGCAGTGTCTCCTGGAGTTTAATGAGTAGCTTATTGGCAACATTACCTTTTGCTTCAGCTTATGTGGACGGCTTAATTTTATTTGGCAATGATTTTAATTTGCACCTGGAAATTGTTCTAAATTGTTTGGAAGAGGTAGGTCTTACCACCAAAGCCTCAAAATATCAGTTGGGGTAAAGAGAATTTGTGTTTTTGGGTCATGTTGTAGGGCAGTGGTGGAGAACCTATGGCACCCATACAGTCACCCCAGCACAGAATTTGCTCTGCCCCTATGCCCAGCAGCCCATTGAGAGCATATCCTCCCTCTCTGAGCACAGAGTTCACCCTGCCCCTCTGGCCAGCAGCCCAATGCGAGTAATTCCTCCCTCTCCCCAGCACAGAATTCACCCCACCCCTCAGCCAAGCAGCCCAATGGGAGTGTTTCTTCCTCTGTTGCTGTGTTGGCACTTTGCTATAAATAAGTAGGTTTTGGGTTGCAGTCTGGGCACTTCGTCTCTAAAAGGTTCACCATCACTCTTGTAGAGTGAGGTCAGAATCAACCTCTGGAAGCTGAGATCCACAGCATCAAATGTGGGCCTGTGTTCCAACACAAGAAACTAGTGATGTCATTTTAAAGCTATTGCAGAAAGTTTATTCCTCATTTCAGCACAATTGCTATACCCCTGATACCCCTGATAGACCTCTGTAACAGAAGAGGTTGTCAATTAAAATAAAATGGGCAGATACTTGTTAGCAGACCTTTGACAGTCTAAAGCAGTGTTTCCCAAATGCTGGTGTTTGGACTTCAATTCCCAGAAGCTTAAGTCAATTCCCCAAAGTACTGATCAGTCAATATACTGGCTTAGGCTTCTGGGAACTGAAGTCCAAACACCAGCATTTGGGAAACACTGGTCTAAAGGCTAAGTTGATTTAGGCACTTGTTCTCATGTCTTCAGATTTTGATTTACCTATGTTTGTTCTCATATTACTCTTGTTTAGTTCTAGCTATCATGTGGAACTGATGAATCTGACAGAATAGCTCAAGAGAAGGGCATGTTTGAAGGGAATACTTTAGGAATCCTAAAGCCACTTGGACATGCAGAAAAAAGTAACTGGGAGTGGACTGGTACAGAGGGGGGCAGAAGAAAGAGGATGAAGTAGAAACACAGCTCTTTGAGATCTCACCTCTGAACCATTATCTTTCTGGGAAGGAACGTGGCTCAAGGTAATGACATCTAGGTGTTTTTGAACCAGAGAATGGCCAAATAGGAGAAGTTGTTTCCAATTGGAAGGAGTGGGTGAAAATATAGAAATTACTTTTTTGAAAGTTGTTAGTTTTGAGATGCTTCAAAGGACTTCAGATCGTGATATGTAGAAACTCCTAGGAAAGTGGATGATGATGATGATGATGATGATGATGATTTCATGTCTGAAATTATTCTGGGTTGAAATGATTTTTGCTGGAGAATCTCCACTCAGAGGACACCCAAATGAGGCTCCTTTCATATCTGGAATATCTTTTTCCCTTCGAAGTGGTCCCTGTTTATCTACTTGCTATTTCTTGCTTTCGAACTGTTAGGTTGGCAGGAGCTGGGACCGAGACGGGCACTCAATCTGTCATGCAGTACCTGGGTCTAGAACTGCCGACTTGCCGGCCTTCCAGCTAACAAGGTGAGCTTCTTAACCACTGAGCCACTGAAGTCCTTAGGAAAGTGGGTGATGGATTATAAATTAGGGAAGAAGGAAAGGTCATTTACACTCATTCATGCTTAGCTCAGCTAGGCTTTTATGAATTAAACTTCATTGTTGTTTTGCCTGAACCCTGCCTAAACCATGGAACAATGCTGCAATGTAAGCAATAGGTTAGGGCTAATCAGATTATTTTTCTTTTGAGCAGGAGGTTTGCTTTTAAGTGGCTCACCTATGTTTTTTTATAGAATGGATTGGCTTCACTTTTTTCCATTACTTTGTCAAGTTTTAATCTTGAAACGTCTTTAAATAAAATTAATAAAAATTTACAAATTGTTTGGTCCTTTTTTAGAAGTGTGTTCTCAGTGGTATCTCTCAGAGGAGAAAATGATACATTTTCATCTTTGTTTCCCCCAAGAGCAAAAGAGTGATGGATTTATGTTCCTGTTTCTTTTTGGATAGCCCCATTTTGCTTCCAGCCAAACTGATAGGCACTCAATCACCCGAGCTCGCTCTGAGTTGGAATGGTTTGATGTATTTGCTAGATAAAGAAAAGTAGTAGAAGGTAGATGAAGGGTGAGAAAAGCCCAATATAATATTACCAACAACAGCTCAAGTATTTTATTAGCTTCAAGCAACATGCTGTCAAATCAGCTACAACTCGTTTTACTTTAATCCAAGAATATTTACTTATCAAAGCTTTCTGCAAATATTCCCCTGAAAGATGGAGAATAAAACCAAACAATTTGTGGCCACATTTTTCTTTTCTTCACTACTCTCTTCTTAAAATTTTTCTTCAAATCCTAATGACTGCATCCCATTTCAATCACACAAAGAAATGTCATGCAATTATGTGGATGTTTTCCCCCCAGAAATTTGTTTTCATTGTTCCCAATGGGTAAATAGGCATAGGGTTTCTGAAGGAAGAAAAGTGCTTTTGTCACATGCTCTCTGACCTTAATGCAACTGTTTAACTCTAGCAAGTTACTGAATAGCACCCAAAATCTTGGAACTTTGATTCTTTGACTTAGGCTGTAATTCTGTATTTTCATCCACATAGAAGTCAAGAGGACTGTCTTCTAAATGAGCTATAAATCAAGATCTTTGCTTAATGCTATAAAACAGGGATTCTCAACCTGTGACCTGTGGGCCGAATGTGGCCCGTTGTGCCATTTCATGTGGGCCTCTACCACACCAGGAAGTGCCATGTAGTGGAGGAAAGGGAAAATGGCCATCTGCCCCCAAAGCTGTCTGAGGGAGCATGACCCGGCTCTCAGTTTAAAAAGGTTGAGAACTCCTGCTATAAAGAGAGAGATCATATTGTCTGGAACCAGCCATTGTTCTGTAGGCTCCTGAGATGAGCACTTGTAGCTCCAATCACTGGAGATTGACCATCAGTCCTCTCAAAGAATAAACTGTCAGAATCTGCCTACAGAAGGGGTAGATATAGATTTCCACCTCTTCTTAGATTTCTCTAATTCCATTCAGCCTTAGGGTACGATTACACTGTGAAGTTGGAACAGGCGATTTCATTCTCTTCAATATAAGCGGCAACATAGGCAGAGCAAGAAAAAATCCTTCTAATTGCAGTTCCATTTGAAGTGTCTATCGGTGGCATGGTTCAAAGGAACTGCCTTAAGAAGGCTTTCCATCCTTAATAATGGTATTTCCTCTTCCTGTCTTGCCAACTTGATGATTAACTACATTATAAATAATAATAAACAGGAACTCTGAAAGGCTATTTAAAAATGTCTTGGTGGAGAGCTTGTGGAGAGAGGTGAGTGCTGGCATGTTCATCTGTGTGTGTTTTCCTTGTCTTCCCTTATGAGAGGGAAGGTGCTTTTCCAGAGCCTTGCTTTTGTGTGCTTGTTATGTGCTTGGTTGTTCTTTCTTTTCTACAGTGGAAGAAGTGAAAGGATCTGACTTTTAAAAAGTAAAAGTGTCTCTAGTGGGATAAAAAACTGTAGAGAGTTGGAGACCCTAGGTTGATTTTTTCTTCTGTCAAGGTGATCCAACGCTAATCTGGTCTATCACTGCAATGACTCAGTACTAAACTCATTTGTTCAAAAAAGTAAAAAATTCTGAGACACTTGGGGAACAGATCTCATGAGTGGGTGTTCCTTCTGTCCCTAAACATGATGCCCTGATGGCCTGTGTCACTCACAGAGTCATTTTGCAGACTGGAGTAACCACTCATCAGGGGAACCCCCTCTCTCATACACACCAAATTAATCTATTTTATATTTGTTGCAAATCCCACAGCATATGACCATGTCGTCGCAGCTTTAATCAGCATAGTCAATACTGAGATCCAGCTTCAGTTGGAGAGTCACACTACCTTCATCCTTTCCTAAGGAGGATCTGTGAATTTTAAAAAAACCCAGCTACTTGCTCATATTTTGTAGCATGAGGCTCAGAACATACCTTTCTTCGAACCAACTTGTATGATTAATAATATTTCCGATCCTCTGCCTGCAGAACATTTGACGCAAAGAAATTGATCCTCTTATTTGCATACCATTCCAGTAGTGTCATGCTGCATAAATTGGATCCTGTGCTGGAACAATTTAATTTAAAGTAGCTGAAGTCTTTCTATCTTCTCTTTTAGCTTCCGAAGCTCCCTTGGGCTCCCCACCCCACCCCCCGGGGGGGGAGACATTGTATGCCAAGGGGAAAGTAAACATCAAAACTCACCACTGAACCACTGCTGCAGGGATGAACTGGTGACAAATTTTGATTATTAATGCCTCTCCTCCGTTCAGAGGTTCCCAAGGCTTCCCAGGACAAAAAGGAGCCCTGGGGAGTCAGAACTAAAAGGACAGGATGGGGGAGGATGGGAAGCTTTCCTTTATTTTTCTTAAATATTACCAGCAGTAGTTTAGATTTACGCCAGCATAGCTATGCAGCAGGACTTTGCCTATAGCCTGTGAAATACCATGGAGCTGCTCCAAGACATGATATTTACCCAATATTGTGCGATTAAGACACATTGAATTAATAGAATAATGGAGTTAGAAGGGGTTATTGAGGCAATTGATTCTATCTATCAATGCAAGGATCCGAATCAAAGCAGATCTAAGAATTCCCCTCCCACTGCCAAGCAGCATTGATGTGGGGTTAAGAAATATATAACATGATGACACAATTACAGAGGGTAAGTCACTCTAATGTTTTGGAGAGAAGTTTACATAGAGGTGTTTCATTTATCTAATCTATGATCTATGTATGATAGTTTATGTTATATATAAACAAGTCCTCTGTGCCCTAAATAAAATTAGTCCATATTGTGGCGAGATAGGTAGATAATGCCATAGACTCTACTAGTAACTCTTTCTAGACAATAATGATTCCACTCTAATGTCTGCCCTTCAAGCACTCCCATTTGTTACAGAAATGGAGTGCTTGAAGTGTGGACATTAAAGTGGAATCATTATTGTCTAGAAAGAGTTACTGTTTGTCTGTCTGTCTGTCTATCAGTCCCCAATATGGCCTGACAAAATTGTAAATAAAAGCGTTCTGTAACAAATGAGAATGCTTGAAGGGTGGACATTTCTACACTTTGAAAGGAAACTGTTTTAACTCACCTCACTGGGTATTTATACTTTTATTTTATGAGCAGCATAAATCAAGACTAGTGGAAGTCCTTAAAATCAATAACACTAACTTCCAAACTACTATATTTAAGATAGAAGCGGAACAACTCTTGGGTTTACAACACTTAAAAATCTTCCCTTCCACCTGTTGTGCGAGATCAAAGTCATTAGTAACCCAAGTTTATTTGTAGAAGCCTCCACTAGATTCAGTATACCACTTCCATGATCCATGCTATGAAAATTAAACTGCCAGGCATCAGTAGCCTTGGCAGATTATGAGGAATTGTAGAACATCTTTTTAGCAAAGGTATTTTTATGGCAGCTAAATATTTAGATAATTCAATTTGATCACCGGGGGACTGCAGTGGTTTAGTGGTCAAGACACTGAACTTGATGACTGGAAAGTCAGCAGGTTAGCAGTTCAAGACCTGAGTGCTACATGACAGAGTGAACCTCCATCTCTGTCCCAGCTCCTGCCAACCTAGCAGTTCAAAAGCAAGAAATTGCAAGTACATAAATAGGTAACATTTCAGTGGGAAGGTAAACAGCATTCCATGCACTCCAGTGTCTAGTCATGCCTTCCACATGTCCATGGAAACATCTGCAGATGCAAACAGAGATGAGCACCTACCTCTAGAGTCAGATACGACTGGCTGTCGAGCAAGGGCGATCCTTACTTTTACCTGTTTTATCACTGAGCCTCCAGAACTGGGGGTGGTGGTAACTCTGGAGCTGTTGTCATATGCATATGATTTCACTTGCAGATCTGCTTTGTTGACTTTTTTCCAAATATAAATAGGCTATCATACTTCTATAGTACATATAATGACTGTGAAGAGAAGTTATTTTTGGGCCAAACATAATCAAATATTAAGTATAATTGTTTGTTGGGTTTGCTTGGGAATTAATTTACACAATGAACTTCTGCTTTTACTTGCCAACACACTCATGGTTCATTGCAAAGCCAAAATTTTAAATTCCCTTTGGACGTAATATTTCATGGAGCCTCACTTATCAAAATCAGCATAACTAGACTGAAACAAAAATTCATACTAGGGTAGTGATTTTATGGGAAAGGCCTAAGTAATCAGTCCCATTCACATGACTATCTCATTCAGACATAGCCTCCTTCCAGCAGCATTTGGGAAACAAATATACTGCATAGCATCTGCGATACCATTAGTTGTGGCTGATGGTACATCTCAAAAACATTTCTATAAGTTTTATAAGTATCCTTGGATGAATGTGCTTACAAAATCCTGCCATCAGGAATCCTGCTTTACTAGAGTTTCTGATCATAGAAACTGATTTGTTTTCAGCTGATAATCTTTTGTCGCCTATTTCAGATCATTCTGTAAAGGCATTAAGGTCCCTAACATTGAGGATGACATTTGTGTGCATAAGTGTGGCCCTTTCTTCTTTTAGGTTTAGTTGTAGTATGGGTGAACATATGTAAGACTCCTAGGTGCACTTACTTCTGAATAAATGTGTATAAAATCAAGATGTCAACAGACAGAATCCTATTCCTTACATTCACCAGACCAGTGGTTCCCAACAAGGGGTACACAGTCTACTAGTGGACTTCAATTCCCAGAAGCCTAAGTCAGTACATTGGCTGATCAGTGCTTTGGGGAAATGTCTTAGGCTTCTGGGAATTGAAGTCCAAAAACCAGCATTTGGGAAACACTGCACCAGACTTAGTCCAGAGGCATAAACATTAACAGCAAATTGCCATTAGTTAAGAGTTGCATTTCTTGTCATTGTGCTGACTCACCCCAGTGGGCACAGTCACTGCACAGTGGCACTACACAGAGAGTCTATTCAAGGAGAGTCCAGATAGAAAAGTCCAAACAGCAAGCAGAGGTCTGGTTACCAGTAGTTTAAGTGAGTGTATAGTCCAAAGGATGTCCAGGGGTAACCCCTGAGGGTTGGCAGAGAAGTCAGGGTCTAGGCAGGTTATCTGAAGTCAAGCAGGGTGTCAATCTTTACACTGAAGAATTGTACTGCAAGTTGGAAGACTGCAACAAGCTTGCTTATAAGCCTCCCAGCTAATTGCTATCAGCTGGGAACTTTCTCTGGTACTTAGGTCTAGCTTGCCTGTGTCTCAGGTGTAGCTGCCTTCAGCGCTTTATCCTGACTGAGGGCTGATCGCTGTCAGAGTCACACCTCTGATCTGCCAGGTCATCTGCCAGGGGCAATAGACTTAGGACAGAAGCAGGCTTAGATTCCAGGCTCAGGACATTCTCAGGTTTGGGTGCAGGCAGAACTGGGCTAGGGCATAGGGAGTCCTCCCTGATCTAGGTCATCCTCAGAGTTCGATGAGGACTGGATCACAACAGTCATACACCAGGCATGTAATTTGGAGCACAACAAGGAACACATACCCTGACTTCTTAACTAGTAGTGGTTTGCTGCTAAAATTTATTCTATTGAACTCATGCCAGCATAATTATCCAGCTGGATTCTGATGATTCCGCCCATTCCAGTTTTTATTGTTAGCCTGTATTTTGAATTTAAATAAAGAGAGAGGGGAAATGAAACTTACTTTAATGCTTTCTTTTACAAAAGCAGCAAAGATTCTCATTCAAAACCTCTTTTTACTGTGTTCTGTGGTTTTAATAAAATTCTTTATTATTTTGATTGTAAGTTGCCTTGAATATTTGTTGGAAAATTAGTACAAATATGCTACAAATAAATAAGCATAATATGAAATGTTGATCCAGCAAAAGTTACTACTTCTGTCATCATTTTGTACCTCGCATCTTCTATTTTCTGAACCAAAGTCTTTCACAATATTCATTTAGTAAGTGGCACACCATTAATTTGTGGTTTCACTTTGAACTATCTTTGTGGTTTCACCAAGGTTTCTTCCTTATGACAATATTACCTAAGTTATTTGGCAACACATAAGTGACATAAAGGAAATTGCATGGATCTCCCTTTTGAAAGAGTCCTTAAAGTCTTTCTCTGATAACCACAGCTCTCTTGTCTGATGCATAAGTTGTTGATGGAAGGGTCATTTGACAATTTCAAAGTGACAAGAGTAATCTTGCTGTGGTGCAGATGATATGACTCTTTTTAAAAAAGGTGAAACTCATAAAGTATGGCCAAAAACTATACCTTTCAACATGTCTGTATTTTGGCACAATATTTTTTTCCATTACTGAATGTCATTTCAACTTCCAGCATTTTTTTCATCAGAGGAGAGTGACATTAAATTGAAGTTTGAAGCCATATTGGAGTGGGGTGGGGACAAGAATTCCATAATTTCAATGTTTGGTATGATACGAACCCTAACATGGTAATTTATACCATGGATACTGTAAAATGTTCCATATACTGCCTTCTTTTCTCACATGTACTGAATTCAGAACACAAAGGTATTTCAGTTGCAGTGCTGTAAAATTGCCAGGGTGCCAAAATTTTATTGCAATTAAGAAAAAAAAAGACTGTATTCTTAAACACACTACTTATTGAATTAGTACACTGATCACAGTACTAATCTGAGATCAGCACACTATGTAACCATTTTGTTTTGTTCACTGTCTAATTATCCCAATCTTGAATTCATTGCATGAACAGTTATATAAGTTTCTTCTAGTATATGCCTTTGTGTAAGTGCTTTATGTACTTTCTCTCATATATGTACTTTGCCCTAATATTCTGGCCAAAATCCTCTTATCTGTTTAGGTTGGCATAGCACAAAGGGCATGAATTTTGGAAGAAATTTGCCCCAAATCAGGAAATCACTATGGACATTCTAATGAGTTGCATACTGAGCTGCAAAACTCAGCATGCAACTGATAATGTCTAAAGTGATTTCTTATCTTGGGACAATTTGCTACCAAAAGCTTTGTTATGCAAGAGAATTTTGGCCATTGTGCTTTTAAGTGTTATTTTATCAACAGAAGCATTTTGGGGCCTACTTTCCCTAGAATTTTCACTTTTGAATACCTTTTGAAAAATATTCGGTTCTCATGCACCAGGACAGGACATTTTAGCCTTCTAGAGTCACATTTTGTTGTGCAAACAACACTGAATTAGACCTATAATGTAGGCACTCTGCAATGCTGTATTCTTTTTATCCTTATACGTGAGGCTTAGACCAAAGAACTGGACTTCAAAACTCCTAATCATGAATATCAAAATATAGTTGCATATCAGCCTGATTCAGAGAGTGGAAATTAGGTAACATCAAAAAATGGATTAGGAATCAATTGCATCATACCATGTTTTGATAATATGCACTTTTATTTGTATTCAGAAATACAAATATTAGAGTCAAAATACAAATATAAATATTGGTCTAGAGAGACACATAGTCCCACTTCTTAGCACAAAACCTGAAGTATGTGTGTGTATCTATTAGTGGGAAGTTTTCTACAGAAAATGATGACTGACTTTATTAAATTGATGGGTTTTGTGGATCTTACTAAAATGGCTACCTAAGCAAAGAATGGCATACTGGCACGAGTGCTACCTGTATTAATCAAGGCACATTGGGCACATAATTTAATCTTCATTTCACTAAAACATCACAAGCTGGACCGCTAATGAAGATGGAAAAATGAAAATTAAAAAGTGATGAACGATGTAATTCTTGCAAATTGTGTTTTAAAGTTTTATGTCATAGATCATTGGTATTCCTATTTAAAACAAACATAAAGTCGGGAACAAAGCAAACAGTAAAATTACATGTTGGAGTTTCATTTCCGTTTGAATAACTTAACCTCATTCTGTGTCATGAAAGTCTGCACTATTATTGTTACAGAACAAGATCTTGGAATGTATGACAACATAGATAACCAAACTGAACATTCAGATCCTGCAAGTTCTCCATCCAAAAATATTTTCAAGCCTCCAGTTTGCTTAACTAGGTTAGCTGTGTATACATTTGTTTTTTAATGTCACAATAACAAAACACATACCTTGATTTTCTAAATTACCATATCTGCCAGCACATAAAATGCACAGAGTACAGCTGTACCTCACTTAAAGAGCATAATGTGTTCCACAGGATTGCTCTTTAAGCGAGTTTGCTCTTTAAGTGAAACACCATTGTAAGTGAACAATTGTGACTTCTGGTGGTGGTGGGGGATTGCGAACCCCTAGATATTTGTTAAGCGAGTTTTTGGTTGGTTTTATTTGTTGTGACGTGAACATTAAGAGAAAATTCTGCTCTTTAAGCGAGTTACTCTCTAAGCAAGGCGCTCTTTATGCGAGGTTTGACTGTATAAGATGCACCCCGTTATTATCAAAATAGCCCACTATAGGTCACTATATACAGTTCAAGACACACTCCATTTTTTCCAGTGTACTTTAAAGAGGGGAAGTGGGTCTTATACACCAGCAGATAGAGTATTTAAAATATCAGTTGTATTCCTTAATAAAGTGGATATGTCCAACATCAGGTTCTTCCTCGTTCATTTCAAACCAATACAGTACTGTCATGATATATGTACGTATATAGAACCTCCTCAGGTGTATTACCTACCTGAACATCAGCCTTTTGTCAACTGGTGCCTTACAGAGGAGTCGGCTCATCAAATCCCCACTGATTCAATGGGCCTAATCTAGTTGCAACTCTTTACCAGATTTTACTTATTAAGTGTGAGAACTTGTCACCTTGTCAAAAGATGAGCATGCCAACAATCTATTAAGAACATAAACTCTTTCCTGTTTTATTTTATCATCCTGTAACTTGAAGACTTTCTACATTTGAGGAATCTTTTTACTTTCATTTTATGCATGTATACATGCAATCATTCATTTGTTATTTATGCTTTTAATTATTTGGGAGCCTCTTCCCAAAGACCTATTCATAAGTATTGTAAAAGTAAGTCATGATTATGTATACATGCCATTTTTATTCAAATACACAAGTCTTTGGTTGTGTTAATTATTCTGATTATGAAAGGGCAAGAAAGCTGATTTCAGCAGTAAGCCTATGGTTGGTAGGGTAGTTAGATGGGCAGAATTGTTGTCATTAAAGAAGGTTTGTATTGGTCGCTGTAGTACAAGTGTGGGCAATGCAGATTATATTCTTTCTTTACTCTGTGCTGCTAATTAAGGCACATGAACCTGGCAATCCTAAAACATGTGATGTGTTAAGAAAAGATGGAAATTTAAAATAGCTCATGCACTGATGACTTGGGTGTATGAGAAAAATAAATATTGCCATTGGTAGAATTCCATTGCCATTGGAAAGTAACTGCTGTAGTTGTACCCTAGTAATAATAATTTTGTGTCAGGAATTATTCTGGGTTGAAAGGATTTTTTGCGGGAGAAACTCTGCTCAGGGAATGCCTGAATGAGGCTCCTTTCATGTTTCCAGGAGCTGGGACAGAGACAGGCACTCAACCTGACATGAAGTTCCTGGGTCTCGAACTGCCAACTTGCCAGCCTTCCAGCTTACAAGGCAAGCTTCTTAACCACTGAACCACTGCAGCCCTAGTTTGCAGCAGCTAACTAAAGTGGGATTTTGACTAGATACCCAGTAGGATACTTTTATCATTGGATGAAAAGCTATACTTGAAAAAGGGAAGGAAAAACCTCTATCCTTGTATGTTCCCTGCTACCTTTGTCTTGTCTTTTCATTCATCTTTCTCTTACTCCACATGCTTCTTTGTAATGCTCCCCAGTACTATTATGCATTATTCTATGTGGGCGGGGGGTGGGTGGGGAAGAGAAGTTGTGTATGTTTTTTTTCCTGATTTCCACATATTTACCTTTAATGTGCACATGGATCCTGGTTCACATAGGGTTCTCTCAATGCAGCTTGGAATGTTCTTTGTTTGTTTTTGGTCACATGAAAGGGTTACTTATTATCTATGAATGGAAAGCAATCAGCATTTATAAATGTTATGTTTTTGGATTACATCCAATGGCTGTACTGACCATTAGTGGTCACAGGCTAAGCAAACCATACATGCTCATCAGTAGTGTTTGCCATGGTGTTGTAAAGATAATATGGGCGAAGAAATCAGATCGTGTATAACAGAAAAGTTAAGTTTAATTTTGTTCATTTTAGAGGTTATTAAGGCGCATTAGGAATAGAAAATTAGGGAAAGAATAATATTTAACAAGCTGCAGAGAGTTGGCACAGCTGTGTTGGATCAAACCCTCAACTTGATACTTTGCTTTAGTGTTCCAATTGGGAACACAGGCGAAGAACTGGCTCATTAGACTTGAGCATGCTTGATCTAATTCAGCCTTCTGTTTCCAACAGTTTCCAAAAATGTTTTTAAGCAAGCCAGATGGTTTTGGAAGTTCTCAACAGGGCATGACGGAAATGTCCATCCTATTGCTTGTTTTCACCACATTATGGAGCTTCTGAAATGTAAAGAATTAGGTTGAATTATCATGGATGAAAGCTGTAGGTAACTAGATCTATCTCCAGCCAAACTGCTTGCCTTGCAAAGGTGGGGGGAGGGGTCACCTATGGTAGATTATCAAGGGTCACAGATGATGAAGTTAAAAATATCCAGGTCCGTCTAAGGACTGCCACTACAGTGAATCATGTCAAAACATTTGGAATGAAAGGGAAAGTTATGGCTTATGGCATGCTGAAACAAATCTGAAAAGGTCAGTCATTCCTTTTCTTCTTTCTTTCCAAATACTTTTTGCTGGATCATTCATCTTTACCTCACCTGGAACTTTAGCAAAGATAAGGTTAATGGTGAGGCCTTCAGGGTTTGCAGTTGGTTTTGGATTTGTGGCTCTCCTGTGAGGGAGGAGAGGATAATTTGGTCTGAAAAGAAATAGAAGGCTAGTAGGGTAGTTCAAATGACACTTTCGCATCAATTCTTTTCTCTCCAATGGTCTGTCAGGACATCTCAAGTTGGAAAAGATGAGTTACTCAAGCCAGGCGAGTCACACAGCAAAAAATAAACTAAGCAGACAGCACATAAACATATTAGAGAGCACATTTCTTAAGAAAATAATGTTGGTCTTGTTATGCAGGACTAGTAACTAGCCAAAGATAACACTAAACACAACAAATGTTAAGCAAAAGCCAACAGTTATAGGCTGACTTCCTGTTCATCATCATCATCGAATATAAATTTACTCCTGAGTAAGTGTGTTTGGCACTATGCCCTGGCAAGAGAGATTGTGCAGTTGGATGTGTAGCTCCTGTCACAACTGTTATGCGGCATACATGTGGAAGTGCTACATGAACAGCACTTCAGCCATGCTGCAGTTTTCTGAGCGAGTTGCGTGGCTTTGCATTGTGCCTGTGGGCCTGTGCAACTTGATTTCACCTTTTTTAAATGGAAAAATGATAGTCACCAATGTTCTGGAGAGTCTGAGCTTTCATTATTGAATGAAGTGACTATAGTGAATGTTTATAGCAAAATAATAGTTAAATATTGATTCAAAGTGCTCCAGATGGCACTCTACCACTCAAAGAATGATGAGTGAAACTGGCCTTTGCTCTCATCTGCTCCTGTTTCCATCTGGTGGCAAGGCCTACTAGCCCAGTGAGAGGCAGTTTGTATGTCTATTGTATACATATTTATTTAAGATGTGGTGTAGGAAATCCACAATTTTTCTCCCTCCACACAGATTAATTGGAAAGTGTTACATAACTGTGCATCTCAATGGATACCTCAGAGGCATACCACTGGTCTGAGGTTTCAGTTTTTAAATCACAGGGAATGGGGAACTGTAACCTGACTACCTTTGTGTGATAAGCAAGGGCCATCTTCCTTTGGGGGCCATCTTGGAGCATTAAAGTGAGTTGTAAAATGTGTACTGATAAAATTGATAGAGGCTCCAAGGTGCACAAAGATGGTGGCACGTGTGTGTGCAGCAAGAAAGCCACTTATCCTTTACCCTACAGTAAGTGTTCAAAAATGTGAAAGGAAAACCATGATTACAAGTTACTAGTTCTTGTAAGAGCACTGGTTCCCAACTAATCTACAATTTCATAGCAGAGAAGGTTTTGCTAGGTTAATAGTCACCACAATAGGTGAGGGACAAAATGTAAGACAGAATAGTTCATGTAAAAAAAATGTGTCAAACATAACTTCTGCCTATTTTATAGCATGTCTTCATTGCAAGGTCTTTGTGTGAGTGTGTATGTGCAAAGACTCTCTAACAGGTATTGCTTCTGCATCTAAATGAATCATATTTTTATTTTCTTTCTCAACTTTGATTTTTTTTTCCTACCTGGGAAAAATAAGTATGTACTTCATTCAAGTACTACATCTAGTGACTGCAAGTGATTGTTTGTGCCCAAATGCATCATTTACAGTACTTCCCTCCCTATTTTTTCAGAAATTCACAGAATGGGTTGCCAGTTTCTTGTATCAAAATGAACAGAAAGAAACTAATTATTACTTTGTCTGAGACACTCAGAGGTTATAATCATTAGACCTAACGTGAGAGTAAAAATGCACTAGCAGTTTAGTGGACATAAAGGTCAGATCACAGATGAAGGCAAATATATATATTTGTTCTCTTAAAAAGGTTAGCCCTACAGCAATGAGTATCCTTCAGTGCTCCTATGCATGACACATCAAACATGCAAACAAAGCTGTGCTATCTCCAGACTGACTAATTAGAAAACACCCCCCAAGCTAATTTGCAAACTGCAATTGGAGGCAAATTCATATCAGAATTAAGAGATACTGTTCTCTTGTGAAGGGTGCACTGCTCCTAGATAAGAAATCAGTCTCCTGTGGAGTGAGGCAGTCAAAGAAATGTCAAAACAAAAACAACAAAAAAAAAAAAACAAACACCACACCACAATAATTTGTCTAGTCATTTCCCTGGCATATTCATATGATTCTAGAAAGGCATAGATAGAATTTTTATTTTTTGCTCCATTAACATTTGACAGTAATTTCAGTCTATGGTGCTGGAACTCTGGAATGATTTGTAGAAACCAGAATGGCATTTTAATTTAGTTTGATCTAGCAGAAAGCTCTTACAAGCTAGGCTTGAGCAGTATGTGGATCAAGAACTTCCAAAAGTACGGCCTGGGTTCCAAAGAGGCTGCAGAACTAGAGACCAAATTGCCAACATTCGCTGGATCATGGAGAAAGCAAGGGAGTACCAGAAAAATGTCTACTTCTGTTTCATTGACTACACCAAAGCCTTTGATTGTGTGGATCACAATAAACTGTGGCAAATGCTTAAAGAGATGGGAGTACCAGAAAACCTCATCTGTCTTCTGAGAAATCTGTGTGCAAGTCAAGAAGCAATAGTTAGGACAGGATATGGAACTACTGATTGGTTTAGAATAGGAAAAGTATGACAAGGCTGTATATTGTCACCCTGCTTACTTAACTTATATGCAGAGTACATCACGCGTAATGCAGGGCTGGATGAAGCACAAACAGGAATTAAGATTGCTGGGAGAAACATCAACAACCTGAGATATGCAGATAATACTACCCTAATGGCAGAAAGTGAAGAAGGCTTAAAGAGCCTCTTGATTAGTGTGAAAGAGAATAGTGCAAAAGCTGGCCTGAAACTCAACATAAAACAACAACAACAACTCAAGCTCATGGCATCTGGCCCCATCACTTCATGGCAAATGGAAGGGGAAGAAATGGAAGCAGTGACAGACTTTACCTTATTGGGATCTAAGATCACTGCAGAGAGTGACTGCAGCCATGGAATAAAAATACATTTACTTCTTGGGAGGCAAGCTATGAGAAACCTAGGCAGGATAATAAAAAGTAGAGACATCACCTGCCCAACAAAAGTCCACATGGTTAAAACAATTGTCTTTTCAGTATGGCTGTGAGAGCTGGACCATAAGGAAGGCTGAGCGCAGAAGAATTAGATGCCTTTGAACTGTGGTGCTGGAGGAGACTATTGAGAGTCCACTGAATTGCAAGGAGATAAAATCAGTCAATCCTGAAGGAAATCAACCCTGACTGATCCTTGGAAGGACAAACACTGAAGCGGAAGCTCAAGTACTTTGGCCACCCAATGAGAAGAGAGGACTCACTGGAGAAGGCCCTGATGCCAGGAAAGATTGAAAGCAAAAGGAAAAGTGGGTGGCAGAAGATGAGATGGCTAGATGGTATCGTTGACGCAGTGGGAGTAGATCTGAGTAGGCTACGGAGGATGGCAGATGACAGAGAAGCCTGGTGTGCAGTGGTCAATGGGGCTGCAAAGGGACGGACTTGATTGTGTGACTGAACAACAACAACAAAAACAGAAGGAGCTATATTAAGGGCCTTGAAGACCTTTAAATTAGTGTTAGAGCAACTTCACAGCCTCCTTTGCAAGGAGGTTGGAGTTATGAAAGGCAACAGTGGCTGTTCTTAGTTTTCAATGAACTACTTTGCTTTCACTTGTTGATGACACAAACACAATTAACAGTGATGGACAAATCTATTTCAAAACTTTTGTAGTCTTTTAAAATCCAAAGGGGTTTCCCCTCCTCCTGTCCCATTTAGAAAGAAATTTCCACTTTTTTTTGACAAAGTTTGATTGAGAAGAATTAAATGAATTACTCATTTGCATTAAGTTAATCTATGGCTGATAGTCAGAACAAGTGGGGGGGGGATCCACTCCACCGTTTTGGGGTGACGTGCCCCTCCTGGTCATACTAGTTGTAATTATTTCCAAGATGCAGTGCATGATGAAACAAGTCTGCTGGCAGAATGTGGAGGATAACCATATATTAAAGAGCTAATGGCCTGTAGCTTTCTTCTAAATCTGACAATGTTGTTTTATTCTACATTTAGCTTTTTAAAAAAATGAATTGTTTCTTTGCATCTGTGGTTTCAACATCTTTTAATCTAATTATTTTTCAATATTCTAATGTGTTTAATTGCATTTCAAGATTATATTCTGTTTTTATGTATACATCTTTAATTATCTACAGAAAGGTGGCTTCATTTTGGGAATTTAAAGTTTGACCTAGATACAAAAGAAGATCTTATGAGATGCCTAGAGTTTCAGTTACAGTGTTTCAAGCCAAATGAAATAAATATCTCTCTCCTCCTGTTTATTAATAAAGTCTAAGTTTTTTAAATGTTCAGACCAAGAAAACCCCAACAACCCATAAAAGCAAACAAAATATGCATCAGTGGGTCACCATTTTCTTCTGCTTTGCCTCTGTTTGAACAATGTTACATCAGTCAAAAACCACTGCAGATAAAGTTTTGTTTTGTGAAAGATTTCCTCTCCTCCCTCAACATCCCCCCCCCCTTTCATATCATTTTGGTGTAGAGGCATAACAGAAGAATATACTACATTTATCCACAGGTTTATAATATATCATTGTGAGAGGCAATTAAAGAGACTTGTCCACTCCACCAAAAAGCTATTCTGTTTTGTCACAGAAAGGAAAGTGGTTTGAAATTTCTCCCAGTCCCATTATCAGCTATATTTTGCTTTCCCTCTCCTCTTTGCCTCACAATTCCCTCTGTTCTGAAGGGGTGGTGGTGGTTTGAGCTAAAGATTTTGGCTTAGTTCTGGATGATTTAATGGGTGTCTAGCAGATAATGGGGAATATACCAGATACTACAATTGTATTTTAAGGCCTCCAATCAGTGGTGGCCATCAGCAGGTTCGCACCAGTTCACCAGAAATTCTGACTGGCCCTTCCCATCCAAGTTTTGAAACAAAGTAGTCCTAATTTGGATGCAATGCAGGGCTTTCCTCCTGGCCACACCCACCATTCCACACCCATAGTGTGGTAGTAATTTTTTTTAGTCCACCACTGCCTCCAATCTAATGATCTGAGGGGTGGGGCTGAGAATGTATACCTCCCTTCAATGTATCAGAGGGCATTGGGAATGAGGTTTGTACTTGACCCCATTCTCACAGCCAAGCACCACAAATACTTCACCTTAATCTGGTTTTGGAAGCTAGGCATTATTGGGCTTTGTTATAAACTGGATGGGAGGTCACCAGGAAGAGCAAGAAAATGAATGGTGTCTGAAACACTGGAGATCAGCTACTAGTTACAGGTGACATTACAGTGCAAGAAGGATCAATGGTCTGACTCAGTATGTGGCAGGTTATTAAATTTCTATGCTCCTAATTAAAGCATTATTTTAAATTAACCTCTTCCTTCCTACACTCTTGGCCTCCATTTATTTTGGGATAACAACAGCTTTTCATCCAACTCTAGGTATTCTTCAAGTTAAACATTGCAAGACACTACATTCTACAACAAGCTGATTAAAGGCAAGTGGTAGATCAAGGCCACTTATCACATCTCTTGATAAAGTACTCAGAAAGGATACATTATAGGCAATGATTTACCATTTATCTCTCACTGGAACTTAGTTCATCTAAAGGGGAGGGGGACAGCTTATTCAACCCAGATATCAGCTAACTGCTTCCTCTGATACAAATATTTCCAGCAGGATGAAAAAGGCAAAAGGCAAGTAAAAGATTCAGTAGCAAATTATTTGTATATCCCAGTAACTGACATGAAAAGGAGGACAATGAAAAGGAAGTCAATCAAGAGAAAAACACAATCTAAATAACATTATGCAGTAGGAACTTCCACTCTTTGGTTTTGTAAATTAACTCACTGGCTCATCTACTTGATCAAATGCATTGAACTTTTACATGCTCAACTTCTTCAAAAAATGAGTGTGATGCTGCCAAAGAGAGATACAGTGGAACCTCACACAACAATCATCCCATATAGCAACAAAATCGCATAACAATTAGGTTTTGAAAAAAAGTTGTGTCCCGCATAACAATTTTCCCTATGGAAAAAGTCGTACAATGATTTTTCAATGGGGAAAACTGCTTAGTGGGAAAAAATCATTGTACGATGCATCCCATAGGAAAAATCACTATACGATGGAAGTATTGTATAGCATTTTTCCCCGTACAACAATGAGCCCTGTGGAATGGATTAAAGTTGTTGTATGAGGTACCACTGTACTTGAAAGTGTCATTGATTGCCATAATTTCACCTGGGGAATCTAGAAGAATTTATGTTTGGTTGGGTTCCACCTATGTTTGTAAGCATTGTTGAATGTGAGGATAAGAAGTATCAAATGCTTGTGTTTATATTTAACTGAAGCAGAATGAGCTGATGCTATCTATAGGTACATATTTAGATTTGTGGCAGAGTCAGATCTCTCCGACTCTGAGACAGAATGAAGAATGAAAAAAATTAAGTTCAAATAATTTTGGAGCTTAGAAATGTTCTCCTGCTATTGAATGGTCACTATAACAGACCATGCAGGACAGGATGCACCTGGTTTTTCAAAGCGTACCAAACTTATAAGACTCAACCTCCCCAAGAATTCTGAAAAATCACTAGCTAAAGTTAGAAGATCAATCATTTTCTAAACTTAGGTGTATTTTGGTAAAAGGATTTTTAAGGCAAGCATTTAAAAAATAAATAAATCTAAGATACAGTGAGGGTAGAATATAAAAGTATCATCCTATACACAGAAAGTTCTGTTTACTCGCTTATATAATTCCAAATGATGTGCAATTCTCCTTTCCCCGCCCTAGAGCACAGTAATCCTTCCAGAGAAATCAGTCACAAATCCCAAATTTAGTGGAGCCAAATTTCATTTTTCTACTACTTAAACAACTCTGCCAATGCCGGTCCCAAGCACAAATGAGAAAGGAGAAGGCTTGGGCTTTGAGTTAGCACCCTGGCCCCATAAAGCGTTATTGCTGAAGAAGCAATGAGGAGCCTCATTGTCCGATGTACTGTAGTGGTGGAGATGGGTGTGTGCAGCACAAGAAAGAACTAGTACTACTACTCTACTATTTTACACAACTATTATGATACCAGCTAGCAGTATCCAGGGTACTTCTTTCAAATGTAATTTATTTTGGATGGAAGGCTTCCAGGATCTCTGAACTGGCAATTTTAGCTTAGCTTTCATACTTATCACATCCATTCATTTTAAGAATTTTTTAAAATTTATTTGTTTCTTGGTAGTGGTACTGTATGTGATTCTTACCTGAAATTATTCACATATAATGTTTAATGTTTCTACATTTCAGTTCTGATAGAATACGGATTGAATGTAAATAAAGAACCCACTTATATATGTAAGAAGAAAAAACCAAAGTCAAACTATGATGTATTGTTTGTGAGATAATTCAAACATTTTTATGCTTTTGCCTGAGATTAATAATTTTACTGTATTTTACTGTATTACTGGAGCAGGCTTAGTGAACTGCAGCAAGTCCTTGATTCTGCCAGCTATATGTGTTTACCACTGATGATCATCACAGTCTTACAACATTGTTCTGGTGCTTTTGCACTGAAAAACTAAATTTAAAATATGTACACAGTAAGTGGCCTTCTGTCAGACCATTCATCCATCAAAGTCACCATTGCCTGCCTTAATTTGTGTGACTCTCTAAAAATCTTCTTCAGCTTTTTCTGGAAAAATCAAGCTGGACATTTTTTATGTAAAACACATGCTGTAACTTAATGTACCTTAATTCTCTCAGCATTTCAGATACCTTTTCTGGAAAGTTTGTTCAGAAATCAACTGTTCACTTCTTTTTTGCTTTTAAAATAAAACCAGACGCATCTTTTCCCTCCCCTACACTTCCCATACTATTTATTTTAGTAGGCTCTTGGGATTGTCTTTCAATTACCATTTCACAAGAAAATAGAAACAAATAGAATAGTATAAACTGTACACAGTATTAGAAATACTGTATGTTTTGGAATAAACATATTGACAGAAAAACAGGCATTTGACGGCATTTGTAATACACTTTTTAAAATGCTATTCTGTCCAAAGATTGGTTTGCTTTCTAAAAAAATACTTAAACCATGTTACAAAAAGACATTTTTGATATATTTAACTTTGGGAAGGGCCTCCAGTGATTTACCTAAAACGAACAATTTACAACACAAGAACCAACACTTTCAGCAATTTAATGTCTGAATCATTTCCCCAAAAAATACAAAAATCTTCTCCATTTTAAAATCTACCAGTTTTTAAAACTTAGATTTCCTCTCTAAGAACTTTTCACTCTCCGTTGTTTATACCGGAACCTCCAATATTTTCCTTTCTTGCCAAGAAAAGTTTGTTTGCACACATTGGGCTGATTAATCTACTAATATTACAAGCTCCTACTATGTCAATGTAAAGATTGTTTACCTAAGAAGGGACTTCAATATGTATGGAACTCTTCCATCCATAAGACACTTAAACAGAGGAATCCAAATAATGAAATAAAAGAAATATGCATACTAATTAGGTCCCTGTGAAAAATGAATGGTGCCCCATGTGTGCAATAGCTAGAATGTGAATTTTAGTTCTCACAAAATGGTGACTAAACACTTCTATTTTATTCTGGGTGAGCAGAGGGGAAAACCCAGACTAGGCTGCATCTATAGTCTTTTCCACTATAGAAATATTCTTATGGGAGAGAAATTCAACCCTTATGTATATGAACAAAATTAAATTTCAGCCTGCAATCAATCACATCCTCCCAGTGTTATTATATTGTGAACCATATTTGTTATCAACTACCATCTGCTACGCTACCATAAACAAGCTAAGCCTTATCAAGTTGTACATTTATTATTCTATAAATCAATTTATTTCCTGCAGCATTTGACCAGCCAGATGGATTTTATATTTTGTATTAAAGGAATGTGTAATAAAATAATTGAAATAACACATCTATCTTTGTGAAAAGCAGTTTGACTCACACTCTTTTTGTTTCAGATTAACATCAAAGACAGAAATAGGGAATGGTATCAAGGAGAATTGGGTGGCTTTTCACTGGAGTAAAAAGAAGTTCATGGAAAAGTAGGCTATATCTGCTGGCATTACAGGTAGCCTGCTCCAATAAGCATTTGTTCCCAATATGTGTTTTAAGAGTTTGGGGAATATAACACTGACAAATCTTAGCAGAATACAGTACTTATACTTTGCTTTCTTGCCTGAATGCTACATAATATTCTATAACCCAGAGAAAAGAAAACTTCATCATAAAGGAACAATAATAGCCAATTGTTACACAACAGTGTTGCTATGTGCTTGGCACAAATTTCAAACCCAAAATGATTTTTTTTTGTGAGAGCTTGTTTTTGTTTTGTTTTCAAACAAAGGTGTAAATAAATTTCTTTCCTTTGATGACAAAAAAGAAAAGGTGACTTTTAGGTAGGATGATGAAACTGGCCATGTCCTGGAGGTCGGTATGTTCACTGTCTCTAAGAAGTGTCAATCACAGTTCTCTTTCCTCCCCCCTTAGAGATAGAGGTATCCAACCCAGTATACCAAGTTAAAAAGCAGGAATGATGTCGGAAAAAAGACTCTGGAATATGAGTCTAGTTCTAAGATGTCTATGTGTATCCGTCCTTTCCTCCACGAGCCTGATTTACATTCTTCGTAACAGCAGAAAAAGCTCTGGCAGTCCTTCCCATCCAGACATTCATAGATACAATTGTCTTCAAACTCTTGCCAGTACATGGCATTATTAAGGGCGATGACAGTTGGAGGCGGTCTCATCTCTAGTACAGAATAATTCTATGAGACAAAAAGGAGAGAAGAGAATGCACCTTGGCCACCATCATAGTGATACCTGAATTTTAGCATGCCAGATGAAACAAAGCAAACTTCAGCACATTGAAATGGGACTGTGGTGGCTCAGTGGTTAAGAAGCTCGCCTTGTTAGCTGGAAGGTTGACAAGCCAGCAGTTCAATACCCGAGTACTGCATGACAGAATGAGTGTCCGTCTCTTTCCAAGCTCCTGCCAACCTAGCAGTTTGAAAGCAAGAAATTGAAAATAGATAAATAGGGACCAGTTCGGTGGGAAAATATCTTGGGGACATGAAAGAAGCCTTTTTTGGGTATTCCCTGAGCGGAGTCCCTCCAGCAAAAATCCCTTCAGCCCAGAAAGCACCTTTGTATGTTTCTGACATGATTAAAAAAAAACGTTGAAACTATCACATTTCCTTTTAAAATCTTTCCTTTTTCAAAATTAATCATTGTTATCATACCCTGTTCCTGCTACAACAATAAACTCTCCCTACTCGCAAAGAACTGTTTTGGAGTTTGAATTGTGGCCTCCGAAATAGTATACCCAATTCATTACCTGTGAAAGGCAAATTGAATATAGATATTTTGGTGTGTTCCTGCCAAATCCAAAAACCGTCAAAGTCAAACTATGCTTACAATACTTTTGTAAAGATTCTCCCACAAGTCATGACAAACTGCTGTTTCAATGGCACATCATTTTCTTCACCTATTTGTCTTTCATTTAGTCTGCTGTGATTTATGAATGGTTGTTGGAAGGCAAAATGGGCTTAATTTGCAGGTATGATTCCTAAATCTTATGCCTTTAAGGAATCTTATTGTGGGAGATAAAATAAGTCAGCCAGAGGTGATACATTTTCCTGTTAATGTCCATTTCATCTTCACAAGTTAAGTCTTGTGAGCTTCCTTCCTTGTATGCTCACAATACTGTAAGTTCCATCATGTTATTAAAAATTATATAAACCAGATCCAACATAACATTGAGGTGTGTCATAAAAATGATCCTGTGGAAGAACATCTAGTATGCCTTTGACCTGTCCTACTGAAATCTGTCAACAAGAACTTAATTAAAACAGCTGCATGGTTTTCATTAAACTATGCACAGTTGAAAGATAAGAGGCTGCTAATTAAATTCTTAAGACTGAGCAGACTCTCAGCTTCATTATATTTTCTCTGTGTCACATACCATTAGGTCATATCCTACAGCAGCGTTTCCCAACCTCTGATTTTTGGGCTTCAATTCCCAGAAGCCTAAGTCAATTCCCCAAAGTACTGATCAGCCAGTGCACTGACTTCTGAGAATTGAAGTTTTGGACACAGGACAAATTATTTTTTCTCACAAACTATTTTTTTAAATTAAGGGGAAATATTATATACAATTAAGTAGAAGTATTTATTTATTTCAAGGTGTAATGAATAAAATTAAAACCAGTAGCTTTTTTAAAATCTCACTCTCTAAATCAGAATAAAATATTTTATAGCAATATGTTATGATGTAAGAGTTAAAAGCAAAGAGAATCCATACTCACCATCATGTGACCAAAACTGACATCAGGTAGCTCAAGAAAAGGAAATAAGAGGAAAAACTTAGAAGAATGTATAAGAATACACATTTGTAATGTTTGTAAAGTACTGTAGTAGCTAACATTATTTTGAAAAAGAGAGGAAAATAAGAAACCTATTGAAAATGTACCAGTGCAACCCTACATTTGTGTTTTAAACGCACTCCCCTGGGAGTAAAAGTCAATAGGGATTGCTCCTGAGTAAGCATGCACAGAATTTCATTGACAGACCCCTATAGTTAACAGAAAATATATTTAAAGTATGTGCTGGATTTTGTGATTCTTAAAGCACAATCTCCACAATTCACTTCTGGTTATAAACTATTGCAAGAGATAGCAGCAGTGATTGTAAAGGATATGGGGTTTTTTTAGTCACATAAAAATCCCTCAGCTAGAATGGTTAGTTGTCATGCTGGTTATGAATCTCTTGAAGATGCAGCCCCTCAAAAAAAAAACTGACTTTCCCAAATCTATGTACTGTATTGCTAAGCTACTCCTGAAACACTTACATGTGTTTTGTTTAGAGCTGGAAGTAATATATTTCCCCTCCACTTATAACTTTAAAAAGAGAGACCTTGGGCCTTTTAATATATATATAAATTTAAATTTATATATAAATTTCTGGACAGTAGACACTATGTACTGCACTCAGGATTCAAGTGGATTGATGACTGTTGCAGAATAAAACCAGCTTTCTGCTTGATTCATTCTGCAACAATATCACAATATTTGTTAGTATCCATCCCCAAAAGCAAATGAAACCCAACCAATGGATTCTAGCCATCCTACATAGAAGATAATTATTTTCTGCTATTTTGGCTCTTTAGACTGGTCTATACGTAGGAACAAAGGGAAGCAGTCCAGAAAACCTTTTGTACAAAGGACACACCTGCTCCCTCCTGAAAGGAGATAAGAGGCATGGAGGTGGGCAGGTGCTTCATGTCTCCATGAAGCAGCTTCCAGACTGCAACACTGCATCATATTCCTGACAAAGGACCCTATTTGTTTACATGAGAAATAAAAGAAGAGGACAATAACTGAAAATATCTAAGCATGTGCTCCTAGATGGGGAACAAATGCAATCATAAAGGGATGAAATAGTGCACTCTCAGCAGAGGTGGAACACAATTAAAGGGTTGTTAAATCCAAGCTCATTTCATTGTCCAAGAACCACTCTCATGCTTTCACAAATTCTAATTAACCTGTTTATCTTCCTTTGCTATTTTACACACTGGTTTGACACAGTCGAGTCCTACCCTTTGACATCATGCATTTATACCCTACATGTTTCCTTTGCTTATGTCCCTCTCCTATCCCTCCATTAATGTTAGAAATTATTTTGCCATATTGTGTGTGATAGCACAGGCTTGTACATGAGACTAGATACTAGCAAGTGTCTGTCAGTGCAGAAGATTTATCTCCTGTATTGAATGTCTTACCGACTTTTTCTTCTTTCTACAGTGTGGCTTCCTGCAACTTGAGTAGTAGTTGAGGGTTGCGTACTCCATCAAAGCAGCAAAGACAAATAAGAAGCACACAGTCACAAACAAATCCATGGCAGTGACGTAGGAAACACGGGGTAAGGAATTTCTGGCGATAGTGCTGAGAGTTGTCATGGTTAACACTGTGGTGATACCTGCAGAGAGAAACATGCATTTTCTTGTTTTTGTGTGGGTAAAGGTCAATTAGTAAAGGAAGAAAATCAGGTATTGTCCTCTTCATGCAATAAAAGGTTTCACTTTTTACACTTTTGACAGAAAGTAAATGTTATGCTGGAAACTATTTCCATCCTCGGTTCCTTCCTCTCTTCCGTTTACACACCATCCTTCCTTGTGATTGCTGAGGGTGCCTAATTAAATCACACCTATCTGAAAGAACAGATATCTAAAATCATAACTCAAAATGCCAACTGAAAAATTATTTTTAAAAAAAATTCAAGACAAGCAATAATGAAAAGCAATTTGAATACTTGGAGGTTTCTTTCCCCAAAATGTGCACAAACAGATGCATTTTTACCTGACTTCTAAAAGACAAAAATGTGGGGAGCCATGGGCTCTCTGACAGAAGAAAAGAGCTCCATTGCTGAGATGCCACCACAGAGAAAGCCTTGCCATGTGATAGTTTCACAGGCACAGTACTCTTGGCCACTATATGCAAAGCTTCACTGAGTAAACATAAATCTCAAGTGGACTGATAGTGAGTAAGGCAATCCTTCAAGTGTCTGTTATGTACAACTTTGATAAGGGACTGCGGTGGCTTATTATTATTATTATTAGTTCAAATTTATATTGCCGTCCACTCGCCGTGGCGACTCAGGGCTTAGTAGTTAAGATGCTCTGTTTGATGACTGGAAGGTCGGCAGGTCAGCAGTTCGAGGCCCGAGTGCTACACGATGGAATGAACTCCTGTCTCTGTCACAGCTCCTGCCAACCTAGCAGTTCAAAAGCAAGAAATTGCAAGTAGATAAATAGGAACCACTTCAATGGGAAGGTAAACAGCATTCCATGGGGTTATTTTTTGTTCCTTTTTGTTGTGAGTGTCTTGTTATTTTTTATTGTATTTGGTTGGTTGTAGTATGTTATTAGTATTATAGTGTACGTGATTTTTATTTTGTTATATTGTCTATGTCACTTTGTAAGTTCTTTTTTATAAATGAGAAGAGCCATGAGAACATTTTTGTAAAGTTAAATTTGTATTTTTATTTGAAAATTTAATAATTTTTTTTAAAAAAAACAGCATTCCATGCACTCTGGTGTTTAGTCATGCCTGTCACATGTCCACAGAAATATCTGCAGATACAGACATTGCTGGCTCTTTTGCTATAAAGAGACATGAGCACTGAACCCTAGAGTCAGATACAACTAGCTTTCAAGCAAGGGCAACCTTTACCTTTACCTTACTGATACTGTTACAAATTATTAATTCGAATACTGTTATTGTTGTTGTTCTGTTCCATCAAATCAGAATTGACTATAATAGGTCTTTCAATGTAGGTAAGGTATTTAATTGAAATATACTCTACTAAGGATAGGAAGAACTTCACCATTGCCGTTCCCAAGCCTGGATGAGAAAGGAGGAGGGTTGGGCGTTAGGCTAGTACCCTGGCCCCTTTAAACCTTATTGCTAGGTCTATGTTGCAAGTGATTGCTGGGTGACGGTGCGAGATTCTTTGCAAACTGGAAATACAGCGGATTTCAGAGTCCTTTGAATGCCGTGACTGCATTCTTAAAGTCCATCAAGGTATGCACTTCAACAGTTGTAAGCAAAGGTAAGCCTTTCATCCTGTCAGTATGCTTGAACCCATGAGAATAAGCTAAAAATCATCCATGGGCCAATAATTCCAGTGGAACAGGGGTAAGAGCAAGAAAAATTTTTTATAGTGGAAAATCTAGACAAGCTTAATATTGCCCTGTTGTTCTATTGTTACTTAATTTGGACCCAAGTCAAAGACTCCACCGTAGCAAATCTAGAATTCTATCTTCATCCATTTGAGAGCTTCAGATATATGTTTCAACAAATTATTTCGTATCTGTTTTCCTTCCCAGCACCTTGTTTTTAATGATGTTCTCTGTTCCACAATAAATGTTATCAGGTGTGACTGCTGAAACGAGTGAAACCTTTGCTTTAAACAACAGAGCAATTACCAACAGTGTTAACATTTTACTAATTAATTTCTCTGACTGATTAAAATATCACTGTGATGTTTCTTAGTTAGGGTTAATGGAGTTACACCCTGGGGAGCTTTTGGGTCTGTGACTCTCCCATTCATTCTGATTAATTAACAATAATGATATAGAAACAAATGGGCAATTACAACAGGTAGCTTTTGGCTGTATATATCAATTGTCTGTTTTAATACTTTTGGAAACAGGCACCCTTTGCTGCTTTTGTTCATGTGGTTTCTTCTTTTAGGCTTAAATAACTATCAAATAATTAAACAAATAGTATTTGTATGTCTACTTTACAAAGGCTTGTGCATGGTTCAGTTTCTATATGGTGCTTTGCATTCATCTGGTAGTTTCTCAACTTTAAAAAATACTACTTTTAAAAAACTTAGGTAAAAGTTGTCCTTGCTCGAAAGCCAATCATATCTGACTCTAGGGTTCAGTGCTCATCTCCATTTATAGCCAAAGACCCAGCGTCTGTGTCTGCGGGTGTTTCCGTGGACATGTGGCAGGCATGACTAGACATTGAAGTGCACAGAAGACTTTTTTTACCTTCCCACCGGAGTGTTACTTATTTATCTACTTGCAATTTCCTGCTTTTGAACTGCTAGTTTGGCAGGAGCTGTAACAGAGATGGGAACTCACTCCATCATGCAGCACCCAAATCTTGACCTGCTGACCTGCTGACTTTCCAGCACCTTAATCACTAAGCCACTGCACCTTAATCACTAAGCCACTGCAGTCCCTTTAAAAACAACAACTAACCAACTTTATAAAACCTACTCTTGATAACTGTAAAGATTTTGTACCTTCTTTCAAACATTCTTCCTAAAATAATTTTACTTGAAATTCAAAATATCATGACTAAAAATGAATCAAATAATTTGATAAGAAAGATAATAATTTGAGCTTTAATTCCTACACTAATGACATCATAGTTTAGAGATAAAGATGAAGGAAATTCAATGGATTTAAAACTCTGTAGAATAAGATGATGCAATAAGCTTCACAGAGTGTCTCCTTAATAAACCAAGGCAGCTGAGGCCAGCTGATCTGATACAAGTCCACCTTAAAATGTGTGTAATCCAACCATTTCCCAGTCTAGAGATAATGATAAGTGTTGATTTTACAGCAGGTAATCCCATGCTTACATGGAGATGGGTCAGCATTTAACAATCATTGCCTGATTTGAACCTAAACAGCCAATCAGCAGACTAATTTTTTCCTCACTACCATAGTAACTATTTCCCACTTTATATGCGCAATGAGATATCTGCCTGGGTAGTCTGCCCGTCTATTTTGTCAGAGAAGTTCAACAAATCAAAAACATGTTTTTTTGTAAAGTTTTTGTTGTTATCTGCTGATGAAGCAAGACTGATGTTATTTTCAAATAAGAAGCTATGTTGGTCTCTCTCAGCATGTTGGCAAAAGTAAAGGAGAAGACAAAAGGACAGAGAACTTCTTAAAGACTAACAGATTTCAGTGCAATTTTTCATCGCTCAAAATCCTCAAACTAGGAGACATATATTTATACCACCTGTGTCTGAAGAAATGGCTTCTGATTCTGATATTTCACAGTGAAATAAATCTATTAATTTTTATACAATTCCCTAGCTTTTCACAATTCAGACAATCAATAGCCATGCTGTAGTCTATGACGTATAAACTGATCTGAAATTCTTTGGTATGCTCCATCAGTTCATTTCTCACTTCATTTGTAATAAAAGTCTTTATTACAAAGTCTTCAACATCACTTTGCTTAAATGGGAAATAAATGGAATGGTCCTACAGTTATGGCATGTTTTGGCACATCTATTCTTTGTAAAGCTAATGGGTTTTAATTTCCCATTCAAAACCAATACCAATGATAGCTTGCATCCACATACTGCTCCTGGGAAAAGGCATTTAAGTCTCAGCTGTTGTTGGATTGCAACTAAACCCAGAAGGAAGCCCAAGGAATGGTGGTACATGCCGTCATAGCCCAGTGATGACAAACCTTTGCACTCCAGATGTTCTTGAACTTGAATTCCCAGTAGCTCTGATCATCAGGAGTTCTCACTTGAGCTTCTGGTAACTGAAGTCCAAGAACACCTGGAGTGCCAAGGTTCATGATCCCTGTAGCTAGTGATGGGCAGCAACAGGTTTGCACTAGTTCACAAGAAACGGCAGTAACTTTTCCCAGTGTCCCGGAGAACTGGTAGCAGCTTTTAGGGGGGAACCACCTCAGGGGCTTACCTTTTCACCAGTTCCCCCACTGCACATGTGTGCCAAGAGCTTGGTGTGCATGCACACCTACAGCGCTTGGCATGCATGGGTTGCTTCCTTGCTGTCCTCCCAAGCGGGGAGGAGGAAGAGAAGCTGCTAGCCTGAAGCTCTCTATAGCTGCTCTCCAGAGTAAGTGACTCACCTATGGGTGTGGATGTGTATTTTAATTTGTATTTAATGTGTATTTATTTTTAATGTGTATTTTTATGTTTTATGTGCATTTGATTTGTATTTTTTGTGGTTTTTATGTCTCCCGCATTCCCCGGGTTCTTTCCACCTTGCCCGGGGATGGACCAAACAGCCGCAGCTGCGGCCAGTGAGGCGTCGCCCCCTCCCTCCCTCGGGGACCTCTTTCCATCTCGGCCCAGAGGCCGATAAAAGACGGGTGGCAGTGGCGGCGAGAGGACGCTCCTGCATTCCCCGGGCTCTTTCCACCATGCCCGGGGATGGACCAAACAGCCGAAGCTATGGCCGGTGAGGCGTTGCCCCTGCCCTCCCTCTGGGACCTCTTTCCATCTCGGCCCAGAGGCCGATAAAAGATGGGTGGCAGTGGCGGCGAGAGGATGCTCCCGCACTTCCTCCGGGCCCCCTCAACCTTGGCCCAGAGGCTGATTAAGAACAGCTGTCGGCGGGTGGACGTTATATTGGTGACATTTGATGATATTTGTATTTGTGACATTTGATATTTGTATTTATGACACTTGATTATATTTGTAATGCTGGACTGAATTTTTGCTATTATATTGCTATTATTACTTTGCTATTAGATTGTTATATTTTTATATTGTATGTTATTTCTGCCTTATTGTTGGACTTTATTGATTGACTATATACTAATTATGTTGTACACCGCCCTGAGTTGGTCGCACCAAGTAGGGCGGTATAGAAATCTAAAAAATAAATAAATAAAATAAATATTTAATGTGTATTTATTTTAATGTGTATTTTTATGTGTTTTATGTGTATTTAATGTCTGCTTTTATGTATTTTTATGTCTATTTAATGTGTATTTATTTTTGTGTATTTTATGTGTTTTATATGTATTTTTAGGTATTTTATGTCTATTTAATTTGTATTTTTATGTGTACTTATTTTTATGGGTTTTTTTATACGTTGGCTCCACCCACATCATTGGCTCCGTCCATGACATCATGATGTTGGCTCCGCCCATGATGTCATGATGCTGGCCCCGCCGACAATGTTGGCTCTGTCCACAGTGTGGTAATAAAATTTTTGGCTGCCCACCACTGCCTGTAGCCCCTGATAATCAGAAAGACCTGGGACTTTGATTCTTCAAGCTGTGTCTCCACTACACAACTGGTGCATGGGTGTAACAAAAGAAGAGAAGGTGAGAGAAGACTGAGATGGGGAAAGTGATCTGGCCTTTGGCGGCAATATCTGACCAAAATAAGAGATGATGTTTTCCATTTGTTACTTTGGCAGGTACAATACTTGAACACAACACATTGGAGGTACAATTGGCAGATAAATGATGAACAAAAATACCAAGAATCTTGTAATAACTTAACATCTAAGAGCTTTCTTGGACTGCCATCATCAGAAAACTTATGCCAAAGAAAACATATTATCCATAGGTGTCAAAGACATTTTTTGGTGTTTCCTCAACAGATTAATTAAGCACCTCCTTCCCTTGGAAACAACTGATATGCCAGTAACGGGAAAATGTTGAATTTCTGCTTTTGTATTTGAGACTATTGTAGCCCTATTTTCAATACTAGTTTGTGTCTTCTGTCTTTACTCACATGTTGAGTATGAAGGACAAGGCGTGTCTGACAATCCTGAGAATGAATGGGGAAGATGTAGCCTGCCAGAATCCATGGGCTGTGAGTCTAATTATTTCTTATCACTATGCTGACTGCAGCTTATTTCCTTCTCTGCTTTTCTCTCTTTCTACTTTGTCTTGGATCAACAGATCTCAGGATGAGTTACACTCAATAAAGTCACATTAAAAGAACTAATGGAGTTTGGTTCCTTTAGAACACTTTAAAGTACAGTTTTAGAATTACTGTATTGGGTTGATGTCATCCTTTTTTGGACTGATGAATGCTAGTAGCCAACTAGTATCTGGAAGGCTGGGTTTTCCCGATCTTTCTCCCAACAACTGCTATTGTGAGAGGATATGAGATCAAAAGACCAATTGCTTTTTGTGTCCCTTAAGCCTTGTGGAGTTCAGTGACCATGTGGAACCAAGCTCCTTTAGGCACTTTGAAAACTTCCTAAAAATATTCTGATTTGATCGACTCCTTTGACTGTTTGTCTTTAACCTTCTAAATTTTCTGCTGACCAGGAAGGCAGTCAAACATTTAAAGGAAAATACCATGTTGTGATTAAACTTCTAACCTCTCTCACCCTATAATCAGATTGGCAACTGAGGTGCAGTGTGAATAGCAATCTCCTTCTTGAAATCTGAAGCCAGAGGCTTTTTCCAGGTTGTGTAAAGCCCCTTGACATTTTACACCATCTTTGTTCTTTGATAAAAGTCAAGCACTAAGGAAAATGCAATTCAACAGCACGCTCTGTCATTCTGTCGCACATTCAAGAGAGGCAACCTATGCCTGATCCTTCCTTTCCTTTGTTGCTCAGCCTAATTTAAAGGAAGGAAGCAAATTTAGCAATGCCCACTTCCCACCCACCCACTTCCATACACCAGTGAGAGAAATAAAGGTTTGAAAGGAGGCACCTCAGGGTTTTTAGTCTGTGTCAATGGAATCATGTAGAGACAGATCACAAATCTCTTTGCTTTTGTATTTGTTTAGCATTCTTCTAGGTCACTTGTTCCCAATCAAGTTTTCACAATAGCTACTAAGAACTCTCACTCTTCCTTACTCCATGTGTCCTCCTGCATATGTGACATACTGGCTCCAACTAATCCTACCTCTCACAGATTGGCCATCTGGAGTAAAATACACAGTCTATTTGGCATGCTCACATTTTGCAGTTGTTTCAGCATTACAGTAACATTCACAGGATTTTTATAGTTTGCAACTACTAATGGAAATACCATTTTTTCCTATTTGTGCTTACACTCAACCTACTGTTGTGCTTTTTTATATTCTTAAAACATGCTGTACATTACAGTTAGTATACATGTTTTTCTCAGAAAAAGTGGGATTTTTTCCCTGTCATGGTGAACCCCAGTTGTTTGGCAGAGTGGCTGTAGTAAATTATACCTGATTCTAGATTTTTGACCCAGACAAGGGAAGGGTTAGTTCTCACAAAATTTCTTGTTCTTGTTTGTTTTCTTTGTTCCACACCAATATATTATCTGGTATTAGGAGAGTTTACCTTGTTTCTATGGAAAGAAGCTGCTGTTGTTCATTCATCCATCCATCCCTCCCTCCCTCATCTTCGTGCACAACATGATGCAATGCAGTTTTTAACATTAGAACACCATTAAAAGCTAAAAAAAGTATCATAATATATGAAAAGAACTAAATATAAAAAATAGTGAATAAGTCAGTTAAAACCATTTCAAAAACCCCTAGAAAAAAACCACAGCAGCCTCATTTTCAAGAATAAGACTGCTGTGTTTTAGGCAGCCAATGATAAGGTGCCAGTTGCATGCCAGCACATGACTGGGCATATGACCAGGCATGTGCTGGCATTCAACTGGCACCTCATCATTTAGTCACAGCAGTTTCCGTGAGTTTTCCATGTGGTAAAAAGTGAGATGATTATGGCCATTGTAATATTACTATACCTTTATGGAAGTTTAAAAGGAGGTTTCAGCAAGGTCCTAGAGAAATGCAACTGCTGGTATGGATGCAAGCAGAATAGCAGAACAGGTGGGAGATCGCCAGGAACAGGAACTGTACATGTAGGGAGCAAGTTGAATTTATTTACACAGTACTTCTCAAAAGGCCAGGAAACAATTATTCATGGGATGTTAGACAGCTTTCCTGTATATCCAAAGTACTGAAGCAGGGTTAATTTACATTAAGGAGAACCTCACCTTTCCTCACCCACAAAGTTCTTACCTAGGGCTGTTCTTGCTGGCGTGGCATCTTTTTTAATCCAAAACGATACCCAGGACAGGACAACTGTTAATATACAGGGAATATAGGTTTGAATTGTGAAGTATCCCATTCTTCTGCTTAAGTCGAAGTAGATGGTCATGACTATATAGTCACCTGCAACAATAAAACATTCATATTGTTCGATAACTGGTATGCATTGGCTTGTTTATAATTCATTGGGAGTCTCTGTCTGATGAAAAACAGAGTATTTTTTTTGCTAATATCTGCTATGTTAACAATCATAGACATCAAAGCTGCCTAAATATAGAAGGACTTTCTATCAGAGATGTTAAGACCAAATGAGCTAGAGGGAGATCCTTAAGGGCTACATTCAATATTTTCTCCCACAGAAATGACAACTTACTTTGAATTTGAGAACAGCCTATGTAAATTACCATTTAAAAATTCTCAGTACTGTTCCACCGTTGAAGCCATTCCAGATGTCTGCTAACCTCGAAGATGATTCTGTGATGCCTGCTGAACGTGATATGAGCAGTGGTGGGATGTCAAAATTTTACTACCCCACCGTGATGTCATCACAGTGTGGGTAGAGCTAATGTCATGATGTCATGGGCAGAGCCAACATCATGATGTCATGATGTGGGCGGGGCCAAAGAAAAAATAGAAAAAATTAATTAAAAAGTAAAATAAAATAAAAATAAGCACACCCACATCTCAACCCACACACCCACCCACCCACAGCACAAATCCGTAAATTAAATAAATAAAATAAAAAATACATTAAAATATACCCACCCACCCCAAACACAAATCAACCAGAGCTTTTAAACCAGAGTTTAAAGTTTATTTCGGCTAATCTTTCTCACACTAGGTCAGATGGAAGGAACTACAGAATGAACTCACCACAAGATGGCTTCATTTTGGCACTTTTCAACAGTTAAAGAAGTTAGGTACTAAGTCTTTGCCTAACCAGTTCTCTAGGATAATATGCCTTAATGTAAATGTAAAACAGCTGTACCTCCTTAAGGGTTCACCAATTGGAACAGCAATTGGAACAGCACAGGTGTAGCTTATTGATGAGGTAACTCCAAGACTTTGCTTAAAAACCCCAAGCCAGCCTGCAAGGCCTGCCAGCTGCCAGGCCAGTACGTCAATATAGGTAAAGGTATTAAATACACATTAAAATACACACAGACACACCACATCCAAAGGTGAGTCATTTACCCTGGGGAGCAGGCTATAGGGAGCTTCAGGCTAGCATGTTCTCTTCCTCCTCCCCGCTTGGGAGGACAGCAAGGAGGCCATGCATCCGCACCAAGCACTGTAGGCGTGAATGCACACCAAGTGCTTGGTGCGCATGCACAGTGGTGGAACCAGTGAAAAGGTAAGCCCCAAAGGTGGTTCCCTCCAAAAGCTGATACCGGTTCTCCGGGACACTGGGGAAAGTTACTACCCGTTCTGGCGAACTGGTGAGAACCTGTTACATCCCATCACTGGATATGAGTGAGCCAGGAAGACACCCTAGGAATTCCTAAGACTACCTCTCATCAGACCCATAAAGATACACAGAAAGAGCCTCCTTGAAGATTGTGATATTTTTAAACCACGATTCGGCCTAACCCAGCCACCTTGTGCCAGCTAATCTTTCTCACACTGGGTCAAGCAAAAGGAACTACAGATAGAGGTGAAAATGAACTTTTCATCTCTCTCTTGGTTGAATAGGTTTGTCTTATGGTGCTTGAAAAACACTCAACGGGTTTTCTTGTTTCGTTGAAACACCTGCATCAAGGAGACTGAGCAATTTAACAAGTATTCTTTCCATCCCAGTCTTGATCTCCTTGCATTTCTATTAGATGTTTCACTGGTTGTTTTTCATCTTGTTTTTTCTCACCTTTAAAATGCTTAAAACATGCAGTTAGATTTATTTGCTTTGCTTTTATCCCACCTTGAGAGCTGCTTTGTCTGCAAGGTTGTCTATAAATAAGGGAAATAAATATTTTGATGTGTGTGTGTTTGTGTGTATGAGCAGTTACCCATGGTAACTATTGTGGTGTTAATGTAAGAAAAGATCGATAAAGATCTACAGGCAAGGATGACATTTCACTGCTTGCAAACAAAGCTACACTGATTCAAAGCTGAGAGCCTGAAGTGGCAATTGTATTCAATAGTAGCTATCCACCTTTTTCTTCTCATTTCCTTTTACAAGCACATTCTCCTTCTGTTCAGCTTTTTTTTGCCTAACATAAATGCTTATTTCATTCTCTTTATAGAAGGGGCTGCAGTTTTCAGCCCTGCCACCTTCTGTGCTTATGTCTGCCTCCCATTAAGCACAAATTCAAACCCCTCTTTTTTTTTAAAAAAAGTGCCTCCTTTTTCTAGAATTACAGCATAAATGCACACACACGTTCGTGAGAAAATTATTTTGAAGAGTAACACTACTGAGCATAATTGCTACATAAAGATTTGCCACACTAGTTGATCTAAAATCATGATATTCTTGAACGTATTGTCATGGCTACATATAAGAATGCAGATTCTCTGTGACAATTTTTACTTTGCACATTTCACCTCAAATATACATGGAAAGAAATGATGGTATGATGCAAGAGAAGGCAGACTAGGAAAGTTCTGGGATATTTCCACTTGCTCTGAAAGAAACTGCAAGTAGATATACATTGGTACTGCTTTGGTGAGAAAGGTTACAGTGTACTGTGCACTCCGGTGTCTAGTCATGCCTGCCACATGACCATGGAAACCTCTGCAAACACAGATAGCGCTGATTCTTTGGCTCTAAATGGAGATGAGCACCACTCCCTAGTGTCAGTCATGACTGGTTTTCAAGCAAGGGTTTCTTTATTTTTACTATCTGTTATACATGAATGAAGTCTTAATGAGTAGCCATGTTTATCAGGCTGGCTTCATTATTATTCATTTTTTGTACTGGTAACTGGTTTTTTTAAATGACTTTGACCTCTGGTTTTAAGAAGATGGATGACTGACTAATGTACCAAATGAAGACACAAATAATCCATCTTGCTGATAATTAATTTGAGACGCTATTCTGGTTCAAGGGGAATCACTAAAGTAAGAGAAAGGAAAAGAGAAGAGAAAAGAAAAAAGAAGGAGAAGGTAAACGTGGATTGGCAAATTATTTGTGGATTTTTTTAGTCCTTATTACTTAACCTACATTTCAAATTTAAAGTTTCTGTGACTCTTACTGTGAGTGGCACGTTCAGTTTGAAATACTTAGCTTGGGGATGAGGTTAACTATAGGTATTACATGAGTATTAAATTTGGACTTTTCCTACCCCCACCTCCTTTTTTTTTTTTTTGGTATAATCTATCTTGCTTCAGCTGAAATTTAAAGATTTGCTATTTTGGCCACATTATAAATGGTGTTTCGAAGGAGTGGCAAATTACATCATGTTGCACAAAGAAGGCTCCAAATGGCAGGCCTTTTTTTTCCATATGGAGAAAAACAGGATGACCTAAAGTGGCAATAAATTGGACCCCTCATAATGGCAAATGATAATGAGGACACCCTCAAAATACAAAGAACTTTAATGGGAGATTTGAAGGCCCTGGAAATGACATAGGAAGATGCTAAACTACTCACCCAAGATCGAAGCTGCTGGAGATCCCTTGTTGTCTGACACAGCATGGGAGGATCTAAGTCTAAGTAAGTAAATAATCTGCCTGTCTTGAGAATTTAGAAACTTTTACATTTGTGTGGAATTTTAGCTGCTCAAAGAATTAGGTATCTGACTCCAGAGCCAGAGTTTGGGAGAAAAGCCAGCCTATGCAGCCTTGGTCAAGCTGTACAGTCCCAGAATACACCCAGAAGAAGGGACTGGAAAACCACTTCTTCCTAGAAAATCCTTTTTAAAGAAAAGGTCCATAATTCAGAAATAATAATAATTTCATGTCAGAAATTATTCTGGGTTGAAAGGATTTTTGTGGGAGAAACTCCACTGAGGGAATGCCTGAATGAGGTCCCTTTCATGTCCCCAAGATCTTTCCCACTGAAGTGGTCCCTATTTATCTACCAGGCCTCTACCCCACTGGCTCATATGACTACCCTAAATAACTTGCCATCTGGGAATTTTAGTTTAACGGTTTAAGGATGTTTTAATAAGGTGTATTTTAGCTGTTTAGGTTTACTGATTTTAGTTATAATGTTGTGACTTGATTTTGTACTGTGATTGTCTTTTTTGTTGACTGTAAGCCACCCTAAGCCGCCATGGTCAGTGGGCGGCGATATAAGTCTAAATAAATAAATAAATGCTTGCAATTTCTTGATTTCAAACTGCTAGGTTGGCAGGAGCTGGGACAGAGATGGGTGCTCAATCCATCATGCAGTACCTGGGTCTCGAACTGCTGACTTGCTGGCCTTCCAGCTAACAAGGCAAGCTTCTTAACAACTGAGCCACCGCAGCCCCAGATCAATTCAGAAATGACTAGATAGCACATGATTGTTATAATAAAGGCACTGACCATCTGTGGATTTGGGCTGATAGACCTATGTTTCCGTATAAAAAGCTTGCTACATCCATATGCATTCTCTTGCATACAAACACACACACAATAATAGACATACACGCCCTACAAACTAAACACATATCTGAAAGGAAACTGAAATAGCCCAGGACTGTTAGAACATTTTAGAAACTAATATGTTACAGATATGAGGAATTTAAGTGACTTTTAGTATCAAATACTGTAGATCTAATTCTCCATAGAAACACCATTATTGTGAAGTTCTTATTGTTTAAATATATATATAGCTATAATTTTAACAAGTATCTGGCAGACTAGTCTGACCCAGCTGCTTGTTTCAGAGTAAAATATTTTTAATATTCTGCAATAATCAGAAGAGAATATTGTCAAGTTGCTACAATCTTTAGCACAAGAAAATGCTGCAGGGGAAAAGGGCACTCCCATTGAATCAGAGATAATCTAGAGCAGGAGTGCTGAAACGTTTCAGGCCATGGGCTAGTCATGTGGTCAGGGAGCTTGTCACTACAACCCAGGGGCCGGATCGGGCCCCTGACACCAATTCATCCAACCTGTGAAGCCCTGGAAGCGGAAGTCAAATGTGCCCATACAGGCCCTTTTGCTTCCACTTCCAGGAGTGATGAGGGCTTCGTGATCCGGATGAACTGGTGTCGGGGGCCAGATCCAGTCCCCAGACCATAGTTTGGGCACCCCTGATCTAGAGACTAGCACATCCTGATCTTGGGAAATTAAGATGAATCTATAAATTGACATGTTCAATCTATCCATAACTGAGAAATGCTAGGATAATACCTGGAATCAGAAAGACTTTGCTTGACTGCTAAACCTTTTGAAATGTTATCACCCCAAATATCATTACAGTATCTTCATATATATTTTGAAAAGGCATGAAAAGCAGACCCAGTAATTAATGTGCCAGCATCCAAATAAATATTATTGTCAAATGTATATACCAAATATTTTCTTTAAAATCTGGAGGACTGGGCAGTATTCATTGGCAAATAATATTTTGATGATAAGCACAGCAAGGAGTATATCAAGTTTATTGATTCTAATAGATTTATAACCTTTTCCTACCTCAAGATGGCTGGTCTATGTGCAGGTTTTGTGGCACAGAAGATTACCTTTGATTTCCATAAATAAAAAGTATTGGATTAAATCCTTCTCATTTATGCCCTTTATGCTGTTGCTCAAGTTGTTAAAGTAAAAATGTTTCCTGCAGGACAGTTTACAAAGAACACTGAGGGCCCTAGAATGAATAAGGGTGTATTGTATCTCCTCTACTACGTATTTTCTTATATAAAATATACTATTCCTAAATTAAGGAGTTATTATTCTCTCTTTCTCATACAGTATTAGTTTTATTGAATGTCAGGTTGTATTACTCCAAAGGTAGCCTATGTTTTTTATTAGTTCCAGTGAAGAATTCCTGCCAAGAACAATTGTCTTATATGAAGATATGGAGGAAAAAAAACTCACATTGGATGGTATCTGTGATTAAAATTCTATTTTTTTTCTGGAGTGCTGATTTTTTTAAATTATTATCTCCCAAGAGTATCCCTTGTATATTGTGAAATACTGCTCTAAAAGATTAGAGGAAGCTCTGGAATAATATAGGAGGTGATATTAAAGACTATAGTGGAAAGAAGGAATCTATGACAATCTGTACCCCTTCTTCCTCCAGTGGTGAGCTGTGATTCATTGGTGTACTCCCTCATGATTTTTCCCCCTCTGTATGTAGAAACAGAAGATCTACTCACAGAACAAGAAGTTTGGGTGTAATGATTTACATCAGGAGTTCTCAATCTTTTTAAGCTGGGGGCTGGGTTATGCTCCCTCAGACAGCTTTGGGGACCTGATGGCCTTTTTGCCCTTCCTCCACCACATGGCACCTCCTGGTGTAGTGGAGGTGGTGCCCCCCCCCCTGAAATCATGCTGTGGGCTGCATTCGGCTCATGGGTTGCATGATTTACATGGTGAAAAAGCCTCTACAAAACCAGCTTTTCTGAAAAATTGATGCACAGACACATTGTTATCTCTGAGTTTTGTTATCTCTGAGTTTTTCTTTTGCTTTTCACTTGGAAACAAATGGTTAGTATGAACATTTTCATCTTTAAATGTCAGACAGAACGGAAAATCTGGCCTACCCTAAAGCTCCTCTTCAGTATTGGAAGTTCTTGAATGACTACCTGTAATCAGAATTACAGCCACATCTCAGAACAAATAGGCAGTCTCAAATGTTTAATTATTGGACTGAAGAACCAGTCATACGTAACGATCAATTCACCTAGGAATTTGATGTCACAACCATATGTCTAGTTCATTTTTATAGATTCTCTTATGAATATTTTAATGACTTGGAACTAGCAGTGTGTAAGATACATTTTAAAAACAGCCAAAATAATTTCACATTGTGGTATTTCTAAACTGAATAAAGTGAAAACTGGTCACATGTGGTAAACTATAGAGAGAATAGGGAAACTCAACAATCCCCACTTAGCTTGATAAACAATGTATGAACAAAAAGAAAAATTTTGCTTGATCCAGATATATCTGATACTACAGGCATTTAGGGCAATGGTTAGACACAAAATGAACTAGAGGTATGAAGAATGCTTGCAAAATTCTGTGTCCTTATTGATTTTGTCTGTCTCAACTCAACAATATGCAGCCAGATTAGATTCCTCACCTGCTACACTCTTCATATTTTGTATAGAATCCTTTTTTTCTTGAGCAACAAAGCATGCGTGCACAGAAGACCAGGTTGATAATAAGAAAGATACAAAAAACCTAATCCAAGGCTCTAAATCAAGGGTTCTCAACCTTTTCCAGACACGGGTCAGACCACGGCCCCTTCAGACAGCTGAGTGGGGCTGGACTTGGGGTTCCTCCCTGCTGTAAATGCTGCTGTAAAACATGTCCATGGCTGTCGTAAACGTGTTTATGATGGCCATAAATGAGTCCGGGGCTGATTCCAGCAGAGGCGAGGGCAGTTGCAGTGAGGTCAGGAGCCGTAGGTTGAGAACCCCTCTCTAAACTGTAAATCTCCCATTCTTCCACATTCTTCCAAATTTCATAGACTTAAATTTGAGAAAATTTCTGATTTTTGCACTCACATAACGAACAAACCAGGAAAAAATATTTAGGTCGGCTTCACGGAGGACTCCATCTTTCTATGGCCAAGCCCTGTTAATATAAATTTATGCCAGAGAGCCGGGTGACATCATCATCCCATCTGGTAATATTTAATTTAAACGAACAGAAAGCTTTCTACACCACCACCCCACCATTGTAGCTTCTGAAACTACATAATGCCCCCTTTTGCCCCAAGGAAGTCTTTAGTAGCCTTGGAACAGGGATAAGAAGTCTTTAGGGGAATAAATTTTTTGCCTGAAATTGTAGTGATTTTTGACTATTAGTGGTTTTCCCCTCATCCTATGACTCCTAAAGAGTTCCTCAGAGCAAAAGAGAGCCCTAGAGAGGCTTGGGAACTGAAATGGAGGGATAGTAAGTTTCCAGTTCATTTAAAATGCATATTCTTTTCCCCACATAATGATGTCATTTGGTTTCTGCAATGGGAATTTACACCAATGGGATTTTGTCCAGTACTGTACATTACAAGGCAATATTGAAATATTTCCATGTTTAAATGTTTGGGAGTTATTTTTAGATCTCTTTCCCGTGGGTAATAATATTAGGAAGGAAAATATGACATTTGGAAATGTAGTTCCACTTGATGTTTGTACGATATGAGTCAGTATTAAGTCATTTGCATTTGAAGCTATTTGTTCTTCAGCAGTAATCTTTCATTTTCCTTCAGAGAGCAATAGCATTTCCAAAAGCTCAAGTAAAATGCCAACCCTGTCCCCCCCCCCCCAAACGACACTATCAAAAGTTTGCAAAATATTGGGTACATATAAATTCATGTAATATTTTAACTTTAAATTGGCTTTGGCTGAGTTTGACAATGTGCTATAAGAAATGTCTTTTAAAGGGCCCAGGAGATCTATCCCTGTAATACTTACCAATGTTGTCAAAAATAAGGCTCTTTTTGAATTGAAGAAGTCCCATGGAGAAGAGGGAGGCAACCTTGTCTCAAACTGAAGCCTACGTTGAGAACTAGACTTAACAGAAGCTGTGAGAAATTACTTACCAGATGAATTTTGAACAAGAGAAAGTGGTCAGCTAGAACTGTATATGTGATTTAGGAGTTTTGCCTGAGAAGTGGGTTAAAACCACACTTTAAATTATTTAGTTAATCTCTCTGTACATAATAAATAACCCTTAAGACTTACAATAAATGATTGCCTGCAGTAATGCCAAAGAATGTTCGAATTATCGAACAATTGTGCTCATCCCACACGCTAGCAAGGTGATCCTCAAGATAATACAGGATAGACTGCAGCAGCACATGGAGAGAGAATTACCAGACATGCAGGCGGGATTCAGAAGAGGTAGGGAGACTAGAGACCACATTGCCAACATACGTTGGATCATGGAGAAAACAAAGGAATGTCAGAAACAAGTCTACTTCTGTTTCATTTATTTATTTATTTAGATTCAATTCAATTCAATTCAATTTATATTTATATTTATATTGCTGCCCACTCGCTGAGGCAACTCAGGGTGACTTACAGTCAAAACAACAACAGTACAATAAAAATTATAAAATTGTTGTTGTTCAGTCGCACAGTCGATTCCGACCCTCTGCGACCCCAATGACCACTGTCCGCCAGGCACTCCTGTCCTCCACCATCCCCCTCAACTCACTCAGCTCTGTGCCCATTGTCTCCACAATACCATTTAGTCATCTCATTTTTGGCTGCCCCCTTCTTCTTTTGCCCTCGATCTTTCCAAGCATCAAGGCTTTCTCAAGTGAATCCTCTCTTCTCATTTGATGTCCAAAGTACTTCAGCTTCATTATTTGACCTTCTAAGAAGCAGTCAGGGTTGATTTCTTCTAAGATTGACCTATTTGTTTACCTCGCTGTCCAGAGGACTCTCAAAACTCTCCTCCAACACCACATCTCAAAGGCATCTATTCTTCTGCGCTCAGGTTTCCTAATGGTCCAGCTCTCACAACCATACATTGCCACAGGGAATACCATTGCTTTGACTATGCGAATCTTTGTTTGCAATGTGATGTCTCTATTTTTCACTATGCTCCCCAGGTTTCTCATAGCTTGCCTCCCAAGAATCAGTCGCCATTTTATTTCATGGCTGCAACCAAACCAGAACACAAACTAACTCACGTCAGGCTGTTGTTGTGGGCCCAGAGGAGTGGGCAAGGTCCCCAGCCACTGCTAGGCCTTCGCATCTTCTTCCTCAGGCCGTTGACTAAGGCCTTTGACTGTGTGAACCACAACAAAATGTGGCAAGTAATTAAAGAGATGGGAATACCAGAACACCTTATATGCCTCATGAGAAATCTATACACGAGTCAAGAAGCAACAGTTAGGACAGAATATGGAATGGCGGAGTGGTTTGGAATAGGAAAAGGAGTAAGACAAGGCTGCATTTTATCACCCTGCTTATTCAACTTATACATAGAGCACATAATGTGCAATGCAGGGATGGAGGAATCATAATTTGGATCAAAAATTGCTGGGAGAAACATAAACAATTTGAGATATGCAGATGATACCACCCTGATGGCAGAAAGTGAGGAAGACCTAAAGAAGCTCCTGATTAGGTTGAAAGAAGAAAGTGCAAAAACTGGCTTGAGACTCAATATCAAGAAAACCAAGATAATGGCAACAGGCCCTCTCAGTCCCTGGAAAATAGATGGGGAAGAAGTAGAAGCAGTGACAGATTTTACTTTCTTAGGATCAAAGCTCACTGCAGATGGTGATTGCAGCCATGAAATAAAAAGGCGACTGATTCTTGGGAGGCAAGTGATGACAAACCTGGAAGACATAGTGAAAAGTAGAGACATCACATGGCAAACAAAAATTTGTATAGTCAAAGCAATGGTATTCCTGGTGGTAATGTATGGTGGTGAGAGCTGGACCATTAGGAAAGCTGAGTGCAGAAGAATAGATGCCTTTGAGATGTGGTGTAGGAGGAGAGTTTTGAGAGTCCCCTGGGCAGCGAGGAGAACAAATAGGTCGATCTTAGAAGAAATCAATCCTGACTGCTCCTTAGAAGGTCAAATAGTGAAGATGAAGTTAAAGTACTTTGGACATCAAATGAGAAGAGAGGATTCACTTGAGAAAGCCTTGATGCTGGGAAAGGTGAAGGGCAAAAGAAGAAGGGGGCAGCCAAAAATGAGATGGCTAGATGGGCAGGCTGAGGAAGATGATGGAGGACAGAGGTGCCTGGAAGACAATGGTCCATAGGGTCGCAAAAGGTCGAAATCAACTGTGCGACTGAACAACAACACACACACACCATTTGACAGGCTTTTAAACTGAACTGTGAGAAAATCCAGGTCTTTATTGTATAAGCACAGGCAGCATACAGTGTATTGGCTGAGAAAGTTCTAATGGAGGAGCAGTCCATTAAGAAAATGCTAAGGATATACAAAGTTTACTAACTCCAACTTCCAGTAACATTAGTGCCTCTCAAGGAGCTTGAATGACAGGAAAGAAAAATGATATCCTATATTTAGAAAAAGGACAGGCAGGACACATAGTTTTCAGCAGTGAAGCTTTCCTTCACTTTTCTACTATGACAGCACCATCAGGTACAAACTGCCCAGTATAAATTGAAAAGGAAAAATAATAGCTTTTTGTTTAACTTCTTGATGAGTTTCCTCAGACTTGTCTAGGCTAAATGCCAGGACTACTTCTTTTTAAAAAAACAACACTCTATTAAGCCTAAGTAACCCACCAAATTGAGGACACCCAGTCCATCCACTGTGTATGAGCTTGTCAAGTGTTTAATGATGCCTCTGGTTTTTTGCATCTGTAATAAATTTGAGAAATTTACTAAGCAGGTGGCAGTGGTTTTATTCTAATTAAACTGATTACAAATCCTTTGTTAATCCAAGGTATAGGTCTTATATTATCAACTTCTACTCTGGGGTTGTGTTTATAAGAGATTTGTTTATCTGTGACTTTGTCTCTTTGTCTTTCTCCTCCACACATATGCATGCACACAGGAATTAAAGCTTTATTTCTTACTGGCGAATAAGCAGTGGAATATTCTGATCCATCACAAGTTCTGAAGGAAGATTTAGGGGCAGATGGCTTTTGTGTATGGAATGGGAGAGCCACTATAGCTTGAGTCCTGACCAGTCCTGGGTAAATTCATTCTATATATTGAGCAAACAACCAAGTAACTTTCTGCCCAGTTGTAAACCACACAACAACAACCATAACACATAGCAACAACCCCATAACTCCATAATCATGCTACTTCTTCAGAGTCCATCTGAACTGTATCTAATACCCTAAATGGAAGCATGGGCTATGCAGCTGCTGTTCTGTCTTGACATGCACCAGCCTTTCTTACATAGTAGGAAATAAAGAAATTGTTCAAAGAAGGAAAACTTGAAATGGCAAGCCTCATCCTCCCCCCACCCCCACCACCACCAAAGGTGTAGCAGATCCCTTCTGAGTTTGCTTAGGCTCAATCTGTGGATCCTTTCTCCCCCTACAAATATTTGCAACTGGGAAATGGGAGGCTGTAGAAGAAAAAACTGTGCTGAGCTGTTAAATGTTGCAGACGGACATTTTTCCAGCATGGCTTCTTTTCTTTCTGTGTGTTTTGGGTGTGTGCATGTAGCTGTTCCTAAGCAAAGATTTATCCCTCCTATGGGGAGAGGAGCAATATATAAGAGAGCAGATGAAGCACAAAAGATGCAAGTATCCTATTCATTCTCTAGCATCTTGAACTCCCCTACAATAGAATTGATTGCTGGGATGAGCAAGTGAGTCATACTAAAATGCTAACCAAACGCTTCTTAGTTTTCCTCACTGTGTCATGACACATGATGCGGGATCTGCCTTAATACATTTGCTTATTAGTCTGATTGGTGTCTTCAACAGCCAACGGCCAAAGCTTTAAAATTTGGGCTATATTTAATATAACTTGCACCCAGTGGTCCTCTGAACAGATAAGACTAGTTTTATCTCACCACAAGATTACTATCATGATGTATCTTAAGGGGCTGCGGTGGTTCTGTGTTTAAGAAGCTCAGCTTGTTAGCTGGAAGGCCAGAAAGTCAGCAGTTTGAAACCCATGTACTGCATGATGGATTAAGCACCCATCTCTGTCCCAGCTCTTGGGGACATGAAAGGAACCTCATTTGGGCGTTCCCTGAGCGGAATTTCTTCCGCAAAAATCCTTTCAACCTAGAATAATTTCTGAGACAAAATTAGTACTGTATTATTACTTTTGAAAGAAAGTTTTCTTTTAAAACCAGTTCCAACTTTCATTCTGTTTGGCAGGTCTCAATGTGCCTTTGCTTCTATACTGTAATGTCAGTACATGAGAATAAATACTACTGTACTTCTCTCCAGTCTGTCTCTATCAGCTGATGTTTTTTTTAACATGGCAGGCTATAATTCAAAGCAAAAGCCTCTTATATTGATTCAGTCCTGAAATTGGAGAACTACTTTTTTGGACTGCGCCTCTCAAATCAACCTTGCTCCTGCTAGCCAGCATGACTAGTAACTATGCTGACTGAGGGATCCTGGAACTTGCATTCCAAAACAACAACAGAAAAATCTCCTGATACCTTGAAGACTAGCAAGTTTTAGATCACAGAAGCTTCCATTGGCTCCAGCCCAATTCATCAGCTGCATTTTCCATTGGGAACTGCTGAGGAGCAGGTCATTGTGGCATCATTCTTCTATTCCTATTCACTTGGTTGTTTCAACAGGCTTTCTTCTTGGCATCCATGATGATATCCATGAGGCTATGGCTGTGGAACTCGAATTCCCCTATGTCGCTTGGAGGATCCTGAATAGGATGAGGGTTGGAGTGCAAAAATTTAAGTGGAGGATGCTAGTGGACAATAACATGCTGTGTGAATACGGAGTGACACAGAATCCAACTCATTTGCTGGTCTGCCAATTACTCCTGGAAACACGTACCAGTGAGGATTTAATTTTGGCCAACAACAAAGCCAAGAAGATGGCCTCATTCTGGCAGTTTAAAACTTGTCTGGACACAAAAGAAGAAGAAATTCATGATGAAACTGAGGGCATCCTCCAAGGCACATCACATTCTTGTCTACTCTGTGGAACAACTAGGGCAGCAACTAAATAGCTGATGGTAGCAAGAAACAGAAGTTACAAGGATTTGACTTCCGAAGTGCTTGGGCTTGCAGGACTCCAAGATGGAAGAGTACTTGCCATTTCAATAAGATAGTTTCCCCATCAATATTTAAGATGGGTGCTTTTTATTTTTTTGCTCAGTGTTGGTTTTTTTTAAAAGAAAGATGGAGACAAAAATATTGATGCATGTCAAATGAACAGTGACAGTTCTTTTAAGCACATCCTCATTTTTTGTTTGTTCTTAACAGCTGATAGTACATACTTTGTGTTAGACTGTGTCAGCATCACTCTGTATTCCAAAGGTGGAGAAGTCAGCTTTTTTACATTCACTCACGGAAAAGAAATGAAAGAAGTAAAGTCTGGCTTTGCAGAAACTATGATACAAACTGCAAGGCACTGTTGTTTGATAAATTCAGCAGACAAGATGCTGACAAGCAGGGGACTCTTAAGAGGAAAGGTCTAACAGTTGCCTCAATCTACTGTTTGCAAATTAGCTTGCTTTGTACCAAAATTGGTTAACTGGGACACAGTACAGCTTTGTTTGCATGTCTAATGTCTCTAGCATGTAACTCTGAAAGATTTGTGACCCTAGAAAGGTAACATTTACAGACTTGGGGTCTGAACCTTGGAAAAGGTAATGCAACTGATATGAAAACCAATGTGGCAAATGTTTTGACACATAGTTCTGTTGCACACAATCTGCACATACATTGTTGCCGTTGTTCAGTTGCACAGTCAAGTCTGACCCACTGTCATCTGCCATCCTCCTCAGCCAGCCCAGATCTACACCCACTGTGTCAACGATGTCATCTAGCCATCTGATCCTCTGCCACCCGCTTCTCCTTTTGCCTCTGATCTTTCCCAGCATCAGGGCCTTCTCCAGTAAGCACATACATACAATTGTGAAATAAACTGCCTGTTCAGATCAGACAAGCCAATTCCTATAATTTCCCCCCTTTTCTAACTTTTAAGTTCCTTCCATGTATTTTTTTATTTTTAAAGGTTAAAATCTGTTCTATTTGTATCCATCCACAAATATAGAGTTGTTAGTAAAGATACTAATAATGAGTTAGTTAGTTCTTGCCTACTAAAAAAAAGTAGAAATAATGTTTTCCTTGTACAACATTGCAACTATTTTTTCTATGCGTCTCAGTAAGAATGTGTATATTTGCAAGACTGTTTTTGTGCAATCCTGAAAATGTGAAAAAAAAATTGAACTTGCCTTGTTATAGGCATTTCTAAGAATTACTAAGAATTAGAAACCAGGATTGGTTGTTTGGACCTATGTGTGCAATCAGCTTGTCCAATTTGGGTTTGATCTGCTTGTGTGTTCAGCTACAGAAAGGTGGGTGGGTAGGTGGGAATAGCCATTTTGTACTTCCCCTACTTTAGTGCTTGAATTGCTACTATTAGGTTATGATATCAGAGAGCATAGCCCAATGGAAAGGCAGTTCTTGTACATGACAAACCAACCAGAAGAAAGATGATAGACATGGCAGCAACACAATAGGAAAAAATAAAGAAATATGGTGTTGGGGGCAAATGTGAATATTAAGCAAACAATCCTGAATAAACAGCTTTCTGGTACCTGGTCACACAAAACACTCATTCATCCACACTAAAGTACAACGGGCAGCAACAAAGCCAGAAACTGATGTTTAAAAGGAAACTAAGATCACACAGATCAGGAAGGATGAGAACAGTTCAACAAGATGAGAACTGACATAGTGTTGATCTACAAACTGTCCTCAATGAAAGCAATGAGATTTCACATCCAAGCATGGTCACTTCAACTCTCATGATAATATGGAGCTGATGTTGGGTTGTGTTTGTGTGGGTGGCTTCTCATATCGTTGGCTTCTATGGTCAGAATGGTCACCTAAGCAGGACTGTTTTTAAACTCTTAGCACTTCTTTTCCAAAGAGAATTCAAAGTTTTGCTGGAGCTTCATTGAAAGCAACAGTATTTTCTCCACAGGAAAATGAGGAGGATGGTCACATGCCACTTCATCTGACTCAAAAAATTATAACTTTAAACTGTTTACTCTGTGATTCATCCAACCATGAGTAATCTTTAGTGGTGACATAATATGGTGCAATTATCCCTCAAATCCAAGGAAGATGCTGTCAGACATAATGTAAAAGTTGCATCTGCACATGGAAACATGCAAATTCTTTGTTTACCTAGCTCTTAAAAACATCCTTCTCAGGATGTTTCCCTGGGGTATAGATGTGAAGTCTTGATATAGTTAAGAAATTATTGCAAAATGCAGCCTGGTTTACAGACTGCAAACTAACTGTTTAGATTGCTAAATAAATCTTTAAAAATCAGTTGATCCACCACGAACAGAGAAGTTTGGTTTGTGCATGGTTTTGACTTCTTGCTTTTATACACTGGCATATACATATTTCACCCAAATTTATTTCCTCTTTTGACATCATCATCACCACCACTACCATCATCATCATCTCCAGACATCAAAGTAATAAAATCAAGAAATGTCTGCTATGACATTGTAATTCCAAAGGATGGCCAGGGTTGGAAATTAGGTAAAGGTAAAGGTCACCCTTGCTCAAAAGCAATTGTATCCAGCTCTAAGGTTCAGTGCTTATCTCTCTTTATAGCCGAAGAGCCAGTAATGTCTGCTTCTGCAGACATTTCCATGGACATGTGGCAGGCATGCCTAGACATCAGAGTGCATGGAACGCTGTTTACCTTCCCACTGAAGTGGTCTCTATTTATCTACTTACAATTTCTTGCTTTCAAACTACTAGGTTGGCATGAGATGGGACAGAGACGGGAGCTCATTCTGCCGTGCAGTACTTGGGTATCTAACTGCCTTCCAGTCAGTGTCTTAGCCACTTGAGCTACTGCAGTCCCTTGTTGGAAATTAAAAACTGAAAAAATTAACAAAAGACAGAGACCTGGCAAAAGAAATAACTTGATTTTGGGTGAAGTGCACTTCAATGGTCCCTATAGTTGTTGAGGCAATTAGAACAATGTTGCAGAATTTCATAAAATAGTATAACCTACAGCAAATCTCTGAAATAACACCATTAGAGCTGCAGAAGAGGAAAACAGCATACCTATTAGCATTGCTATTTAACTGATACTTAGGTTTTTGATTAACACTTGTATCTGTTGTATAATACCAGTCAATGTTTTTATATTGTTTGTTCTGACTGTTATGTATGTTTGAATCATCATCATCATCATCATCATCATCATCATCATCATCATCATCATCATCATCATCATCATCACCATCACCATCACCATCACCATCACCATCACCATCACCATCACCACCACCACCACCACCACCACCACCACCACCACCACCACCACCATCATCATCATCTCAATGCTGCAGAGCTGGAAGGTACCCTATAGATCATCAAGTCTTGTTTGTGTCAAGGAGCATCAAACTCCCAGCCTCTGGCTGTGCAGTGGGATATCTAAACCACTAAGCTATTAAAAATCCCACTTTTTTGGTGCTGTTTTCACTCTACAGCATCTCCTGCCATACAATGCTTATGAGACAGTGAGAATAAAATGGCTGCCTGGAGGGGAGGAAAAGAATGACCTACACTTCCTTTAGGGACTGAAAACGAGTCATTAATCAGGAAGTGCATGAATATCTAAAATAAGCAAATTGCTTCACCACCTGCATTTTTCTTTCATTTCAGCAGGCATTTTCTGTGTCACTGCACAATTGTCACAAGTGATTTCATTACTATGCAGCACAAAGGCTTCAGGTTTCAGCTTTACTGCACATATGTGTATTTGTCTGGTCAGGAAAGCCCACTGAATTTGAAGAGATATATTCCTAAGACAGTGAGTGTGTGATCATAGTCTTAGTAATGGAACTATCACTTCTCTAAGAACTCACAACCCACTCTGAGATACCCATTTGGCCTTATCCCCCCCCCCCCCAACTGCCTGTCTGTCTTCAAGAGTAGAAAAGTGACAACTGATAATTGGTATATCACTGTTTTTCTTTCTGTACAGAAGAGAACAGAAAGGATAGCACTCTACTCATCCTCTTGAATGAGTAAAAATGTGAATTACTCAACAGCACTGGAGAAACAATGCCAGTATCAGAGCTCATCAGCACCCACCCACCTCCCCAATTTTTAAAATATTTCCAGGCTGAGAAAGTGGAGGACTGGTGTTTTTAGGATTGTTCATGTTGGAGGGAAACATTTTTTTAAAGGTTGAGGGGGATCTTACTGGTTAACGGTGGCAACAGCAACACTTTAATTTACCTTACTAATGATTCTTTTTTTCAGTTTTGTCTTGTTTTCTAATTCTACTGCAACTGCTGTAAGCAGCAAAAATTATTTCAGCAGGAATCTTTTGATAGTCTCTATCCGTGCTCTGCAAATTCGTCTTGAAAATGGTACCAAGTCACGCTGTAGCCCAGACACTCCAACCCACTATTTTAAGGAAAGCTATTGAAATGTTTTGAACTAGATGGCGATATGATCTTACAACAAAGGTGTAAAGATTTGTGGGTTTTGCCACCTTTCTTTTTAGCTAACAGTTCTCATACATGGAGCGCCTGCACCAGAGCTTTGAACTGTTGATTTTTTGGACTCCAACTCCCAACAAGAATGATTTTTTTTAAAAAAAATTGGCTCTCTAGTCTTCTATGTCAAAATCACTTAATACAGGAGTTTTGGTTTTCTTGCTTTACTCTGTCCTGGGACAGATGGCAAGAGCTGAATTCAGATTCCAAGAACTTATCAAGTTGGACATTTTTTATGTTAGTGTTTGTTCTTTGAATTATTCTCATGCTTTTTTACATGACCTAGAAACTGTTCTGTCCACCTCCAAACTGTTGAATCCTGGTCCTCTGTGCTATCACAGTGACATCCTCTGGTCTCTCTCTCTTTTGCCTCTGAAATCTTAGGGAAGGAAACATTGCTGTCCTAAAAAACTTTATTCACTATTGACTATGTTAGATATAGCTGTTGGAAGCTGTTGGTCAAACACATTGAGAGAGATGCAAGTTGTCTACCCATGTGCTAAGTCAAGCCACCGGTGACCTTCTCCACTCCAAGTTTGGACAATAATAATTCTAGTATTGGCTTCCATTTTCAAGCTTTTATTTCATGTCCAAGCTAGCAGGCCATTTTGGATCCCTTCTTTCACATTAAACTTTGATGGGCCCAAACTTTGGGCCCAAAGAATTTAGATGCATAAAAGAAATATAATGTGTTCACAGTGTTATATTTTGGAGAAATTGTCTTCATACTATTCTGAAAGTTATACTGCTTCAAAGAAAATGATTAGTTAGTGTCGGGGGGGGGGGGAGGAGAAAAATTAATTAGCCAGTTGACTAACATCACTAGGTCAGCAACATCCCACTTCCTGATCTTTCAATGTCAAAACCTAAGACTGAGAAAAAAATCCTTTTGATGACAGGAGGTAGGCAAATCATAATTGCAAAGGTGAGAGAATGGAACTGTTTCCAGGCAAAATTACCATGGGGATAAGCATGAAGGAAAGTTGAGTAAAGCTAGTACAGAGTAGCTGAGCAATACAGCAGCCTCAGGCCAGTGTGTGGTTGAGGTGATGAGCATTGGATTATAGGTAGTCAGGCAGGAAAATGCATACAACAGCTGATGTTGAATTCCACCATATCTTCCAGGGCTTATACTCCATGAAGGATTGCCTATAGCACAGACAGCCAATGGAAAGTTTTACAAGGCCCAACATTCCTGCTAGCCACCACAACAGCTTTACTCCATTGTGCAGTATTTGGGTCTTGAACTTCCAGTCATCAAGTTCAGAGTCTTAACCACTAAGCCACTAAACAGGGGTGTTACACCCACTGTAAAAGCACCTCCTGAGTTGAGCAGCCATATGAATTAATCTTGACTGAATTTATCATTTATTTTCAGGAAACAAATAATCTCAACTCCATTTATTGCACAGTGCCCTCTGTCAGTCAACATAATGCGTTGCTGTAATCCATTTAAGAGCTAGCTAAGAAAACATATCTGAAAATCATCAAGAAATTGTGCATGGAGAATTGAAAATCCTCAAGAAATTATGCATGGAGAATTGAAAATCCTCAAGAAATTATGCATGGAGAATTGAAAATCCTCAGGAAATTATGCATGGAGAATTGAAAATCCTCAAGAAATTATACTCAGAGAACTTAACTCTCTGAATTTGTGGAGTTTTTTTTTAATGAGAAGAGTAATTAATATGTAAACCCGAAAAATAACGAAGTCTTTGGTTAGGCAATATCGTACTCATTTTGAAATGTGGAATGTTAGCTCTGTTTATTGGAACTGTGTCTACATGGAATCTACCTGCTATGAGTAAATCTTCCTGGTGTGAAAGCCAATGTTACATATAAAGCCCTCACACATGGGTCAAACAACAATTGCCCAACAGAGCACAACTGATCTCTTGTCAATTATATTTCCTTTTGGGAGAGAAAACTCAGGAATAAAAGTGTAAGTATGGAAAAATTTCATAAGTGCAAACCAGTTTTTCAGCAAGGACTTTACAATCCATCTGTGAATTCAATAACTGCAGTTCAGAGGACTATGAGGCAATAAACAACATTTCTGGCTGTGTTTTACAGCCATCCATTCAGTCAGCTCTCAAATTTACATCCCACTACTAGTAATATGTAGTACTGCAGTGGCTTAGAAAGTCTGCAGTGGCTTAGTGGTTAAGACACTGAACTTGATAACTGGAAGGTCTTCAGGTCAGCAGTTCAAGACCCGAGTGCTGCACAATGGCGTGAGCTCCTGTCTCTGTCCCAGCTCCTGCCAACCTAGCAGTTTGAAAGCAAGAAATTGAAAGTAGATAAATAGGTACCACTTTGGTGGGAAGGTAAACAGCATTCTCCACATTCTGGTGTTTAATCATGCCTGCCACATGTCCAAGGAAACATCTGCATATGCAGACAGTGCTGACTCTTTGGCTATAAACAGAGATGAGCACTGAACCCTAGAGTTGGATACAGCTGGCTTTCAAGCATGGATTTCCTTTACCTTTATCTTACTAGGAATTTAGGTTAAGTGTGTGTGAACACTTTTGATTCCCCAAATGATCCTGTTTGAAGATGTCATTCTCACAGAGGTTACCGATGCATGCCACAGTAGATCTTGCAGAAAATGTGCCCCAACTCTGAGAGTGTTTATTTTGTTAAGAGCGTTCCTGTGACAGGCCTTCTCTTGATGTGCCATCAAGGCTTATAGGAGATACCAATGGGGCTTTGAAAAAAAAATGCCATAGCAATTAAAATCAATGTTCACAACTGAGTGAGTGTGGAAAACCCATTTGAAAGTACTATATATTTTAACAATTTAAGAATTATGTAGTTGTACTTGGGCATTTTCCTGAACCAACATAGGATGTCACATATAGGATGCGCATGCACCACCTGAACAGTCTTGCACAGTGCTGCAGTGAAGGGTCTGGGACCCTAAATCAATAAGATCATTAGCATTACTCAGGTTCTCTGATGATCTCTTCTCTCACCTATATCCTCATCTTCCCCCACAAATTGCATACAGTATATAAATTCTAATAGTTTCACACACAAATCCCTTTGGAGAGCAAAAGAGGCTAGCTACTTTTGCATGCATGAAAACTATTCAAAGATTCATGAATGTGAATTATTATACCATCCTACAATTTGCATTGTTTGTGCAATGTATATGGATTCATTTCCTTCAATGCTTTTTTAAAAAAGTCTTACTTTTACAGCTTTGGTTAGTCCGTATTTTCTACATGCCAGGGTTAGCCAAATTTTGAATTATTTCACAAAGGCCTTTCCCACAATAACAAAGGCACTCACGAAGCACAAGTAAAATACTGTGTCTCATTGCTTCCTCTGAGATATGCAACATAGTCCTAATCTCATTCTGGAGGGATTAAAATGAGAGGAAAATCCTGCTGGGGCTTCTCATGGTCCTGGTAATTCTGCTCCCATGCTGGAGAGTTATTGTTGATGATGGTAGTGTGAAGTTTATGAACAGAATGTTTCAAGGGTGTAGCAGGACTTGATCAACAGGATCACAACTTTCAGCTTTGCCGTCCTGAAGCTGGTGCAGATATATTTTACATGTGTTGGGGGAGGGAGCAGATATTCCTTATCACACTGTCATCTGCCCTACTTGGCACGTGCTGACAGAATATGGGACATGGCAGCACCTTTCTTATTCTGCAAAAAGAAATCAATGGGTGGGAATTTCAGATTAATCAGATTCAAAGTTTGTTTAAAATAGCTGTTTAGAACTAATTTTAACTTTCTTGGGCATCAGGATTAGACTACAATATGGGATGTAAGGGGACTGTGGTGGATCAAGTGGTTAAGATGCTGCACTTGACAAGTGGAAGGTTGGCAGGTCAGCAGTTCAAGACCCGAGTACTGTATGGCAGAATGAGTTCCTGTCTCTGTCCCAGCTCTTGCCAACCTAACAGTGCGAAAGCAAGAAATTGTAAGTAGATAAATGGGTACCACCTCAGTGGGAAGGTATACAGCATTCCATGCCTGCGACATGTCCATGGAAATGTCTGCAGACATTGGCGCACAGGGAATGAAGTGGCTCAAATGGCTAAGATGCTGACTGGAAGGCGGGAGATCAGCAGTTCGATACCCGAGTACTGCAGGACAAAATGAGCTCCCGTCTCTGTCCCAGCTCCTGCCAACCTAGCAGTTCGAAAGCAAGAAATTGCAAATAGATAAAGAGATACCTCTTCGGTGGGAAGGTAAACAGCATTCCATGTGCTCCAGTGTCTAGTCATGCCTGCCACATGACCACGGAAATGTCTGCAGAAGCAGACAGAGCTGGCTCTTCGGCTATGAAACAGAGATGAGCACTGAACCCTAGAGTTGGATGCGACTAGTTTTTGAGCAAGGGAAACCTTTACCTTTACTTTAACAGTCAGTAATTCAAGAATGCCCATTGCTGTATTTATTGCTAGTGAAAACATTACTTTTCTTTGGGAGGGGGAAAACTGAATTTCATTAAGTCTAAATTAGAGTGTCTTGATAAGGAGAATAGAAGAAGAATTCATTAGCTGAAAGGGTTTCTTAGCCTTTAAATTATCTCGGGATAGGAACTCCCTGTGAAACTCCAGAGGACATTTGAAGTGGTCACAAAAACATTTCATTTCATTAGTCCCACTACCTTATTTTGGGTCTGATAAAATAAACAAGGAATTATTTTCATGTCTATTATTTATTTATTTATTCAAATGGTATTATAATGTGAAGGCCAATCTCTATGAATTCACATAATTCTTAAGAAAACCATCTTAGTTAATGACCTCTGTCCTATAAGCAAATTGTCAGAAATTGGAGAATTTTAAAAATCATTATTGCAACTAGTCATGCTGGTTAGGCTATTCTGGGAGCTGTGATTCAAAAAGTCACTTTTCTAACCTCTATGATTTATCCTGTGGAAATATGCAGTACTTCTCTGTTTAGATATACTACCCATAAACTTCTTAGAGAAGAGACATTCTGTGTTCAGTCAGTCCATGTAATTCAATTAGCTTATACCACAATCTGCCTTAGCCGTTACCCTCCTAAACTAAAAATGTCAGGCCTATAAAGGATTTATTGTTTTTAGGTGCTCTCTTGGCAATTTTTTGCTTTTTGTGTTTTGCTTTTTCTGTTCTCTGATCTTTTATATCAACAGAATTATACACAATAATCAAATGCTGATAAAGTATAAATATATGATTCTTTCCCTGTTATACAATCGCTTCCTTAATGATCCCTAAGAACATATTTCCTATTTTAAATTGCAACACCATACAGAATTGACATTTCCTTTGAGTTTTCTACCACAAAGCCATAACCGGATCCTCATCCTTTATTTACTGATTTGTCATCTGAACCTATCAGGTTATAATGTAATAAAATACATTAGATAAAATATGATTTACATAGAAGAGAATAAAAACAGGTTTAAAGTAGGAGGATAAAATCACAATAAAATGAAATATAAAATTTATTCAAAATAAATTATCAATAAAATCCATCACCTTTGCATTCAACCCCTATTTACTCAAAATAAATTATCAATAACATTCATCACATTTGCATGCAAACCCTATCTGATAAATAAAACATCTTCTCTTTAGAATGTCCCCAACTATAAACTTGACAGTTCTAATATTTACGTATTTATTTGTGCCCTGAAGGAAGTAGGTTAGTCTTTTGTTAGCCCCATTATTTCATTCTGTCCAATAATGTCTGTAGATGCTAGGCTCTTATTTTACCACAAAGCCACTATATATGCCACGGGTTCCCAACATAAGGCTCATGGACCAGATCTAGCCCACAGCACCATTTCACTTGGCCCTTCCAAAGGCATTCGAGAAACAAAATGGTTGACCCCCTGAAGGTGTAGGGACAAAATGGTCACCCTATCATGCAAGCAGGGCAAACTCGCCATCTGGCCCTTGAAACTGAGTGAGAGAGCATGACCTGACCCCCAGCTCGAAAAGGGCGGGGAATTCCTGATCTATGCTCTGCATAGTTGAAGCTGATATAGATTTCAGCAATGTACAGGGTGCGGCAGCATAACTTCCTGTTTTCAAAACTTAATAAAACCCAGGAAATTTTTTATTTGTTTTTTTATAATGTAGGCGCATGCCTAAAGTTTTGTTTTACACAGTTTTGAAGATCAAATCAGGTAGGTGATGTCCCCCATTCTCCATACATTGAGTAAACCGATTTCTGGCATAGCAGGCTGTATGCTGGGTTGCGATCACTGAACAACCACTCAAAAAGTAGGCCTCAATGGCAAATGCACACTCCACACTATTCCAACGCATGATGGTGACTGAACTGTGTCAGGACAAAACTTTATAGTCCCGCCTCTCGAAGGA